>OY744524.1:143320530-143403030 GCA_963556195.1 Sepiola atlantica | reverse complement strand
GCTGATTCTAGTTGTTACGCCGCTCGACTGCTTACAATGTTATCGGATTCGAATTTGTCTAACTTCAGTGAACAGCCATGATACAGAAAAACCAACAGACATACATACAGCAAGATATATAAATAATCAAAAGTGATAGTATATATATATATACATATATATATATATATATATATATATATATATATATATATATATATATATATGCCGCGTAACAATGAACAAATCTTAATATAAACAAATATTTATTTGAAAATTCTTTTATGTATGAAAGTCTTGCTTTCGTCGTATGATAAGAAGTTTATATTCATTCTCTCTCTCTCTCTCTCTCTCTCTCTCTCTCTCTATATATATATATATATATATATATATATATATATATATATATATATATATATATATATATATACATATAACTTCTTTGTAATATAGTAGGAAAAATCCCAGCAGAGTGCTCGATTAATTAAGAATTTAAAGTTATAAATTAAGAGCATAATATTTATTTATTTTGGTACAGGAAAATTAGTACTAATTTTTCTGCACCAAAATAAATAAATACATATATATATATATATATATATATATATATATATATATATATATATATATATAAGTATCGCCTGAGATTGAGTATTGATTTACTTCTCTCCGGGAGTTAGGCACAAGGCCAGTTTTTATCTTACTCCCACAAGTAAGATGTTACCCAAGGTCGGGTCGGGAAAGTGGGGTTTAAAAATTGCCTGGGCAGCCCCGTCGGCATTCCCCGGTAGGGGCGCCTCAGACGGTAAGCAATAAACTTACTCCTCCCCAAAGAGGGGAGGCAAAGCCTGGGAGGGTAGACCTCCTAGAACTGCACAGGATAGACCCATAGACCGGCGTAAAATCAAGCCCCGAAGGCCAAGACAATACCAGTCTATGGAGTGCAGTATCCATCGGAACAGATACAGACATGTGATAAGAATGAATAACGAAAGTTTTCAAAAATTTTAGATGCATAGTTTCGATCCATCGCACAAACCATAAATTATTTTAAAATATAGCATAAAATGAGGAAATCAAAGTTAAAGCCTATGAGAAATAACGTCTTGGTCGTTGCTGCTGGTGAAGTCATGACAGAAAGATAAATATTATTTAAAAGGAAGCGCATCGATCATCAGTTGCACGTAAGATGTTTTGTATTATTTTATTAGAATCTGTGAGATGACAAACGAGTTTTAATCTGTAACAAAAGCACGATAGGTTATCGCAGTTATGCCGGTCTTGGAAAACACCGAAAATGTTGAGAAGTTTTTTTTACAATGATTTAGGTGGTTCCACAAACAGGTTTTGAGAGGGACATCCTGCATTTCATTCCAAATGTCTGCTTACTTTCTTTCAGTGTATTTATTCAATCGCATTTTCTCATAATTGAATTCACATCATCAAGTTTAGGAAATCAGTCTAAAAATGTTAAATATCAAACGCCTCATATAAATATTAATGACATTATATATATATATATATATATATATATATATATATATATATATATATATATACATGCAAACATTGTTAAGCATAATATAATTCGTCTGATGAATTATACCTTTTTAATGTTTTCAATTTTTCTGATCTTCAAACGAATTAATAAATGTTCCATAGGTTTCGCCGGTTTCACAGACGTTTTCGATTCTTAGTCCAATCAGCCTCAGGTGTCAAAAGCAAATGAACAAAAAAGCTGGAGAAAGAAGAGACTTTTAAAAAGACGGCGGAGAAACGCGTATAGAACTTTTTTTCGCATTGTTCCAGGAAGCTGTTAACGTTTTAAACTCGGCGATGCTGGAGTGGAATCACAGAATAAAATCGCATTACGTTAAGCATTTTAAAATGTTTCCACTGGTTTCATGTGTGACACTGTTAGTTTTAGGTTGTTGTGTTTTTATGTAGATAGCTCGCTGTATTTTTAATTTTTTTAAATTGTTTTCGGAATGTATAATTTTAGTGTTATTAACTAGAATGTGTCTTAAATAAGAGAGAGGGCAGTTATGTTTTTGTAGATGTTGGTAAATTGAGCTAGAGTTTACAAGATGCATGATGAGGCGGCGGGAGAGGGCAGTGCTTGTAAAACCAATGTAGTTATACACTTTATTATTATGGGAGTTACATTCTCCCGAACGGCATATAAACTTATAAATAACATTGGTTCTTTCTAGTGTTTTTTGTGTTTTAAATTTCTTATAGTAAGTAATGTTCGCGTTGTGAGAAAATACTGCCTAAATACACACACAATATATATATATATATATATATATATATATATATATATATATATATATATATATATATATATATATATATTGTAGTAAGGTATAACTCTATATTTATGGCAATTAAGCTACACAGAGGCTCCCGCGTTTCATCCCCGGTGGGATGCTTGAAGATTCCCCCCGGGATTAAACGCAGGAATCTCTGTGTAGCTTGATTGCCATAAATATATTTTCATACCTTACTACCTAGCTCTACTTACGTATCGAACACTGCTGAAGTAAATACTGAAAATTGATACATAAAAAAATGATATCTCCTTATAAATTGTATGTGGATACATGAAATACTAAGATATATATATACATACATATATATATATATATATGTATATATATACATATATATGTATATTTATATTCATATATATGTATATATATTCATATATATGTATATATATATATACATATATATGTATATATATACATATATATGTATATACATATATATGTATATATATACATATACATATGTATGTATATATATAAATAGGTATGTGTATATATATATATATACATAATATATATGTGTATATGTATATATATATATATATATATATATATACATATATATATATACATATATATATATACATATATATATACATATATATATATACATATATATACATATATATATATATATATATATATATATATATATATATATATATATATATATATTTATAGCCCGGCGACCGGTGTGAATAATTATTCTCTACACTGACGATTCTCGCAAAGATGCAACGTATACGTATGCAGACAACAAAAAAACAACAAATATTTGTAATTAATTATTTGTCAACCTCAAATATAGGATAGTCCTTCTATAGAGTAGTAATAACACAGCTCTCATCGTGACTACAGTTCAATGAACTCTTTACGCCTTTAAGTAAGATTAATCTCGCACTGATTTAATGCCGTGTGCGCAAGGACGTTGGAATTTGAGTTTCAAATATAACTCGGGTTCTGGAGTTCGAACCCGACCACCGGTGTGAATAATTCTTCTCTGCACTGACGATATCTGTAAGGATGAAATGTATACGTATATACATAAAAACATCTTTATACTTTATTATATATATATATATATATATATATATATATATATATATATTATTTACATGTGTATATATGCGTTATAGTTATCAATCTCTCTCTCTCTATATATATATATATCTTTTTCTCTCTCATTTTGAGAGCCATCTGGCGTAATATTCGCTACATAATATATTCTTAGAGCTCAGCTAATTTCACCCCGAGTACAGAAAGTTGACTTCTGTTGACTTTTCGCCTGTCTCTCTTCATGTTATGTTCACAACAATTGTTAAACCAGCATTAACTAATATATATATATATATATATATATATATATATATATATATATAATTTAATATACCGTTTATTTAGGAGCTGATGTTGTTATCACTTCTCGATCTTTTGGTCCTTTTAGACGGTCAACGGCCACTACTCGTGGCACTGCGTGATATTGATGACACTGCGTTCGTTTGATTCCTCTGTAGCGAGGATGTCAGATGATAGGTCTTATCTCATATATCTACGCTGGCAGTCTTAATTGCCTTGGTTTTGCATTTGTATGTTCGACCTATATAATTATTATTATTATTATCACTATCATTGTTATTATTGTTGTTGTTATTATTGTTGTTGTTGTTGTTGTTGTTGTTGTTGTTGTTGTTGTCGCAAGTTTGGAGAAAAATGCCTGTGCAGTGTTAAAATGATTTGGAAAGTATATCCTGATTTTCGTTCTGTCGAAAGGATTTTACATCTTGAACTTTTTGACGAATAGTCGGTGTTTCAACGGTGAACTTTACTTCGATCAACTTGATCGAGTTTACGATTAGCTGATTTAAAAGTACCCAACGTTTGTTCGTGGAAGACACACTTTGTTTTTCCAAGACCATTCAAAGCTGCATACCGCCAGAAAATAAACAGCATTAAGATGGAAGAACCTGATTGTGTGCACTTCTGCAACATCCAGCCTATAGTCTATACATTGCTTACAGTCTATTCTGATCAATGCAGTACAATCATAGGTTACCGATTTGAGTCTTTTAATGAAGTTGACGAAGCTTGTCAAACATTTTTCGATTAAACACCGAATGATTAGTACGTTGACAAATCCGAATGCTTGCGGGCTGTTTGTCGAAAGTCGTGGACAATGATGTTTCTTTTTTGAAGAATACTTACTGTTTTTTTAACAAATTCTTGTATAATACATCATCATGTTCGCCACATGATAATCGTCTTTGACTCGAAATATTATAAACAGGCGTCTTTATCTTAATCGGAAGACTCGTCATAAAGTGTTGAAGTGATCAGAATAGACACTAGTGAGATGGAGCAACATCTGGACTATAGGCTTGATATGGCGGGCATTTCACGCTCTCCTATTCGCTATCTTATTTCTGATCTTTCAGGCATGGAAGGGCCTCGTTAGAAAAGCATTGGCAATGATAGTCTTTATTTTGAAAACCATAATTGTTACTTTTAATAAAGGTTTACATAATAACTCATTTATTTTGCACGGCGTCTGAACGTTTTCTTCAAACTCAGATTATGATAATTATAATCTAGTTTTACTGATATTACTATTATTTAGATTACGCTTATTACTCGAATCATTCAACGACGCTTTCTATATCAGTATGTATAATTTACTGTTAATAATAATATCATTTTTAAATAAGTAATATCTGTCACGATCAATACTATTAACAAAAAAGGACTCTTTTTTTCCGTTAAAAATAATTTTTAGTGTCAGGTTAATATAACTTTAATAAATAAAACTAATGTGTCTTACTTATATATGTATTTAAAATTGTGGCAATTCTTTTTTAAAACAATAGATATTCTCTGTCTTCTTACCATGAAATTAATTGTCAGCTAAATATTCTGCAAGTGAATTAAACGAACGTCACTTTTTAAAATTTTATTTATTTAAAATTCTGGTCAACGGACGACATGAATTGATTTTGAATCAATCAATCAACCCAATTTATAAGTCAGAATTAGTTACTGTAGCGATATCGGATTAATCACCAATCACCATATTTGCGATCAGCGATCTCATTTACATATGTGTTTGAAAGCTGATTACATACTAAGAACATGGACTGCCTTAGCGTATTACTATACAAATAACTAGCGGAACCCGTCGCCCGGCGTTGCACGGGAGAAAGTACTACCTATTGCATGACGTCGAATAAAAAAAAACGGCCTATTGTTCTTTCTCCCCCACCCACTCTACCGTGTTGGCGAATGTTTTAAATTAAGTAAAAAGAAAAAAAGAGGCAGAGTTGAATGGGATCGAACGCTGAAACTGGCGATTATGAACCCTCCCTTCTGAACGACTGTGCCACGGTTTCAAGTTCAGAATACATGTGAAAATAGGCGTGTTTATTGGCATGCGTGTTATGTTATATTTAGCTTCTGCCGACCAAATGTAATGTTCAACAATGACACGGATTGTTTGGGCAAGGTTTCTATAATATGCGTGTTAAAGGTGTATGATTTTGAAAATGTAAATGTATCAGGGTCTACGAGTATCTTGGCGTTTATTGAATTAAATAGGATGTCGATTCGATCAAAAAATTGTAGCCGCCATGTGTAATGAATAAATGTTGCAGGAACTGTGTTCGTTAATTTCATTCGATTGATTCCGGAATGAATATAAATGTAGAAGTCATACATAGAATTAGAAATAACGTAATATGATATTCGCGGAAAATAATCGGAGTGAATGGGAGCGGTCATTAAGTCTTTGCGTATTGCTTTATATTATGTAGTAAATTAATATCAGGCAAATAATACATAAGAACGGATGCTTTATGAAAATTAAACTGTGTGTATTAGTTCCCGGTGTCGATGAGTAGAGTGACAGTACATAATTATTAGGGAGAAAAGAATTTGCTACCACCTATATGGAGTTGTTTTGGCGGAGGGACGTGTATGGTGGGCCGAATGTAATATTTAGTGTTAGCTAGAAAAAAATAACAAATGTACTAAAACACGCTCGAGTGAATAAGTGTAGTATAGTGGTGAGTTTAGTAGCCTGTGATGCATGTTGTTATTTTCCTATACTCCGAGAAGGTACAAGGGAAAATCGTCTCTACTTTATATATTAGAGAATAATGATAATCATTATAATAATAATAATAATAATAATAATAATAATAATAATTATTATTATTATCATTGTTATTATTGGTAGTAGTAGTAGTAGTAGTAGTAGTAGTAGTAGTAGTAGTTGTAAAATTACTGTTTTAATTAAAAACAGGCTAAAACCTTTTCAGAAAAATCTCCTAAGTTAAAATATTTTAATTACTTTTGTTACAGTTTAAATGTTATTATCTTAACTGTCTTTCTGTCTCGCCTATTTTATTACTCACGATGCCGATGGCGAAGCAGGCATCAACAATTATGAAACGATTTTCATTTAGTTTTTTATAGCATCCATTTAGTTCTTTTTCATATATTTGTGCATATTTCATTTTAACCATCGCTAAAATATGCATTCAGTTGTTGAACTCTTCTATGATTGATCCGTTCTTCGTTCGTTTTTAATTATAATTTATTTAACGTTTCTATCATGCAATGTTGCAGACACCATTTAAATATTTAAACAGTTGGAATTATCAAATGCTAGCCAATCGTCCATCCGTTCGCCTGAAAGGAAACACCTTAGAGAAGGTCGAAACCTTCCAATAATTGGGTAACATATTTATATGAACAGGCTAGGGCAAGGATACAATTCAGCATTGTATCAGCAGTGCCAGGTAAGATTTATACGGTCGACAAGCTCGTCTTTGATCGCGTAGTGAAATCCGACTTAACACAAAGGTTCGGATTTATAATTGGCTAGTAACTAATACTGTTCTCTATAGACGTGAAATGTCGCCACTGGTTTCGTCGATTAGCCTGCATCAGACTACTGGATATATCTCTAATGTCGACGTCAGACGTCGTTGAATCACACACATCTTGTCTCCCAGTTGCTTTCAACTAGATACATTTATTGGCTAGGTAACGCTCTCTGATGTGGAGAAGTTGAACTCATACGCAGGGCTGTGTCTCGCGAACCCATGCCTGAACAGCGAACGCATAGTGGCAGGCAGTTTAGAAATCTGACCTGCGACGGTCACAAACATATGCCACCCTAACACTGGCCTACCTAGAGTAGATCTTGTATGAAAAGATAAAAGAAATACATGGACATAATATTCAAACTCTCTTCATTAAATCTTGGAA
This sequence comes from Sepiola atlantica, assembly GCA_963556195.1. Taxonomy (NCBI): domain Eukaryota; kingdom Metazoa; phylum Mollusca; class Cephalopoda; order Sepiida; family Sepiolidae; genus Sepiola; species Sepiola atlantica. Next base: position 143,395,456 of record OY744524.1, on the reverse strand, counting down.
AAGATAGCTGGATGATTGTTTCATCCTCTGGTAACCCACATTGGGGGACATCAATAAATTACACATATACTACAACACCTACACTCAAAATTAAATTCACCATTGAACACAGTCAAACTGAACTACCTTTCCTAGATGTACTAATTAAAACTAAAAACAATCACATAATCACAGACATCTACCACAAACCCACAGTCACCCGACACTATCTCCATTTTAGAAGCCATCACCCCAAAAGCTGCCTAAAATCTATGTCCTACTCCCTAGCACGAAAGATCTGTCATATAGTCAGTGACAAAGACCTCCGAAATGTCCGACTGAAGGTACTACGACAAACTTAAACAAGAAGAGGATACCCCCTACAAATTATACACAAAGGTATAGAACTAGCATAAAACATCCCATTAGAACAATTACGAATCCCCAAAAAACGAAACAAAGAACAAATATTAGCATACATCTCTACACACAACAAAGACAATCAAGACTTATTAACAGAAATAACAAGAAACCTAACCCTACTCAACCGAAACAACAAATTAAACAACATATTCAAACAATGGTAATAATAAAAGGCAAACGCCAACCAAGACACCTTAAACACATTTTAATCTCATCCAAACTCAACCAACACACACCACAATGCAACAGGGAAAAATGTGGTCTCTGTGACATAATAATAGAGGGGAACTCATGCACATTTAAAAACCCAACACAAACATTCAAAATACAAAAGACCATAACTGCACCTCCAAGAACGTTGTCTATGTGCTAGAATGTACAACATGTAACGAATCTTATATAGGTGCGACCAAAACATTTAATAATTGAGTATCCTTACTCAAAAGCAACATTAAAATAAAAGAAAACCGTAAATTATTCGTCTCCCAACATGTACACTCATGCAGCGGAGGTAAATTTAGAATAATGCAAATTTTCAAAAGCCAAGATTACACCTAATTACTAACACAATAAAAACACTTTATTTTTAAATTCAATCCAGCATTGAACAGATCGTAACTCAAACTACACGCCATAGGAACCGCACGTCTATCAACTTCTCTCTACATTTCTCTATCAATCTTCCTAACCATACGTCTGTGTGTGTGTGCGCGCGCATATATGTGTGTGTGCGTGTTTGTGTGTGTGGGGGTGGGGGTGAGTATCGCTCACCTATGTACAGGATTCAGAACTAACCGCGCGCACACACACACACACACACACACACACACACACACGCACACACACACACACGGGCACAACGTCTAATTTAAAGACAAGGCAATAAAAAATAATAAATTTCAAAACGAAATCTAAGCACTCAAAGAAACGGAGATGACTGATAAAATAAAGCTCAAAATAACACGTACTTAAAAAACACACACGACTTTGACTAACAGAAGCAGAAAAAATAGATGAATAAAAAATTAAAATACAAGATATAAAAAATATCAAAACAGGTACACACACACCCGTAACCCCACACATGCGCAAAAACGCCAAACAATTACCCTTTCTTCAAATGAAACAACACTTTTTCGAATTGAAAGACATTTCTTCAAATGGATTTACATATCTGATAAGCGCAGACCACCGCTTTAAACGCGTTATATAAAATTATAAAATAGTAAAATAAAAAATACAAATGTTGGTTGCCTTACTACTTTACATATATATATATATATATATATATATATATATATATATATACAATATTTTTATAGTACATATAAGATTATATTTAACTACAGACGTCGGCGTTTAAAGCTTTCGCTATCATCAATAATTTGAGACGGTCGGAGGATCCGAACCCAATGAAAAAATCAGCCTAGACTCCGCAAGCTTACCCCACGGCCATGGTGAATTACCACGCATATAAGGGAATAAGGTTTTTTGTGCCTAAGGAAGTGGGCGACAGACAGTAGAACATCGAGAGAGTTTAACGAACGTTATCGAAATTTTACGTAAAGCTAAGTGACAGTCTATTTTAACTGCTTGAACAAGGCTTTAATTCGTTAAATAGGCTTATAACAATATTTATTAAGTCAATATTAAACTATTTTAAACTGCAGACGTCGGCGTTATATTTGTCTGGTCATAGCATCAACGGTTTTCGCCATTGGATAAGAGACTGGCTCAAAACTATCACTAATGCTTCCGCGGACCAGACTATAGAACGCGCTATCAGAGATGTGCTGTCCCCCATGGATGCCAGTTAAACCCACGTCCGGCAAAAAAGTACAATTTATGTACAAGTAAGTTGGTAATTGTCAAAGCATAAGAGCTGTTATTTTTTTAATTTTGAACCAACATTGGGACAACAGTTAAACCCTTCTTTTAATGTTGGTTCATTTAAAGTTTATCACTTTTTTCGGTGATCATTCCAGCTAGGGATTTGTCATGATCGACTGCCAACGTATATACAACCCGATTTGGAATGCGCATTTTCAATGCAAGTGTATTCTGATCACAGAATAAGTTTGCAAGTGTATTCTGATCAGAGAAGAACTTTGCTTTTTGTGCTGAAACAAACTGATCACGAACATATGTACTGTTTTGGTTATACCTTATTTACTTGGGGAATGTAGGTACGTGTGTTCGTGTGTCCGCCATCATCGGTTTCTCTGCGTGATCCAAAGTTTATAACGAGTAATCGATACGGGAATTCAATGACGTTTGCCCTCTCTATATTTTACTCCTTACACACACACACACATATATGTATATATATATATATATATATATATATATATATATATATATATAATTTATTAGTTTCTCTAATTGAATGAGAGATTGCTCAATATCGTCGATAGGGCGTATTTGCATGTAATGTTTCAGACAGTGACTTGTAGTTTCCAGTCTAGCGTGTTCTGCCAATAGTCTGAAAAAGGAAATGTGAGAAATTGGCAATTTTTTTGTCTAGAAACCTGAATCTATCTATCTATCTATCTATCTATCTATTTATCTATCTATCTATCTATATATATATATATATATATATATATATATATATATATATATATATATATATATATATATATACTCCACGTAAAACATTTGCATGGTAGTAATCCAAAGAATTTAAACCAGTTCTTTCCAAATATGATCTAAGGTTAAGATCGGATTCTAACTCTGCCTGATGAGATCTCAGTTTATGATAGTTGTTGATCGATAAAATCGACATGCCAGTGTCGCAGATTTTTACATGTCTGTGTAAATAAAAATAATCATATATATATATATATATATATATATATATATATATATATATATATATATATATATATATATATATATGCATGTTTATATATATATATATATATATATATATATATATATATATATATATATATATATATATATATACTATAAATATTTTTCAAATATTAAGGTGTTTTCCCCTACAGTTACGGTGGTTTCGAGATCTCTCACGCTCATCAGTGTAGGAGCGGCGGTTGCAGGCGGTTGCAGGCGGTTGCAGGCGGTTGCAGGCGTTAGGGTTCGGACAGTCAGTCTATAATCACGAAACAAACGCTCATGACCACACGACCGCTAGAAATCGACACAGACAGTAATTGAAACTAAGGTACACTAAACCGGGAGGTGAGGGGAAGCGGTTTATTTTCTACAGTGTTCAACGATCGAGCGGAACTTGCTTATCGCGGAAATGACACAAAACTTTTTCAATTTCAAACAGAGCTCTACTTTAAAGACGATTTCATCTCCTAACAGGCATTAAACTATTCATACTTTTCAAATATTAAAGTGTTTTTCATCTACAGACGACGTCTTTCCGGGCTCCCCTAGCCACATCAGTGTATATATATATATATATATATATATATATATATATATATATATATATATATATATATATATATATTAAATATGACTAACAATATGACTAACAGTTTTGTGTGGGTTCACGAAATGTCCGATCGTCAAAAGTGTATTAATGAATCCTTAGCGGCTCATTTCATTTTATAGTTACTCAATGAACTTCCTGAAAAATTACATTTAGTAATATGCATGCGGTGTGTAGCACTATCCACCATCATGTTTCGCATGCATAAGAAAGAAAATGTTCATATATATATATATTTTTAATTATTTATGGAAAAAAAACGTATTCATGATAGATAACTTTCATTAATTGACGGTAGGGTGATGATGCGATGGGTAGACACTCTGCACAATGGATTCTGTAAAACCGGCCTTCACCCAGCTCAAGCTTATAATCATGCTAAGCGCAGACAAAAGTCCATTATTATTACCCTGCCTTAGCTTGGAACTAACGCGGCGAAAAGAAAATTAATTGACGAGTAGGTGTATGTCTATTATTTGCACTTCATATCTAACTTAATTAGTGATTCCATTTTTCAATCCATGAAGATATATCTTATGCCTGGGTCACGTGTTAGAAATAATGTTAGCGCGAAAAAAAAATGCTGAATGTATCTGTATTAATCTTCTCATATTAGACTGCTTACAATTATTTTAATTTTTACTTGTGATTGTCGACTCCTTTTTTGTCGATTTAGCTTTTTATATGATGTTAAAGCTGCTTCTTTCCCTCGGGGGTTATGAGTAGGATTATGGGGTTGTTTGGGATGTTTCCAGGTGTACTTCGAAGAAAAAATAAAACTCCAAAGTGTTTTTTAAAGCCAAACTGTATTTGTTATTGTTTATTTTTTATAACGTTCGAATGAGTATTTATTGATGAGAAGAGAACAGCGACGGGGGGGGGGGAGGAAATGTAAGTCTTGATTGCCAAATCAGCACCGAAACCCGACCAGTGAATCCTGCTAAATTAATGGATGGATATTGGGATCAAAGTATACACACTGGTCATCGAAAAACACTCTATTATTTTGCAATAACATCAATCTTTCTCTGTTTATCTTAAAATTGTTTCCAGTCGTCCGGGATGTCTCCTTGTCATTGAACTCGGTTCAGAGGAAGTGTCAGTGTTGATTACGCAACGCTTGCTTCATTGTAGACTACCTGCGCAGACACCCTTAATAGTGTATCTATTGTCTCTAGACCCTGGATAAAAAACTTTTTTTTATATTGAAATTTTCACATATGTTTGATTAAAACGAACAGATTGTTCTTGTCGGTTACGATTTTTTTCCATTTTTGCTTGCGCAAAAGTAATTTAGTGCCTTATAAAAGCGAACCTAACTTGTCCAACATGTCTGTTACTATACGGCAAAAAAACGTAGGGAAACAGTAACAATTCTAAGAAATATGTGATCGACTTTAAAAAATAATACATTACTTGTCCGTCAGCAAAAAACAATTAGAAAGAGAAGGTAACGGACGAAAGAAATTAACCAAAACTGTGTAAATATATATATATATATATATATATATATATATATATATATATATATATATATATTCACATATGCGCGCATATGTATATATTAGCAGCTGTGTGCAGAACACCAGACAACGTTGCTATCGTCACTTTGAAAGAATAAGTGCGTGTTCTTGAATTAGGAGATGTGGAACAGTTGAGATATTGTGTACAATTCAAAGAGAAAGACAAATAAACGATAGATAGAAGTAATGTGAATTAACTTGAGATTAATCAGTTTCTAAGTCATAGTAAGTTGTGAGTAAACTGTAACCCGCACAGTTTTCTGAGGCGTCCGAATAATTTTACAAGGAAAATAACGGTAGTCCATATTCTGTTTGTTTTGTTTGACAATAACAATACGATTACACTCATTATTTACTATAAGAAATTTAAAACCCAAAATCTTGTAGTAAAAAACAACTCCTCCTCAACTAAAAACCACTAGAAAGAACCAATGTTATTATAAGTTTAAATGCCGTTTGGGAGAATATAGCTCCCATAATAATAATAATAAAGCTAATTGCTACATTGGTTTTACAAGCACTACCCTATCCCACCGTCTCACAACGTATCATATACACTCTAGCTCAATTTACCAACATCTACAAAAACATAACTTCCCTCCCTCTGATTTAAGACTCATTCTAGTAAATAACACTAAAATAATACATGCTGAAACGAGTTTTAAAAAAATTAAAAATAGTGAAAGCTATCTACAAAAAACACAAACAACCTAAAATTAATAACATCACATATGAAACCAAAGATAACATTTTAAAATGCTTAACGTTATGCGATTTCGTTCTGTGATGTCATTCCAGCGTCGCTGAATTTATATCGTTAACAACTTTTATGGAACAATTCGAAAAGCGTTCTCTGTGCGTTTATACGCTGTCTTTCTTAAAATATTTTTCTTTCTCCAGCTTTTTTGTTCATTTGCTTTTGAGATCTGAGAATGATTCGACGAAGAATTGAAAATGTACGTGAAACTTCTGGAACATGTATTAATTTTGTTGATTTTAACACATACAAGACCATCAGAAATATTTAAAAAATAAAAAGGTCTAATTAAACAGACGAATTATGTTATTTTTTACAATTTCTGCATATATATATATATATTAATATAAATATAGAGGCAAAATGCCTTCAAAGAAACTATGTATTAGATGCGAGTAATTAAATAAAAATAAAAATAAAAATAGTTTAAAACATTTCTCAAAATATTTCAAAATACCTTCCTTTTTTTTCTTCATCTTGATTTTTTTTTTATTTTGCTTAGCTAATATTTCGCTTGATAAAAAACAAGCTCTGACAGAGCCAATACAATTAAAGGTATAACCTTTTTTCCATAATATCCTTCTTGGTCTTGTAGAAGTGTCTTGTCCGATGTTGTGGACTAATGGTGAAAATGTCTGTTTTAAATAGAACTTGATTGCGTATGGTCGCTGGTAGTTATAAATTAAAATAGGATCAACGGAGTCATAGTGAATCGAGGACAATATCACAAGAAAAAAAGAGAGGAAATTTGTAGTAATATATTTAATCGCCGAAAGACATTCGATTAAACACTTTTAAAAAGAATAAAAAGATCGACTAAAGTTAACAGACTACATTCCGAGTTACCTTTCAACCGACACATTGTCAAGGGAAACGTCGGCGAATATCGCTTAAAAACGGGGAAAAAGTAACGTGGAGAGAAAAAAAAAACAACAGGGAGATTGAATATCGCCATTATGAACCGAAAAGGAATATATGGACATAATAGGCAAAGTATTTAAAAAAAAAAAGAAGTTTTTAAAAGTTTTTAAACGAATGTCTTGCGACGATTAAATATATTACTACAAATTTCCTCTCATTTTTTTCTTGTGATATTGTCCTCGATTTGCTATGACATGTATATATATATATATATAGGAGGCTAGGCTTCTTGCGTGCCTAGGATATTAAATACAGAACAGAAATTAGCTGGGAATGGTAATGCGATTGCTTTATGACATGCGGAGTAACTACGTCGCCTCGGCATCGAGTTATTAAATAATCAAGCATTACATTAATTCGATCATTGTCTGTTATTTATCTTTGGGTAGGGTAACAACAAGAATTCGACCCAGAGAATCGTTAATAAAATTCACAATCCTGTTTGAAATCCAACCATATTTGATAGAAACAACTTTCGGGCGATGTTTGACTTGTCCACTTGATTTCAGTCATGAATGTTCAGAAGTATTTTTTTATCACCGTTCGATAATATGCGGGATACTTTGGTGATCGTTTCATCAGTGTGATTCTGAAGGGTATTCAAGGTCTGAACAATGTAGAGGGCGCAACACTTTCAGCCAATCAGAGTTCCTTAAGCTTTCGATTAGTTACATTCGATGAGAGACGTATTGCATGTATATATATATATATATATATATATATATATATATATATATATATATATATATATACTTTCCGACCTGGTGTCTCATTTTACCGGTGTGGGAGGAAGATAAAAACATCTTTTAAAAATCAGCAGTGAAGAAAGTGCATTACTGAAGACCAACTTTCATGCATCTAAAAACTGCATTTTACTATGCGAGACGATAGCGCATAAATGTATATTTTAAAAGATAATATGCCAATCTTTAAAAGATAACACGATATTTTTAAATAAGCGGATGTGTCAATGATATTCCAACAATCTCCCATCCAGACAATATATTGTTTGTTTGTCCATCCATTATACATGTACAAATGTAGCTGACAGGATGTACATCAAACTGTAAAATAAAAATTATTTATGTCATAACATTATATTATGAGTATAGCAGTTTAAATACGCTCCGACTTTAAATATCTGTCAAGAATTTAACTAAGTAATTCATGTTTATAGCTCTTGATTTTTTTAATGGGAAACACGTGATTTTAATGCAGCATAACATTTTTTGGCTGTGTACGCACGCTTTAACCCGCAGTTTGTAAAAGTAATTTCAGCTTGTAAGTAAATAGCGGGATAAAATTACTGACTAAAATTTAAAAAAATATATAATTTAATTGAAAGCAAATTAGTAGCTAAAATTATTGCTGATGTTATTAGTATATTACATATAATTAATTTTGCTATAGTATATACGTATATATATATATATATATATATATATATATAGAGAGAGAGAGAGAGAGAGAGAGAGAGATAGAAGGAGATAATGAGAAAGTAGAGAGAGTATCAGTGCAGTTCCAACGAGCTATATATTTTAAAAAGTGAGGCTACTAACATTTGTAAAAAAAACTTTTTTAAAGAAAAAGCTTATCATTTGATTATTTTACTATTTTTAATTTTATAAATTTATAACGTGTTTCAAGCATGTATGCTCTCTTCGGATATTCTTCCCATTAAAAAATGTTTTTACTTTTAACAGTTTCCCCTTTCTGCGCATGTGCGCGCGTGTGTGTACGTGTGTATGTGTTCTTATATCATTTGCTTCTCTGGGTCAAAGTCATGTATTTCTTTAAGTATGTGTTCTTCCGACTTTTAGCCTTCCGGTCATCTTCGTGTATGATGCAGTATATTTTGGTCAGAATCTCCGCATGTAGAATTGATCTTGAGATTTTTGACTTTGTCGTCACTGTGTCTGTGTGTGAGTGCGGTTAGTTTTGGTTTGTGTACGTAGGCGCTACCGCGCGCATACATGTGTTTTGGTTTGGTTTACACATACATACTTACGTACATACATACATACATACATACATACACAAATGCATATACATACACTCAAATACACACATATACATATATAAATATATATATATATATATATATATATATATATATATATATATACATGTACATACGAACATACATATACATATACATATACACATAGAGAGGAAAGTGATAGAAATAAAAGCAGGGGAAACACATTTATGTATATATGTAGAACTTCGGTACTTGAACACAAATAAAACGATAGATAGATAGGTTGATAGATAGATACATAGATAGAATACCATAGATAGGTATTTGAATCGATAGATGAGTAGATAGATAGATAGATAGATAGATAGATAGATAGATAGATAGATAAATAGTTAGATAGATTGCTAGAGGGGTGAATAGATAAATCGATAAGTGGAGATATATATAGAGATAGATAGATAGATAGATAGATAGATAGATAGATAGATAGATAGATAGATAGATAGATAGATAGATGTATAGATTGAAAAAAGATAGATTGATAAACATACACACAAGCGCGCACTCACGTCCATTTTTATATGCTCGTGTCATGCATTCGTTCTATGTATATTTTGATTTGTACACGCACATGTGCGCGCGTGTACATATGTTCCTGTCAATACTCGCATTCGTTTTTATATGCATGCAGATGCGCGTGGTCTGCATGTTTTGTGATTTGTGTTATTATTTGTTTAATTCTAGATTGCATTTTAATATAAAGTGTTGTTCTATGTTATGAGGTATGAATAATCCGTGGTTTTGAAGATGGATATTACCTAGAATTTTCTTTTGCGGCATGATGTAAAGCAACTCTATTATAAAGTGTTTTGTAGCACATGTATAATATATGTTGCATCTAATGCATTCTAGTACATATATAACATATGTAAAGGTGCAGTTTTAGTCGATTTTATTGTGAATGTTTGTGTCGGGTTATTTTTCTTTGTTGCATTTTGTGACCCCTTGTGTTATGTGTTAGTGGAATTTGGATGAGGTTAAAATTTGGTTGAGGTTTTTTGCTTGGCGTTCGTTATTTATTTTTCTCGTTGGTTTTAGTATGGTGTTTAGTTTGTTGTTTTGGTTGAGTAGGGTTAGTGTTCGTGTTATTTCTGTGAACAGTTCTGGATTATTTTTGTTGTGTGTAGAGACGTATGCTAATATATGTGCTTTGTTTCGTTATTTGGGGATTCGTAGTTGTTCTAATGGTATTTTCTCTGCGAGTTCTATATTTTTGTGTATTTTTCTTGTTAAGATTTTTCATAGTTACTTCAATCAGACAATCCGAAAGTGTTGGTCACTGACTATAGTACATATTCTGCATGCTAGGGTATATATTTAGGAAGCTTTTGGGGTTATGGCTCTTAAAATTGAGATAATGTCGGGTGTCCGTAGGGTGTGTGGTAGATGTTTAATAATATGGTTGTTTTTTAAATTTTAACTAGCATATCTAGGCAGGGAAATCCTGCATGACTATTTCTTAGGGTGAATTTAATTTTGGGTGGAGGTTTTGTAGTATATTGTGTAATGTATTGATGTCATCACATGGGGGTTCACAAATGATAAAACAATCATCTAGATATGTTGTCCCAGATTTTATGAAAAGAGTTTTGATATTTTGTCCATATATTTGTTCTACCTTCTAATATGTTTGTGTGTTTGTCAATTCAGTGTAATATTGCTTATTTACTTAAGTCATGTGGTATGTTGCTATATAAGCTGCTGGCGTCAAATGTAACTAAGTGGATGCCGTCTCTTATGTAGCTCCGGACTTGTTCGGTGAATGGTTGTAGTTATATGTTAATTAAGTTGCTAAGACTGCTTGTTGGGCATGTTGGTCCTGCTACTATGGGGCTAAATGTAAGGTCACTAGCATTCTGTACACTGATATATTATGATTTCTGTGTGTTGATAGAATGTTAGTAGTCCATAGAAGTTGTTTGTTTTATCATGAAGTTTGTTAAGAACTCCCTTTCTTTGTTTGTTAGTATTTTATTGTATATCGTCCAAAGTTTTGTGATTTTTGAAATGGTGTTGTTGTCAATGTGCATGCTAATTAGTTTGTAGTAATCTTTGCTTTCTAGGGCCTCTATAATTTTCAATTTATAGTCATTTTTGTCCACGACGACTACATCACTGTCTGCTTCTTTTATAATTATGCCACTATTATTTAGGATTTTATCTAGTGCTTAGTTTTATTTAGATGTTATGTTACTGGTAAGTTTACCCTTTTTCTGGGGGTTAATGTTCCAGAAGTTTTCAAAGAAAGTATTTAGTTTTTTTTCTCCTATTGTTGTGTTTGTTAGAGAAGTATGTTGATTTGCTTTTTAACTAAATACTCCCCTGTTTTGGTTTTCGTTATTATTTAGTGTTTCTATTAGTCTAAATTTGCGTATTTTAGTATTTCCATCTATTCCTTTGTAAATCTGTGTGCGGATACATTTATGAGTTTCAATTTTGTGTTGTCTAGTCTGAGATTGTTGTTTGGGGAGGTGTTTATAGAAAAAGATGAGTGCTGTTTGCTTTGTTTTTTGGGGAGTTATTAATGAGTGATTACTTTTTATATATTTTGTGTGTTTTGGAAGATCATGTTTTTTTTTAGAAAAATGGTGTCGTGCATGTTGTTATAGAATATCTGAAGAGAGCATAAGAGCTTGAAACGCATTATGAAATTATAAAAATAGTTTTTTTACAAATGTTGGTAGATTCACTTGTTTAAATATATATATATATATATATATATATATATATATATATAAAGACACAGAGAGTGAGAGAGAGAGAAAGAGAGGGGAGAGAGATACTATAGCAACATGACAAAACAGGCCGTCAAATTTAAGATTTAAATGCAGATTCTGTGTTGCTGAAAACTGTTATAACGACTGACCATAGTTGCCTGTATACTCGGAATAATAGGAGTATTTTCTTATCACTTCGTGTAGCTATTCAAACTATCCTCATTGGTTAGAGTGTCGGGATTTGGAGTTACGGATGATTCTTGTTTCGAGTTCACATCGTGCGGCTGATTAAAATAGGCATCTCTGCACTAATGATTCCGCAAAGATGAAACGTATACGTCGATATATTATTAAATATGTATTATTAAAATAATTATATATATATATATATATATATATATTTATATTTATATATATATATATATATATATATATATATATATATATATATATATATATATATATATATATGACAAGTGTTACGAGTGCATATGTAACTAATGTTATGTTTTACTTTTCATAGGGATAACTGTATTTATCATACGGAATGATTATGGTATATATGACTAACGTTACAAGTGCATATATCAATATAACGTGATAAATGTATATATATATGAGTAATGTTATTTGTGCATATATATATGTATGACTAATCTATCAAGTGTATATATATATATGACTAGTTTTACAAGTATATGAAAATAACTAATGTTACTTTTTTACGTTGTATATCGTAAGTGTTTTGCCAAATGGAATGCTCATGATTTTGAGTCAGTTTATCTTCCGATTTGTTAATGTGTCTTCTAATGCGTTTTTGTCATTATTCCTAAGGATCCTACGATATACTGCCGACATTGAAGAAAGTGCCGGCCATGCCGTGATTACCGGTGCATATCGTGTGCTTCAGCGTGTCTTGCGAAACGTATAAGTTCATCTCTTCATTGGTACAGATGCGGTAGTGTATATGGTCGAGAAGAAACACTCCAAAATAACGAACGAGAAAAACTCTGCGAAAAAAAACACAGTTCCATGACACGCCGTGCACCTATCAAGAATGTATCTTGTTCTCGACATTGCCTGATGCACTCTAATCAAATTCATTTGCCGGGGTCGATTGATACTCAGTCGCTCATAAATCGTTCTCGACGCTAGAGTGTATCATGATAAACAGAGAATGCGTATCAATGACCATCTCCATGTCTCTATATTTGCTCAGTTAATCGAATTCTTTGACATCTATATCATCTGTATGTGTATGTGTAATCGGATCAATTAACTGGTAATTATTATTCCTTTTCATGGTTGGTTAATTTGCTTGTATGGTCCGGTCTCTGTTTACAGAGAATTCCTATATTGTTATACGTCATCGCTTTTCACGAATTGTTCTGGCTGGTTTATTCTACTCGATGAACGCATTTAGTTTTACACATTTCCCAATGCAAGTGTTGACACAACACGCCGGCAATCATTTCTATTAAATAAACTCCTGATAATATTTCACGTTTTTCCATCTCTCGTCATCTCTGCCCAGGTTTAATAATATTTAAAAACAGTGCAAATTACAATACGTATCTTCATAATGTCCGATCTAAATCGTTTGACTCTTTGTTCACTATTTTCGCTGGTGTTATGTTTCATTATAAAATAGCATTTTCGCTTCTCGTTTACGCTTCATTTTTAAATAGCATTTTCGCACGTCTGTTACGCGTCATTTTAAATAGAATTTTTGCTAGTCGGTCATGCTTTAATTTGAAGTAACATTTTGGCTGATCTGTTACGCTTCATTTAAAAAATAGCATTTTGGCTTGTCTGTTACGCTTCATTATAGAATAGCATATTGGCTTGTCTGTGAAGCTTAATTTTAAAATAGCATTTTCGCTTGTCTGTTATGCTCTATTTTGAATAATCATTTCAATTAATTCTGGGCCCCTTTTCGAAGAGGCGGCGCGGCATGACGTGACGTTCGGCCAAAACACGCCTAAAGATCATCACAGTTTCAGGGCACGTAGTCTTCATGGTGCGCGGGAAGCTTGTCACCTGTTGTTCCTAGCTTTGCGTAGAACCAGAGCATCCCCGGCGCGACTTCGTGTATTATCTTGTTGAATAGTTTTTTGGTGTTGATAGGCGGTTCATTTAAGACTTGGCGATTAATAGTTGGCCCGTACAACTCTTTTGTGAAACGTAGCTAATATCCGCATTCATCGTTTTCTTCAGAGTCGCCACTGAGACGCTAAAATCTCTCACCAAAGTTCACATTTTCTACGAATGCTGTGTGCGGCTACACTGAGAACGTCTGCTATGATCTGTCTTGCCAACGATTTCTTCTACATATCCGTCGCAATTCTCTAGCTCAAATAAAATGTCATTCAAAGTATTCAAGAATAACTGAGCTGCAGCTAAGATTCTTAAATATTTGAATCCGGCGCGAACCATCATGCTGCGGGTAAGCTCTTCCAATATTTTATGTTTTTGATCGTCGTCTATGAGCCCCAGCTTTTAAACCCACCAATAACATATCTAACGGCTATATGTAGTACTTTACTGCTAGTAAATTCTGTTTCTAGAATCGCAGAGTATCAATAATTTATAAAATTTCTCTCAAACACGTTGTATATATATATATATATATATATATATATATATAATGCATGTTTAATTAAACAGAAGCAACAGCTTCTGTTTATTTATCTTTTGATTCATTTTTTCGATTCATCGCACGACCGATTTGGTATTGTCGTCCATGTTGTATAAAAAATCCCCATATTTTCGCGAACGTTTTCGACCGACGTCGGTCATCTTCAGGTGGATGAAGGAGTATGCAAAATAAAAGATTGGTGAATTTATTAAGAAGACGTTTTAAAACATTTCAATACAACTTCAACAACACTTCAACATACCTTCGGCCCCCTCATAACGAGCATGGTTGATACTAGGTGTATTTACTTGAATAAACAACGCTTCCATTATGAGGAGACGAATACTGCAATGTGAGACCCCAAGAATGGCCGTGTTCCTGGTTAAAATATTCCTGAATTCATTTTTGGAGATGCTATGTGGTATCAAGTGTTGGTAGATGAAACTTTGAGGGGAGGTGAGATGGCAAGTTAGTTGACGTAATATGCTAGTTCTACTCATGCCGATATACGTGTTGTTTGCAGAGCCACATTCTCTGATAGGGCATTTAAACACGTATATGGCATTACTAGTTTTTAGTAAGCTATTGTGGGCCGGGTTATTCTTCATTAATACATTTGTGGGCTTAGATTTCTTGTAATAAATAATAAATCTAATTTTAAAGTCATTATCTACGGGGGATATCTGTTTATATATAATAGGTTTTACGAACATTTTAATACTTCGTCGAATCATCCTCATCTGTCAAAAGCAAGTGAACAAAACGCTGGAGGAAGTAGAGAATTAAAAAAAAAGACGGCAAACAAAACGCCAGAGAACTTTTTTCGAATTTTACCAGGAAAGTTATTTATGATTTAAATTCAGCGACGCTAGAATAGCCTCACATAGCTAAATCGCATTACGCTAAGCATTTGAAAATGTTACCACTGGTTTCATATGGTGTATTATTGATTTTAGGTTGTTGTGTTTTTATGTTGATAGCTTCCAGTGCTTGAATTTTAAAAAATTGGTTTCGGAAAAATGGGGGGGGTGGGGCTCATGCCTGAACCTATTGCCAAATAAAAACATTCACACATAGATACATAAACGAATAGATATTATTTTCTTCTATCTTTTGGCCACACATTTAATTTTACGTCATAATTCGCGTTTTCTGAAACTGTTCACGCAATTACATTCATATAGAAGTTTATTTTCCATCTCCCTTCCTTTTTTATTTGGAACGTGGCGTCAGCCGCCCCCCCCCTCCCCCCTCCCCCGAATCCCACACATCCACCATCGGCCCCTACGCTTGCGTTGACACAATGACCCAGACAATATCTTTTTTTCAAAGCTAAAAATAATTTTACTACATCAAGGTATATTTATAGCTCAATAATGTAAGGCAACAGCTATGTTAAATGTGATATTTTTTATTCGATTTCATATTATATCCAATGTTTAAAAGACAGATTTCCATATTTCACAGGATTTATTTTCTTAGTTAGCATACAATTGTTTCGGCATACACCAATATCGATATGAATAGTCCTATACATTTCTTTCTTGAGGCGGGCATCCCCAGTACTTATTTTATAAAAAGTAAAGGCAAATAATGTGTATAAATTACAGTCAATATTCATGATCAAGTTCTTTTTACTCTCTCTCTCTCTAATGAAATTACTCATAAAATCTTTCAATGTTACTATTTAAATCGTTCCTCATCCTTTAATATTATAATTCAGAATCCCCTAAATTAAAATATATATGTATCCACTAACCCTCCTTTCTTCTTTTATCAAATTTTACATTTATTTTTCGGGTAATTGTCATCTATTTTCTTATATATACTTATTATTTTACATTTGGTATCCATATTCGTTAACTGAGTTACTTCCGTTTTTCAAGTTACCCGAAGTACACGGCCTAATACAATTTCTACCCTTCTATTGTTAATGTCATTAATGATATCTCGAAAATTATCTGTAGTATTTAAAATAAATATTTAAAAATATTTTTATAATTAATCATGAATATTTTTATATAATTAATTGATTATCTATTTTAACACTAAATCCTTTCATACGTTCTCTTGCTATAGCAAACAGTGATCAACAATGTCTTACACGTAGTTACCGTTAAATGTTTTGTTATAACTGAAAAGAAATATTTATGCAATTGTTTATGTAATTCTATTTTTATTTCATACATAGTAATTGATAATCTTTTATCTGATAAAGAAATAGAAATTGTTGGTATCATTTTTTCATTACGATTATTTATTTAATCTAGTAGTCCCGGGTTACTTTCTTACATAAACACACATCGCTTCTATTTTACCCAAAACCGAAAGTTCACGGCCTTATCAATTCCTAACCTATCTATAAGTAACTACATTGCTAATATCTAAAAGATTATCTATAGTATGTATAATCTTTTCATAAGTATTTCATAATTAATCGCAAATATTTTTCTATAATTAATGAAGTAGCTATTTTAATTTTATACTAATACATTTCACACGTATTTTTGTTATCGTAATCAGTAATCAAAATCTTCCAATCCTAACCTGACAAGTAACAAATTAAAACATAAGCATAAACTCAGAACAGATAACGTTGATCCTACTATCAGGTCTCCTTTTTCAACATCATGGATGTACATTCCAACTTTTCAGATGGAAAATGAATAAACAGAACACAAACCTGGACTGTTGTTTCTTTGTGAAATTGGCATTGGCTGGTACGTTTCTATAAATTACTTAATGACCCCGGTTATCCAAACTTGACCTTTAAACCTAACCCCGACCGCTATTGTAACAGAATCTGTGCTACAACATCAGGGACGGTTTTTCGTGGGGTAGAGATAATTCTTATGAACCCTTATTTGCCCTGTTGCACTTACGTACGGCACTGCTTTCATATTTGGTTTCTATTGTCCCATCACTGATGGGGTTGCTGTTATTGAGCAATGTTGAATGGCTAATCCACTCAAAGAGGCTGACTATGAAAGAAGGTTTTGTCACGATTTTTATCTAGCTTATTATCTAACACAGATCGTTGACACACCTTTCCGCGTACCCGATGTTTA
Source organism: Sepiola atlantica (assembly GCA_963556195.1). NCBI lineage: Eukaryota > Metazoa > Mollusca > Cephalopoda > Sepiida > Sepiolidae > Sepiola > Sepiola atlantica. Next base: position 143,377,923 of record OY744524.1, on the reverse strand, counting down.
CGGACCCATTGCAAGTCTTCTTGATCTTTTTCTGGACAACTTGTCATCAACTTTTCTGTCTCCGCTGGGATCTCCCGGTTACTCAGTTGCCTGAATTATGATCAAGACTAAGTTCAGCTAGGCCTCCGAAGCCCCTCTTCATCGCACAATGTGTTAATACTCGACGGTTGACTTATCAGAAACTGTTCTCCATTCTATGCTTGAAAAGTATATGTCCTGTATCACATCCGATGTAACTGATTGGTTATCATTGGTACTGAGAGCTTCATACTCCCTCAAGAAATTCCAACGGAAACCAAGCATAAACCAAAATGCCAGCTGTGGAAAACCCCAGAATGTTCGCCGCTATTGCTAAAATAAATCCTATTTCAATTGCTTTACAGAAACTATATGTTCTTTACCCACAGCTGCCTTAAAGACTGTCAGCAACCACTCCAAAAGAGCTTTAGCACACGCGAGAGAATCATATGTCCTATTCGTTAAATCTAGTGTGGCTGAACAGGAGTTAGATTAGCACGAGTTTTGGCGAATCAAAATCTACGGTCCTGGACAGATACGTAATCTTTATTCCAAACATAATCCTTTTACCAGAGGTGATTCTCCCAGCATAGATCTCATCAAAATTATCAAGAACCTTGATGCCAGCAAAGCAACTGGCCATGACAGCATGCCCAATTTCAACCATCATTACCAACCATCACGGTGTTGTCCCCCGTCCAGCTTAAAATCTCATTAACCATTATCCTCGAGTGGCCTTTAGATCTTAGTAAGTGGTGAATCTTTAGTAAAAAAATAGACATTGTTGGCAATCTTATAATGCTTTTTATATGTACAATATGTCTTTCTAGATCTCCGTGTGTATCATAGTAATAAGTTTTCTAATCAATGTCTCATCTAATATTTTTCTGTCGGAAGTATCGGACTAATGATATATCTATCTTCAGTAGTCATCATTGAAATCAGAATAATACTATTCACTTCTTTGCTTGCGTACAATCACATTCTTTTCAGAAATGCTTACATTAACATTTTCGCACAATTCGTTTACAAAGGTTTAATAGAAAAATCAAATACTAAGATAGTTTGTTGATTGTTAATTGATTTCATATCTTCATTTGTCTGATGTCCTTACACACTCTTCTGACTTTGACTGAAGATGGGGAAAATACTATAATAATTGAAGAAGGAACACACCCGATGCTACACATTGAATTCTATGGGACGGAAACAAAATAAATCTGTAATATAGGGTGTTTAGAAAAATCGATAGACACCTTCGAGATTATCATATGTGTAAAAGGTCCACTTTGGGCGGGGTTACTTTTGTCATAAAACTCCATTACTAGTCTAACTTTCTTTGTCGTCAATGCCCTTCCCTGCATGGTCTTTGTTTTGTGCTGATCGTATTATTTACCTGTTTTTGATAAGCTATGTTTTGTAACCTGAAATGAGAATACCCAATATTCGCAGGATACCGGCTGGGTCTACCAGGTTGTCTATAATGACGTTGAGGTCTTTAATTTTACCCCCAAAGCTTTATATTTGATTGGTGCCATTTTCACAGTGGGTATACATATAGAACATGATCCTGAAGGTATGCGATCGACTTTCTTTATACATGAAGGGTTTGTATTGTAGTTGATGACATATTTTATTGGATTATCTAATAAAACAAATATGCATAACACTAAAAGACAAATGTTTATGAAGTCTTTTCAGTGTCTTAAAATCATTTATACATGGAAGTAAACTTTTTTAGTCACAGAAGACTCTAACAGCATAACATTGTTTCCAGTTATTCAGCTCTCCTAAAACGTATCTACATCTAATAATACCATAATAATAGTAAAAACTGAATATACGTATACTCTACATATCTTATCGTAGGTTTTTCACTTGTTCCTTTTCGCACGGTTTCTTTATCGTGCTTCCTTCTGGTGGCTTCTACTTGGCACTTGTTGGCATTTACTTTGATATTTCTTCTTCAAATACTTCATTTATTTCTGGATCTTATTGTATTATTATCTTTCTCTGTTCATCTTACTAGTTTATATAGTGCTTCGAATTTTATTGTGTATTTCATGTTATCCACATTTTCATCAAGCTATTAAGCATGTTTCCCAACCTAATGTCGAATTTTCTTTACCTAAAAAGAGCAACCTGAAAGACTACATCTGTTTTCACTTGAGAAGCAAAGGAGGCAGGGGGACATGCTTCTCGCATATAACATAAGTTCAACGAGAACCTACGTTAAATTATCGGGGAGATTTTGACCCAACCCAATAAACCGGTATTGTCCGGGCCTTCGGGTCTGGATTTACGCCGGTCTATCGGTTGTCACTCCTGTGCAGTTCTAGGAGGTCCACCCTCTCAGGCTTTTCCTTTTCACCCTTTGAGAGGGGGTTAGTTTATTGCTAATCGCCTGAGGCGCCCCTACCGGGGAATGCCGACGGGGCTGCCCAGCCAATTTTTAAATGACCAGGGTGCTCAAATTCTCGAGCACTGGTTTTTTTTCCCACTTTCCCGATCTTGTGTCACATCTTACCTTGTGGGAGAAAAAGCAATAGACCCAGACCCAAATCGCAGCGTTCGCGTCACTCACAAATGATGAATAATCGTCACTCTAATCTCAATGAAAGGGAAACACCATTCCATTCCCTGTTTATGCCAGATGAGGGTTGTGACGGTGTACTACCATGTCCAGGTGTGAAGTGGCCTTCGACAAACATTCACACTGTATATGAATGTAAATAACTTCTACTTGTTTTTTATATGGCTTGTTGCACTTTGCTATATTTTGTTAGTTTAGTTTTATTTTATATTTAGCTCTTCTCTTATATATAGTCTGGTATGTGTATATTTTCTCTGTGTTCGTTTGCCACCACAGTAAAAATCAACGTCTTTCTTGTGAAGTTTTCATCGTTGAAACGATTCAATGTATTGTTAGCATCAGCTAACACTGTTTCACTCGGCGTGTAGTATTACATTAACTTTGCTATACAATGTTTGTAAAGGTGTCGATCGTATTATCACAGCTGTATATTGTATTTTACGTCCGTGTCCCCGTTGACACTGCTGGTAAGGTATTATTAAAGTAGTTTCATATTCAGAAGAGATAAACAAATATTATTTATTTAAGTATAAAAGTCTGGTTTTAATAAATAAATTCTTCCTGCGATATTCTTACATCGATATATTAAAGATGTATTATGTGTAACCGTCTTTGGAAACAAATAGCGTCTTAATGCAAGAACGGGGGTGTTGAAGTGTACGATACAAGCGGTCCTTACATATTCCGTATATTAGATTATGAACAGATTATGCCGTCAGTAAATCTTTCCTATTGTGTTAATGGCTTGGCGAACACAATCTAACTCCCAACTTATGTGAACGCCTCGCTGCTGACTACAGATGAAGCTTTATTATCATCGTAATACTCAAAGCTATTACTTCATTCCTAAAATTGTTAATATTTTTAAAGACGATGATACCTTGTATTCTTAGATTAACGAACATGATTTAGATACGAAACTAAACATAACATTCATTTAAAATATCCAGTATTTTATTTTTATTGCAATGTAAATGTCAATAATAGTTACTGTAGTAACGCTTATATTATTCATCTCAAGCCTGCCAGGGCATTCACTACAAGCACCGGACATATAAACAAACTCTCCAATAACATCTTCGGCCACGCCGTTAGATTTTCACCATGAAAAATTGTTAAAATTAAAAAATACAATGTCTGTTTACCATGATTATGGTTTTTAAAACCGAAAATTCGGATTTATAAAATATAAAAAAACATATTAAATAGATGTTCATTTATTGATCTAAATTCACGCGTTTGTTAACTGGTTTCTCAAAAAATCTCAAATATATCTTCTACCGACGCTTTTAAAATTGTAGTAACACTTATTATTATTCAATATTTGTTCACAACTTTACTCTAAAATTAATAAATTAAATGTATTTATTTAACATGACAAAAACATATTTAAAGTGGGAACTTATTAAAACTAGTTTTATAACAGGTACATTTTAACAATAAGTTAAATATTATCGTAGTTCTAAACAGAAAAAAAAACAATATTATTAGGATACTTTTATTCAATTCAAACATAATTTCTTAAAGCATAACTCTCAAATCAGTCCTTCAGTGGCTTTGCTGCTATCAAACGACTTCTCTGTTTATCGTAGGAGGTTACCTCCATTCTCCGGCCTTGCCCTCACTCTGAAAATGGGGTTAGTTTATTGCTAATCGCCTGAGGCGTTCTTACCGGGGAGTGCCGACGAAGATTCTCAGGCATTTTTGTAGGCCAGAATGCGCTGATCTTTGCGCGCTGGCGTTTCAAACTCATACCTGCCTCTGTGTCAAACTTTCTGGAGAGGTAAATAAAATATAAGCTTGGCAAACTGACAGACCGACATCACTTATAATCCAGATGTTTAGACACTTTTAAAAATGTTATTTCAAGCATTACGTGCCAACAGAAATGTTAGTTAAAACTTAAGCGTGACAGATCGAGGGAACGACGTAGCTTCTCATGGAGTTGGCGGACGCATCTAAAATGCTATTTTAAACTTAGCGTTTAAAATCGTCGAACCGACTGTCTGCCTGACAGTCCCTTGTATAGACGCATGTATACATTTAAAAAGTCGATTTGAAACATAAAGATGAAGAAATTGTTAAACTTAAGCGTTACAGACCGAAATAAAGACCAACGTTGCTCTTTATAAAGATGTTTGCTCTGTAAAATTAATGAACAAATCTGATGTTATGTTTCAGAATTTTTTAGATGAGGTTACTGTTTTTTATTGGATTATTCGTGGGTATGTAACGCAACGGATTCGATTATTAAGACATAATCAGTTCTAAGTGACAGTTTTCTGAAGGTTGAAGTTCAAATCCTCGTTATAAGCGATACTAACAAAGATTACTACACGGTCATAGCTGACGGAACGAGAGTAAACTACCCCAGTGGTTTTAATAAAGTGTACAGTTCAAAAATCCACATAGATTACAGATTGTGATATAAAGAATCCCGTGTTCGACAAGACGTACTTAAAGCAGTTCGAAGATTGCAGCGGCTTAAACACGTGATATTCATTTCAAAGATTAAAAGAGTACTTCGAATAATCCAAATTATGCAAACCTGTTATCGGTATTCATGTCTAAACGATCGTTCAAGATTAAAAATACAAATAAACGCTTTAATATTTAAAATATTCATTGTTAAAACTCCCTTTAAAGATGAACTAGTCTAAAAAGTAGAGCCCTGTTTTAAATTGAAATGATTGTTGCTATTTATGCGATTAGCGTTGAATACTGTAGATGACATGAAACTTCTCCTCCCTCCTGGATAAGTGTATCGTATTTGCAATTACTGTATGTGTCGATTTCTCGCGGTCGTGTGCTCTTGAGCGTTTGTCTAATGATTCTAGCCTTAATCTACGAACTGCGTTCGAGCCCATGCGACCGCCTGCAACCGCCACTTCTACACTGTTTAAGGTAAGAACGCCAAGAACGACGTCCTCTGTAGGTTAAACAACTGCTTAATATATATATATATATATATATATATATATATAGTAAGCTATGAAAATATATTTATGGTAATTAAGCCTGAAGATTCCCCCGGAGGTGAAACGCGGGAGCCTCTGTGTAGTTTAATTGTCATAAATGTATTTTCATAGCTTACTACCTATCTCTACTTACGTATCGTACACTGTCGAGGTAAATACTAAAAATTGATAAATAAAAAAGATTATATCTCCTTATAAAATTTGATGTGGATACTGAAAATACTAATATATATATATATATATATATATATATATATATATATATATATATATATATATATATATATATATGTACAGTGTAACCTCTTAAACTTATGAACAGACCATTAAAGGTTTCGGAATATATATATATTCTAAATAATTACGATGAATATTATAAGAACATTATTATTTTTTGTAAAGGTTGACATTTAGGAGATGTATGAATAAAATTTGTAAAAAATTATGAACCGCTCATTATACATTTTTGACCATATATGTTGAGTATCCCACGTTATTTTGCTTTTGTAAATTTAACAATTTAGGGAGTGCGCCCTTCCCCAAACTTTAATCTCCTAAACAAATGAACGGATCATTTACAATATATTCTCAAAAATACGGTAAGTGAAAGGCGATCAATAATACAGGCCTGGCAAACATGCGACTGGGGTCCACGACTGTTTTTATTTTTATTTTTATGGATCGATCATAATGAGTTGTTAAATATATATTCTCTGTTACACGGTGAGTAAAATGAGCACATTATTATTTTGGTGAACCTTACCATTTAGGGCGGATATTCCCTGAGCTCGACTCCCCCATAATACTTAAAAAATAAGTTAGATACAAAAGAATTAGAAAAAAAAACAATTACTCTACATTAAATTTTGAGCTAAAGGAACACGTTTTTGAAAGGATTAGCGCGCGCGTGTGCATCATTAATATATTTATGTTGGTAAAATTCTAAACTATAAACTCATCCTTATGAATTAATAAATATGTATTCTTGACAGCAGATGAGTAACGTGAACACATTATATTTTTTAAAAAGCTTTACCATTGAGTGTGGTGAGACCGAAACGGTACCATATTCTGCAATGTAAAACATTAAAATTTAAACTAACGCTATATATATTGCTTATGCCAGTCCTGCAACATATATTTTTCTTATATATATATATATATATATATATATATATATATATATATATATATATATATATAGAGAGAGAGAGAGAGAGAGAGAGAGAGAGAGGGATATATTAAAAAAGCAGATTCAAACGACTATATCTTTATTTTCCAGGAAAATGGCCACTTTGTAGGGTCGTTTCAGAATTTAATGAGAGACACCAGGTGTTCAAGAATATCTTGAATTCTCTAGCACAATTATTCATCAGAACGCTAACCGGAAAATGTATAGAAGTAATTGAGTTTTGTAATATATATATATATAATAAACCCAAACATATATATATATATGGTGTGTGTGTGTTTAAAGCAACTTGTGTTCAGTCAATCGTATACCATGAATTGTTTAAATAGTTTAAATGTTTCTACCCTCATGCGCTAATATCTGTACATTGCTACCTCAATCGAATGAATATTAAAGGATTTGTACGACAACCAGCTCGAAGATTGAATCCGTAACCCTATTCCCTCCCATCCCTATATTATGATTGTAGATTATATTTTCTATTATTACTAACACATTTTATAAATGCAATTTTCGGGTGAGGCTCAGACATGTATTTAGTACTTGTTAGATGAGAGTTATTATTAGTACAGTGACATTTATTTAAATAATTTTAGCTAAGTTAATAGTCTGTAAGCGCACACGGAATTATCTGGAAATGAATAGGGATTTTTGTATAATCCTTCCACAAACCCTGCACCCCATATTACTAATGCACTTCTTACTTTTTTCCTTTCTTAAATGGGTGGAGAATCAAATAAAATAAAATCGTATTTTTTTGTAATTCATAGACGACCATATAGATAACCCATAATAGCATATAACCCCTTTGTTCAAACTGAAATATACTGATACAAATACACCAACTAAAGGTGGTTTAGAATGTCTACAATTATTATCTCCACTATTCTCTTCTGTTTTTCTGTTCTCGGCGCTGATATAGATCGTATATTATTGTATTCCCTTTCAACTAAATCTATTATAATCATGCAAGAACTCTGGATGATGTAGCTTCAAAATATATATGGTTATACAGGTCTAGTATCAAGATCGTAGGAAGAGTTTGTTACATATGTCTTTTTTACGTTCGGCGCGAACGGATACAGCGCGATATCATTGTTCCCCACTAGACAACCGAAGAAGTAATTGCATGCGCCATGAGGCTTTTTCGTGTGTGCACACCTGCCTACATAGATATTGTTGTTCTAATCACGATTTCCATTTCTTGGGAGAGCTGGATATTCTCTCCATTACAAAAACACTTGTGCAATTCCTACAGGGTATTTCCTGTTCTTAAACCACCTCTCTTTCACTCTCAGTCCATTACTTGTTCTTAATCATAAACACAACTCTCCATTCGAATTCCCATTCTTCCCACTTCCATACATGAGCAAATTTGCAAGAGAGAACAAAAGAAAAATCATCTTAATTTAAAACAGACGACAAATTAAAAAAAAGGGAAAGTGAAATAGTCGACTTATTCTTACATTTTTTTTCGCTATCACTCTCTTTTTCTCTTTTTATCCCTATACGTCTCTCTCTCTCTCTCTCTTTGTCTCTTAACCTCACTCTGTCTCTCCCTCTCTGTGTACATCTTACTCTCTATCACGCTCTTTTACTATGGTCGCTCAGCGAATTTGCCCGAAATAAAATATTTTTGAATGTTTTCAAACGCTTAGTAAAAATAAACGAAACTAACATTTTTTATTAGAATAAACATTTTTTACATCCCTGTACAAGTCGGGTCATCGATATTAAAGTGATCTTTCCGTATATCCTTTTCGGTCCACACTGACTCCGATGATGTAAGTTTTGTAAGTATGTGTTGTGTATGTTCTGTTAGATACACACACAAATAAGTTCGAATTTATATAATACATACCGTATTATTTAAAAACAGGAGCCATTGACATAAGTACGCAGTAGTAAATAAGGAAACTAATTTGAAATACCTCGCAACAACGTGTTAGGAAAATGAGTGTCAAACGGGAATACACACACATACAAATAAAAAAAATCATATGTGTAGCTAATATTCCATCTTTATTTATCGAGAGACTTCGTCAGATTAATATAAAATTATTATTACAGATTATAAACAATGTACACATTAGATATGATGAGACAATAATGACAAAGAAAAAAAAACAGATACGAAATACAAGTTAGAAAGTCTAAGAGAGATGTGTTTTAGAATATGAAGGCGTTCTTAGGAAAGTAAAATGGTATTTCGAATTTCATCACATGGTGCAATCAGTTGTTAAGCAAAAGTTTATAAAGGCCCGATAATACAGAGAGAAAGGGAGAGAAAGAAAGCGAGCGTTATATATACATATATATATATACATATATATATTATATATATATATATATATGTATATATTTATATATATATATATATATGTATATATTTATATATATATATATATATATGTGTGTGTGTGTGTGTGAAAATAACACACCGAAAAATAAATTTAAATACAGAAAGAAAACCATCAAGAAACGAGAGATTTTACCGGTTTCGTTCGGATCGACGAACGTCTTCAGAAAAAAGTGAAGATGTTAAATGTATTCGATAGCGATTTTTTTCCCATGTTTTCTGCCGTCATCGAATATATTTAAAATCTTTACTATTTCTGAAGACGTTTGTTGATCTGAACGAAACTGTTAAAATCTCCCGTTACTTGGTGATTTTCTCATGTTTTTAGATGTTTTTTTTCGTTTGTCTTTTTCACACATCTTATCTTTCACGGCTTTTCATTGTATGATATATCGTGCATTTTATTCCCATATATATATATATGTATATATATATATATATATATATATATATATATGTATACATATATACATATATATATATATATATATATATGTATATATATATACATATATATACATATATATATATATATATATATATATATATATATATATATATATATATATATATATATTTAGGCAAACATTATTAAATAACACGGAGTGGTTTTGTTTGATGCGACTTTTTTTATTTTTTCAATTTTCCGAATTGTCCATTTAATGTTTCGGTCAAATTGATGTAAATATAATCCATGGGTTTCTTGTTCCATTCTTTTTTCTTTTTTGCAAGTACTTTCGATTTGAATCGTCAAATCATCTTCAGGCGGTATTAGTTTTAGTGTCTTTACAAATTATGACTTTACTGTTGTGCTCATTTTTGAAGTATAACGGCAAGTAGTTTATAACTTGAAAAAGGGTCTGTAAAGTTGAAATGTACATGAGAGCGTGATGGCGTTCTACACATATGGGAGATTTAAAAGTTTGACTGTTTAAACCGTTAAGAAATTGATGACGTTAAAGAAAGTGCATACAATTCAAACGCATAACTACCTACTGGCTAAGAATTTGGTAATGTTAATTATTATGCTAGACACTTTAAAATGTTGCGACTAGTTTCATAATTGACATTATTAATTGTGGGATGTTTAGTTTTTATGTAGAGGGCTTCGAGTATCTTTAATTTTTTGATATTGATATCGTGGTGTATTATTTTGGTATTGTTAACAAGGATGTTTCTATACTGGGAGGGGGTACAATTATGTTTTTATAGGTGTTGGCATATAGAGCTAGTGTCGGAGAGATGTAGGGTGAGTCTTCGGGATAGTGTTGTGAGAGTGAAACCTATGTAAGAATTAGTTTTTTTATTGTTGTCGGAGATACATTCTCCCATAGGGCATTGGAACTGATATATTACACTGCTTCTTCCTAATGTATTTTGGGTTTGAGAAGTGTTATTTTCAACGACATGGTTTGATGTTTTCATTTTTTTATAATAAATGATAAATCGTATTTTATCATCAGAATTGGTGGGAGATATATAGCGATGTATTATATTTTTAAGAGCTTTTTCATCTAATTTAAAGTTTGGATGCATTTGGTTACAATAGAATAGCTTTATGTAGTGGGAATTATTTAGCTTATTATTAGTACGATTATCTAAATTTCTAATCATTAATTTTATTTGTTCATCAACCATATAATTGGGAAATTGATTATTAATTATGGCTTGCTTTATGTTTTTTAATTCATTAAAAAATATTTTTTTGGATGAAGAGATTTAATATATATATATATATATATATATATATATATATATATATATATATATGCACTGTTTCCCTATTTATTTTCTACCTTTTGAACTTTTTGCAGTTTGGATTTTTCTAATTTCTATTTGAACTCTATGGATTACAACTCAATATGCACACTTTATCTGCTTCCTCTATGCGATGTCTTGGATATTTACATGAACCTATGATATTTTTGACACATAAGATGTTTTTTTTAGCTAATAAATTCTTTTTCACATGTATGTACACCAGTAATACACTATCTGCTGATTCTTTTTTGATAAAAATAGCTTATTTTTGAAAATATTTCATTTAATCTCATTTTTATTTACATCATTCATTTTCTTATATATAGAAATATATATATATATATATATATATATATATATATATATATATATATATATATATATATATATAACGTTATAAAGTTAACAGACATATCACTGCTACGGATGCACAAATCGATAATTAACAACTTTCCAAAATAATTGGTGATCACAATACAGTATATTTATATTGAACAGTTAAGATACATGAAACTAATTTCCCTCTCCGACCTATCATATCCCAAATTACTACTCCCATATATTCTTTAACAAAGACCTTAAATGAACTTATCATCCCGTATTTACAAGTATATTGTAAAGTCCACACACGGACTATTACAATTAATAAAAATACTTAAAAAGCTACTATTAATCTGCACTACCGATGTACCTTTTATGACTTCAAGGGAAACATTTACACTCAAATTGACGGAGTTTCAATGGGTTCGGTGCTCGGTCCGATTCTTAGCGAATTCTATATGTCAAACCTAGAACACGAAATATTTAATACCATTAAAAAAACATCTATTTTCGCACGCTATGTCGACGATATTCTTGTTCTAACTGATAACAATGAACTAATACACAAACTTCAAGACATGTTCCAAAAAACTCTGTTCTTCAATTCACCATAGAACTGAACATAAATAATAGCAACTCATTCCTAGATGTCCTTATTGGTGCCTCTAATAAATTTGCATAAGTCTCTCACTCGACACAGCTGCCCGGATCTTCAAATAAAAACCTTATTTGACTTTCGGACTCTTCTTTCTTTTTTGTCGTCAGCGAGCGTTTTCAGGTTCGCCCCCCCCCCACACACACACAGCATAACAGACGCTGCGTCTTTGAACGGCGCCGACAAGTGTCTGCATTTATGTCAGTCGACCGCTCTCCGTTACACCCCCTGATCTCATGATCACACATGTGGCAACCCAGTGCAGGTTTTTTTTTGTCTGGTGCTTCTCGGCAGTAATACGGCTGCGACTTCCTCCCAAGATAACTCGTCCGAAGGTGGAGCATGGAGCTATTTTCGCCGCTCATAGTGATCACTCACGCACTCTGAGTGGACAAATCACTTTCACTTCCACTTTCCGATGCAGTTGAGCCTATAACGGGTCGTAGGTCTCTTACGTGCCGAGGCATCCCATCATTGAGAACATTCTGTGGGCTAATTACACCTGTAACGCGTCCAACTGCATAAGGGGATGTATACCGTCCATTCGGACTTCTCGTCCAAATACGATCTCCCACCTTGTAACACAAGTGTTACTATTCGGGCTCATCGGGGGACACCATATCGATCCCCTTCAGTCTAAGTGTGTAACAATAGATTATGTTAGCAGGAGCTGTCAGGGGTGACACATCGTCCTTCGAGGTGGCATTGTTCCAATAAACTGCCTCCATAACTGAACACAGTTTTCTTGCGGCAATCCGCTTCACATTTCGATAGCACCGATCTGTGATACCATTACCTGATGGTCTATGTGCACAGCGAAATCGCAGTCGAACTCCCCACTCATTCATAAAGTCTCTAAAACTCTTACTGCATAAAGCTGGGTCATTGTCAAGGAGTATCTCAGTTGGTGGCCCGCGCTCAGAAAATACATTTTCTAATTGGTCGATCATGCTTGCTGCGTCTTGCTGTCTTAGACAACGCCAAATAGAAAACATGTAGGCCCACAGTCAATGATCGACAGATAGTGCTTTCCCTAATAATGCGTTATATCTATCCCCACTCGATACCCAGTATCACTGACATCCAAGTTCCTCTTCGGCAAGCACAAGGACGGCGGATCGATTGACTGACACTCTTTGCACTCTCTCACTACTGTCATGACGGATGCCTTAGAAATCGTAGGTTCGACTCTGCTAACAAAGTACCACGTCTTTTTTTATGTCAGGGTGACAACTTTTACAATGGATAACCTTGATTCAGTCGGATTCTGGACTGGGTGGTGATACAGCACACACATGGCCATGGGGTTCATCTGCTTTTCTCATTAAGTTAAACCATCGTTGCGGTACGCGTGTCAGATTATTCGCTCGGTTATATTCTGACTTTACTAAGGTAATGTCCATTGACAACCTGTACTCTTCTATCACACTTAAGAGCGAACCCAGTCGTCATCTTATCAGCATTTCACTTGCTGCTTTAGTATGCACTCTGGACTTTCCTGTAAGGGTATCCATATCCATTTGTGCACACAGGCAGAGTTAGTAAAAAGATGCAATATGGATGCTTCCCACATCAACGCCATATTAATGCCTTTTAGTACAGCATCAAGTTCTGCCAGATGTATGTGCTGTGTATCCTTTGCTTTGCGTACCCAACTTGCATCTCCTATTACAGCTCCATCCTGCTCCAACGAAACTCCGATCGCCAAAGAGCTTGTATCAACCCATACATCGATCTCACTACCGTCAACACACCAACTGCCCCGTTCGGGGTCTTCTTCGTGCACTCTTGCAACAATTGCTGTCATCATCGTGGTCAACGGAATATCGTCCACCTCATCGTCCCAGCTCTCGGCAATTGCCACTGCACTCCTTTTGATAAATGCGGCTGCCACTCTGACCCATCTGCCCACTGGAAAGTACCCAACTAGTTTTCCACACAAAGAGAACACGGTACGTCTGGTGATGCTGCGTGGCATACTCGGGATCTCGTTACCTCGTTCCCATTTCAGCATATTGCATTCTTACCAAACCTTCAAGCCGAGTACTCGCGCACCGTCTTGCAGCCGTTCAGTTTCCTTACTCAACAATCTAAAGTCGGCCAGATGCTGCCTCACTTTAGCTGCGGACACTATATTTTCATTTATTAAAACATCATCGATATATGCTAATGTTGCCCGTTGAATAGAGTCGTCCCTCGACAATGCAGCGTCTACAATAGCTCGCATAATGGCTGGTGCACTATTGAGACCAAAACCCATGCGCGTCAAGCAGTACCTCTTCTCCTCCAATATGACAGTCTGGTATGGCCACAGGGATTGATGCACATGAACATGTAGGTAAGCCCTCCGCAGATCGAGCACTGCTACTTTAGGGCCTTTCGTTCGCCATACTCTCAGCTTGTGTTCACATATGTCTACATGTGCCGTATAGGAATCAACGTGCTCATTCAGTTCGCAAAAATCCAGAACTGGCCGCACCTTAGATTTATACTGCTGGAAGATTGCCATTAGCGGAATTAGGCCCTTTAGGGGCTTTAGTTGGTCTTCAGGATAGGAAAGTGGCCATCCATTGTTCAACCATGTTTGAAGCTCACGTCTATAGTCCTGGCCGATTTGAGTGGGTACTGAGTATTCAGGCACCCTGTTTTTTTAGTTTACCAGGTGGTTGATCACCTGACCACTTCCACGACACCGTCCACACTTTGGCCTGTTCGTCAAACATAGCGCAAACATCGGGTGTCTTTATCGTGATCGCAGCGCAAGCATGTGGACTCGTTTTGAAAAAGATGGCTTCGCCAGACTGGTCAATGCTGACCCCAGCCAGCATCTTGATAACATCCATCCCAAGTAACATATCGATACCTAAAAGCTGACTGTGTACGACCAAGACATCGACCTTTACAGGGCTCATATCGGTTATTGCCAACGAAATGGTTCTACCGCCATGACTATAGATAGTTGTACCGTCAGCGGTCATAATGTTCGATCTCCGACAATTCCGAGGACTGCATATTGAGCCAGTTACTATAGACCAGGAACATCCAGAGTCCACCAGTGCTCTGCGTTTCTTTCCATCGATCCACACTTCAACGGTAGGAAGCTCCACTCTTAAATTGACTGAGGAGAGACTGGCACTGATATCTCCCCTCCTTTTTCGTTTCTCGGACACTTCTAGCATATGTAACATTGTATCTTTCCCTGTGATTTATATTTGGAGCCTATATGCCCTTCACCATACTGATACTGGCAGTTTCTTACGAAGTGGTTCGGTCCAGTGCATTTATAGCACATAATGCGACCACTAGCCGACACAGTGCGTGATGTTTGATTAGCTTTAAACTGAACCGGTTGTATAGCTGCCGAAACTAATTCCATTGTCGTCCGCCATGATAGCCCGACCTCTCGTTATAATTTGCTTTAGACTTATATCATCCATTCTCGACGACGCCCGGAGATGTTGCCTTACGTGGCTGGGCAGTCTTGCTAAAAAGGCGCACACCATCCATTTTGATTTTTATCAAAGTCTCACTCGACACCGCTGCCCGGATCTTCAAATAAAAACCTTATTTGACTTTCTGACTCATTTCTCCTCCCACCCATCGTCAGCGAGCGTTTTCGGGTTCGCTCCACACACACAGTATACCAGACGCTGCCTCTTTGAACGGCCCCGACAAGTGTCTGCATTTACGTCAGTCGGCCGCTCTCCGTTACAAATGCAATCACAGTTTAGATTAAAAGAAAAAGTAATTGAAATATTATACACAGATACATATCCCTAATAGACAATAACAATAAAATTACACTCATTATGTACTATTAAAAAATCAAAAGCCAAAATCTTGTAGTAAAAAACAATTTTCCCCAACTAAAAAGCTACTAGAAAGAACCAATGTTGTTTATAAGTTTAAATGCCTTTTGGGAGAATGTAATTCCCATAATACTAATAAAGCTAATATCTACATTGGTTTTAGGAGCACTACCTTATCCCGTCGCCTTGCCATGAATCTTGTAAACTGTAGCTAGATTTACTAACATCTACAAAAACATAACTGCCCTCCATCTATTCTAGTTAAGACCACTAAAATAATACATGCTGAAACCAATTGAATAAAAATAAAAAATACTCGAAGCTATCTACATAAACACACAACAACCTAAACCTAATAATATCACATATGAAACCTGTGGTAACATTTTAAAATGCTTAACCTTATGCTATTTTGTTCTGTGATGCCATCCAACATTGCTTAATTTAAAATCGTCAACGACTTTCTGGAACAATGCGGAAAACGTTCTATGCGCGAACCGCCGTCTTTTTAAAATTCTCTTCTTTCTCCAGCTTGTTTGTTCATTTGCTTTGGGCACCTGAAGATGATTCGACGAAGAATCAAAACCGTTCGTAAAACCTGTGAAACCTATGGAACATTTATTAATTTTTTTGATTTTAATAAGAAAAGGGCACCCGAAAAAAAAAAAAGTATAACTAAACAGATGAATTCTGTTATTCTTAACCATGTTTGCATAATATATATATATATATATATATATATATATATATATATATATATATATATATATATATATGGTAAAATGAAAAAGGAAAACCAAAAACTGGATGTTTTTTATGTGTACATCAACGTTTCGTCTTTATTTATAAGACTTCATCAGGATGATGATATAGGGCAAAGATATCATGCAAGCACAGATACGTGTAGGGTAGACATGTTGGGAAGAAAAATAAAATAAAATGAAAAATAATGGCAGCGTCTTGCTGGACGTCCGTACTTGTTAGAGAATGAAAATGAGTGGGAGAAAAAAGGGGAAGGGTGGAGGGAGCAAGGACTACTGTGGCTGGCGATCACATCCTCCACTACCATCAAGCAGCGAAATGGTTTCTTTAACCTATCACCCTTAATAAGCAAGATCATCCTCACAGAACAAAGTCTTTTGCCTGATCATGGCTAACTTTTATTTTGATCTCTAACCTTATGACACTCTTCCATTCACCCACACCCTTCCTTCTTCTCCCTGAATCTTCTCTTATTTTTCCTCACTTTTTTTTTTTTTTTTTTCCCTCACATTTTTAATACTACAGTCCAAATAAACTTTCTCATGTTCCAAATATTTCAAATATTCCTCACCCACCCTTTCAATCACCCCCCTCCCCACCCACTCCAATCCCTCACTCACTGCTATCATTTTCCAAATATTTCAAATATTTCACACCCTATCACGACAAATCCTCCCTCTTCCCCCACTCCTCTATTTTCTCCCATACCTCTTCTTAAATTCCCTCATTTTCTCCAAACGCTCTCTAAGACCATAACTTTCGCCCATCCACCAAAATCACAGCCCCCCTCCCTCTCTACCCATCCCCATTTTCCCTGCATACACCCCCCACACACAAACATTCCAACTCACTCTTCCCCTTCAATCTCGACCACAGCCATCTGGTCAAACACCCCCTCCCCCTCTTCCTCCAATCTCTCTCTGCCATCCATTTTACCCCTGCTCATCCCCCACCTCTTTCTCTCATCGCCAGCCACAGTAGTCCTTGCTCCCTCCACCCTTCCCCTTTTTTCTCCCACTCATTTTCATTCTCTAACAAGTACGGACGTCCAGCAAGACGCTGCCATTATTTTTCATTTTATTTTATTTTTCTTCCCAACATGTCTACCCTACACGTATCTGTGCTTGCATGATATCTTTGCCCTATATCATCATCCTGATGAAGTCTTATAAATAAAGACGAAACGTTGATGTACACATAAAAAACATCCAGTTTTTGGTTTTCCTTTTTCATTTTACCATCACGTCGGATTACCTTCATCCTTCTCTTCCCATATATATATATATATATATATAAAATATATATATATACACACACGCATATATATATATATATATATATGATATATATATACACATATATATAAGTTATAAATATCTTTATATAAACATAAAACCTGAAAAAAATACACACCTGCTTGATAGTCAAACTTTTTTACTTTAATCTTTTTTCAAAAGTGTAACCAAAATATATGTATATAAATACAAATCCTTATAACTAGTAAATAGTATTTAATATTGAGCATAATTATATAAACGCAGTAATGATTCTCCGTATTATTTTGTTTGTAGATACACATTTTACCTAAATAACTCTCTCTCTCTATCTATCCCTCTCTCTTTATATATATATATATATATATATATATATATATATATATATATATAACAATTTCTAAAAAAATAAGTATCACCTTTAATATATATATATATATATATATATATAGAGAGAGAGAGAGAGAGAGGGAGATAGAGAGAGAACGAGAGAGAGATAAAGAATGATCGAATGATCGAATGATCGTCTAATCCTTAAACGTCCTCGTGTATCAAGACGGGTAAGGCAGCAAATGTGGTAGTAGCGGGAAATGACCCTATTATAACTTATATATATATATATATATATATATATATATATATATATATATATATTAAATTACAGCTTAACATTCTTTTGTATTTTGAAAGTATTTAGTGTGCTTTTAATGTCTATTTTTTTCTTCTACGAATTCTGTCAGATATTTGACATGCCGGTTTATATTACGCTACATGTCGTTACCGGGAGTCTTTCTAATCTTATTTTGTTTTTTTGACCAAATTGTTTTTTTAAATAGTATTTTGAAAGTAACCAATGGCAAAGATCTGAAAGTTTTATACATGTATTTTAATGGAAATTTTTAAAAACCATTGCAAAGTCATAGACATGTACCGACTTGGTTAAATTAGAAATGCAGATTGTATTTCTTTAGTAAATATTTATTTAGAAAGTTCCACGCTCGCACCTGTTTATTTACATTTTCTAACGACAATTTGATACTTTAAATCTGCTACAGACACAACAATATTTTTGTAATATTTGAATTATTAATGAAGAAAAGTTTCGAGTGCTTCTTCTGGTTGAAATTTAACAGAACGGCATCGACTTTTAGTATTTGTTCGATTAAAAGAGCTGACAATATTTTTCTCATGTTTAATAGAAAAAGGTTCAACGTACGCATCTGTTTGTTTACATTCTTCTACGACATATTATTCTTTAAATCGTATACAAACAGAGCAACAAAAATAATTCCATATTGTATTATTCAGACTTTAAATTAATCAAAGTACAAATTCAATGCATTATGCCAAATTAATTGTATCTAAAATAAAGTTTCGTTGACTTAAGAATTTTTAAGGAATAAAATCAACATGTTTAGTTTGTTACAGTAGCAGCACAATCAAAATGTGGCTGATAAATGTGTATCGATAAGATTAAATCTTAAAACCAGTACAATCGATTGGAAATCAATTAACGTAGTCGGATGAACTCCATATGTTTATATTAAAGTAAAATTAAATATTACATACGATTAAAAACGCTATTAACGTAAAAAAGCAGAAAATAGCGTAACTCTACTTTATATTTAAAATTATATGATAGCTTGCGTTAAAAAGTGATTTCTTCAATTCTTTCATCCCCGGGGAAAATCTTCAGGCTATTTTAGGTTTTAGTTTTTAAGTTTTTAGGTTTTAGTTTAGTTTAGTTTTGTGTTTACTTATTTGTTTGTTTATTTATTTATTTATGTATTGTCAGCCTTAGGTAAATTTCTTTTACAGATTAATAGATTTGGGATTTTGGATGTCTTTAAAGTTTAAGATTTCAAATTTCTCATTCGAACATAATCTACACAGTCGTCTAAATTTCTACATGCACTGGCCTGTCGTATTATTTTCCAATCAATTATATGTGAGCGTTTATTTTCTTTGAACTTCCAATAATGGTTTGCTAGTGCTGTTTTAATTCGACGTTCTCTGTTTTTAAGTGTGCTTCTGTGGTCGTAATATCTCGTTGTAAAATCTAGAGAGATAAGACCCACATAGTCCTTTTTGTTATTCAGTCTTTCTTTGGTAAATATTGTGACTTGGTAAACAATACTTTTGGTTAGGCATTTATTTTGTAGTGGATAACGTGTACGATTTATGCAGTTACATCTTTTCTCTTCATTGCTAACTTTTTCATTTCTATTCGAATGATTACTATTAGGGTTTTGGTTATTTCTATTTGTAGTGCCCATATTTTTGTACTTAGTGTTATTTTAGCTATATTTGTAATTTTTGTATGCAATTTGTTATTTTTCTTCCTCCCTGCTGTTCTCTTTTAGTATGTTGTTATTGCGTGCCTTAATTATCAGATCTAGGTTTTCAGAGCAGCTGTAGGACAGGTTTAGGTTTTCTTTTATTGAATATTTTATGCAGAGACGACCGGCGATTTCGCTCAAAGAAAAATACAACAGACAATATCTCTCACGCTATAATATATTGACTTTTAATAAATCCATTTTCTTTGAAATTTTCTTTTTCGATTTTTTCGGTTTGATTTAATCAACCCATTCCGCATAATAGTAAGAGTATACGTTAATGAGCCCGGAGGCCTAAGTTCAATCTTCGGTCGAGTCATACTAAGGATTAAACAAAAATAGTATTTGATGCCGAATTTGCTAAAACCTTAAAGGATTATCAAGGGTAAATAAAGTTACGTGCTCCCCTAAACTTCGATGTAAATGCTACTGAAAGTAGAGCCTTCAGTCGACCTCACCTAGTCGATCATTTTTAACTTGTTTTACATTCTATACAGATAATAAAGGATATAATCTAATTTTCAAAACTAATTGATGAATATATATGAAATATAAATTTATACGCTTCTCAAAGTTTCTTCTTCTCAAATCAGACACCATGTATGTAAGAAATACGGAGGAACATTATTTTTGTCTACACCGTTAATTATTTATTTTTTATTTTTTTCAGGTGTTATGCATTACGTCGTATTGACACGCGTTTAACATAGTTTAAAGTGATTAAAACAAATAAAAACGTGAACGATATATTTTACTTCAAAACATCTAAATTATTTATTACTTTTCATGACCATTCGGTGGCAACTATTCCGGTGGGTTAATCCGTACAACGGCTAGATAAATACTTTAGAAAATCCATTCACGCTCAAGCATTCTATACTATTTGTTATTACAATTTCCTCTCCGTTGTGTTAGTGGAATAAACCCCAACTTAAACAGGTATTTAAATATGCGTCAATACAATTAACGGGTTGAAGATGAAAACAGATATTTCAAATTAAGCGTGGCTGACTGACGGGCAGCGATTCGTATACATTTTCTGAGACGAATATAAAAAGGAAGAGAACTCAGGCCAAACTTAAATTGTTTTTCTGAATTTTTCAGATTCGGATTGATTCTTTACTATAAACACCGAAGTCAAATTGCCAAATAACAGACAATATCACGCGACTAGAAACTAGACTTCCATTTCTTTGATATGTTTTAGGAAAAGTTTGGTTTTGATTTGGCTAGAGAATAAGGTGACATACATACCCACCACAGTATCTCATGAAGCCAAGGTGTGTTTTGAGCAAATCATTAAAAACATATCATGTTCTCAGCCAGACAGCGTCTGCCATAATGCATAATTCTATCATTATTTTGAACGTTTTTAGAAATCTGGTGGAAGATCTAACCCACAAAGGTATCGCCTCATAAGTCTACTCCCGTTCTTCCCTAAAATGTTTGAATCATTAATCAATCAAGTACTAGTCCACCACCGCGGAAATGTTAAACTTCTCTCTGATCAACAGAACGAATTTAGGCAAGTGTGTTCTACGGCGTATATCTCTGACCGCATATACTATACACTGTATAAGGTTGCTGAAGCTATGGCGGTAGCGCCTTACATATCTAAAGCCTTAGACAAGTTCTGACATGAAGCTTTTCTCAAGAATATTTTATTTGTATGGTATTAATAGATGAATAATTAAAATAATCAGATACTTCGTAGCTAAAAGAAAGATCTAGGGCGTCCTCGATGGTCGTACATCTGAACATCACATTAATGGGAGTGACTGTCATAAAAAAGCTTACTGATGCAATCACATTCGAGCTAGTTATATTATAAACACACACACATGGTTTAAGCTCAATATACGAGATAGAGCAATTATAAAAGCTGAATGAAAGAAGAGAGATAAAAATGTATGAATGACAAATCTACTTCAACATCGATTTTGAAAATTTGAAAAGCGTCGGCTTAAGGAAAGAAAGATAAACATGTTTTTATTGAGTACACCTTGCATTGAACACTCGAAGTTGACATAGATGTGCCATTCATACATCTTTATCTCTGTTCTTTCATTTATCTATTACATATAATATATATATATATATATATATATATATATATATATATATATATATATATATATATCGCCAATCCAAGACAATGTCGTAATCATTAGAAAATGACTCCGCAGTCCGTAATGGAATCGGACTATAATTAGATTGTTATATTTAATGCTTTTAAGACATAGCTCTTTTCCATTTAAAATTATAAGGAACCATACCAACCACCGATTACTATGGCTGATAGTACCTTAGCGAGAGTGAACATTTAAACTCTTCGGCCTAACATTCACAGGTAACATAAATTGGAATACACACATAGAAGATACTGTCAATGAAGCTGCAAAGAAGGTGGGCTCCCTCGATCTGTCTTGAAAACCTCTCACACCTGCCAGTATCCTGTATCCATAAAAAGACGTCGTTCGCCCTTGCATGAACTATTGTTGTTACATCTGGGTTGGTGCACAAACCACTAGTCTCTCCTTCTTTGAGCTTATGAGAGTTAGAGTTGAGCTTGCGCAATCTTTGCTTTATTATAGAAACCCCGCGCAGCCTAAAATGGGACATACATTAAAAAAAAAGTGCAATACGCCCACGAGGCAATCAAAAACTTAAAAATACAGACATTTAAGATGTTTTTTACTTGAATAGACTACGTTTAATCCTACTGGTGCGATTTAGAAGCAAGTATGTGTATGTTATTTGAGATCCTTTCGCTCTAAGTCGAGAAGTTAATGAACGTCGTTATAAGCTCTTTTCAGTTATAGTTATTTCTTACTCGAATTGTTGATTGTGAGAAAAAACGCATGTGTAATTTGAAACTCATATTTTTCATTCAAAACGCGTCAATTACTTTAAGTTTATTGATTAAAGAAACACTGTTAGAAAAATAGTGTTCAATATGTGTCTATATATATATATATATAAGTGAAATTTTAAGCTGAATTATTTCGACACTTGATTATTGGGGAAATAGTAGTTTAATCAGTGCCATTGGAGAGCCATGCATATTATAACTGTCCTCTTTTTAAATCTCCGAAACAGTTACATGGTAAACAGCCGATGATCCCCGTGTTAATATTAGATGCTTACGTTAAGGTATCCTGTGTTTGTTTCACTGTTAGGTACTTAATCCCCCTTTTTATTTTATTTGCTTACTTTTATATATTTTTATTTATTTACGAATTTTCCAACGAATGTTAAGTCTGCAATATTTTGGATTTAGTTAGTTTCTCTTGGAATTTAAACTACAGTTTCCATTTTTCTTTGTCTTTTTGTTTAAAATACCTCAAAGCTTCTTTAGACTATATATATATATAATATATATATATATATATATATATATATATATATATATATATAGAGAGAGAGAGAGAGAGAGAGATTTATTAAAAAATAAATCAATAAAGTGCTCGATCGCAGAGGAGTAGGAGCTAATATAACTTATTTAACAACTATAAGTTGCATATTTCAGAAACGTACCGCGGTTTCACTACAGAAGATGTATTTTTACATTAAATTTGTCTATGCCTAGTGGAATCGCCGGCGTTATGAATAAGGTGAAACCACCATAAGAAATCGCGTTATATCGAAAAAAAACGGTGCATTACCGGAGACTCTTTCTGGAAAAATATATTGCTTGGGAATTAATTGATTTTTATTTTATTTATTATTCATAGTTTTTATTTAATTCTAAGTGTTTTATTTATTTATTTTCTTGGAGTTTGGTACTTATATTTTTTATTTAGCAGATAACGGTGTCTTGGAAAGTGAAAATACAAAGGGGTGGTTTAATACGTCGTTTAATGGTTGTAATATTGAAGTCGCTTTTTGATGGTGATACCGGTTTTAAATTTATGAATCGGATTTATTATTTATTTTATTTATAGGTTTGTATTTTAAAAAGTTTCATTTTGTTTGCTGTTTTATCTAAATATTCATAATTGGTTGTTTCGTATTTTAAAGTATCATCTTGAACAAAAATAAAAGGAGCTGGCGTCATGATACACCGTTAAAACTGGGCATTGCTGACGTGTCCCTTTTAAAACAAGTACTGGGTAAGGATTGAAATAATATATGGGATTTAATCTTACTTCAGTTATATTAAAATTGATTGAATTATTTGTGATGGGTGTTGTCTGTTTTAATGCTTCATTATTTTTAAATGTGTTGTTGGTTGATTATTTATAGATTAATATTCTCCTGAAATGTAAAAAAAAAAAATATAAATACCAAATTTCAAGAGAAAAAATAAATCAAACACTTAGTAGAATAACATAAAAACATAAATGATAAATAAAATAAAACTTAATTAATTCCCAACCAATATATTTTCCCAAAAATAGTGTCTAGTAATGCATCGGTTTTTTATCGATATAATGCGATTTCTAATCGTGGTCTCATCTCATTCAGAACGTTGACGATTTTACTTGGGTATATCATTTTGTTTAATGAAAATAGTCAGCCCATCTGATTGAACCCGCGGTATGTTTCTGAAATATGTAACATATAGTTTTCAAATAAATTATATAAGCTCTCACTCCTCTTCTATCGAGCACGTTATAGATTTCTTTTCAATAGAACCTGACACACTATATGACCCCTGTTGTGACCGATAGTTTGTAGGGTTAACACTGTTTATATCCTTACATGAGCCAGTGACACGGTTGGGCGATCTAGAAAAGAAATCCTCGACTATATTAGGAAAATCACCAGGAAAAATTAAAAAAACACTAACTGAAATATTCTACAAAACACATTCCGACACCCACCAACACGTCCTGTAGGGAACATGAACATGAAGAGGGCTTACTTGCGAAACGTCCTCGGGTTTGCTTGTCCTGTGCGCTGCGAGTGAAAGAAAGAAAGAAGGAAAGAAATCCAACATGGCGTCCCTGAATGTTTATTACATACAGTTCACGCAAAATCTCGCAAAGTCTCGCGGCACGTATGGAAATTAGGTGTGACTGGATATTATAAAAAGCGAGTCTCGTACCGTCTCAGAGGAACGGAGTGTGCGAAGCGAGTGCACGTGTCGAGCAGTAAGAGCTGCTTTGGAGGTTAACAGTGACTTGCGACCTTCGTTATTATTTCAAGCTATCTCGGCGATGGACAAGTTCGACTTGAGGTTAATACCCGAGTTCGACGGCTCCCCCTCCGGACCCTCTGTAGTCGAGTGGTGGGAGAAAGCCGAGCGCGTCTGCAGACTTTGCAATATAAAGGATCCTGCACTGGTCATCCCGCTGAGGCTGACCAAAGGAGCATATTCGGTGTATCAGCAGCTCGGAGACGAACCAGGCCTGGAGGAAATTAGGCAGGCGCTATACGCAGCCTTTGCTGTGGACCCTTTCGTCGCCTGGAGGCAGTTCACCGAACGGCGGCTTGGGCTAGATGAGACTGTGGACGTCTGCCTGGCCGATTTGAGGAGGCTAGCCGCGCCGTTTGGTGGAACAAGCGAGCGAATACTGGGATGCGCTTTTCTGACTGGACTCCCAGACGGCGCCAGCAGACTGCTGCGAGCATCGTCCAGACTCAGTGAGATTGGGCTTGACGAGTTGTTGGCCAGAGCCCGAAACATTTTGAAAGAGGACACAGAGCCGGTTTCGGCAGCTGCGGAAGCGTCTTCACCACCAACAGAAGACGTGAGATGCTACAAATGTGGCGGGCCGAATCATTTTTCAAAAGACTGCCGTAGCCGAAGCGGTGCAAAGGACGCGCCCGATCGAGGAACGTTAAAACGCGTGCGTTGTTACCGGTGCAACAAGCTGGGTCACGTGGCAAGAGGTTGTCCGGGAAACGGGCAAGGGGAGTAAGCTATAGCGCCAGTCTTCTCCCCAGATCGTCGCCAAATAAGGCGCTACCCACAGTGAGCGTGCGCGTAAACGGGCGTGAGCGCTTCGCGCTCGTAGACACCGGGTGCACGCAGACCCTCGTGCGCAAAGCATGCTGTGACGCATGGGATAAGGAAAGGATCCCGGTATTGACGGTTGGCGGTGGCTCGATTGCCTCTTGTGGCGTTAGCATCATTCGCGCAGGTGTCGGCGATGGGCCTACAGTAACCGCACGAGCCTTGGTTATAAACGGTGACCTGCTCGGTTACGACCTACTCCTTGGAATGGACGTCATCAAGGAATTGGGAGGTGTACGCATTGATGGTGAGGGTAGGGCACATTTTGCAAAAGCGGGCCTTGCTCTGAGTGCAGCTATGAAGCTGGAACAGCCTGATTTTTGTGCGGAATTCGACCAGCGCACAAAATCCTGGACAGCCTCCTGGAAGTGGTCGGAGGTGCAGCCACCCGAGAAATTATGCAATAAGGTGCCAGAATACAAAATTCCCCCCGGAGCTCGTGCAGAATACGACAAGGACCTACAAACTTGGATTAGTAATGGATGGCTAGTTCCGTATTCAGAGAAAGAATTGGGTCCTCCAAAGTGCCTGATCCCGTTAATGGCGGTTATCCAACAGAATAAGCAGAAGGTGAGGCCGGTGCTCGACTATCGAGAATTGAATGAGCACGTGGACCCTTTTACAGCTCGCGCGGACGTATGCACTGAAAAGTTGAGGGAATGGCGGCAAGTGGGATCTAATGTATCTGTACTGGATCTTCACAAAGCATACCTTCAAGTGCGTGTACACAAATCACTATGGCCCTATCAAACGGTGCTCATCAAGGGGAAAAGGTATTGCCTAACCCGCATGGGATTTGGACTTAATGTTGCGCCATCAATTATGCAAATGATTGTTGACACCATTCTGACTAAAGATGAGCGCATTCAGCAGGCAACGTCTGCATATATTGATGACGTGTACGTGGACGAGGAAATTGTATCTGCGGCGCGCGTGAGGGAGCATCTCTACAACTTTGGCCTTCTCAGCAAGGAACCGGAAAGGCTACGAGATGGCGCACGGGTACTTGGTTTGCAGGTCTGGGAGGAAGATGACGTTCTGTATTGGAAACGAGGAAATGAAACCCCGGACATGCCTTGTATTGTTACACGACGAAACGTGTTTTCCTTGTGCGGAAAGTTAGTTGGACACCTTCCTGTCGGCGGCTGGCTTCGTGTTGCGGTGGCATTTATTAAGCGAAGAGCCTCCGACATCACCACTGGATGGGATGACGAAACTCATGACGTCCCTCTCAATACAATGCTCAAAGAAGTCCTCACCAGGGTGCACAAGGAAGACCCAACGCGAGGCAGATGGTGCGTCGACAGCCAGAACTTTAGTGTGTGGGTTGATGCAAGCTCTCTCGCCATTGGAGTATCGGTGGTCCATGATGGAATGGTGGTGGAAGACGCTTGCTGGTTACGCCCAGAAAAGGACTCCCAGCACATAAACCTGGCAGAACTTGATGCGGTTATCAAGGGGATAAACTTGGCAATCCTTTGGAAGACGACCACCCTGCGACTATTCACGGATTCTGCTTGCGTCCATAAGTGGATTTCAGATACTCTCACCGGGAGGGCCAGAATACGAACCAAAGCCACGAGCGAGATGCTCATCCGACGGCGGCTCGACACGATCATGAAGCTGGTGAACGAATATGCGCTGTCAATAGAGGTGTCCCTGGTCAAATCCAGCCTGAACAAAGCAGATTGTTTGACGAGAGTACCTCAAAGATGGCTTGATGCCATAAGAAAGACTATTGAACCCATGCAGCCCGCCTGCGCCGCTTCCATGAGCCCCGTTCGATCTAATACCATCAAAGAAGTCCACCAACAAACCGGGCACCCTGGAGTCAAGCGGACCCTATATTTCGCTAAGTTGGTTGAACCAGGAGTACAAAAGGCAGACGTCAGGAAAGTGGTCAAAGATTGTATAGCATGCCAATCCATTGATCCAGCACCCGTTCGCTGGGAGAAAGGAAAGCTGGTAGTGGAAAGCCATTGGAACCGGCTGGCGATGGATATTACTCACCACAACGGTGAGGATTTCTTGACTCTCATTGATTGCGGTCCATCCAGGTTTGCGATATGGCGCATGCTGCGCCGGCAGGATGCAGCCAGCATCATCCGTCAGTTAAACAATATTTTTCTTGAACGTGGCCCCCCAACGGAGATATTAACCGACAATGGCGCTGCATTCACTAGTGAGCAGTTCAGAAAGTTTGCTGATGGCTGGGGAGTACACCTGAGGTTTCGATGCGCCCACGTACCGAGTGGAAATGGGGTCATCGAGCGGAATCACAGAACCGTCAAAACCATTGCGGCCAGGACGGGCTGCACGGTATTTGAGGCAGTCTACCTGTATAACGTAACCCCAAAGGATAATGTTTCACCCTCTACAGCGCCGGCTGACACCTTGCACAGGTATCACGTCAGGGTGAAAGGCATAAAGACTAACCCGCTGCCCGAACTGGAAGTAACCAAAGAGAAACTGAAAAAAGGGGATGTCGTCTGGATTAAGAACCCGCGCGGCAAGTGTACGACGAAATACGGAGTTGGACGCGTCACCGAGGTAATCAGCCCACAGGCGGTGCGAGTCGACGGTATGCCCCGTCACATTAGGGACCTACGGTTAGCAACGCAATCATCACTGAACGACAAGAGCGAGTCGGAGTCAGAGAGCAGTGAGGCATCGCTCTGGCTTGCAGCAGCCCCATCGGACAGTGACTCGGATATCAGCAGTATCCCAGCGGACGCGATGTTTCTCGACCCTCAGACCGCGGACGAGAGCACAAGCGAAGATGAGGCTTGCGTTGTCCCCCTCCGAAGAAGCAACCGGCGAAGGCGATCTAGGCCTCCCTGCCATCTCTGTGATCATGAGATCAGGGGGGAGTGTAGGGAACATGAACATGAAGAGGGCTTACTTGCGAAACGTCCTCGGGTTTGCTTGTCCTGTGCGCTGCGAGTGAAAGAAAGAAAGAAGGAAAGAAATCCAACATGGCGTCCCTGAATGTTTATTACATACAGTTCACGCAAAATCTCGCAAAGTCTCGCGGCACGTATGGAAATTAGGTGTGACTGGATATTATAAAAAGCGAGTGTCGTACCGTCTCAGAGGAACGGAGTGTGCGAAGCGAGTGCACGTGTCGAGCAGTAAGAGCTGCTTTGGAGGTTAACAGTGACTTGCGACCTTCGTTATTATTTCACGTCCTACATGAAATCTCTTATGAACAAGATATAAGAGGCTGGACGATGTATGAGATGGAAATACTACCCTGCTACCTCTACGGACGACACGAACTGCACAAATTATTATGACTTTAAATCTAGTAAACCTCCTAAGAAAGTCGAAAGAATGGACGCCTTTGAAAGAGCCTTGCTTGACATAATCTCCAAGATCCAATTCATACGAAAAAAAAATTAATCTCAAAGAAACCTATCTTCTGACTTAAAAAAAAACTTAAATCGAATGACCACACATTGATATTCGCAAATAAAACCAGAAACGTTTATAAAGTTACATATTATAAGTATAAACGACTAGAAATAGATAGCATCATCAACAAATATCAATTAGCATCCAACCACACACAACGCTATCAATGAAAGTCCTACAGCTCTACCTCCAAGATTTTCCTTTATGTACCACTGACAAATTTAGGATTCTGCAAGCAATCAACAACCCTTCCATAAATTGAATGTACATAAAAACTGAGTTTTCAAGAAATGTCCCCTCAAAAGAAAATTCCTACTACGCTAATGGACTGACAACAATAATAGTACATACATCACCTTTCACCCCCCCACACCAATGAACCCCATTAACATTTAATAAATAAATAAAAAATATTAAAAAAAAATTTAAAAAATATGAAATAGCCACCATCTCCAAGACCCTTCCTAAGTTATACTTAATGTTTTATGTGCAACATACATCCCCAAATATATTGCACATACTACAATCATAACTACATCACGCTTACCAATGGACCAGGTCGCGACTAATGGACTGGTCATGACACTTATTGGCACCCAACAAACACCTACGTTGCCCACCCCACTCTATCTCAAAACAAACATGTCATTGCAAAAAAAAAAAAAAACCTTAACCAGACACCCAACAAAACATCTTCGCCTCCACTCTTGAGGCTCACATTCATTAATATCCGGAGACTTTGAACCAAGCAAAACGACGTAGACACTTCCGATAAACTCCCCGGATATCCTAGCACTAAGTGAAACGAACCTCCAATCCTCAACCTCATCTCACCACATGACTGACTATCTCTCACTCTACCTTAAAAGAGTTTATGTTTGGAACACTCTCTCCTGACTAGAGAACATAGGTTAGAGTCAGATGACCAAGTCTACACGTGCCTTATATTGACTTTACATCACAGCGTTAGTTACTTATATTTCTTATACCGTTCACCTTCGACCTAAAATTGTACCCAGATAAATATGTCTCTGAAAGCATATATAGAGCACTCACACTTGACTCGACTCGACTCGAATGCCCAGCTACATGCATTTCGGGATTTTAATGCACACCAATATGACTGGTTTGAATTCTCTAGCTTTACTGACGCAGCCGATAACTCTACGTATAATTTCTGCTTGGCTCACTCCCTCTCACACACTGTTGTTTTCTGACCTGCATCCCCGATCAAATAGAGCAGCAAGACTCACTTTTAGATTTGTTCTTGACCTCACTGCCCGAGGCTTGTGTAAGGAAAACTCATAGCCCGCTCGGAATGCTGATCACATTGTGGTAATGATTTATATCACCCAAAAACTCGTCCAAAACCTGATGAGCCGTTGCTAAAAACAACGAGATACTACGGGCAGGCTGATTTTGAGTCCATCGGAGATCACATCACCGACGTCCCATGGATTAAAACTTTCTCACTTCCTGCTGATCAGTGTGCAAATGAGTTAAAGGTTGGCCAAAAGCTGGCATCGAAGCCTATGCCCCCATGCGAAAATTCTCCAGCAAACCCCACTCTCTTCAATTGTTCACCTCGAAATGTGAAGCTGCCATTGCAAGCATTCCCACAATTCGACCGCAATAAGTCAACTGCGATAGACAGAAATTTATAGAGTCAATAAATAATTGTAAAGCAGTGATAGGTGAAACAAATATAAGGTATACAGAAATAACCAGCAAACGCATTCAGTCACAGACACAAGGTACTCACGATTTCTGGAAAATCTGCAATAGTGTGGTGACAATGAGCAATTCCCCCGTTATCAATAACGTCGTTCGCACAGGAACTGATAAGGCTGAACTACTTGTGAAGCGTTTCGCTTTAAACTCAACTTTGGACTCAACAAACCATACCCTCCCCAAATTTCCATTGCGGACTCTAGCCACACTTCCAAACTGGTAATCACCTTGTGGGCCTGATCTTTTATCTGTAATAGTAATAATGGAATTATCTGCAGAACTGACTCCTGTCCACTCCAAACTCTACAACAAATGCCTAGCTGAATTCTGCTTCCCTGATAGCTGGAAAATTGCCTCTGTGGTACCAGTTTTCAAGATTTATTGGCAAAAACTGATTCTCAGAACTATTGCCCAATCAGTTACTCCCGATCTTTGCTAAAATCTTTGAATCCATAATCAATCCAGCGATAGTCCGTCACTTAGTTAATGATAAACTTCTTTCTGACCGCCAGTATGCATCTAGACAAGGACGATCTACTTCGGATATCCTCATGGTCATCTTTGAACGCATATATAATAGACTAGACAAGGCAGGCGAAGCAAGGGCAGTAGTGGTTAATATATCAAAGGCCTTTGACACGGTATGCCATAAAGGCTTCTCCTAAAAATACGCTCATATGGTTTTACTGGACAACCATTTAATATAATTACACACTTCCTAACCAAAAAGAAAGATCCAGGTTGTCCTCGATGGCCGTTCATCAAAGCAACATGACATACATGCTGCTGTACCCGTAGGGATCTATCTTTGGACTTTTATTGTTCCTGATCTTCATAAACGATCTCCTTGACGAATTTGAGTCTGATATTGGTATATTTGCTGACGACAGCACGCGCTACTCTCGCCATGGGGACAAGACAGACGCGAACATATCCGAGGCCTTGGCTGAATTCTTAGAATATGACCTCCAGGCTGTAGAGAATTGGGGTCAAAAATGGATGGGAACTTTTAATGCCGCAAAGACAAAGCTATTTTCCTTCAATAACTAAAAGAAACCTCTCCACCCACCGATTATCATGACAAATAACACCCTAATCTGAGAGTTCAACATTCAAATTCCTCGGTCTAACATTAACAGGTAACATGAATTGGAACAAATACATTGAAGACATTGCCAAGAAGGTGGGATCCTTTTAACGTGTTAGTAAACTCCTCACACTTGATATTATACTGTATCTCTGCAAAGCCACCATCTGTACATGCATGGAGTATTGTTGCCACATCTGGGCTGGTGCATCATCCACTAGTCTCTTTCTCTTAGACAAGGTCGCATATAGGCCTCTCACTATCCACCAAGCTCCCGCCCCTGTTCCATCGCCGCAATATGGCATCTTTCTGCTTGTTTTACAAACACTTCAATGGATTGTGCCTATTACTTCAATAGCTTCTTTGCTCGTGTGCTGACATCTGGAACTCCCTCCGTGCTCCATGTTTCCCTGACTCTATCGATGCATAGGTTTAAAACTAATGTAAACAGACATCTCCCTGCACAGATCTCAACTAAGAATAACACCCCAAAAATGCACCCTAAGTCTCAGTATTCCTTTTAGTGGCGGCCTGCCTTGTTCGGGGTGAAATATGCTAAAAAAAAAACTAACCCAAATCACTATAAATAAAACATTTATATGTAGATAACCCATTTGTTTTTAACCATTCTAACATGGTAAATACATGAATCCCCTTAATTTTAACACCTAGATATAACTATCAAATCTCACAGAATGTAAAGTAATTATAGATGTTTAAGACCTAACAGGCACTGTCGCATACCTATATAAGATTCATAAACCTTATTAGTTAAAGTCAACAGAATTCACGCAATACATAACACAACACGAATGCATATGCTAATGACAATTAAAACAAGAGATACACATAGATGAACCCTTTCACTGACAAAATATATTCTCCAGCTCCATCTATTACATGACAATTAATCTCCCCCATATATAT
Source organism: Sepiola atlantica (assembly GCA_963556195.1). Classification (NCBI taxonomy): domain Eukaryota; kingdom Metazoa; phylum Mollusca; class Cephalopoda; order Sepiida; family Sepiolidae; genus Sepiola; species Sepiola atlantica. The sequence goes on along the minus strand of OY744524.1, from coordinate 143,344,741 downwards.
ATATATATATATATATATATATATATATATATATATATATATATATATATATATATATATGTTACATAACATGTTCGAATCGACGACATTTCGTGGCCAACGCTTCCCACAAAATTATAAAACAAAATCATACGAAAATCCCTCGGAGGCACCACCCCAGGCTCGTCTTATAAAATCGATACAAAGTTACATTCTCAATGAAAATTATTCGGCTCGAAACCAATAGTCTCTTACACGCTTCTCGGAAGCCAAAACCTTACGAAAGTTTAGATTCGTTTTCAAACTCTGTTAACACATTTCGTTAAGGCATTTTAAGCCTTTAAACTGGCCGTTTTTTAAAACATTACTTCGTTAAAACGTTTTACTTTAAAACATTGTTCTCTTTTTAACATGGGACACTTTTTATTTATTTCTTTTTAACACGTAACAAACTTTCTTTTCGCATTCAAATAAGATTCAAATTTAACATTGTTCACTTTAAACATCTTTTCTTTAAAACATGGTGCACTTTTTCTTACCGTTTCAACTCTCTCAGCTTATCAGATTAGGACCCCAAACTGTTCAATGAAAAAGTTAGCTTAGAGTTTCTTTCGTCGTGTCGTTGTGACCGCCGTTGGTACCGTCGATTTCCATTGCGTCTCTGGCCATGATCGATGATAGTGGTGTTTGATCTGTGGATAATCTTTATAGACAGGCAGGAGACAACACTTGGAAGCCGTTTTTCTTCAGAGAGATTCGATTCTTATATTCTGGACTTCGTTGTGGAAGGGTTTTCCACACACTCGCTCGATTCTGTACTTCACTCATTCATACTTTTCGCTGTGTGATGCGGCGATGCACGGGGATCTCTGCTGGATCTCCTTCGAGATCCAGCCATTACGACGAGCGACTACATCTTTGACTTAACACTCCGAGCTCTCAAAAATGTTCTTTTTTTCATTTGAAGACACATAGAGAAGTCAACCGTCCGACTCGCTTCCAAAACCCCAACTCTTTCAAAAATTCCCCATATTTTCATGATTCCGCTTACTTTCAGGACGAGGGGCTACATCGTGATGTTAACGCTATCACTTCCAAAAGCGTCCTGTTTACAAAACTCTCGTTTTTGATAAAAACAAATGAAGTAATCGACACTTCCTCGGGTCAGTCAATCAAACACGACATTCACTATCGCCCCATATCTGACCTTCTCTGATCCGGGATTCCCTGTGTCGGCGTCGAATTTGTAACTTTGTTATGGTTTTACAAAAACACGATTGACTCATAACGGTCCCCTTCGGTGGATGTCAGCTCGACCCGCACTCATTGTCTTCATTTGACCCCAGCCATAATTCACACTAGCTCACTTATTCGTATCTAAAGATGTCGAGCTCCATCCATGATATAACACACACACGCATATATATATATATATATTACATGAATATTTTATAAAAATTAATTTCGGGAAAATACTAATCTATAAATAATAAACAATAAAGAAAATATAAAAATAATAAATTAAAAAAAAAAGAATTTAACGAATCTCACTTAGAGCCTAATCAATAAATTATACCACTCAGTTATCGCTAAATATAAACACACTTTTGAAGCAATAAAACAGACACCACCCATCATAAATAATTAAATAAATTTTAAATACTAAACAACCAATTATAAATATGTAAATAAAACACCAAACCAAAAATTTGTTTAAAACACAAAACTATCAATAAATAATCAATCCAATACATCACACTAAACAAGCAAAAAGAGACTTCAATATTACAACTTTTAAATGATGTATTTAACCGGCCCCTTCGTCTTTTCACTTTCTAAGACACAGTTATTTGCTACGATCTACAAACAACAGCTTAAATGAAAATAAAATAAACCTCAATTAATTCCTAACCAATATATATTCCCAGAAAGAGTTTCCTGTGATGCACTGTTTATTTATCGTTTTAACGCCATTTCTTATCGTGGTTTCACATCATTCAGAACGCCGACGATTCCACTGTGTATAGAGATGTTTTTAAATGTAAAAAGTCAGCCCATCTGTATGAAACCGCGTTACGTTTCTGAAATATGTAATATATAGTTTTCAAATAAATAATCTATATAAGCCGCTATTGGCCTCCACCCACTAGTCTCCAGGTGGAACCTAACAACCGGAACTTTGAACACGCAGCATGAAGTATGTTTCAAGAGGCACCCCGACACCAGTTTGGCACTGCCAATCAGTTCGTCCTTGTTTTTGTAAGATGTACAGTTGGTGTTTTTCTCAATAGCGCCCTTCACATAATAGTCCATGCCGTTGTAATCAGGCGAGTTGAGAGATATTTGATGGGACGAGTGAAGTCATACAAGTTCTCAGACAGCCTTTTGAGTTTCTAGTGGCGTTGTGTTCTGCTGCAAAACGTATCCTTCCCCACAGCAACCCTTTGCATCCAGCACTAAATAGCCGCACACATCAACTCAATATAGCAATCTAAATTAAGCATAGGTATTTTTATAGATGTCGGCGGCAAGACGTTTCTTTCGATTGAAAACAAAACAAAGGACAAGCAGAGTCTCAAAGAACAATGCCCTTTATGGCACGTCGAAGGTTACGGGGTCTATAACCAAGCTACCTTTTGTTATGCGCATTTTCCAAATAGACGTGACAAGGACAAACTAATGCCCGACTAGTCGCGACTGTACTGAGTATTTGGCCGTGGTGAGTAGTTCCTTGGCTTTCGTCAAATGTGTCGAACACGACATATATCGTTCTCTGCAGTATTATACTCGGTAGCATCCTTATCTGGTGCATGTGCCTCTCGTAGATGAAAGTGGGTGTACTACCAATGTAAATAATGTTCCCAATACATTTATTCACTATCCCTGTTAATCAGTAAAAAGCATTGTTTTTCATCATCAGAAAACAAACTTTTCTCTAACTTAGAAACGTCCTTTTGTAACATTCTTTAGTATATTGGCAATAATCTATAAAACACTGTTTTCATCTTCTTTACAAACATTGCTTCTGCTGAAGTCATGGAATATGGAACATTGTAATTAGGAGTCATCGTATATATATATATATATACATATATACATATATATACATATATATATATATATATATATATATATATATATATATATATATATATATTGAAAAATAAACTATATATGTAAATAAAAAAATAAAATGAATAAAAACATCGGTACCATTTCATACAATTTTAAGCATTTAAATGTCTAACAACTATAGTTTATTTGGAAAAAAACAGACTTGTTATTATTCTAACGACTACTTGTCTCAATGCAATCACCACGAGAACGTCATAACATAAATGATATCATGTTTCTCCTTTTTTATCTTCGATATATATGTTGCGGGTGTATGTGCATATATATATATATATATATATATATATATATATATATATATATTGATTTTTATATATGTGTGTGTTATATATGTATATATTAAATATTAATACATTACCTTCCCTCGCTACATATTGTTCTCGTCCTCTCCACCCACGCTATCCTATTTTGAGAACTTTATGTTCAATCCTCCTGTCTCCTACTTCGATACAAACGTTATAACTTCAAAAAACAACAGGTATGTTTCTCCCTCCTCCCCTATGGTTTAAATAACTCCGACTGTAAAAAATGTTGGCCTCCACACTTTCCAAAGTTAATTTAATTTCTCCAACTGCTACCATTTTTCTAGTCCAGTAATCATTTTTTCATGCGCTACCTTTTCTGGATTACATCACGCACGCTTACGCCCACTCTCTAATGGTTTAATACCTCCGCCCGCTACCATTTGTTCCCCACACTTAATTTAACTTATCCTCCTGCGACCATCTATTTGTAGCTCATAATTTATCTTTTTGTGAGCGGTATTTTTATAATTTTTTTCCTCATATTTTCATTGTTTTAAAATATTTTGTATTTGTGGGTTATTTTCTTCAGACCAATCATTCTAAAGAAGTCTTGAAATAAAGCCGGGACGTTGATGAATACAGAAACATATATTTGTTTTTTTTCATTTGCCATTACGTTGAAATATTAGTTCCACTTTTTATCATATATATATATTTATATATATATATATATATATATATATATATATATATATATATATATATATATATATAAGTTGTAAATTGTGCAAGTAGTGTTTGATTTTATGATATATAACAATTTGGCAGGAAAATAATTATCTAAATAACATTAAATCCTAAAACAAAACTCAAATATTGTATTGTTTCACTGTGGTTGTTAATTAGTCTTTATAATTCTCTCATAAATGACGCGTAATTAATGTTCTTCACATCTTAAGTAATATAACAAAATGAACAGAAAACGAGACGAAGAATACATGTTCGGATCTCTAAGGCAATACTTGTCGTCTTTTAAACTTAAGTTCCAAATACAGTTAGCATCGCTAAATGCACAGATGGAATGGACGCATCTAATTTGAGATGCGTTCATAAATCTCAATAACAGGATATATTTGTCTCTCCGTCTTCCTCGCTTGAGATTAAAATAGCATTCTTAGAAAAAAACGCGTTCATTGAATAGACATATGATATCTAAGAAATATCAAAACGTCTCTGAATGATCATCTGTCCGTCGATCGATGTATTACGGTAAAGTTTTTAAATGTATTTTATCGTTAAACGCTTACATTGTAGGGTGGCATGACACTTTAGACGTTCCCAAGCATCTCTAGTATTTTCTTACGATAATGCGATAAGTCACTGTAAAATTTAGAATGTCATGTTTCTTTGTCACACTTAAGTTTCAAATAGCATATACATCGACTAGATCCATGAAGTTGATTTGGAAAAAGATTTCAATGTTTTGCATTCGCCGGAATTTTTACAGGAGCGAGTAACCATTCACCTTACGTTTTAAAACTCTATCATAAAACTTTGTCAATTTCTTACTTTTCTATCAAGTTATATGCATATGATGGTAGAAGCAAATGGAAAAAGGGCACTTTCAAAACTATGTTAGTTATAGGAGTACTGCAGTTTTAATATCAATATGCAGTACATGACGAATGCAAGTTATTTATGTAATGTTTTTTAAGCAATAAACAAGTTAAGTTTTAATTAAAGTTATTTATTTGCAATGTAATAATTGTAAACGTAGGCTAATTCATATATATAGGGACATTCAGAACAAAACATCCTGCTCAATTTATTGTTGTGGCTTCTTACGGAAAGACCATGCCTATAAAGATTTACAAAGCTGAGTAAAACATCAATGTTAATACTTACTACCAGAGTCTAAGATACCATGTCTTGCCACGGTTTAAAGAAAACCATCCAGCTTGTAATTATATATTGACACAGGATGGTGATTCAGCTTACACAGTTAGAGAAATACATTTTTTGGCAAATCTAACTTCAGCTATTTTGGAGAATCATTCTTTTAAGGTCTCTGATTTGTTGAGCTACTCGATTTGGCCTTTTGGCTAAGATCAAAGTGTAGTATCTGTTCTGATGGATACTGCACCCCATACACTGGTATTGTCTTGGCCTTCGGGGCTTGATTTACGCCGGTCTATGGGTCCACCCTCCCAGGCTTCGCCTCCCCTCTGCCTGAGGCGCCCCTACCGGGGAATGCCGACGGGGCTGCCCAGGCAATTTTTAAACCCCACTTTCCCGACCCGACCTTGGGTCACATCTTACTTGTGGGAGTAAGATAACAACTGGCCTTGTGCCTAACTCCTGGAGAGGAGTAAATCAATACTCGATTCTTGGCCTTTTGGCAAAGATCAAAGTGTAGTATCTGTTCCAATGGATACTGCACCCCATAGACTGGTATTGTCTTGGCCTTCGGGGCTTGATTTACGCCGGTCTATGGGTCTGTCCTGTGCAGTTCTAGGAGGTCCACCCTCCCAGGCTTCGCCTCCCCCTTTTGAGGAGGAGTAAGTTTATTGCTTTCTACCTGAGGCGCCCCTGCCTGGGAATGCCGACGGGGCTGCCAGACAATTTTTAAACCCCACTTTCCCGACCCGACCGTAGGTCACATCTTACATATAAGTAAAAAAAAAAGAAGGGGGTTAATTATCTAAGAGTGAACCAAAAACAGGAGACCTTAAGCGTCTAATATTAACACGGGGATCATCAGCTGTTTGCCATGTAACTGTTTCGGAGATTTAAAAACAGGACAGTTATAATATGCATGGCTCTCCAATGGTACTGATCAAACTACCATTTCCCCAATAATCAAGTGTCGAAATAATTCAACTTAAAATATCACTAATATATACATAAATAAATATTAATGATAACATAATAATAATAATAATATATTACCCTTAAGACTACCGTATGATATAGTAATTTGCATATCAAATAACATTAATTATAACAATAATGAAAAAATTTAAAAATATATATATATATATGTGTTTGTATTTATGTGTGTGTGGTTATGCGTTTCTATTTATGTATGTATATGCCTTTCTGTATATATATATATATATATATATATACATGTATTTAAATGTATGTATATATATGTGTGTGTATGTATATATATATATATGTATATATATATATATGTTTACATCTGACTATATTCGTTTATGTATACATTCGTGTATATATATATATATATATATATATATATATATATATATATATACATATCAATAATATATAATTTAATTAATGATTTATATTAGTTTATAAGGCGTTTCATATCAATTCAATTAAAGTTGGATTGTTATTCTTTTAAATAAATTTAATCATCCAGGTTAATTAGATCCGTGAATACAAATCAGCTTTTACTTGCGTGTCTGCTATCTGAGATGCACAAATTCCAGAACAAATCATTCTGTCCGATTCTATAATTAGTTTCGATTCGCGGTTCTGTGATCGGAGACAAAGGCAATCTCTTCAATAAAATCGTCGAAAAGATAAGAAGATATCTTGACAGGGAGACTGGCCTAATTTGTTTCCTCGCTAGAACACGATGCTAAACCTGGCAAAAGGCCAAGATAATGTGGCGTGTTTGGCGTCGTGAAAACCTCACGTTAACAAAAAATGGATTTGTCTTCCACTAACAATCTCCTAACATGTAAATGCGCGAGCAGTATCAGTGTTCATCTTTGACAGCTCCATTTTTATATTTCTTTAAACAGTTATTTTATGGTACAAACATATTTATATATAAAAGGTGTGTCTAATAAATGACGGGAAGTTTTCTGTATGAGTCATAGGATAAATGAAAATCCGGCAAACTGTTTTACTTTATAACATAATGTATCTATATATTAATACGCTAAGGGGTACGTACGTGCGCCACGCTCCTAAAGAAATTAAATAAATAAACAACAAATAAATTGAAACCGGATTTGAAACCGTAACATCTACATGGAAAGCGGTGACTTTAGCACTGAGATAACTAAATGAAGTTGCTAAATAGATCAAAATCAACTTAATGAAACCATTAACTGTTGCTTTAGCGTTGAAGGAGGAGGACATTGTGGAAGGAGGAGGAGATGTGGAAACGTTTACACTATAGGGCCGGTTCTAGGCTTACCATATTTATTTATTTATTTTAATGCACAGAAAATATTACCGAGTTGTCACTTTGCAAGGGAAGGCATTTAATAGTCGGATACGATATAGATACTTGCAATTTTAGATACATGCTATCGATATAATTGTCTAAGTAAAGGTATACCCCACTTTAAGGTGTTCGGCTTTAAGACACTTCTGGTTTACCAGTCTTTTTTCAAAATCCTCCGAATCATATTAAACGTGTTCATATATTTCATTGAAAGTGATGTGCTGTAGTAGGAATCAATATTCGTTAGATAATGTTGAACGTGTCTGACCGACTAAAATGCTATTCTAAATTTGAGCGTCACGAACAAACAAAAATTATATTTGAATTTTAATATGAAAGCGGAAGAAAATACTGCATGGTACTCAAGCGTGACGAGACGGAAGACAGACAGAGGTTATTATAATATATATAAGACGTGTCTAAAATGAGACGCTTTCATTGAATTTGTGAGTTTTGCGAAGAAAATCTTATTTGAAACCGAAACGTTCTTGAATGACAGACGGACTCAGTTATTTATATAGATTCTTACACGTATTCTAAATGAGCCTGGGTAATATTGTCGATTGTATTAGATAACGTTTTCTCACACTTAAACAATATAAAACAATAACTATAATATATATATATATATATATACATATATAGACATATACATTCCTTTTTGATATTAGGTTTGCACGTATTCTAAATGAGCCTAGGTAATATTGTCGATTGTATTAGATAAAATTGTCTCACACTTAAACCATATGAAACGATAACTAATATATATATATATATATATATATATATATATATATATATATATATATATATATATAGACATATACATTCCATTTTAATATTAGGTTTGCACCTATTCTAAATGACTGGATATAAATACGTACTTTGTCTAGACCGGATTATCAATTTTAATTCGTTTACCGAAAGCCACTTTTTCGTGAATTTCGCAATGTGAGAAAATGTGTTATGAGATGATATCTGCTTAATTTATCGACGAGAACAGTTCGTCAATAATTGGTCGAAGTTCTTTGACAAAAATATTAATGTCTTCTTTCGCATGAATACTATGGCGTATTGTATTAGTTAACACACTCCGGTAAGCGAAAATCGATCCCACACATTAATTTTACCATTTTCATGTTTAACTCTTGTTCATAGTTATCCGTGCAATTTTTTGTCACTTGATCTACTAATATAACATTTTTTTATGATAATAAATATATATATATATATAATTATATATATATATATATATATATATATATATATATATATATATATATATATATTACAGAAGAAGGCCATCCCTACAAGGATTGTAATGTCTGATTGTGGTCGCGCATATTGTTCAGCAGGCCCAGTTCATTTTTACAGGTCCTTATCGCCGTGGATCTTGTAGAGGTATCTGTACATATATATATATATATATATATATATATATATATATATATATATATATATATATATATATATATTCTAAAATAAGTTCTAACGTGTATTCAAATATAATAGAGTCCCATTCCTCAACAGACAAAGATAAATACATCAAAGCACTTGAGTAATTTCTGATAAAAAAGCAGTTACCAGCAAAAGTCAAAGTTCCTCATAAAAATGTAGTAATATATAATCAAAATAGAAGTTGTCTGTCTGGGTGTCGAGCTAAATACATAGCCACTACGCTAATACAACACATATCTTGCTGCACAACGCAACATTTAGTATGTTCCATAAATCTGGCCCTTAATCACAGCAGCCCTGTGTGTCCTAGTGGCAATACGCCTTAGTTGAAGTTAATTCAAACTTAAAAATAAAGAATGATTTCTCTACTTACCGAGGATAGAACAGCTGAAGTGTATTGTCAAACCCGGTACTACACTTTGCTCATAGCAAAAATGACAATGCATTTAATGCCAAAAGAATAAATATAGAATGTTGAGATCTGATGGTAACATTTAAATAACTTAAGAAAACACTTATATGCTTAAGAGACCTCCATGAGATATGCGCATTAAGCGATAACAATTCTATTACTAACTTACGAGTGACAGACCAATGAAAATGCCATTTCAAACGTCAGCGAGACAGAAACACCGAACAGTCTTTTATATAGATACCTTGACACATCAAATAATATTATTTTAAAAGTAAGCATAGCAAAGCGACGAACATTCCATTTAAAAACTTAGCGTGACAGACCAACGAAAACGCTGTTTAAAATTTAAGCGTCACCGACAAAAACATGTTATCTAAAACTTAAGCGTAGCAGGCAGACTAAACGTTATTCAAAACATTAGCAGGTAAATAAGAATGAGCACTAGAAACTCGGTGCTCTGTTACTATTATGGTGGTCTGGACCTAGTTTTTGTCTCTCGTGGTGTCCTCACAATAACTATTCCACGACTTGGAAGAAAGCGATGCCTATAAAAAAATTGTATACAATATTTTCCGGCAAAATATAACATAATAAGATGTAATAATGTAATAATACAAAATAGTAATTCGTTAAATGTGAAAAAATCAAATTGTTAGTCGCCAAGGAATTATGTTAGACATATATATATATATATATATATATATATATATATATATATATATATATATATATATATATATATATATATATATATATATATATATTTAAATACGCATATATATATATATATATATTTAAATTACTGTTTGTGGTGATTTCCGAAACTGTGTGGGCATAGACTCGTAATTCTTGATTGAAGCCATCGACTGCGTTCGAGCCAATGCGACCACTTGCCACCGCTTGCAACCGCCACTCCTGCACCGACGAGGGCAGAAAACCCGTCGTCTGTAGAGATAAAAAATGTAATATTAAAACATATATATATATATATATATATATATATATATATATATATTATATGATATATATAATATATATACACATATATATAGTAATAACAAATCTATATAATAAGTAATATATATATATATATATATATATATATATATTCATCATTTCTCGAAGACTGATCAGTAATAAGTGTGTTATCGCACATAAAATGGCCCGACGAATGTAATTATACCATAAAAAACAATAACGTTCAAAATTACTTTGTTTCTTAATAACTCAAAGACTTGCCAAGTTTCTAAAAATATTCACAAGCCGTGGAAAATATACGCAGTCTGTAAATAACAATGTTCCGGGCAATCTTTCACAAAATAGCAAAGACGAAAATAGAGGCAAACGATGGCGAATTGGTAGAAAAAGTATAGTATGTTTTTCGATTTTGATGAAGTGTTTATGGTATATCCAACGGGTACAACATCGTCAGTGATTGATTTAGCAATGTCTCTCTTCGTTTTCTATTATTTTTCAGCGACCAAGTGAATAACTAAAAATATCGAATCGATTCTGGTCAGCAACAGTCACAGAGTTTCGATTCACATCTTGAAAAGTTTTTCTTAATATCCGTTAACGAGCAAACCATATGCGTATTTCAAAGATTCCCGAAGAAATAGTCCCTACCTACAGAGTCCTATAAGAACTATGATTTTCATCATGGATAACCTTACATATATATTTTCAATTCATATAATTCCACCCTGTAACTAGTTATACACACTTAAGATTTTTTAAAAAATCCTGGGAATGTTGTCCCTTAAAAATTGCGCAACCTCGCAAAAAAATAAAATATTATTCTACGTCTACCCTTTTTGTGTATGTGTGTGTATTCAATTATGATACACCCCCCTTCCACGGAACCACTCTTTTAACTTTACTATATGCTATCCCACTCTCTTTCACACATTCTATAAATTATGGCATCTGGCCTCTAACCCCTTTTTAAGATGTAATCTAACTGTCTAGACACACTCTAAATCAGAGTACAGGTATTCAACATTGACATAGCGTAAATTTTTAACCCTAAATATGATCCATACAAACGGTTTATTTAAAATATTATTTCAAATTGGATCAAGTGAAATTTCAATTTTGATTCTGTTTTGTTTGTCCCACTTTGTCGTACTTCAGTATGAACCCCTAAAAATATACCTGCTTTTATGCCTGAGGAGATCGTCGTTTTAATGGCTACCAATCGAAACATCGCAATTGCAGACTCGCCGACTGACTATACTTTTTGTTGTATCACATGGATATTATAAAACACCGATAATTTTACAGAAAATTAAATAAAGCAATACTACAAATCTTTATAATACAAATGAATACTGCAGAAAAAAGTGAGCTCAATGAATACTATTACCATTTTTAACAGCACACTATATATATATATATATATATATATATATATATAAATATATATATATATATATATATATATATAATATATATATATGCATATATATATATATAATATATATATATGTATATATAAAATATATATATATATATGTATATATATATATATATCTATATATATCTATATATATGTACATAGGGTGTAATTTAAGTTCATGTATATGGTACTTTTTTAAATTGGGACCCGCCTAACATTGATAATAACCCTTACACTAACCCTAAACCCTTAACCCTAAACCCTAACCCTAAACCCTTACACTAATCCTTACCCTAACCCGTACTTTGACCCTGACCCAAACTCTAACCCTGTACTTCAACGACGGGTTTAAAGTTAGCGCAGATCCCAATGAAAAACATCATCCATAAAATCTCATCTAACATTTTTTGGGACTATATCACGATCGTTTCATATCATGCTAGACGCAATAGCCAGGTGGAAGACTGGTGGATAACTTTTAGTGAACTCTTAGGAAAGCGAGAAGCTCTACTACCGAAAATGCCATACAATACTTTGACCGGTTTAACGAATGGCCTATAACGACAATGCTCAATTTTCCATGACGCTTGAAGACGTAATGTTTGCTAGGAAGATAAAGACAGTGTTTGATAAATTGTTACCACACTATTCGAAACATGGATAAATACAGAAAGTGACGAAGGGCCATTGTAGATTTAGCGAAAGTGTTTTCTTTCGTCTGTTACAAAAGAAGTGGGCATATTTGGGAAACAGCTACAGTGGATACACGAATCAGGAACCGGATATACAAGATCAAGGGATCAAAGTTTATCTATAAAAGACACCTGATTCAAATAAGGAAACGATATACTAATGCTATCGACAACAATGTTCCAGACGAAAACCTTGGGAATATTGTATTTAACAAATTTGAGGATCCGAGATCACAAGCGGCTTTAAAACATTGAAGATTACAAAATAAAAACGAATGATCACTAAATAATAACGAACACTCCTGTCTTCATAAAAAATATATTGACTCAATACAGAAACAGAGGATGGTGAAGTTATCTACCCTATTCTGTAATTGTATGAATTCTTTTTAACTAATCAGTAAACGTGAGAAGCAAAGTGACGAAACAGCCCGTGTCAACCATTACTTATATACTTTCTGTTAATACAATGTCTTGTTCATTATTTTTGGTTCATGATATTTGCTTCCGGCCCTATAATACCACAACAATATGTGCACGCAAAAAAAAAATATATGTATGTGCTAACAACTGTATTCATGTATACGTATGTTAACAGTGTGTGTATGTATATATATATATATTTATATATATATATATATATATATATATATATGTATCAGCTAACATATGAATATAAATATACATATACAAGTATATATATATATATATATATATATATATATATATATATATATATATATATATATATATATGTAAAGGAGTAAGCCTACCAACATTTATTCATTATTCTGTTATTTCATCATTTCATTATTTTATATAACGCGTTTCAAGCGGTGGTCCGCTCTCATCAGATATGTAAATCCATTTGAAACGCGTTATATAAAATTATAAAATGATAACATAACAGAATAATAAATAAATGTTGAAAACACTTTTTTACAAATGTTGGTAGCCTTACTCCTTTACATATATACTTTTCTCTCGTTAGGATTTCACCAATACTGCACTACACTCTTTTCTCTCGCTCCTTCTCTCTTTCTCGCTCTCCTCCTCTCTATCTCTCTCTCCTCCCCTCTCTCTCTCTCTCTCTTTCTCTCTCTCTCTCTCTCTCTATATATATATATATATATATGTGTGTGTGTGTGTGTGTGTATGCAGATATATTTATTATTCTCAAACATTAAACTTTTTCTCTTCAAAAAATCAATTCGCATCGATATATTCCAATGCATTGTTTCTGTACATATTTCCTATAAATACTTGTAAACCATTGCAACTATCGAACATATTATTCTTGCTTATTCGGAAATATTTCAATTTTAATGCATTTATTGAATTTTGTTTCCGTTGTCAACCATATTTATAATATTTTTCATTTTTTATAATATATATTATTTCCGATGACATTTTCACCTGTTCGGTGTTAATCGATATATCTTCAAATGTGGTCACGTGAACAGCATACCACCTAGAATTAAAATGGAATAAACCATATCATTGTCCCTGCCTGCAAGATATATATTTTCAACATAACTTTTTTCTAAACATATTCTTATTTAATTTTACTGTCAATAAGTATAGGGTAAGACAACAGCGCACGCACACAGTTATAGTCTCATGTTACTGTTACTCTACGCAATATTAATTAAAAAAACTACGATAATTTTATAGGTAGCAGTGGTTGAGAAATCACCAAGATTATATTTACTGAACCGGTATTACTTGAAGACACTTTGAAGTTTTTATTTTTTTCATAGACTACTGAGGTTTTGGAGTCAAGTTTAAATTCTATTATCTATTTAAAGGTTAGCTGGAATATTAGTTTTCATATATATATATATATATATATATATATATATATATATATATATATATATATATATATATATATATATATATATATATATGATGGACTCTCCCGTCGATTTCGACGTATGAGCGCCCCACCAGGGGCTGCCCGCGCTTGAATTTGTAATTGCAAGGGTTGCGCAATCCGCAACAACCGCTTTTCTGAGTCGGCATTGCTTGATTCCAATGGCAAGGAGTAATAGAAGACGACTGGAAACAATGCCGAGATAAGTAGAAAGCATATGCAGCACCTGGTATTCCCAAATGGTCACCCATTTAGTACTGTCCAGGCTTAACTTCGGTAGTTTAACGGGAACCGGTGTGTCAGCGTGATTGTGCCGTATACATATATATATATATAATTTTTGTGGTACAAAACTTTATTATTGCTATATAAAAAACATATGTTTTAAACATGATTAAATTAAAAAGTAAAAGAACGAAAGAGCAAGCTGAGCGGTTTCGAACCTCACTCAACAGAAGCCCACAGGTAAAATGACGTTATATACTAAATGAACGAAAAATAATATTTAATAGAAAAACTGTAGCGTTCCAAAACTTTTTCTAAAATAGAGGTAAGTTTGTTGCCTACCTTCTGCTGTGATGAACCTATCATAGATAATACGGGTGTTAACGGTGCTCCATCGTAATGGGTTTATGTAGATCATAGAGGAGGGAACAGATAGAACCTTAAGGTCTAATTAAGTCAGAAATACTAGTGAGAAGAGCTTAACTCTTAACCCATTTGAGCATACGTTTTTGTCTCGATAGATATAGTAGAATCATGAATATCTATCAGGACGAACTGAACGAACTTAGAGATATTACGCAGGATAATCATCATTTGATTAACGTATCTTTAGAGTCAGGAATGACGCCCCCTTAACCTGTATCAGGTGTGATGATGACTACAGATGTATTATGTCGAAGTGCTTTAATGGTAGAAAATGTTTACCTCGCCATTTTTTTCACAAACAGCGATAAGTATATTTGCGTATAAATGAGCGAAGCCATTTAATTTGCCTTAAGATCGCTGACCTTAAAGTCTTGCTAATTAAGCAAAGAAGACTTGAAATTCAGAGTATATTTATTCCCGTTTTGGAATTGTAGGATATATTGCAGAAATCCAAACTATTTGAGAGGATATAAAGTTCAAGTCGGTACAACTGAGAGGATGTATATATATATATATATATATATATATATATATATATATATATATATATATATTATTTTTATGCTGGTAATAAAGGCCCCCTCTTTCTCAGTAACAATATAGCTACTTAGCCCAAAGTTAATTATATATATATATATATATATATATATATATATATATATATATATATATATCAGAGGTTTATGTAGTTTGCTTGAAGCATTGTTTATTGGTATACAGAAATGTGATACTTAGAAGGCAATACAATGCAGAGGTGTGACGGATATATATATATATATATATATATATATATATATATATATATATATATATATCCGTCACACCTCTGCATTGTATTGTCTTCTAAGTATCACATTTCTATATACCAATAAACAATGCTTCAAGCAAACTACATAAACCATATATATATATATATATATATATATATATTTAACTTTTGGCGAAGTAGCTACATTGTTACTGAGAAAGAGACGGCCTTTATTACCAGAATAAAAATAAAAGTGCACCACGAGTAGAGAGTATCGAACATCTGTTTTCCTTTTCGTATTTTTTCGTTTTACTTTAGTAATATAGTTGAATGTAAAACATTAATAAACGGAGGAACAAAAGATATTATTGCTACCTAGACGTCTATCGGTCTACACGGTATCAAGGTCATCAATAGGGGGTTTAATTATGGATGAAAACCTGTTCAAAAGAACAATAACAGGAATTAGCGAATGAGAGTTAAAAATATATATATATAAGGTAGATATTCTAATGTGCACCTATCAGTTCACCATTATAGTGTAACACTTCTGCTTCCACATAGATGGTTGACGCAAATTAATAACAACCGCTTCGAGAATCTTGAGATGATTTCTCGAATGGGCCCTGTTCAAAAAAGAAAAAGCCTCAGCAAAATACAACCTAGCGCTAATTTCTTTTATGGTTCTTTTCAACGCGCATTCATCCATAATTTCACCTCTATTATGTCTACTATTTCTTAATTCTAGCTCGCAGAAATACCTTTTTCTCCTTCGTTCATTAACTTCTTTTTTAACATAGTTACTCAAGTAAAAATTCAAATGAAGCAGATTATTGAGTACCTCTACTCCTGTTTTTTTAACTTTTGTAATAAAATCCCCCCTCTTTCTCAGAAATTAAGGCATTTTCGGCAATATTATTAAAGTTCATTTTAGATTTTTACCGACAAACATCTCTTTCTCTCTATCTCTCTCTCTCTCTCTCTCTCTCTCTATATATATATATATATATATATACATATACATACATATATATATATATTAGACTTGTAAGAAAGTGTTATTACAAGAGCCATCCTTACAAAAAGTGGCAGTGTTATACGTATAAAACATAATCCCACAGTTATGCCATCGATGTTTAAACTCTTTCCATATATATTAAATTTCCAAACAGCTTATATATATATATATATATATATATATATATATATATATATATATATATATATATATACGCCCCACTCCCAAGCCCAGGATTCCTCACCCACCCAATCACATCTGTTACTACACCCACACGGTAAACAAATTTATGGAACGAGTCGAAATTAGTTAAAATTCTTAAGGGACATAACTCCCACAAACAAAGCTTGACTCACACGAGTTACCCGGCCTTTACCACCGGCTGCCACAGAGATAATAATTATTCAGTATAATTATTAACCAAAACAAACAACAACGTTTAAAAAAATAATAATAAATAATAAATAAATTACTCAGCATATTTACTAACCAAAACAAACAGCATCGGTTAAAAAGATAGTAAATAATAAATTATATAAAAACCTGCTACTAAAAACAAACCCGCATTTCGAGCCCCGGCTTTTGGCAAAAACACACTCCAACGAGTGGCTGTATTTATTTTATTTCTGACTAGCGGAACCCGTCGCCCGGCGTTGCACGGGAGAAAGTACTACCTATTGCATGACGTCGAATAAAAAACAGAAACGGCCTATTGTTCATCTACCGTGTTGGGGAATGTTTTAAATAATAATAAAAAAAGTCGTAGCGAAAAAGAAAAAAAGGCTTAGCGTAGATTGGGATCGAACGCTGAAACTGCCGATTATGAAGCCTAACTTCTAAACCATTGCCCCAATGTTTCCAGTTTAAAAAGCATGTGTAAATACCCCAATTAAGCTAAGTTTGTTTATCGACCGAATATAAAGTTCAACTATGACAGAGTTTACGGCATTTGGTGATGAAGTAAAGGAGTTGGCCAAGATTTCTATAATATACGTCTTGTAGGTGTATAATTTGGAAAATGTAAATATTTCGGACTCTACCAGTATGTTGGCGCTTATTCAATTAAGTAAGAAGTCGATTCGATCAAGAAATTCTAGAGGCCATCTTGAATGATTAAATCTCGCTGGAACTGTGTTCGTTAATTTCATTCGGTTAATTCCGGAATGAATGTAAATGTAGAAGTTATAGGTAGAATTACAAGTAACGTAATCTGATATTCGCGAATAATCATCGGAGTGTAAGGGAGCGGTTGTTAAGTTTTTGCGTATTGCTTAATATTATGTAGTATAATAATGCCAGACAAATACGAAATTACAATAGGTGTTTTGTTAAAATTATACTGTGTTTATTAGTTCCCGGTGTCGATGAGTGTAGTCACAGTACATAATTGTTAGAGAGAAAAGTTTTTACTACCACCTATATGGAGTTGGTATTTCGGAGAGTCGTGGCGGCCGGGCCGAATGTAATATTCAGTGTTTGTTTGGAATAAAGAATAACAGATATACTAAAACACGCTCGAGTGAATAAGTGTAATGTAATGGTGAGTTTAGTAGGCTGTGATGCATGTGGTTATTTTCCTATTCTCCGAGAAGGTACAGGGAAAAAAACGTCTCTACTTTATATATTAGAAGATGAGGGCTTCCCTCGAAAATTAAAAAAAATAATAATAAAAAGGACACACTCCAACCTAACACCACGGTCAAAGATACACTGGTAAATAAAAAAAAATTGAAAAATTATTGACTTTTCAATATTGTCACTTTGTTTTTACGATTCCACATGTCGTATATGTGTCACTTTAACAACGCATTGTTATCGCCTCCAAACAATTATTCTTATATATATATATATATATATATATATATATATATATATATATATATATTACAAACAGGCCTACATATACATATGTTCTCTAAATATCTACATGTCGATCTCTATATATAAATTTCTACTGAGATATATCAAGTTAATGGCTTACTTACACACACACACACACACACACACACATATATATATATATATATATATATATATATATATATATATATATAACAATTTTCAAAAGTTTTCAATATATATTACAGATTTTTATATTAAAATAAACATAGTTTGAGTATCCGAAAATTATATTAGAACCTCTTCGGCGCCTGCTCAGGGATACCTGAGGAGGAACTGAAGAGGTTCTTAAACAATTGTGGGATACTCAACAATCAGTTACAGGTTTTCTTAAACCATTTGCTATAACACTGGGCACTAGTATTCACGGGTTAAAGTGATTGGCCTCCGGGGTTCGAACCCGCTGCGTATCCACGCCGAGGGTCGTGAAACCCTTAAACTGCTGGCTATATATATATATATATATATATATATATATATATATATATATATATATAAGAATGTAATGCAGTATCACTGCAGTTCCAACAAAAGAACAAGTATATATGTAAAATTTATAAATAGTTTTTTTTCAGAATTTATTTATTATTGGGTATTTTATAATTTTATAATTTATATAACGCGTTTAAAGCGTTGTGCGCTCTCATCAGATATGTAAATCTATTTAAAGAAATATATTTCGATTTGAAAGAGTGTTGTTTAATTTGAGGAAATGTGTTATTGTTTGGTGTTTCTGCGCATGTGTGGGTTTTGGTGTGTGTGGTCTCATATTTTTAATTTTTAGTTTTTATTATTTGTTTGTGTGTCTGGGAAAACATCAACACCAAACACGAACATTCACAATAAAAACGACCTTAATTGCACCCCTCAAAAAGTTGTCTATATACTAGAATTTACACCATGCAACAAATCCTACTTACCCGCCACACAAAACATATTACAATAGAGTATCTTGACATAAAAGCAACATTAAAATCAAGGAAAACTGCAAATTTTTGCCTCCCAACATGTGCACTTATGCAGCGGAGAAAATTTAAAATAATGCCAATCCTCCAAAGCCAAGATTGCACATACTTACTAACACAAGAAAAATAAATTAATTAAAAAATGTTGAAACCCATATTTACAAATGTTGGTAGCCTTACTCCTTATATATATATATATATATATATATATATATATATATATATATATATATATATATATATATATATATATATATATATATATATATATATATATATATAATAGTGCCAAGAGGACCAGGTGTTACTGATGATTAATGATGAAGCATACGCTCTCTTGCCACATCAGAAACATTATATTACGTTTTTTTTACATTTTCATTACATTTTACACAATTCAACTTGTGACAGAAGCTTTGATGAGTGAATCGGTGTATAATATAGTAACATTTATTGAAATAATGTATTTAATCTATAAGGCACGTTTTCCCTTTCTCGTTAATCAATGAGAACTGATGTGTACACCGAGTTTTTACCTTGTATATCTGTGTTCATTATAGTTAATGTCTATAATTTTGCAAAGTATATATGGGATAACATAAAGAAAGAATTAGCATTTCTTTTTTTATTCATCTCCAGCGCAAATGCAGACCCCAAAATACTATTGTCCACACAGTTATCAAAATGAAATAGATTTTGACTGGTTAATATACTGTCAATATAGATAATTATGTTTGCCCCATCTCCTTTAGTGTACCTTAGAGTAAACGAATTAGCAAGTGTCCTCCCAAGAACTATCTGCCCGTGGAACCAATCCCACGAGACTGCTTACCAGCTGACTATAAGATAGTCGTTTTCAAGTCTAATTTTAAAATATTCTTGTTGGGCCGTCCTATTGAATAATCTAGTTCGAACCAGTCTCAACTATTGTTTACTAATCCTCATGTTTCGTTTCACTGTCTTCCTGACAAACTCATTAACATTTATCGTCGAGTGGCGTACGGGCCTTGATAAGCGGTGAATCGTTACCGCTTAAAAACGTGTACAATTAGTAAAAAGTTTATGTCAATAAACAAATGAACAAAACAATTATTTCCTTCTGTATTATTCTTATAATACAAATATTTTACTTAATCATTTTTTCTGTATGAATTTAATTCTACATAATTATTACTACTCAAACACATTGTTATTTGTTCTTATATCGTTCTCTATGTGTTCATGGCGTGGAGTTATGTTTTTATTTAATGCGAAAGTATAGCCTCCGGTCGACCAATGTTGCAATCTAAACAGATTATCCAATAACAGCTGGAGTCTTGTTGCTTATATGAGTGTGCCTTAGTGACTGTCGCAGTGATGTTGATCTTGCTTTTTTTCTCTGTTTTCGTTGCCACTGTTGATTTCTTTTTAATAACAGCTATTTAAAAGCTATTAATAGGAACAGAACAATAATGTGGGGTGTAACCATTCTTTTCTTCTTCTTTCTACAGTACATAATGCACTGTTTGTCTTCTCCCAAACCATCCGCCCCCAAACACGTCCGCTTTCTTCGCTATTACGAAACAAGAGAGCTTTTTATTAGTTTAGGAATTTTCGACAAAATTACTTATATTATACAAGCTGTACCTACCCGACGTTGCCCGGGATGCGGTGAAGTCATTTCAGTTTTTTTTTTTTTTTTAAATAATTGTGGACAACTCCTATAATTATTGTAATTTTTAATATACATTTTAGCTAAGTATTTTGTTATATTAAAACAGTACGATAAAAATGAAACTTAAATAGTGAGTAACAAAGTCTTATTCGTCAGCAGAAATAGTATTTTGGTGTGAATTTGAAGATCCGATATATATATATATATATATATATATATATATATATATATATATATATATATATATAGTATTTGGTATGGCACAAACTTAGCATCATTTTAACACTTTTATTATCATCATTTTATTAATGGTTCTTGAAGTCAGTGACTTATTATACATGCATAGTAAACATTTTCATATAAGCCCGTAAAGTTCAACTTGAATTGATTTGAAATGGTTTACTCTACGCAGATATAATATTCAAAGTAATATATATATATATATATATATATGAAAAAGTAAAAAAAACTTATATATTCATCGACGTTTTGTCTTTATTTCAAGACTTGCTCGAGATGATTGATTAGAAGAAATAACATACAAGTACAATATTTTAAACTATTTTGAAAAACCTTATAAAACGATAAAAAAATGGACAAAAGATATTGAATCCAACTCAAATATTCCCACATTATATAGCCTTCTGAAAACTCACAAACTGGACATCCTTATGCGGCTGATAACATATGTGCACTAAAAGAATTTCCTATATGAAAAACTATCAAAATAGATATTTTCAAATATTGTACTTGTATGTTATTTCTTCAAATTAATCATCTTGAAAAGTCTGGAAATTAATACAACACGTTGATGAATATATGAATAAGTTTGTTTTTTCATTTTACATTTTCCATCACGTTAGAATGTTATTTCTATAATTTTCATTATATATATATATATATATATATATATATATATATATATATATATATATATACATGGTATGTAAATTATCACAAGGGACTTCCACCCTTTTTTGATTATTTTGCATGAACCAAATTACATTTTATAAAGTCCACATCACGCATCATTACTCTTAGCAAATGTTTTCCAATATTCTTAATTTGATTTTGTTAAGGAGTGACTTTTTACATAGAAATATATACACATACCTAACTTTACAAATGTACATAGAAATTATATATATATATATATATATATATATATATATATATATATATATATATATATATTATTGCAAGCATGAACGGAAGACGAATTCTATCGTTCATGATTAAAAGTTAATGAAGACGAGAAAAACAAATAATAATAATATGCCAGCCGACCGGTTTCGCCCTCTCTTAACAAAGGCTGTATCGAGGGATTAAGAAAAACAAGGGATTTAAAAAAAATCGGGGTCAAAAGAGAGAGTACAGAAAATAAAATAGCGTTATGTTGTATGTACAATGGAGGATGAATCTTAGAGACTGATCACATCTAATCCCAATAGACATTCCCGTTGCTTGCTAATAGAGGGACGTTTATGACGAACGTGGATCGTCTCCAAGATTTTGAGATGATATAACGAGTGAGCATGACTGAGAATGGTGAAGGAGTCCATGATAAAATTCCTAGCGCACGGCGGGTTTTTAAGTAAATGGTCTGTAATGGAAGACCTGTATGTGTTGTTTTGAACGCCCGTTGATCGGAAGGTTCCATTCCTGATCCTACTCGGAATGTGCTGTTGGACCCTACTATCCAATCTTAACGTCGTCTTACCCACGTAGTCAGCACTGCAACTACATTTAAAATGATAAATTACATTATTTTTATGGTGGGGAGTAGAACGTCTTTACGAGAGGACGCAAATAAAGGTTTTGTAGAAAATACAACACGCACATTCGAAGAAAAATAACAATGTTTAACTGCTGAGCTGATTTGATTGGCGAATTTCTCACTTACTGTGCCTAACCAAGGTAAACGAGAGCAAGTTGGACATTTGGTCACCGTACTTGGTATTATTCCGGAAAAAGTATTTATTTTCCTTTGGGTGACTGCCCTGATCACATCAAGGGGATAGCCGTTTTAAGACAAAGTACTAGTTATAGTTTAAATTTATTCGTCCAATTTTGATTTTGAGCAAATCATAAGGGTTCTGTGTGTTAATGTCCAAATCAAGTTTACCTTTCGTTTTTTTAGGACAAAATGAATCCCAGCGAGTATATACTCATGTAAACGTAGGTTTACGGTAAATTGATGTAAGGTAATTCGATGGGTTTTTTTTTACCAATACATCTAGGAAAGCTAAAGTGGAATTATGCTCTCCTTCATAGGGATTTTTATTGAGTAAGGAGAATAATGTATTTTCCTCCGTTTAATTATTAAAAAGGCAAAATGTACTGTCTACATATCGAAAGTAGACTAAAGGTTTAGTGGGTCCAGATAAAAAGGCCTTCTCAAAAAACCCCAAAAATATTTGCCATAGTCGGGCCTAGGACTGAGCCCATAGATACGCCGTCTATTTGCCTATACATTACATCGTTAAAACTAAATTCAACGGATGTGGTGGCAAATTTCATCAACTGCACGAGTAATGGAAGGAGACGATAAATGGCTACGATATAAAAAAATCGGCACAGATATCGATAGTTTCCAAAATTGGGACACAGGTAAATAGGTGACTAATATCGTAGGAACACATATATTTAGTAGCAACCTTAAAATCTTGAATGTACTTTACAAAATGAAATGAATCTTTCAGACAGTATTTACTATAGTAATTCAATACTGGCTGTAACATATTGAAGATCCATTTTGCAACTTTCTGCTGTGATGACCCTACCATAGATAGAATGAACCTAACTGGGATATCTGCTTTATGAGTGTTGGGTAATCCATATAAACATGAGCGGATAGAGCCCGGGGGT
>OY744524.1:143288030-143315530 GCA_963556195.1 Sepiola atlantica | reverse complement strand
TTATTTCAACCTACCTGTTGTTAATCAGTATTTAGTGACTTAGTTGTGGTGGTTCCCGCATTTTTAGAATTATCCTCATAGTCTACCTATTATCAGTGCTGTGTTTTGTATGTGTCAATTTCTACCAGAGTTTTACCAGAGTTTTCATGACTGTTCATGGTGCTTTTACCATTATTGATTTATTTTAGTTTTCAGATGTCATTGCTCATCTAGTTCCGGCAATTCCAAATATTTACTGAGAATGTTTATCTCCTTCAGCTTAACATTAATCAACGTCTACTATTTGTACGTTTCTATCGTTGTTATGTACTATTTTTAGATCTGGCGTTCTAGATATGGTATTTACTTTAATAAATATTCACAAATATATCAACACGGTATAAATATTTATAAATATTTACTAAGATATTTACTGAGAATGTTTGTCTCCTTCACTTTAACATTTATCAAAGTCTAGTATTTGTATGTTTTTATAGTTCTTATTTGCTATTTTCAGATCTGGTGTTCTGGCTTGTATCACTTATCATTTATACTTCAAAGTTCCAAAGGATCCAGTTTATGTTGAAAGTAGATTAGTAAACGGATTCAAATGGATTACCATTTTTACTCCCAACTAATGTTATATTCCTTTTTGGCAAGTTTGATTCGATTTACAGTTTAGCGGAGGTATTGTCAATCTTGGCTGAGGTTAGAATTTCACACACCACCTGCACGTTAATGCACACGTCAAACAGTTGTACATAGACAAATCCGTTCGTTGGATAGAAGAACAACTGCTGTTTATATTGCCCTAAGACGTAGACAGCTTTTGATACTTTACATTTATTTACAATTAACACTTTCAAAATGAAACCCACTGATGCATGTAACACTGCAATCCTTGTTATTTGTATATCACATTCTCGAAATATGTATTTCAAAGTCCTTGTTTAGATATTGTTTGGAAGAGTTTTATAGATTCACTACATTTCACCGAAACTGTGCAGTCAATAGGACAGCACATTCTGTTTTTATGGTGTTTGAACACTATATCTGGACGATTAGCTTTGAATGGCTTGTGTGTATTGTAAGATACAATAAGATGGATGGAGTTTCTATGCCTGTAGCTGTTTATCGCTTATGTTCATACATTTATTTCCAATAAAATGTGCATACTCTTCTATGCAGATATTGTCTAACCCATTCAACCAAGTTATATATTTGATGTGCGTTGATGTGAATTATTATTATCATTATTTGTACTCACTGGGAGTACGTACACAAGTAATCGTCAGTGATTGCTAACTGATAATAACTTGTAGTGTTCGATGGCGTCTGAGTATGAACTATCTCCCAGATTGCCAGTACTCTCTAAAACATTTTGATTACCATTACACATAGCTTTGAGGTATCGCAACAACCGCTTACTGTTGCTTTCCTGATGGTAAGGACCATTGGTCTCCTCTAACATTTGGGTGGTAACAAGTTTCACAAGGTCTCATTATTCTTCCAGTCTAGATCCGGTTAGTGCTCTCCTTTCTCGGTCTTCCCATATTACTCGACTCTGTACAGTTATTTTCTGTGGTATCAGCTAGGGGGTGGACAGTTTATGAAAGTTCCTGTAGTTTATGTTCCTTTGTTCATGTCGTCGTGTAATTCCTATGGGTTTGTGTTCCTCCTATTGTAACATCCATTTAACTGGTTATCGTTCGCAGCTTATGCTAGTGGGTTTCCGCATTCGACAATTTTTTAAAGATTGCTGCAATTTTCATCATTGCCGTCCTCTGTATGGTCTCAGTAATCCCTTTGATTCAAATTTCTCCCGGTCTTTTTTTCTATTTTTTGGGGGAGTGTTTCTAGTGCTCCTACGATATTGGTATTATATTGACTTTCTTCAAGCTCCATATCTCTTCAAATTCTCTGGCAAGTTATGTGTATTTGCTTAGTTTTTATGTCTTCTTAATCTTCACTTTGTTACCTGTTGGTACGGCAATAGAAACGATTTAGCATCGTTTTTTTTCTTGTTGACTCATATGAAATCTGGTCCCCTTGCTTGTATGAGTTTATCTGTTTGCACCTCTGTCTCCGACGATTTTGTGATTTTCATTTTCCAGTACTGTCTCTGGTTTATGTGTGTACCATTTGTCCGCGTGTTTCCCCACACAGTCGTGTCTGTTCATGTATTCTTTTTGAGCTAGTTTTATGCATTCACTTATCATGTGATATAATGATTCTTGTCTTTGTCCACACAGTCTGCATTAACTCTTTTCCTGGGGTTTATCTATTTTAGCTTAAATTTGGTTTGTCCACATTGCAGTGTTTTGTGCAGATGCTAGTAGGGATTCCGCTTCTCTGTTCAAATGTCTTTTTCTTAGTCATGCCTAGGAATGTTGGTGGGTCTTTTCTCTTGTCATTTTTATGAAACGTCCATGTAGTTGTTTTTCTTCCCAATTTTCTTTTTTTTTCGGTGCTTTACTATATGTCTATTGCTGCGCTGACAGCCGTTTAGTGTTCTGGGTTATGTATTTCTACAGCTATTATTTGTGTGTTCGGCACAGTCTTCTATACTTACTATTCATCTCCCAATTCGTTTCTTTTCACGTAGAGTATATCCATCTCGTCTTTTGGGTGTAGTGCGTTGTGCATGGTAATTACTTTTCTTGTATTCTCGTCAAAGGTACCTGATATCTTCTTTAGTCCAGCATATGAATGATCCCGAGTATCTTATTAGTGACACTGGTCAAGCGTTTATTTCTTTTATTAACTTCCTGCTGTATAATTTATTTTCCAAAAATGCCCATCTGACTTTGGCGGTTTTGTCGCACACAAACTCTTTTCTCCAACATCGGTCTTCCTGCCTTTCAGACATTTTTCCTTAGTCATAATTCCACATGTTAAATAAACTTTGTTTACATCATCCAACGTTTGTACATTCGTCAATATATGTGCGTCTATTTACAATCACAACTTATTCGGAAAATAACATTGTTTGCTAAACGTCGATTTGACCTACTGACGTCACCACAAATGAATGTTTTCACTTTGTTATTTAATTCCAAAATTATTCTTTACATATTATTTTAATCTTCACCTTAACCCCGTCTGAGACGCCCCGGGTTTTAACCAGCGTCTTGCTATATAACATTAAAGTACCGGCTACCCGACACAAGTATTCAAATAACAGTTCCGAAGCCTACGCATTGAATAGACAACGTTGAGCGTATCTAGCACGTAAAACCAATTAACCGCCTCAGGTAGACATTATGTACGGAATGACAACGGCCGTTGATTTCTATTCTTTCTGCGCTACAAGTTCGTCATGTCTTACCACCTTAGCCTCTAGCTCTCTTTTTGGAAGATAGTACTTTTTGAGGAATAATGGTCGATAAAATAATACAATAAAATCGGATGTTTTCTAAATATAATTTCCGCTCTGTAACTTTCTTTCTCTTAGAACTCACTCGGAAACAATCGTTCATCGTGCCATTAACGTTTCAGCTTGGTTCTAAATTTATGCACAAAGACATCGTATTCTTTGTCTTCATAAGCGAAACAAAAACTTCTTGCTTTATTCTTCGGTCTGCTGGTTTGGGGAAAAGTTTTCCGAACATTCTGTGAACTGAAGTATACTTTTTTCTGTCTGAGAAAGAAATAAATCTGCCAGGGTCCAATGGATTAATCATTGTCATTTATCACGTTCTGTCAACACGTTTAGAAATCAGAGATTCTCATATGTATAATAATGTCGGTAAGAAATTGACGACTCGCTTTAATCCGGTTTGAATTTCCCAAAACGCTGATCGTTTAGAAAAAACGATTTTATCGGACGAAAAACGTGATCATTCGATGATTACAATATGATCGAGTATGGTAAGTAAAGCAGCGACCCAATATAAACATATTAACTTGTAAAAATATCGAAGAAAATAGTGATTCATACGCGGATTAACAGGTATGCACATTCAGATACAATAAATAATGGGCAGACTTATGAATAGATCCGCTCTCAAATATACATTAATATACAATAGGGGACTAAACATATATATATATATATATATATATATATATATATATATATATACTTTTTCTCTGTGTGTGTTTGGGTTTGTAAACTACTGAACCCCTTTTCAATACTTAAATAAATAATCATATAAAAGTTTATACATAGAATTTTACTCTGCTTTTACACACGCGACATTACAGATGCGTACACACAAAGAAAAACATATATATATATATATATATATATATATATATATACAGGGTGATTAGAAAGTAACCCCTTATTATTAAGTGTTCGTAATTTATTAGTGAAATATAATTCTTTCAAGAAATGAATATGATAAGAAAGTGTATAGCCTGTGGGGTTATTCGAAATTCGATATGAGTGCTAGCAATTGGCACCAGATTCTAAAGTTGCCTTGGAGCCACATCAACTGATTTCACAAGGAACATTTTTTTATACATTGAGTTCACACTTATCAAGGCTAAAAACCTACTCGAAGATTATGGTCAACAAGGTCAATAAATTGACAAATAAATGGTTATGAATACTATAAGAATATTGAAAACAGCAGGCACCTAAAAAAAAGCATTTTTGCCCATTGTCAAAAAAATTGTGGAATGTAAGGACCAATAGAATTCCTGAATTTAATTATTTTCCTAATACTCTTAAACTTTAACCTTAACTTTTAGAATCTCTTAGAATCCAAATCAGGTAATTGATTTTGATTACAATTCAGCTAAGAAACTTACAAAGGGCATTATATATTGATTTTAATATTTGTAAGAAAGCCATAAAAATATTGTAATCTGTTATATGCGAGTAATTAATTTTACCTGTTTTGGGAAGGGTTATCTTCTAGTAAGTATATCTATTAATAATGAAGATTATGTATCTGTTTGTCTGTCTGAAGCCAAAACTTTTTATATCTACTTAGCTGCTCCTATACATACCCATTCCAAAACTTCTCCAAACATAACGTGTCTTTAAAACTTAAATACTTAATTTGTTTAAAGCTTCTAATAAATTAATATTCGCAAATATACACTCATGATTGTTTTTTTCAGATTTGCAGATGTATTTTAAATATTTTCCTCGATAATAATAATGTTAATAAAAATTATAAATAGAATTAATTAACAAATTGTTATTTTTAATCTATATTAAATTGTAATGGGATATGATAGAAGAGCCGGGGTCCACTCTAACATTTGGTTACCCGCCCTCTTATTAGGTATTACGTTCTATTCTGAACGCACAGAAAGTTCTATTTATATAAAGAAAGAGAGAGATAAAGAGGGAGAAAGAAATATAGAGAAAGAAAATTGAGAGATATTGACACAAGACAGAGGCGCGGTATTTGATTACTAACATGTAAATCACACATTATATAAAAATTATATATTTACTTTGATTCTTTTATTAAAACGTTTTTTTAAATCTTATTCTAAATTATGTTTTAAAGCACACATTTATTGAATCAAATTGCTTAATTTAAAAAATAATTGATTTAAAAATTACTATTTAAAAAAAAGCAAACACATTTTGATGAGCAATTAAATAACTGAATTTAGAATCGTGTTCACTGCATTTTATTTTTAAATTGTTAATTTTATTTTAATTACACCTTTTATTTCGATTTGAAACACTTCAAATATCATAAATTTTTACGGCCTCACGTAGGTTTAATATTCTTTGTTTTACATTTTACGTCGTAAAGGGTAAATCTTATTTTAAAAACTATGTTTTTATTATTCCGTGTTTTATTTATTAGAATAAGGAATGCGTTGATTTTCTATTTTTTGTAAATAAAAACAAACGCATTTTACTACGTAATTAAATAACTGAATTTATAATCGTGTTCACTGTAGTTTATTTTTCGAATCGTTGATTTTATTTAAGGTGCATCTTTTTCCTTTTGAAAAACCTAAAATATTATTATCTTTTTACGACCTTAAGTGAGTTAATTGTTATCACTCAAGGCCCATTTTGGTAAACGTATACAACACGTTGCCAAAGGTGGATCAATTTACGTTAGAGTTGCATAGCGAACTGAACCATCTTTAAAATCAAAGCGGGTAAGTTTAAACAATGTTTTCTTTTGATAATCTGAATTGGTGTTGCTTAATCGATAGTAATCGGAATACAAATTGTAAAAAAAATGTAGAAAGATTTTAGATTGGAAGGTGGATCATCTATAGGTCCGCCAATATGAGTTTTGTGACGCCGTCTTTTGAAACAATAAAAGTACTTGTAGTTCACAATTTCTTTTCTATTTATTAAATTTCGTTTTCTAAACACTTTCCCTGTGGTTAACTTTTACTTAGTTTTAAACGTAACGCATGTAATATGTAATTTAAAACAACTAGCAAAAATATGCGACCGGAGGGAGCATATTTTTGCAAGTTGTATTAAAGATTATTTATGTCAAACCATTTTGCTAACATTTCATCAGCGAATACTTTCTACTAGACACCTGCAATACTCTGAATGTCTTGCTTCCAATGGATTGGATTCATTAAAGAACTGACTTGGTAAACACCCACAACATTATTAACTATCTCACCAACAACAACCTGGAGCACGTTTTTGGTCTCCATGTGTCTAACACATGTGGCCATGCCTACAAAGTTAGAAAGCAGCACAACTCTCATAAATTTCAAAAACCTTTTTTTTATTGCTCAGAATTGCTTAAGTATGGAACAAACTGTCCGCATCAGTTGTTGGCTGCAGTGACACGGAATTTGGAATCGGAAATATCGGAATTTTGGGGGCAATTAAAATTAAGAAAAAACTTTTAGCCTAATTTGATAATCCAAAAATTAT
Source organism: Sepiola atlantica (assembly GCA_963556195.1). Lineage (NCBI taxonomy): Eukaryota > Metazoa > Mollusca > Cephalopoda > Sepiida > Sepiolidae > Sepiola > Sepiola atlantica. The sequence goes on along the minus strand of OY744524.1, from coordinate 143,308,719 downwards.
TCTTTAAAATAAATTCGTTTTTTTAAACTTCATTTTTACTTGTTGGTACTAATGATTAAATGATTAATATTTATTGATTTTAAACTATGAGCTCATCTAGCATGATTATTATAGTGTTTGCTAATGGGCCAAGAGATCGGAGTTCAATCCTTAGTCAAATCAAACCAAAGGCTAATAAAATGGTACTCAGAGCCTCCTTGATAAAAACTCAGCATTATAAGATAAGGATCAAGGGTAAGTGGAGTATATATCTGCTAGTTAATCTAATTTCTCTACAAATGTAGCCTAATAAATACTACGTAAATAATCTATCTATTTCTGTTCATCAGTAATGAATTTTTACTTTTTGTATAAACTCTTGCTTTTAAAATAAATGTTCTTAAAAAACCCTAAGAAGTATTCAAGCTAAGTAAAACAAAATAATTGTGTTATTTATTGACATATTTTTTTCTCTAAACTACAATGTGCATTCCTGTATAAAAACATTTCTCAAACCCAACGCATGGGGAGGGACGTAGAGCTTTCATTGCCAACCACACATACAACGTTTTTGACATTCCTAAGAAAATGAAGATAAAACTATTTTTTAACATTCACTATGGGTTTGTGGTGAAGTGGGGGCTGTCAATATATAAAAGTTCTTTTCGCCTGGCTGCGTGGCTTTCTACAGAATCGATACAGAAAACGCGAATTTCACAAGAGAAACAATAGAAAAGAATTGTCAGATGCGATTCCACCGAACAGTTCCTTCAGCAAGGATGGCCTTCTTGCTACAGGCATTATTCAATCAAAATAGCTTTCTATCTAGGCAAGATCTGCGCAGACAAACGCTTCTACACGTGCACGCCTATTAAATATGTACATACACACACACGCATACACAACACACACATTGTATATTGTAATATTATATGACTTGCGTCAACGTGCTTATGTGTTGACCTAACTGATTCTTTAAAGCTAAATTATTTTCTACATATTTATTTGATTAAAACTTGGTTCTGCAATGTGCCTTTCGAAATCACTTTTAGTACAGTTGAGTAACACACCAAATGTCATGTCTATCAAGTAGCAACATCAATTAGTGTGTGACACATTACTCTTGCTTGAATTGCCAGCTTTAATTTGAGTTTATTTCACATAATTGTTGACTTTTAATGGAATTTAAAAAAATAAAGCTGGGTATAAATTAACTTCATGATATTATACTATATGGGTCTTCGAACTATGGTCATGTGTATTTTGAGAATGAAAAAATATGCCATGAATAAATAAATAGAGCAAAATACAATAATAAACCATTACATTCAGAGCTTAGGCTTAATATATATATATATATATATATATATATATATATATATATATATATATATATATATATATATATATGTGTGTAGAGTACAGTAATGGCAGAAAAGTACAGTCCATATCTTAACTAATATGCTAGATACTTCCGCTTCATATAGTAGTATCGATTAAACTAATTAAATTCGGTAAAATTCTTCATGAAATATTTCGGATGGGTACTTGCAGTTAGTGGTGACAGAACGCCCGAATATCAAATCTTAAAGTTGGTGTACTGAGTGATATAAATCTACATTCATGGCTCTTCTAAGAGTAAATACGTGTTTTCGATGTTAATGTTAATTACCTATTTATCTACGTCCCACAAAGTAGAATGTGACACAAGGTCGGAAGGTGGGAATTTTCACTCTAGAGGAAGAATGAGGTGAATCTAAAAAATTGCCTGGGCAGAGCGCCTCAGACAGTAAGCAATAAACTTACTCCTCCCCAAAGAGGGGATGCAAAGCATGGGAGGGGGTTAACCTCCCATAACTGCACAGGACAGTCAGAACAGATACTACACTTTGATCTTAGCCAAAAGACCAACGAAGCATCCGAAATCTAAATGTTAATGTTAATTACATATATATATATATATATATATATATATATATATATATATATATATATATATATATCCGTACCAGGAGGGTAAAATTAATTGCTTGAACAGAACAATTTGTCACCATTTGTATATCCCTCCTTGAAGATTAAAAATGATTTTCATTCTAGATAAGGTCTAAAGTTTAGAATGTAGCTTACATGGTCTTACGAAGAAATAAAAATTCAGTTAATTTATCTTTTTTGTGTCTAATGATTATAGATAAAATTCAATGAAAATCTGAAATATGTGAATTTTATTATGGGATTTTGTTCTCATATATCCTCTTAAAAGATTCAAATACTTCGAAAAAAAAATAAATGTGGTAAAATGTATCAAATAATGTCTATTAAATATTGTTAATTTTTGAAAAGATTCAGAGGTGTAATTTTTACGAAAACTTCCATCCAATTTTTATCTGCTTTGCATGGCACTAAAGTGATTGTGAATTTTTAAAAAGTAACGATTCATTATTTAGTTTGTAAACACGGACTTTTGTAATTAATGCCTATATGCCTTCTCACAGAATCGTAAAAGACCTCCTTTGCATCGTCACAATACAACAGTGAAGATGAAAAATCAATCACTCGTAGAATGGAGAAAAATCCATAGTGTACTAGGAAGTAAGAGAAAATGTTTTACCTAGTACTACGGTATACAAATCATAAATTAAGTACAAAAATATGCTTAGATTGATTTTTTAAAAATATAATTGTTTATGTGATAGCAGAAATAGGCACCGTCTTTGTTATTTATTTTTTTAATATTGACATTTTCTCTGATTTATGATTAGTAAACGTTTGTTTATTATATAAATCTCCCCGGCCAGAATAAGCATTTTTACAAACATTCTAAGGGGGCATATAATATGTGAGCGAATCACATGGTGCGAGGATAAGAGTAAAAAATAGTTACTAAGAATAAAATATCGATCTGTTAAATGCATTTTTATTTTGTTCTCACGTCGAACAATCGCTTTTTTAATGTCTATTTATTAAAAGTTATGTATATGTGTATGTCAACATAGTTGCATGAACATCATTTATTTTTAAAATAATTGACGGATCATTACGATTTTTTAACATAGCTGCTAGGCGTACGAGTTCGTAATGTTGGCTATATGTTGTGTAATATTATAAAACCTTCTATTTACTAACTATATACCAAATTATTACTTTTCCCATTCACAAAACGTTCGTATCGTGTACAAAAAAGAACTTAGCATGACGAGGAAATATTTCGAAATAATACTATTTGCAAAATACATATTAACACGATTTATTTATTTTTCCGCTTCTCGGTACAAATTTACCGCTTTGACGAAAGCAGACGGTAGAATTGCAAATGTGGTTGGGTGTTAATATATATTAATATTCATCAAATGCAGTGTACATGATTTATTTTTTCTTAGTTCTCGTAAGGTACTTTCCTCAAGCTTACGTTTTATTACAATAAGTTAGTGGTGGTGTGATATTCAGAAAATAATATTCTTTATAAAATACAGTATATAATTACGGTAACGTTACGAATTCATATTAGTCTAAAAAATGCATTTATTAATCTCGATCAACACAGTAACACCGCTTTGTGTGCGTTTTCAACCTCAAGAAGCTTGACAGATAATTTGGGACGCACAGTTAAACAACGATCTAAAATGTATTAACGCGTTTTTTTATGAAGAATATCTTTTCATAAAGATCCAAAATATATACTTACAAACGCGGAGCATCAATTTCCAAAAATTATTATAATCGGTATGTGTAATTTTTAGCGTCACAAGGCTGGATGTATAATTTGAAACGCTAAAAACGTACAAACTACAACAGACGTCCACATTAAATTTAATCACTGAGTTTATATGTTATGCTAGAACCTGCAGTAAGCTGAACACAAAAAATGTATTTACTAATGTTAAATGACGAACATAAAATATATTAACGAAGGTTGTGGCCTTATTAAAATACACTATTATGTAGTATGTAGTGTTGTTTTCTAAATTTACTAAAAAAGGGCATAATTAAATAACATAATTACAAGACTAAAGATGAATATATAAAAACAAAATCAAACCTATGAAGATATTATATTTGTTATAAGTAGACACACCTCAATAAACCCATGAATAGAAACCTTCTAGTAAAATAAACTATCTTCCACTTTTGAGATTTATGAATAAACAAACAGATATGACGCATTTAAGAAATAACAGTTAAAAAGGGGGAAGTGATGTTGTAGAGAGATAGAAAAAACAAATGATTGTTAAGAGATGAAAATGATGTATACAACATATGAATGCAATATATTTGTTTAACGTAGCAAGACATGAAGTTGCACCAGAATCGAAACGCTTCTCCGACTTTAGACAATGAACTGACTTCCGGGGGAAGTGAACTTTTAAAAGAGGGGATATTGTAGAAAGCTAAACTAACTCCGCTGCTAGAACGAACTAGACAGAACAGAACTGTAAATAGTGCATTTATATTGTTGAAAAATCATTTCAAAATGTACTTGACTTCCTACATTGAAGTGTATATAATACAGTCTATGTATTAGACAACGATGCACACCTTGTTTGAATTCATATAGTTGTATTCATATAAAAATAGGTATTACTATATGTTTGTATATATATATATATATATATATATATATATATATATATATATATATATATATATATATATACAGGGCTTTACGCGCTCCACTACTTTTGAAGCTATTCCCGCTCTTGCTCCAACGCCCAAAATTGGAAGTGGCTCTTCTTATGCTCCCCATTTTTACAAACGAGCCGCTCCAGCTCAAACTCCTATAAAAAAGGGCGGCTCTATTTCAGCGCTCCATAATGAAAATGTACCTTCTTTCATAAACGTTGTATTGTGCCAATGAGTGGTCGAAGCATAAGGGTGGGCGTTACAGGATCTCGTCAATAAATGTGTCGATGTCACTTTAAGTGTAAGACCGTAAGATAATATTTGACAAAATCTCCCTAATATTTTGAGATGTGCTAAGGGTTATAGGAGAACATGTCTGACAAAACATACGTAAATTTTCGTTTCCTGAGGTATAAAATAGAAATAGAAAAATGCCTGAAGTATTTTAAAACGCTTTTAATTTTCATTACATTAACAACCTATATTTTGCAGACGAGTAAAATTTGACCTGATATTTTTTCTATTTATTTTAGAAGGAAATTAAGATTTGTTTTAAGTAAATAAAATTTTACATTTAAACATTATTAGTGATTTTTTTAAAAAGAAAACATTTCTCTGTGAGTGGAAGTACAGCCTGGGCAACATTATTTGTCGTGTGGTTGTTTTATATTTGTTTTTTTAAGAACGTAACTATATTGTATAATGTATATAATTATTTATCACAGAGAAACGCGCAATTATTTTCAAACAAATCGATTTATCCATTTTTTCAATAGTACAATTTGGGACGAATAAAACAATTAAGTTCATTTTTAAAACATTGAATGAAAATATATTTCATAAGTTGGCCAAACAATATAAATAAACAATTCAGAGATCAATTTAATGTCTTAAAATTTCATACAAAATATCTGGCCTTGAGAGTTGAAAAAGTATCGGGTAAAATTTTCATCGCCCGAAAAATGAACTTGAGCAAGTTTTGTAGGTCGGGAAAAACATTTATTAGAATTAAATATTTAAATAAAACACGTGAAAACGTCTATATTTTAAATCTATAATAAAAATAAACTGTTTACAAATTTAATATTCGATCATAGAATTTTTAAGATAAAGAAATATATCTAATCTATTTTCGGTTCTAAAAACACAACAGAGTAGTGAGGAAGTCTGATTATTTGCTTTTTAAATTTTAAATTTAAGGCATTTTAAAAATTTAATTAAGTTTAAATATCGGTTCAATTGTAGAATAGGAACCGCTGTTTTTTCTTTCGCAAATTTCGCTTGGTATTCGCCTAAATTTTGGATGAAACTGATTGTTAGTCTTAATTGTATTCCTTCGACTAAAGATATATTTTCCTTGGGCAAAAGTTATTTTTCTTTGGACTATTGGTAGTTTTACTGCTTTAACATATTATTACACACAAAACACAAACTTTGAACACTCTATTTATAAAAGCAATTAAAGCAAATATGTTGTTTTTTTGCGGAACACTAAAATACCCCAAAACTAATCCTAATCAACGTTTTAAGTTTAGTTCGACAAAAGATTGTTCAGTTCGGTTCAAATTTCGTAGAAGTTGTCATTGAAGAGATACCATTCTACATTAGAGATATCCTTCTACACTGAGGCGATTTGTATTTTTGTTACACTCCAAAGTAAATGTTTTATTGGGTACATGGATTTTCCACAATTCAAAAAGCGACAGTTATTTTTTTACATTAAAACTATCTGTTGTGACCTATTTGCGTTCGGTCGGTAGTTTACACATTTTATTTCTTTCTTTTACATTTATCCCGAGCAACACCGGCCGACGGGTAACCTCTAGTAATTAATAAAAATAACAGATTTTCTGACCCCGTATCTATTTACAGGAATTAACAATGACAATGCTATTACACATTTGGCGCGAGCGATTGGCGACCTGACCGGCGAACAGACATAACCGTTTATAGAAATGTGTTCATGCATCTACAACATGCTGTTTCAAACTCAATTGTGACAGACCAACTCACATGGTATTTTAAACTTGAGCGTGGCAGACTTACAAAAAATATATTACAAATCTTGAGCGTGGAAGAGCGACTAAAATTATATTTCAATCAAACGTGACTGATCAACGAAAATGAGATTCTGAACTTTAGCCTAGCAGCCGTACTAATCGACAGAGCCTGTGTTAACGATGCTTGCATCTATATCAAATGTCTTTATTGAGTTTAAAGTTGTTTGTATTGCGATGAAAATTATATTTCAAACTGAAAAATGACCGATTGATCGATGGATAGACTTTCTCAGAGATGCAAGAACGCATCTAAAACACATCTCTTAAAATTGTCATTATCGTATTCAGATCCGCTGATGAACTTATTACAAGAACGATTCCTACCGGTCTTGACAATATATGAGTTGTATATTCTCTATACCTGATCATCTTAGTGACTTTATCTGAATTCCGACGTGTGAACAGTGTCTGTGTCACCATCTATCATAATAGATTGAATGCGTGTATGAATTGATAACGACTACTGACGTATAATAATTATAATACTAATATAGTATTTTTACAAACAATTACTGACCGAGGTATCGGTAGTTTTTTAAAAGTTCCTAAGATCATGTCTCATTTCTGTTTCGGTGTGGTGAATAAGAGCGGATTTTCATATGATTCGGATCTTTCGGAAACTTCCTAAACCGACTGATTATCTACAAATCCCACGTTTGAACTTTACAAGTGATCTTGTTTCACAAAACACAGCTTTGTATATCATTTATAATAATAAGTGTCTGTGTTTTGGAGTAACTTTTACTGTCTACAAACCGAATACTCTGAAAAAAGCGCTCGAAAAAAAATTCTAAACGATATAAACACGTAGTATATTCATTTTATTGAAATGGATATTTCTTCTCACCAAAGCAATAATTTAGATTGCTTTGAGCTAATTTCTGTTTGATCTCTTCTAATTGCTTAAGGTCCGATGTGATCGTCATCAGAAATGTCAATAATGTAACATTCTTTTGCAAATACATCTTTGAAATTATATTCCTCGCTCATGACTTTCCTTTACGCTATCATCAATATATGATGCAGTCTATATTAAACGGTAAGCGGGTTAAACATCTAGAGTAGAGATCGTAAATCCAATTATGCACCCCGCTCCAGTTGAAATATTCACAATGTTGGTTAATTCCCGACAGCTATCAGGCCGAGGTTGTGATCGAGTGACATTTGAACCTCTTTTTGCTATACAAATCTTAAATATGTGCATATCTATTATTTAAGTAATATATTTGCGATATTTTATTTTAAAAGGCGATGTATGTTGCAGCTTAAGTAATGTAAATATTTGTCCAGTACTACGCGTCGGAAGAACTTAACAGATTCAAGTGTGTGACCTTAGGTATATAAAATGATTGCTATAACGGCTCCCTATTTGAGCCTCTTTCTGTCTGGCTGTTCCTGTCTAGCTTTCTCTCTCTCTCTCTCTCTCTCTCTCTCTCTATATATATATATATATATATATATATATATATATATATATCTATATATATATATAATATATATATATATATATTATATATAGATATATAACTTCATTCATCCACATAAATAAAATGTTGTAAGGAGATATACTATTTTATGTATTGATTTTCAGTATTTACTTCAACAGTGTCCAATACGCAAGTATGTCTTAGTAAGTTATGAAAGTATTTTCATGAAAATTAAGCTACACAGAGGCTTCCGCCTTTTAGTTTGCCGCTTCATTGCGGAGCTGAAATGCGGAAGCATCTGTGTAGCTTAATTGCCATGAATATATTTTCATTACTTACCATATATATAATTATATTAATACATTTAAAGATATGAGGTATATCATTGTTTTATGTCAATTTCAAAACAAAGTAAAATGTACACGCGTTTCTAGAAGAATGCAAAGCATACTTGAACAAATATAAGTAGCTCCACTTAATTCCTTTTAGCAGAGTATGTTGTCAAATAAATACCATAAAATATCAAGACAAAATCGCACTTGAAAGTCATCAGAGATATTCCGGAAAGCACCAAAAATGCAAAAATGAAATGGTTGTAACACATCACAAAAGGATTTATGTTATTTTAATCGCAGCAAACTTAGAGTCGAATGTACAGAAATAGATAGATGCACATCAAAAAGCTCACTGAATTAACTCACCAAAAATCAACGCTAATTCAACCAGAATAACTGAGGAAATATATATTTTTTTAAATTACATTTGATACCTCTGGCCGAACTATTTTTCAGTTCTGTTCATTTTTCAAAGCAAAACAAATCAAAATTTCAAGGTAAATAATTATAAAATAACTATGAAAGGGAGAAAAATCGAACCAATATCAATTCCAACTAACAGCAATTTAAATAAAATCTAAAAGAAATTTAACATGGAATTTAAGAAAAAAATAAAATAGAATACAAAGTACAAAACAAAACAAATGATATTTTTATAAATTTTAAGTTAAAATCAAAATTTAATGATTATTATTTAGATGGATACACTAATTAAGACAATGTATTCTTTAGCAATTGTTTTCTCTTAATTCATTTAATCCATAGAATTAAATAATTTATAAATTGGTCAAATATATATAAGAGTCTTACTCATACATTTTTACCAAAACACACACACACACACAATTTAAAGTTCCTATTTTTTTAAGCATCTTATTGAAATTTAATAAAGAATAAGGTAAAATAAATACCTTTGAAGCATTTAAAGATGCGATATCAATTTTTAAAAAAATCGAAACTGATTTTTTTCTTCTCATAAACTTTCATTTTTTTTAGTTTTAGTATATATATATATATATATATATATATATATATATATATATATATATATATATATGCGTGTGTTAAAGAGTAAGGCTACCAACATTTGTAAAAAAAAATTTCAACATTTATTTATTATTTTGTTATTTTATCATTTTATATAACGCGTTTCAAGCGTGGTGTGCTATTGTCAGATATGTAAATCCATTTGAAAAAATGGACTTACATGTTTTTTTGGGGGGTTTTGCTCGAGGATATTATTCTTCAAGGAGTGACTCTTTGGTCTTCATGGGAGCTGTATGAATGAAAGATTTTGACAATTTCATCTTTATACTCAGGTGTTTATCCGTGGGCGAAACAGTTGTCAAGTTACATTGAATTATATTGATTTTTGGCAAGAAAAAATTAATTAAGACTTGGTAATTGGAATTTAATATATCATTGTTTTCTTTATATATATATGTATATATACGCACACGCACGCGCACGCGCACACACACACACGCACACATGTATATATATATATATATATATATATATATATATATATATATGTATATATATTGTTTCATTTTACTACAGTCGAAGTTATCAGGAATCAAGAGGCCATTTTCCTGGGGCTAACACTTGATTTCTATATGAGAGACATAAATATTCGAATGTTCCATTTAAGTTATTCTTTTACCTCTCAAGCGTTAATTTTGTAGAAAAGTTAAGAACATTAATTGCCCTCTACCCCATTGACCAGTTAATTATGTTATAGATTATATTTCTTTTTGTCGCTTAGTCTTACCGGATCCCGGGACAATAACTACACTGGTCTGGTGGAGTATCTAGCTAAGCGCTGTAAGTTTAAGGTGTGTCATTCCTTGTATAGGCGTGTAGCCAAACCGAGAGATCTTATCTGGGCTTCGAATACTATGTTATGTTCAATATTTGGTCAGGGTGTACTTGTTGGGTGAAGTATCCTAATGTCAGATTTTCTTGACAAACTATTTTACGGAGAGACCGAAGACATTCGAGAATGGTGTCTTGTAGGTAATTCAACCCTTCACTGTAGGTAATTCAAAGTCTCCTTTATTTAATTAAAACTCTCTAGTAGGTAGTTCCAACTCTCTCTATCTACATATATATATATATATATATATATATATATATATATATATATATATATATATATGTGTGTTTGTGTATGTATTAAATGAACTCTCTAGACGTAAATATTATACTATACAACTAAAATTGTTTATTTTCTTGTTTCACGTCACAAATTATTCTGACGTCAACATTTCGTTCAAAGTAGAAAAGAAAATAATAACCACTATGTACAATTTTTTAAAAAGCCCCTAGCACTCCACCTCTGCAGTGCATTCCCACTTTCCGACCTTGTGTCACATTCTACCGTGTGGGACGTTGATAAATAGGAACCACTATGTACATCAGATAGTAAAAAGTGTTTTCTTTACTGCTATGTATTCCTATACACATAGTAGTATGCTGTTCCTGTATTAATACACTGCCTTGTTTAATATTATCTGCAAGAAATCAAATCGCTTTTTAGTTTCTTGGCGTGGTGTTCTGTTATTTTATACGAAAGTTAATAGATATATCTTACTTTTCAAGTAGGATAAGGAAATGCTGCAAAAATGGACATTCAACAAAACCGTTAATAGAAATATTATACTATAAAGCTTGCAAACTGTGACCCTGTATTTGATTATGTATGATACAAAGATGGTTTATCCTGTCGTAAGTCATAAACACCGTTAGACTAATTTACCATTTGGAATCAATATTTATTTTTTTAAACCAGTTGTTAAAACAAGGGGTCATTAGTTATCTGCAACACATTTCATACCCAGACAATATTTATTACATCTGATAATTTATATAAAATCAAAGCTACTTTCTCTATCTTACATTTGTTCATTAATCTAAATTTATTAAAACAAAATTATTCATTTGTGATTAAAAAATTTTTTTTTTTATTATATGTCTAAGATAATAAGAAGCATCCCGTATAACAGAATAAGGAATGTTTTATATGATATATTTCTTCTTTATTAATTTATTAGTTATAATTATTTACTTTTCCAGATGAATTGGATCGAAATAGAATCAAGTAATGATCTGTGAACAGATCTGAATTCATTGTGTTTAATAATTGCATAACATTCCTTATTAAAAAGCGTTCATTACACGATTGAGGCGTTAGAGTATCAATTATAAGCGTTCTCCAGATCAAATATAATAAATAAGGTAAAACGTCTTTCCTCAATAATAAGCTAGCTGTCGTAATAATTACTAACCACCACGTGGATGATAACTATCTTGATTGAATAGGTATTGGGCAAATAAATCGGAAACATACACTCAGGAAAAAGTAGATAATTAATTCGAAAATCCGATTCTCTGTTGGCTCTACATGTTCGAAAAATGACGTAGGCCTTCGTTCAATTGCGCTAGGTTCCAATGTTTGCACTGATCAAATTAATTTCTTATCAACATTGAGAAAAGCAGCTTGCATGTGCATAAATAAACAGAATGGAGTAGCTTGATCATGTATTTGAGTTTGCATGCGTGCTTGTGACATTCTATATATTAATAATGAATCTATTCGGTTATATTTTCTCCTTCAAGTATTATTATTATTATTATTATTATTATTATTGTTATGAATTTTATTATTAGATATATATTGCTACATACACGTATATATAAATATATATATATATATATATATATATATATATATATATATATATATATATATATATATATATATATGTATAGAGAGAAGAAAAAAGAGTGATAAATATGCGACGATTGTCCAAATTTATTTCAAATTTCAATTGTTCAATGAAAGGTGCATTCAGTAATAAACTAGTGTTTATTATTCTTTCCGTAAGCACAGGCTTTTCAAAGATCGAAATCTTATCATCAGAAGAGAAATACAGATGGATAAGTTGGCTTTCGAAAAAAACAAAGTTCAAATATTTGAAAAATATGAAAATTATTATTAAAAATTATTAAAATAATTTTTGTTAAAAAAAACGTATTGAATGAAAACTTCCGTGAAAAAGATATGCAAATTGTCCGGGTGGTAAATTTCCGTTTTGCATATCTTTTTCACGGAACTTTACTTTTCATTCAATACGGTTTTTTTTTAACAAACATTATTTTAATAATTTTTAATAATAATTTTCATATTTTTAAAATATTTGAACTTTGGTTTTTTCGAAAGCCAACTTATCCATCTGTATTTCTCCTCTGATGATAAGATTTCGATCTTTGAAAAGCCTGTGCTTAAGGAAAGAATAATAAACACTAGTGTATTACTGAATGCACCTTGCATTAAAAAATTGAAATTTGAAATAAATTTGGACAATCGTCGCATATTTATCACTCTTTTTTCTTCTATCTCTACTATTGCTCTATCTCGTATATTGAGCTAATCCTTTTCACAATAGGTTCCATCTACTAAAAGTTTTCACTTTGGTTTATTTTGATCCTATATATCTATATATATATACAAGTTATAAATATATATATATATTTATATAAGTTATACATATATATATATATATATATATATATATATATATATATATTTATATATATATATATATATTTATATATATATACAAGTTATACATATATATACATATATGTATATCTATACAAGTTATATATATATATATATATATATATATATATATATATATAGAGAGAGAGAGAGAGAGAGAGAGATTTAAAATATTTTCATTTAGTTGTATAATAAAGAGGAGAAACATACTCACTTCAATTATATTAATATAAAACAACTGAAACATTCGAAATTTTTATTATACTAGTTAATGTTGCAGATCCAATTTTGCGAAATGATTAAGAAATTAAGTCGAATAAAGCTTATATATCATAATTTATGATCATTTGATGTTGAATTTTGGGAGCAACATCATAAAATGTTAATTTTTTTCATAAATGTTATTCTACGGAGTTATAATATATATATATATATATATATATATATATATATATATACAGTATGGACAATAAGTGAGTACACCCAACGAATTTTTTACTTTTTACTTCATAGAACTTTAGGTTTTCGTAGGAATTAAATGAAACTCGATGTGAACATAGCCATGCAGTTGTTTAATAGATTTATAAAGTATGAAGGAACAAATATCTTTTCAATGCAAAAACATTTGGAACAAGTAAGAAAAAGTGAGTACACATGAGCATTTTAAACAAATAATCTTATTTTTAATACTTTGTATGGCCTTCATTCTTATCAATAACAGCAGACAACCTCTAAGGCATTGATTCGATAAGTTTATGACATGTGTCCGCCGGAATTGCGTTCCATTCACACTTGATGATCTCCTTCAGTTCGTTATTATTTCTCGGATTTTTCCCTTCAATTTTCCGTTTCAGATGCTCCCACAAATGCTCTATTGGGTTCAAATGGGTGACATACTCGACCATCGTAAGGTATTCACCCGTTTACTGTCTAAGAACGCCTTCGTAGCCCGAGACGTGTGCTTATGGTCGTTATCTGGCTGGAAACCTTAACGTCTGCCAACACTTGTTAGACTTGGTAACATTTTTCCTCCAACATCTGGCAATAGAGTTTGGAATCCATTTTTCCTTCGATGAAAGCAAGTCGTCCAACTCCTTTGGCACTCATACACCCCCAAATCATTAAGCTCGCACCTCAAGCTTTACAGTTGGCACGACACACTTATCCTTGTAAGCTTCCCCTTTTCGTCGCCACACACGCTTAACGCCATCTGATCCGAATTGATTTATTTTTGTCTCATCAGACCAAAGGATTTTGTCCCAAAACTGCATGTCTTTGTCGTTATGTTCATTAGCAAATTCATAGCGCTTCTTTTTGTGAAAAAGTTTTAAGCAGAGGCTTCCTCCGGGGCATGCAGCCTTTTTAAACCCGTCTTCATGGAGAATGTTGTGCACGGTTTGAGCACTCACAATTACGTTTAAACTGTGCGAAATTTCTTCTTCGATGCTAGCAGCACTCCGTCGTCTGTTTCCCTCTATTAGTTGTTTGATGTGTCTCTTAGTTCGATCAGAACACGTATTTGATCAACCGGGACGGCGGCCATTTTTGACGGTTCCAGCTTTTTTGTATCGTTGAACAACTTTTGCTACCGTATTTCGGCTGATATTTACATTGTCACTAATTTCCTTATATGAATGACCACTCTTGAATAAATTAACAATAGTTTCACGAGTTTTTTCATCTAATTCATTGCCATGAGGTGTCATTTCCAAGACTAATATGAAAAAAACTTTGGTAGCAATTGATCCAAGCGGAATGTAAGCAAAAAAAAAAAAAAGGTAAAATACCGTAGGTTATCTATTAGGGTACAATAAAAAAAGTGTCAACAGAAAGTTATGCTATTTATAGCTAATTGAGTACATATTTATTCATGATAAGTGACTTTCATAACTGTGTACTCATTTATTTTACTGTGAATTTATTGATTGTTTTCCTATTATTTGGAATAAACAACAAATTTGAACCTTAATGCTTATGCATATTTCAATTTAAATACATGTCTATGTTCATTTAAATACTACGAAAAATTTAAATATAGTTCTATGAAGTAAAAAGTAAAAACTTCGCTGGGTGTAATCACTTATTGTAGATACTGTATGTATATATATATATATATATATATATATATATATATATATGTATATATATATATATAGAGAGAGAGAGAGAGAGAGAAGGAAATAGAGAGATAGAGAAAGAATACTATGTGTATACCAATAAAACAATTAAGAAAAAAATTAAGCTTCGCAAATGTTGGCACTCGTTAATTATGTAGATATCATACTCATATATTCATATACAATCATATAGTTTTCATATATAAACTATTAACATGTCTTTGTGATATATATAAAAAAAAACTATTATTATATAGTGGATATTTTTTTCTAAATTAATTTTCATCGGCGGAGTAAGGCTGGGCTTGTTGTCTAACTTGCTATATGCTTTCTCGCTTCTTCTTAATGGTTTTATATGAGAGCTAGAACAGGCCAGGTGTGTTACCCGTTAACTTTTGCGTGGCGAGATTGATGTGCGCACACACACATACACACACACGCCCCCATATATATATATATATATATATATATATATATATATATATATATATATATTTAAAAGAAAGGATGAGAGTAATCCGACGTAATGGGAAATGAAAAAGAAAAAACCAAGAGATATTTTTTATATATTCATCAACGTTTCGTCTTAAATGTAAGACTTCCTCAGGATGATAATTTTAAGAAAAATGTGATGTAAATACATCGAAATATTGGGTTGACATGATGGGTAGATGAGAAAAGTAGTAGCCGTGGCTACTAAGAGCGCTGAACCAATGTCTGGGCTGAGAGAAGTCAGTCAGTGGCAGAGAGTGAATTTAATGTGAACGGCTGTGACATTGTTTTTTATTATAGTGGTTGACACGTGTTTTATCGTCTCTAAAACTGATCGTTTTCGCTTTACAACCTTTTGTTTGAAGAGGGTTTTCATGCTTTTAATTTTAAAGTAGACTAAATTAAAAGTTAGTTTCTATTTAGCTTCTTCAATTAATTAATCGTTTGGGATTTTTAAATTTTAATATTTCTTGTTTCTTGTTCAAGCATAATCTATACGCGTCCTACAGAAATCGGCATCACTTGGCAATCATAATATTTTCCATTCAGTTATACGCGATCGTCCGCCTTTTTTAACTTCATCCAAATGTTCGCTAATGATGTTTAAAATCAGAAATTTTGATATTTAATGTGCTGCTGTCGTTATGAAGGCGCTTCTTATATGTAGTATTATTGGTCCCCCGATTTTATAAATCGGGGGACTTATGTTTTGAGGCATGTCCCTCCGTCCGTCCGTCCGGATTTTTCTCCGCAACCATCCATTGAATTTCTCTGAAATTCTACATGAAGTTGTAACTTTGGTCAGGTTAGAAAGTGACATTCTTCGATTTAAAAAAAAAATCTGGTTAGACCCTCCAGGGGGTCAAAAGACCTCGTAATTGCAAAAAATGACATTTTTTGCCCCATAACTTTTCATCCATCCATTCAGATTCTCTGAAATTTGGCCAAAATGTGGAAGCGATTGTTCCTAATAAGTATCGCTGACCTTGGAAAAGCTCTGGTTCGCGCCCCCAGGGGGTCAAAAGCCCCCCAAATGGCAAAAATTACCCTTTTCTTCCATAACGTTTGATCCATCCATTCAATTTTTCTGAAACTTGGTCAAAATGTAGAGGCAATTACTCTGGATATAAAATCAGCATCTTTGACCTCAGATAAATTCTGGTTCGCGTCCCCAGGGGTTCAAAGGGGGGGGGGGGTCAAAAATGCCCCAAATTGTCCAAATTTATTGCATTTTACACTCGCCACATCGAGTCACATACAGAGGGGGGCACGCACGCGGGGCTTGTTTTTAATATTTCGGTCTTCATGTACAAATTTGGTAGCCTATGAGACGATGCTTCAGGCTAAATTGTTATCTTGTAATAGACAATATGCGTTAATTTTTAAGTTACAATTTTGTCTACATTAATATTATTTATTAATTTGTATATGCGTAATTGTTATTACTGTCTCAGTTATTACAATTTTTTGCAATTGTATCATTTTATTATTCTTGTTATTGATATTGTTGTCATATGTATCATGTTTCTGCAAATTATAGTTTTTTTTCTTTAATACTCTTCACATTATATTTTGTTGATGTGGGCTTCGATCATCATTTCTTAATTTTCACTGTAACTTTTTTTCAGAGCTGCATATTAAATGTTACCGTTACTTTTTTATTACTAGAGTTATTACTAAACCTACGTTCGATAGAACTAGGGATGTGATTTACTATTAATGAGGGTTATTAGACATTGGTTTCACGTATATATAGTTAGTATTATTCTTTAAATATGACCCTCTATGTATTTTATCTAAGAGTTACATCTAAATATTTAGCTCTTTTTATATTAGCTAATAAATAGATATTCAGATCTACATTTTATTTTCTATGTCTATGAATTGTTGCCATCTTCACCCTTTACCTATCTATAAAATCTATAGAAGACAATATGATTATTATCGAATATATGTGAGGGTATATAGGAGGTATAGATCAACAAGATATGATGCCTCTGCAGAGTCCAGTGTACCCATAACCGAAATAAATGAATGTATATATATCTTCTAAACTTTCTGATATTGTGGGTTTCACCATTGGAGTTGTCGGTATACAATTCGCCGAACTCTCGGACGATGTCAAATAGTTATTCCAATATGGATTGATAGAAATCAATGATGCCGAATTGCAGGAATGTACATTTTCTTTTATTTTCTATATTATTAAACCAAACAACTGTCTCTGTAAATCGATTGGTTTAATTCAAGATTGGTTTTGATATGCTTGTTAATTTGTGATATAATCGTTTTGCTAATCCTGTTTAATTCGAGCTTTGTCAGAGTAATTAAGCGATGGTTAAGTATATTGTTAAAATCACTTCTGTGGTTCTTTAGTGAGATATATGCTTCCTCAGGTTATCACTTATTAACTCTATACTAATATTGGTTGATCAGTGATTTGTTTACTTTCATTATTTATTATACCTATGTAGTTGCATATGTTGGTTTCTCGTTCTTCTGTAGTTTCAAGTACGTTTTCTATTATGAAGCTGTTATACTCTTCTGTAGTATTTTTGTAGACGTTTCTAGTCTTATCCGCTTTTACGTAGAGTTTGTAATACTTCTTTATGTTTTGGAAGATATTGTGTAATTGTTTTTGAAAATTATTGTGTTCATTCTGGTACTCGAAATCTCTAATTATATTCAAAATGTTTCCTTATGAAGTAAACGATGAGGTCTATTGTGTGTACATTTTAAAGACTTTTTTTTAAGTAGAATTTTTTAATCTTTTTCAGGATTTTATAATTTTTTTCATTCAATATTGTATCTATATTTGCTAGATGTTAGGATGTTTTCAAGTTATGTTTCTTGGTTAACTTTGCCTATGATAATTTTTAATTGTAGTAAAATACATCATTGTAGGAGTTCTCAAATATTGGAGTAGCTATGTATTACTATTTAATATAATACACGTTATATATTTTAAGGTATTATAATATATTGCTTATATATTCTTTTAATAATTACTCCAAAACTACTCAATACGTCAGGAAAAGTAAGTATTAGTATCAAAATATATTTATGACAAGTAAGCTACACAGATACGTCAATGTTTATTTCCTGAAGGAAAATATCAAACTAAATGCGTGGATTTATAATAAGCGATTTATATCTAAGTAGTATAAACTCTAGCTAACAAATACATCGAAGTTGTTGGTATTATTACCGCCTCTTTGGCTTTTTTCATTGGCCAATGCGTAAACTCCTTTAAAATAAAGATTTAAAAGCCCTTGGTTCGAAATGGATTTTAGCGCTCCCCACTTTTGAGTGAGTCCAATAAACTGATTACTATGTTTGACAAAAATAATGTATCTGTTCTATTTATTTGTTACCCGTCATCATTTTAGGTTTCGTATTTATATTACTGTGTTGATATTTATTTAGTTTATTCATTTAGTGTATTTAATTAGTGTATTCCTATTTTTTTAATTTTAATTTATTCTTGCTATTATGAAATATATATATATATATATATATATATATATATATATATATATTAATAACTAATTAAAGTTCGCAAAACGTCTATATGGAACAACATATACAGAACGTTTATGTTCTTGCCTTTTAATGGAAATGGGGTCTGATCAACTCTGTTGGGAAGCCATGAAATAAAATACTGTTTTGTTTTTTAATTACCCGAAACAGTTTTTCATGGTAAACAACTGATGATCCCTTAAATAATGTTAAGACTAGCGTAAACTATTTAAAGCAAACTAATATAGTAACTGCTAAAAGAAAATTGACTTATAAAAGTAATTTTCCACCGAATGACTTGGGATTTAAATGTTTTTTTTCTTTTCTTTTCTTTTCTTTATACAGTTGTGATGGTTAGGAAACTGGCGAGACTATATATATATATATATATATATATACACATTTATATATATATATATTTATTTTGTGAAATTTTAATAGTAGATATCAGACATCAATTATCAAATACGTCCCAAATTTCAGTTTGATTTGCGTAGTTTGAAAGGTTTTAGAAGGAATATGGAAACAACCTCACAATTTACAAAAACACATTTTTCTTTCAGATTTTCATTTTCATTAAATTTGATCCATCTTCATTAGACACCAATTAAGCAAGATTCATTGGATTCCAATGTCTTATACGACACCATTAACCTTACACCAGAAATGTTTTACATTTTCTAGGATCTAAATCATGTAATGGATTTTAGTGAAGATTATAATAAAGATACTAGACATGAGGTTTGGTCTAATTATATATTTATTTTCACCTTCATGATGAGACATGAATGTGGTGCAAAATGTTTAGGACTGAAGTATTAATTGACACACCCATGACGGGTACTCTTGTCTGTAGGTACAAACACACTTTAATATTAAAAAAATATTTCCTGTTAATGCCTCTTTAAAATTTTACAGTGTTAATAGTACAGCACTTTTTAGAGTTATGAGATTGTTGTGACCAGTGATTACGCAAAGTTCCTCTCGTGTGTCGAACACTTCGACAACAACACGCTTGTCCCGCCTCTCAAGGAGGTGTACGTTAACTTAAATTCCTATATGTGGTGATTTTCCGTAAGCATAGACGTTAGCCCCGTGATTCTAGTCTGATTGTGCGAACTGCGTTGAATCCCAGGCAACCGTCACTCCTGCACTGATGAGGTACAAAAACACTATAATATTTAGAAAATATAAACTATATATATATATATATATATATATATATATATATATATATATATATATGGGAAAAAAGAAACAATGTTTCAGACAATATGTAAAAATAAAAATGGAATAAAGAATAAGCAATTCAACAACTAACAAAAATAAACTCAAAAACTCATGTTGTAAAGTTCCACCGAGATATTTCGGCCGTAGATACGACCATTTTCGATCAGTTAATAAACTTTATGTCGTTGTCGAAAACTATTGAAGAAGAAAAAAAAAAAAGAGAGAGAAAAAATCAGTGCTTAGATATCGCCTGCTGATTGAATTCGGGCTGAGAACGTCAAAAGTCAACAGGATTAGTAGTAATTGGGGCAGTGAACGTCGAGGGATGAAACAAAGGAAGAGGAGG
>OY744524.1:143255530-143285530 GCA_963556195.1 Sepiola atlantica | reverse complement strand
TTACTTAAGAAAAATTGGACATCTAAGAGGACGTTTTATGAAGTATTCGTTTACTTTAAAACTTGAAGACGCCCAGTTGGGGAGCAGTATCGAGATATCTTGTTCGAAATATGGGCTGTTCCTGACAAGGAACTTTGTTCGGAGAAGTTTTATTTTGTTATTTCATAAAGAAGGACAAAAAGGAAAGTTCTTGGCTATCGTCGTAGCTAGGCATTTTCTTGATGTGAATGTCTTACAGGGAGCCATATATAAGAGCTCAGTCGAGCACCTAGCATTAACATAACGATATAGTATAGAGAGGGTAACAACACGTATTTTGCAGTAGAGACAAGATTAAATTGCGGTGTCGAGTTTTTACACTTAAAAAGAGAGTGCTCCGAGCAGCACTCCCCATATGGCAGGCAGCACTACTCGATCTTAGAACGTATATGGCTCTTATACCAATACAGGATTGCGTCAGGGATGAGCTACTTTTTAGAGCGATAAAATGATCCGGCCATTTAGCAGCAACTTTTTCAACACATTTCATGTAAGTTTTTCATTTTAGGCGTGGGGATTAAGTCAGCCTCAGAAGCCTAAGTTTGTAGTCAACAGAAAATAAATCCTTTTCATTTATTAATATAAATAGCAAAACATTAACATATATACGTAATAAAAAAAGTGGGAAATACATTCACATGAGCCATAGTGGGTGCGTGTTGTATTTTTGTAACTTACAATTATTTCATTGAAGCTACAGACCAAAAAAAATGTGGCATCGATCGCTAACGGGAGGGATGAGTCAGTATTTCACCCCCTTTCTATCTGTGGCGTCGCTAATACATAACCTCCTATCTAGTTAGTTTAATTTAAATTCCCTCCCCTGAAAATTAATAAGCACATTTAAAAAAGTTCACTAATTTACCCATAATTTTATTAAATAACTTCATTACTTTTAATTAATTACTCTTAACATCGACCAAAGTAATATATATATATATATATATATATATATATATATATATATATATATATATATATATATATATATAGTCTAAAGAAGCTTTGAGTCATTAATAACAAAATTAAAAAAACATATGTAAAATACTGTTTAAATTCCCAGACAAACTAACTAAATCCAAGATATTGCAGACTTAACATTCGTTAGAAAATTAATAAATTAAAAAATATAAGTAAAAAAAAAAGGGGGGTTAATTATCAAAGAGTGAAACAAAAACAGGAGACCTTAAGCGTCTAATATTAACACGGGGATCATCAGCTGTTTACCATGTAACTGTTCCGGAGATTTAAAAACAGGACAGTTATAATATTCATGGCTCTCCAATAGTACTGATTATACGACCATTTCCCCTAATAATCAAGTATCGAAATAATTCAGCTTAAAATATCACTAATATATATAAATAAATAATATTTATGATAAAATAATAATAATAATATATTACCCTTAAGAGTACCGTATGATATAGTAATTTGTATATCAAATAATATTTCCCCTTACAATATAAACAGTTTTGCAAACTACTCTGCTGTAGTATCAATTTAAATAACATCAAGCCGTTTTGATGGTAATATATGAGTGACACAAGAAAATTTCGCATTTATTCATTTAGACTACTAACATCTAATACGACTTATCTATTAATTAAAATCATAATCCGTCGCTCAGAATCAATAATAATAAAAATATATCACCCTTAAGACTACCGTGTGATATGGTAATTTGCATAACAAATAACACTTATTATAACAATAGTAATAATAATACTATCCAAACACTACACCCAAGAACCATTCTGCGATATGGTACTTAGCAATAAAATTATATAGGAATAAAAGTTGCATTGAAAAAAAAACGCTTATGTACCTTAGGTACCAGATAGGCAAGTATATAAGAGGAAGGAAACCCAGATCTAAATATCGAATACATAGTCTAAAGAAGCTTTGAGTCATTTTAAAGAAAAGAAAAGAAAATGAAAATGCAGTTTAAAATCCTAGAGAAACTAAGTAAATTCAAGATATCGCAGACTGAACATTCGTTGGAAAATTCATAAATAAGAAAAAAGAAAAAAGAGATTCAAGTATCTAACAGTAAAACACAAACACGGGGCTTTAACTTAAGCGTAAAATATTAAAACGTTATCATCAGCTGTTTACCATGTAACTGTTATATATATATATATATATATATATATATATATATATATATATATATATATATATATGTATATATATATATATATATATATATATATAAGAAAAAAGAAACAATGTTTCAGACAATATGTAAAAATAAAAATGGAATAAAGAATAAGCAATTCAACAACTGACAAAAATAAACTCAAAAACTCATGTTGTAAAGTTCTGCCGAGATATTTCGGTCGTTAAGATACGGCCATTTTCGTTCGGTTGGTAAACTTTATTGCAAAACGGAAGAGTTTTCAAATTTGTACAAAGAATGCGATTGGAAGAAAATGTCACGTGCAGAGAACAACAAAAAGGGGGTAGGGACGCGAGGAATGTTATGAAAAGAGAAAGAAAAAGAAGATGAAGAAGAGGAAGAAGAAGAAAGAGAGACCAATCAACCAATGTCTTTAGAACGTCAGTTGAAGAAGAAGAAACACAACAAGAAGAAGAAGAAGAAGCGAGAGCAAAAGTAAGAAAGAGTAAAATCGATATTTGGCTGTCGAAAGCTACTAAACAAGAAAAAGAGAGAGAGAAAAAATCATCAGTGCTTGGATATCGCCTGCTGATTTAAATCCGAAGGAAGATTGAAAACGTCAAAAGTCTAATAGGATTAGTAGTAATTTGAAGCGATTGACGTAGGAATTCGAAACAAGGGAGGAGGAGGAAGCAGAGGAGGGGGAGGGGAGAAGAAGAGAAACAAGGGTTAAAAGTTAACCAGCGTCATATTCATTTAAATTCATCTCATATAGAATCGATCTAGCAGAAGGAATGGAAATGTTATAGAAACCTTGTCTCTGGGCAATGGTGTTCTTATGACATAGGATCAGACATGATTCTGTAAGACGTCGAAGTTTAGTATCATGAATATCTTTGATAGAAATTGCCTTATGTGTATTGAAGTGGTGGCCGGAAGAGATCATGTGAGTGCATAGCGCATTTGAGGTATCACCGTTTTTTATGGCAGGATTCTGTTCATATATTCGTTTCTTTAACGGACGTTGTGTCTCGCTGTAATATATTTTTCCACAGTCGGCGCAAGGAATAGTATAAATTTCAGCTGTAGTGGGAGATGAAAGGACTTTATTTTTGTTTTTATTTTTATGCATTTGTAAAATGTTTTTTATGGGGAGTGAGGTAGCTTGGATAATTCTAAAACTATGTTGGGAAAGCGAAGAAAAGAGATGTGTGTTACGAGAGTTAGTAGGAAGGAAAACATTCCTTAATATAGGTTGTGTAGTATTAGGAGATGTATTAGTATTTTTATCTTTTTTAGATGTATTTGAAACGCTTTCTTTTTAGCGGAAATAATGACATGTTTGGGATATTTTAAAGTAGTGAGAGAGGATTCCATTTCATTATATTCTTGAGAGAGATGTTCAGGGCTGCAAATACGCAGATGCTTATTCTTTATTCCATTTTTATTTTTACATATATATATATATATATATATATATATATATATATATATATATATATATATATATATATATATATATATATATATATACTAGCTACAACCGGGCCCCGTCGTTGCCCAGGATAGATAATAATTACATTTAAAAAAATATAAGTATTAGAGTTTATATCGCCAAAAAGCAGTTTAAAATAATCCTGTAAGTAATTTAGGTCAGTAAAATAGGAGTGATCCATGTTTTAGTCAAACAAAATAGAGTAGCCTATGTTTTGGATAACCCCCTCCCCCTAAGATTGTAAGTAGCAGGTTATTTGTGAAACTAAAAATCAGCCCACCCCCTAAAAAGAGTAAATGTGATTCAAGAATATACGTGGAAGTTTCCAAGGTCAGTGAATAAAAAAATCATTGTAGATTGAAGCAATTTTTATCTCAATCAGGAGTGCTCATCTGGATGGGAGATACAATTTACGAACATTAAACATCGACCTGTCGTCTAACTCTCGCCTTGATTTAAATATACGGCGATTGATGTAAAGTATTCGTTGTGGTTATTTTGTTTTCGATTTCTCGACTGTTAAGTAATCTGCACTTTTACAATTAAGTATTCGTTGCTATTTCGTTGCCTCCCCATGAGGGGACAGTTATACACTTTTTTCTTACTGTGTTGAAAATCCATCTCCTGTAATACAAATTGCCGCAGTGTAGAAGGATATATTCTAATATCGAGAAATAGTTAAATACAGGGAAGTAATCGAGAAAATAAAAAGTATCGCAGTTTAGAAAGGTTTGTTATAAAATCGACAAATAGTTAAATAGACTGAAAGTAATGAAAAATAAATAATGACCCCCCCCCCCTCAAACACACTTTCTAGCAGAACGCGCGGACCTATGTTGCTCGGGAGAAAAGTACAAGAATGAGAGAATCGTCCGCATTTATCAATTGCAACATTATAAAAATAAAGATAATCGTGTGCATTTGATGTATAAAAATACAATTCGATAAGTTTTTTTTTCTGTACCCCGACCATTGGAACAATTTTTTTTCTTTTTGGTTTATTTTTATTATTATTTCATTAATTTTCTAAAATATATTTAAATATTCTTTATTAGTTGGTTTGTAATTTATTTGACACTTTTACAAAATAGTATTAAAGTTAAAGTGTCGTCTCTGTGATACTATATTGAATATTGAATATTTTCATGGCACTTTTAAACTTTAAGGACAGTGCTTAAATAATAACAGCATTTAGAACGAACCCATTTAAACATAGAAGGGAGGATTTGTTAAGTGCAGTCTACTTTCATTTAACAATTTAAATTTAAAAAAAGCTACTCTAAAAAGTGAAGCTAACCTGAAAATCATATCTGAAAAATAGCACGGACCTGCGTTGTTTTGTAATCATCTCGCTTAAAAATGTCCACGTGCATGCGTGAGTGTAGTATGAATGGAGAGGCGTGGTACTTTTGGCTGATAGAGAAGATATGATCGAATAGGTTAAAGAAGGTAATAAATAAATTGTTTCTACGAAAATGTTTTTTCATGTAGCGTAAAGAATGTACTGACAAGTCGTGATGAGTGAACAGTAACAATTAAAGAAAGTGAACGTAGGAATTCCCATGTCCGGAATAATGTTTAGATATTGGTAGCTGACTGTGTAATAAAGTGACTTTACGGTCTATCATACAAGCGTTTTAGACAATGGAATTGAAAATTGCTAGTAATATGACGATGCCATGTGTTGGGAAATGATGTATACGTCTTTAAAATGGCATGGATGTTAATACTGGTGGTTGTATGTACGATGGAGCACGCCATTTTGGATTGAGTTTAGTTATAATTTCAGGTGCGTTTTTATTGATTCTGATGATACAGAATATGACTAGGTATAAGTTGAAAAGTAAGAAATCGTTAAGTTGACCCTCATTCTGCTATTTGTGTAATTTTAACCGAGGGAGCGGTTTTTGTTTCCATTTATGATATTTATGCTATATGTTGTGATGATTGCTGATTTTGAATTGACATAATTATCGGTGTTTTGAAAAATAGTTTCTTATTTATTATAATCTACGGCGTATAAAAGTTGCGTTGCATAAGTAAAATTTTATATGGGGAAATTAGAATGTTTGTATTACGATTTTGGGAGAGTGAGCTGTGAAGGTCTAACATAGGTTTTTATGTTTGAGGATCATATTAAATAAAAGTTACTTGAAAAACGTTGGGGTGATGCTGGGGAATACGTGGTGAGTTTCGTAGCATATGAATATATTGTTTGTTTGTCTAGTGTGGTAAAAATGGCAGAGGAAAAACAAAATCTATGTTATATATAGATATATTATATAAGTAATATATATGTATTTATTATTATAATATATATATATATATATATATATATATATATATATATATATATATATATATATATATATATTAAATAATATATACAGGGGAAGCCAAAGGTAGGTGGACAGTAAAAACAAAATTCATTTTTGATTTACACAGCTTTGAAGTCTGCCTCTTACGCTTCGACAAAAAATGTTTTTTACTGTCCACCTACTTTTGGCTCACCCTGTATATATATACATACACATATATGTTATGCAAATATGTTACCAAGCAGGTTCTTACAAAAATAAAATTTAAAAAAAAATAAAATTCAATTTTAAAAAACATTATGAAGTAAAATATAAATAAATAATATATTTTTATCATAAAGTTAAGCGAGCAGACACTTTAGCGAAAATAGTGTAATCACGGATGACATGCATTCGATTAGATAGTACTATCTTGAAGAACTTTTGAATAAGTTCATGTTAATACTAAACTGAACCGTATTCACACATCATTTATCGATTTTTCATATAAGAACATAAAAAGTTCGAATTATATATATATATATATATATATATATATATATATATATATATATATATATCGCGCACACACTATATCCTCATCCAAACAAATATTTTATAAATAATTAACCAATATTAAACAAACATTAATTAACAACAACTTACCCAATAAAATAGTCGACTAACAAATAAAATCATATATAAACTCCATACACGATAAACACAAAAATAAAACCCATAACAAAAAAGACATGATCAACCTCTATTAAAGAATCGAGACGCACCCTAACCACACACTCGACGAAAAAGCAATACTTCACATGATAGAAAGATACACTAAACCTAACGACCAACAAAAAAGATCAAACTAATAATTTACTATACAAAATTTAAAACAAATAACCTATGTATTAAAAATAACACCGTCAATACAACTCTCAGCCAAACTAACGTTATATATATGTTATCATGCCTTTTTAAAGAGTGTCTCCCTACAACCCAAACAGAACAAGTACATAGCACCTATATTGGCCATACTACAACAACTCTCTCTCGACGTTCAACCTACCATTTATCCGATACCAGCGCCATCCAACGTCACATTACTACACATAAGAAAATACTACAGTCCGCCGATATACGGAAGATATTAACATCTAACACTAAAATAATACACAAAAATAACTGCATAAACAGACTTAAAATACTAGAAGCAATATTCATTAAAACTAAACAGCCTAATATTAACAAAATAGCTTTCAACACAGGTACTAACATATTCAAATTATTCTATAATTAAATGAACATAAAGTAATGAAAATAAATAAATAAATAATGGTAATAATAGGAATAAATAATAATAAATAAATAATAGTAAAAATAAGAATTAATAAAATAAATAAACGATAGGATGAAATAGACTCAACCACACGCCGTCTCTTTCCCTTCATTCGCCCTTAACGATACCTATAAAACATTAACTCAAGTCTACTTATTAAAAAAAACTAATCCTGAAGACGACTAAAAAAGTAGAAAGCGCTCGAAAATAAATGGCCGAATTAAGAACAATCGAGGAAATACTCTACGGATTGCCACCTGAAACCAGTAGGATAGCTCGACGTTTTGAGAACCTCACGAAGAAGATTTACAAACGAGAAAGTTCCGTAACGTTCAACAACGCTTGTTTGATATATATATATATATATATATATATATATATGACATAATTTCCATAATGAACCTGAGAATAATTATCCTTACTTATCATCGGTTTATATTTAAGATGCTTACCTGGGGTGCAATGTATCCCGGATCAATAAATTAATTCCTAAAATGCTACGATCTAAATTTTAACCATTGAATTATATGCTGCTAATTGTAATGTTGAGCGAACAAACACCCAATGATATTGATGTGCAGTATCAACCAGGACAGTAAAGCATAGAAGCTGTGTGTGTTTTTGAACCTCCATGATTTGTGTTTAATGTACAATTTTAATACGTATTTCTGTAGAGGAGACTCTATTTTAGGACGTCAAAAGTACAAAGATGTTTGTTTTGCATCAGGCTAACCTATATAATAGATGTCTCATGCTTTGCTTCTATTAGCGCCATTTCTTGTATTTTGATTTTAAATTTTGAAGCTAAGCACTGATGACTTATAAAACGTAATTGCCAAAAAATCATTAAATCGCTGGCGGCATATCGAGAGAAAGAAACAAAAAGCGAGAGGAGATTTGTGTATGAGAAGGAGAGAAATATAGAGTAATGCAGAGGAAAACCACTACTTATATTAAAAACTTCTCGTTTAACGATGTAAATTGTATTGCAAAATAAAGCGGTACTGACGAAAGGGAATTGCAATTTTTAAATACCAAATATTACAATATTATTATACAACTTTATATAGACTGTTGCGCCCTACTGAAGATTATGGTGAGTTTAGTTCGCTGTACAATTATCTTTTCGGTCGCCATTGGTGGAGGAAGCGCTTCGAACTTGTTTTAGAGCTGCCAAGCAAGGAGGGCACCCGATCAAACTGCCTGATGTTTCGGATATTCACAATGACATTTTTGAATCCAATTATTTCTAATAGGATGGCAACCAAGTAAATGTTTGTATGCACATTCTAAAGTCCATGAACTTCAAATTTTATGGCAACTTTGTAAAAATAATGTTTCTAGGCTTTGAATAAAGACGACTTTAATTCCCCAGTGCATTTCGTGTGAAAATTTTCCTCGAAAAAAGTTTTTTGTTCTTGGTATAGTGCTTCGTTTTTATTACATGCCAAGACAAACAAAGAGAAAAAACAGATCGCACATATATATCGTAGATTAAGTTGTTTTATCTTGCAAGCATATTTAATTGAATAAGATAGGCATGTTGTGTTCAATTTATTTCGCGATCATTTGTTCTAAAAATAAACTTACGTAGGTCAGGCTGTCCAATAAGTATTAAACCCATGCATATAGCCGGATCGATTATGAAATAAACGTAAATATGTACAACTATACGCGTATAACGTCGTCTGTACGTACGTAATCACTTTTCACACCTATTTAAAAAATGGCTTGGCTGATCACCGAAGATGATAACATTATTACAGAATATCATATCTGGTGTTGCTAGGATAAAAATTAAACTTTACACATTTCACAGCAAATTGTTTCAAAATGGAGTTAAATATCTAAATAGAATGATGTTGTCCACGTTGACCTGATATTTGTATCATTTATTTAGCATATATTTTGATGGCAATTATTTTAACGGCAATTAAACGTGAAAACAGTAGATAAGCAACCGTGGAATTTGAACAGTTCACTGTTAGTAAAAGATACCATTTTTAAATAACCATATAGTGTGACGTTATTTAGATGCGACCACGCAGGTAATAGCCAGAAATTCTTAACATATCAGCGTACACATACCTAGCAAACATTATATATACAAATAGTCTATTATCAGCGATAACGCAATTTTCTTCAGAAAACTACATACACTATTATTTGGCAGCTGATATTGTTCATATAAGCATTACGATTTATCTTTCTAGTGAATTTTTCTGATGGCCAACTGGTTGAAATATGCGGCTGTCGAAAAACGGACAGGTTTGATTTCAGCTTGAATCACCTGCCTCTATAACCATACAGAAAAACCGTGATACAGCAGAACTATTCTGTCTATGGATTACAATATATGTAAGGATTAATTTTAAAACGAAATCGATCTAAAGGCATTTTTACTAAATAAGTTTGTTCTGGACCTTGTTTATGCTTTATTGGCCTGTTTACTGACCAATCATTATTTTAGAAAGTTAAAGATATGCTTAAAAACCTTGCTTGGTTATATAAATATTGAAACGGTCGTAGAAAATAAATCTCATTACTGGAAAATAAAGATGAATTCACTGGAATGTGCTTTTCTATTGACTATAAATAACTGCTCTGTAATTATATATATATATATATATATATATATATATATATATATATATATATATTGAGCTAAAAATCTGAAAGGTGGACTACAAAAAGTAAACATATACATGTATATTTATTGATGTACATAGATATATAAAAAGAGAGAGAGAGCGGGAGAGCAAAAGAGTAAGACAAATAGAAGGTCTAGGTAGCCCTACTATTTAATCCATAGTTGGATATAAAATACAGCGCCAGTGCTTTAAAAATATAAAAGTGGTGCAGTATTCCTGTGAGCAATAAATATGCACGGTTCAGGTTCTCTCGGAATTACTGTATCACTCTTTCTCATAGTCTTTGAAAAGGTATACATTAATATATATTTTGTTAGTCATCAACTAAATAACAGAGTAGACAATATACTCAAAGATGTTGTACAAATAGTCTAGGAAAATGAATACTTCGAAATAACACAAGTGTTTGTCTGCTTACCCAGACATTGTTTCCATCCGTCGTGGACATCTCCTTGCGACTTGACTCAAGCAATGCCGGGTCAGTCGATATGCGGTCGGAATGTGAAACGTTTCATTAACTATGAACTATCCGCACAGGCACTATTTATTCTAATACATAGATATGCATGCGTCCTATCTATCTGGTCCTACCTACCTATAAGTATCGTTATTTGAGAGGAAGAGTTTTGATAAAAAAATATTGTTTGTTTTTATCTTTGTTTCTGAATTTACCCTGCCATTCTAAATCAATAACTTTTTTGTTTATCGATTTTGGTAACAATCGTTTAATGGTTGATTTAATGAAATCGTCAACTTTATGCCGTCCCCGTAAACATCTGGTTGAGAGATTTTGTGTATTTTCTACTCCTTTTAGCATGAGTGACTAGGTAGAAAGTAAGAATGGCTGTCAACCGATCTTTCTCTATTTGATTGCATTTTAGTGATGCGATTTCTTTATTGTTTATATTGTTTTACATGTTACAGCCCTCGCGGAATAGATTAAACAAACCTCATGGTAACAGTATTCAGGATAAGTGCCTCTCTTCGAAGTCATGTATGCTTGTGTCTGATCCTATCAAGTTACGCCTGGAGGAACATCGGAAAGCTATAGTCAGATGGGTGTCATTAAAATTAGGCATGGTTGACCATGCATGGAGATAAAATGAAGGTCGTCGACCTTTATGGAATGGGACAAATGTATTACAGAGAGTGGACAAAACTAGGATATCAGAAACCCCAAAGAATTGGTGAATAAGCTAGGCTACAGTTATCTCTTAGGTAGGAAAATATTGATATAAGGCAAATTTGTAAATCAATGATAAAGATTGAAACACCAGTTAAGTAAAAATAAGACAGAATAATGATATTAATAATAAATAAAAACGATAATAAAAATAATAACAAAAACACATATTATTAATAATAACACCTAATTAATTAAAATATATTCATAGAATGTATAATAATAGTATAAGTAAATAATCAGACAAGACAGACTTATGAATTGGGTAGAATCATCTAATATTGTCTTGCTAAGCATATAGCATTGTGATTACAAACGTTGCAGAGGGATATTCTAGTGTTAATAATATAATTAATGATATAAACTCCGACTAATTCTTTGTGTCATTCCAAAAATTAGCAGTCTTTACCCAATAGTCTATGCAAAAATTATTTTCCCAAAAAATGTACTTGAAGATCAACCAAATCATATCTGAATAACTGTTAATAATTATCTAGAACTTGGCAGACCAATCAAGGATGAATGGATTAAAGTTTTTTGTTTTTTTTACTAAACCCCTATATAACATAACCAAATTCAATATCTAGGACGGACACTCATAAAATGCGTACGCCGTGATTGCGTGTTTAGTTATGGAAATATTGTATCAACTGTGATATTTGAAACCTAAACTTACGTACTATTCGAAGGTATAAGAGAATGCTATTTCAAGCGTTAGTTGGATAGCTATTAGAAAATAATGTTTCAAAATTAAGCTTGACATTCATTAGAACATGTTATATAAAACACAAGATTAACAGACCAAGGGAAATGCCATCGCAATCGTTTTCTCCCCAGCAACAATACAATGCTATTTAAACGTAAGTTGAACGGATATAAGCAACTATTAATTAAAACATTGAATCCGAAAAAAGAAAATGTTATTTTAAACATGAACTTGGCAGATCAATGTAAATCTTATTTCAAAATCTTCAGTTAATCAAACGTAAGTGCCTGTTTCATTCTAAGAATCGACAGTACTTTTCTTAATTTAAAGAAATAAGATTTATTAAAAAAAAAAAACCGACGTACTTACAGAAATAAAGTTATTCATATTGAAAAAAGGACGCTTCTTTTTACCATGTTGAAATTTGATTATTTTTTTAAATTTGTACGTGTTTACCAATAGCAATTATCATTTTGACCTGTATCTATCATCGTTCCAAAAGAAGTTTTATTGTAATTAATACATAGTGCTATATCGAAATAATATCAAAACTCTATTATTCTTGCTTACTTGTTTGCTTGCATATTGAATGTTATAGACTGTGGTAGGAAGGACACATTTTATAGAAAATGATGGGAATAGTAATTGGATGTAGTTAGAAGAATGGACAACAGGAAATAGTAATAGTAGAATCAGAAGAAGAATAAGAAGACGAAGTAGAAGAAGAAGAAGAAGAAGAAAAAGAAGAAGAAGAAAGAGCGTTATAGACGGATAGTAAGTGGATTACATAAATAAATGAATAAGTGAACTAATTAGAAAAAAAATGAGAATACTAAAGTTAAATACTTATGTACAATGTATCACCGTTAGCCTATTATTCGTAAAATTGCGCTAATTTCCGTTAAGTTTATAGCAGTGGGTAACTCTATTGTTTTATTCTAATTATGTATTTTTTAAATGCCAATTTACCCTGACAGTCGGTTAAAAGAAATACGTGTCTACATTGATGTATACTCTACGAAAAGTAATCAACAGGTAATGCGTCGTCTCGTTATGCTATATTATTCGAAACAAATTTAATTCATTCCATCAAAATAATTTCATAAGAAGTTAAACATATTTTGTCCGTTTCGTTAGTATTTATCTACGTTTAATTAACCATTTGAAAGACATTTAATATCAAAATATAATATCGATTAAAAACGACTATATGTGTGCAATTACTGAACACACGAAACGTAGATAGTGTTTGTATAATCTATCATTATTACCACGGAATATGCTCGATTGATCTCCAATCTCCGGTTACTTTCTCCTGCCATGTGACTAGCGCCAGGAAGAGTTTTTTTTCCAGGGTCTTCAGGTTTGTAGAAATACATTATAAGTGGTCTACTACCCTGCTGATTACAACATGGTCGTCTTCAAATCTAATGTTAATAAATACTTGTCATGAAACGTCGTCATAGTAACAATATTTGGTTTATTCCATTAAGTATTTTTAATTCTCTCATAATATCATTCATCAATGATTCAACAATCAATCCAGATCAATAACCGTTATCCTCACGTGCCATTTGGCCTTGATAACTTGGTTTCAACTTGTTATTTTACAAATCAGTTATTGGGATATGGATGTCGAATTACTAAATAAACTTATATTTTTATAACTCATCTTATACAATTACTGAACACAAGTTGTTGGTTTAGATATGGTTCGAAGGAAATTGCGGCTGAATACATTTACTAACGGTATTAGTCGATTACTATAATCGATCATATCGAATTCGAACCCTGCATAACAAATTCCTTAGGTAACGACAGCATGGATTCATCTAATCACAATCCAACCTGTAAATAAATAAAATATTCCTATGAATAAGCAATGGCGATTTTCAGAATAGCTTCATTCGTGTGTTTCCATTAGTTTATACGATACATCAGATAAATAAAGAGGTGGAGATTAATCTCGCCAAACCAAGAGAGAGCGACTGGTTTACATATGTGCTTATTGACAATGGAAACGTGCGAGGAGAACGTCAACGAAACCTATGTTGTAAGGATACACAGCATACGGTATCGCCAAAAACAGGGGTTAACTCAGGCGTGATATCCACGTTTCTAACCCGAAACCGAGAAGGCGGGTTTTTATTGGGCGGCATTTTTGAAATAGAACTGGTGCAAACTAGACTCATGTTTCGGAAAAAAGTAAGAAAGATACAAAGGAAAGAAGAGAGCTAGTGAAAGAGAGCTCTTACTTGCATTGTAAGCGTTGGCGACCAGCGATCACAGTTGTATATTCTTTTTTGCAAGTTACAATCTCCAGTTAAAATGATGCGGTAACTCTGACATCCTTTAAACACGGCACTATGCGAATACAGTTCACTCCAGTAAACAAATAAAACATACAAATATTTACCGCGATGCAAAATCTACCGTTGTTCTTTTTTATCTAAAAGATGAAAGAGTTCAAGAGACTATCATGCAAGAAATACATATTTTATTAAGGCATAAATAAACAAAAGTAAAACAAAACTGAAAGAAAATAAAAATTAAATATATCAAAAAAATATATATCGTTTTCGCCGATAGCAAAAAGCCACTGAAAATTTCGCGCCATGGTTTTTGACGGTTGATTGAATGGATTTGAGCCTTTTCGTGATGCTATTAAAACATGTTTTTATCGCCTTTGGTGCATTCCACTTGCATTAATCTTTTCGCATGGCTGTTTTTGTCTTTAAGGGCGGGTAAATTAATCGCAACTTATTGGTAGGCGTCGAGGTAAAGGCACACAACGAATGCGAACGGTTCGATAGATTGCAACATTATTTTTCACGAAGAAAGGTGAAGTGTCCCAGAAGCAATATAAAACAACATTTATCGAATTCTTTCACTTTTTTAATCTCTTACTTTTCCCGGAGCCTTCTTATTAAAGCATATTCATTTTTTATTATGTCAAGGATCTACTCCTCTATTGGATATATATATATATATATATATATATAAGCAATTCCTGCTACACACTATATCATGAGTAGCACAGATTTTCCTGTAATTCCTAAATAAAAGTGCTCCCAACATAAATTTTAACACAAAAATGCAATTGAAGTCAGTTATTAATGAAAAAAATATAGTAGTCCAAAGAAAGAACACAGGGAAACACATTTCGCTCTAGTAGAAATTCAGAAGACTGCCCGTAAAACAGAAATTGCGAAGTGATTTTTTTTGTAAATGAGGAAACTATAACAAGCCAGTCCAGCAATAAGACCAAAATATACATAGGTATGACACAAGGCGCATTTAAACACACATATATACTTTCATGAGAAAGAGATAAAGCGAACACAACACTGGCAACACTCATATCGTAACTGGAAAAATCAAAATGCTCTTCATAATTAAACGGAAAACTTTAAATAAAAAAACACTATACTCTCCGAACTCAGACTACTGCAATCTCAGTGTATGATAGACACTCTATATACAACGGGGCTATATATGACCCCACATATGAATTAGAGAAAGAAAAGGTGAGATATTCCAAATGTTGCATATATAGAAAACAGGAACTTTTAATAAACTGGTCGCACCTAGCGCCGTAAATATATGTAGTTCTCAGAAAAGAAATACAATCCACGACAACGGAAGAGTAAAGCCTACCATGAAGTATTTTAAAGAACAATTTTAAATCGAACTTTCTAAAAGGAACACTTATTTTTAAATTTTCTGAGAAATATATGACAAGTTTTAAATATTTCCACCATGAAGACTAAAAAGTATATTTTTATCAATTTTTAAGATTAAAAAATACATTTCTTAGGGAACATTTTTTAAAGAAACATACAATAACTATTCATTTTTTTGGTGATAGGTTATTAAAGTAAATTATTTTAGGGATTTTTTCTTTAATTTAATTCGTAGAAATACTATTTTAAAAGAATGTTTTGAAGATTTTTTAGAAAAGAATGAAAATAAAATATTTTTAATCTTTGTATTGATGCGAGAAATTTTCGAGATTTTTTTACAAATACCATTAGTACAAACA
This sequence comes from Sepiola atlantica, assembly GCA_963556195.1. Classification (NCBI taxonomy): domain Eukaryota; kingdom Metazoa; phylum Mollusca; class Cephalopoda; order Sepiida; family Sepiolidae; genus Sepiola; species Sepiola atlantica. Next base: position 143,269,656 of record OY744524.1, on the reverse strand, counting down.
GGATACAATAAATACTTACACAGAATTGAAATATAAAAATAAAGTTTTTGTGAGAAGCACTAAGGAACTCTTTTAGGTGGAGGCTCTGTGTTTTTGGTGTGTAGGTAGTGTCATAGTTTTAGAAAAGATTTGAAGAAATTAAGGTGATTTGAAAGTGAGATGGGTGGGTGGGTAAGAGTGTGAAAGAAGTAGTCGTAAGGGTGAAATGGGTGAGGGGGGATAGGGGAGATTTTGTTGTGGTTAGGTGTGACATTTTTGGAGAGTAGGAGTATTTGACCAGCTGGCTATACCAGGAATGTGTGGATATACGTAAGTTAGAAGGAAAGTGTTGGTATGTGCTGAGATTATAACAATGAGAGGAAGGAAAAAAAGAAAAAGAAACAGAAGGAGAAAAGTGCTATCAATTTAGGTGAGAAATAGGTGAAATGTAGTGTTGATGGTTTGAAATTAAATTGAGGGCAAAAGGGGTTTAAATATCTAAATATTTGTGAGGGTATCTGGATTGTGTTCACTGGTGAGGCTGTTATTTGTGGTTAAGTGGTTTGGATTCGTGGTGAATAAAAATGTATGTGGGGGTTGTGCGTGGGTGTGTATGCGGGGACTTCTATGCAAGTAAAATTGAGAGCGAAGAGAAAGAGAGGTTAGCCATGATCTAGGTTCAGTTTTTGTTCGGTCAGGATAATTTTGCTTATTAAGGAGATAGATTATAGAGGTCATTTCGTTGTCTGATGGTGTTGGAGGCTGTGATTAGTGCGGTTTCCAGTAGTCTTCGCCGAGCTTTGTTGTGAATGTATTTGGTGATTTTGGCCTGTTCAAATTTGAAAGCATGATCGTGCCAGCTGGTTAAATGCTCCTACTCTCCAAAAATTTCACAACTACCCACAACAAAATCTCCCCTCTCCCCCTCACCCATTTCACCCTTTCGACTACTTCTTTTACACTCTTACCCCCACCCCTCCCACTTTCAAATCACCTTAATTTCTTCAAATCTTTTCTAACACTTTGACACTACCTACACACCAAAAAGACAGAGCCTCCCTCCTCTCCTCCTCTTTCCCCACCCCTCCACTTTTTACTCACAGCCATCCACATTAATTTCATTCACTTCCACTCCTCAACCTTCTAACTCACAGCCATCCACATTAATTTAATTCCCGGCCACCGACTTCTCTCAGCCCGGACCTCGGTCCTGCGCTCTCACTAGTGGCTACCACTTCTTCTCATTAACCCATCATGTCAACCCAATATTTTCATGTACTTGCATGACATTTTTCTTAAAATTATCAGCCTGAGGAAGTCTTACAAATAAAGACGAAACGTTGATGAACACATAAAATAATCTTTTGGTGTTTCCTTTTTCACATCCCATTACGTCGGATTACCCTCATCCTTCCTTTCTCATATATATATATATATATATATATATATATATATATATATATATATATATATATATATATATGATGTTTAATTTAGTGCATAGTACTTTGGGTTTGTGAAGACAGCGCCCTGTTAGTATAAAGCCTTGTATAGCGATAAGTCAGAAGGTCTATCAACCATCAAAAAAGAAAATATGAATATAAAAACTCCTTAAAACGGCCGATGCACATCCTTTTGCGGCCAGGACATCAATGACCTGATGTGATTTACTGAGATCTGCTTGTAGTCTGTATAGGTCTGATATGCGAAGATTATGTCAAAAACTATATAAGTTAATTAAAAAGAATTAATTAAAAGCCAAGAAAATTATTTACGTGTTATATTCAAATAAAAGCGTTTAATGACAATACATTTTGATAAAAGTAAGTCTTCAATTCTGGTCCATCGAGCAGATCTCTTTACTATTAAAAAGAAAAAGTAAAATCAGATTTCCATAGAAAGGAAGTCCGCAGTAGAACAAAGAAGTTGAAACATGAACGCGATCTCCGAATATAATTTTCAAAAGGTGCGATAATCATGTTTCTTGGCATATTAACCTGCATATCGCTATTTATCTAAGCCAGTATTGATATTCTAGTAAAATAAATTCTAAGTTGTTAAATATGTATACTTTTAAATTTAGAGTATAAATAAAACACTTATACCATTCTTGTATTACAATGGAGTAATTTACAAAATTATTATATATACTCCAAAAATGTCACGATGAATAAAAACAATCCGCTATTCACTCCTTCTCCCATAGCTCATTTAACACACTAATTGGCGTTTAATGTCAAACCAACCTCGTCAAAGTTACCTCTTTCTCGATCAAATACTCTACGGAGAATATCTTTGTTCGTTAATGAATGATAGGAATATTTTTTTTCTTCGTTTTATAGTTGCCAATGGGAAAAAAGTAAACCATCGGATGTAATTAAAAGACATTACTTCGGGGTTAAAATCGTGCGACTGGTAGTAGAGTTACAGCTCGCCACACTGATTAATTTTGGTTTAAGATGAAAAATATATATGATTGGATATTAAAAAAATCATCATTAAAATTTATATATATATATATATATATATATACAATAATATTTTTATAAATAAATATTAATTATTTAAATACCTACATACATCGATGTTTCATGCTAACGCAATCTTCAGTTCTCAACGGTCGGTAGGCGCGAACCCCGATCACAAATCGCCACTGATTCGTAGTCGGGGATCTTACCCATCGGCCATAGCAAATTAGTTAGTAAATATAGAGGAACTTTAAATGTAAATAGCGAAAATCGGCGGCTATGTACCAGGCAGTATAGAGTGATCTACGAAACGGCGTTCGGATCGTGCATATAGCTATTTGTACTGCTTGTTATTAAAGCTACTCGAGAGTGCCCAGCCTATATATATATGTGTGTGTAGACTTAAAGGGAAATATCTTACAGTACGGTATAAAGGTGACTTGAACATTGATTTATGCACAAAATATTTTATTCATTGTATTTAAAATGTTTGTATATTCTATAATTTTTTGAACAAGTCAAGAAGTTTTCACATCGGAAATAGCGTTATGAATCACTAATCAATTAAAAAAATTAAGACAATGTAAGTAAAGTATATTTAATCCTGTCTGATACGGCATTGTAAATAATGTTCGTACTGCTGATAGACTTATGTTCATATTAATTCTTTTCTCGTTTTCTTTATTATTTAGTTTTTTCCTGCATCAAGTGTCTTCCATTTGTTCGCTTGTAATGTAAAAACATCTCTTAGCATTTGCATATCTATATATAACACGAACACGATATATCGAACGAACAAAGCCTGTCAGACACTAATCAAATATTTTCTAAACAAATACAAACACTAGTCCACCCATACAAATGTAAATGAGGTAATTCGATTTTTAATACTATAATGTAAACATCTCTAGTCGAGTAAATCTGTCTATATTCAGCGGACAACACAATTCAAAGACGAAAGTCTCATCACTAAACAAATGGTTTGCCAAGATTTAGATGCCATTCCATTATCTCGGTTTGTTTGAAGATTTACGATAAAGCTTAGTATTATCTCAAGAGAAATGTAGAAAGGTTGTAAAAAAATCGAGATAATAATTTGCGTGGATGTCATCTCAGAACGATGGAAGTTTCCATTGCTGACATCAATCCATTTAAACGACAACGTTCTCATGTGGTCAAGCAGCTCTATTATTTACGGACGTAGGGGTCACATGTGAATCTCCAAACGGCTAGTTTAAAAATTAAGATACGAAAAAATGTTATTTTCATCGCTTACTTTATTTCGTGTTACAATATCTACCTCACTTTTTTTCTTACATTTTTTTTTATTTTATAAAATGGGGTCCCCGCAATGAAGGGTAAGCGCTTAGGACGTCCTCGCTACCAAGTTACAAAGTCCGCTCGGATATTTTCTTCATTTCTTTACCTAGTATAACTCCAAACTGTGTACATTCCTTAGCTTAAACATAAATGACAATTTTTAACTTTTCAAATCAACCGACAATTCAGAATATTGGCATGATATATTCGAATTCAGCCTACGCATTCTTAACTAAATTCAAAGCTAAACATGAATTTTGTTCAAATAACATTTCATAACTCTCATTCCGGACCTCTAATTACAAAATATTATAAAATAATTTGGAAATATTTAATTTCGTAAAGTGTTATGGGACAAATATATTATTTTACATAAGAATTGATTTCAGAATCTGAAATAAATAAAAAATTCTACGAACTGAAATGCCTATCTATAAGTAGGACACCTAAATAGAAGGCAACATATTTTCTTGAACAGCTTAAGAGGTTTATTTCGAGACGGCAACGTTCCTACATACAAAACTATTCTTTGGAGATTTAGATGTGAGCTGATGCGACTAAAACGTATATGTTAAATGGAAATGCGATAAACAACTAAGTAACAAGAAACTAAATAACACTTTAGATAACCAACGAAAACAACGCTAATGAACGACAATTAATTTTGTGGAAATTGAATAATAATATGTTTGTTTTGGTATTGATTGGATAGCTTTGCGTTACCGTGTTGTATATACGTTAGGAGCTCCTCCTGTCTAGGCAGTGTACTTAGTTGTATGCTAGAAGGAATCAGATTTGACGGTTTAAAGAAGTTACAAACAATGAGGTAATCATTTTGCGATGTGTATTTTAAATGCTTGTTTTCATAAAGATGGGGATGTTCGATAATGTAAAATAATCACGCATCATCTATGCAAGACAACAACATAACTATCATCGATTGTCAATATATAAAATAATAGTCGGATGTACCAAAATATCATTTGGATAGAAATAATGCATCTGGCATCAGAGATCAATTGCTTGGGAAAAAGCATAAACATGGTCGATTGTCAAATAATAATATAAATGTTGGATGTATAAAAGGTAATTTTACAATAATACTTATAGCTAGAGTCGAGTTGCACCGAGATAAGAACAACAAATAGGTTTGATTGTCATTCATCGAAACAACTGTCGTCGAATAAAGCACCCTGATGGCGTGGCTACAGTGGCAATGCATCCCCATACTGGCGTTTAAGGTGGTCACAAACATCGCTCTATTGACGTAATATTTAATGAAATAAATAATTTATTCATTCAAAGAAAAAATCTCGACAAGCGTTCAAGCTACACCAGTACCAATGTTACTTGTCTAGTTTTCTGTAACAAATAAATAGCAACAATGCAGCTTTATAAAATACTAGGTGGGTTTGGAAGCTCGTTATCACTTCGCAAAGTTCGCTACTTGAAATTAAAATTTTGAATAATAAACATTTCATTCATAAGTTTCTTGTAATAACAAGACTAAAACTTTCGCATTTATACATATAAATAGATATGCCAATTTTTATATACATTTATTTATTTTGGGAATAAAACCGTAATGAAATCTTTTAACATCAATTCGTCTGGGCGATGGTGTGTGGAGAGAGGCTCTTTTTAAACTTACAATTTAGTTACTGTAAAGCAATAGAGTACATCAAAAGACCGGAAAAAGTACATTTACAAACAAATGCGAAACGCGTTGTCAACGACACTAAGAAATAATTGGGTTCAAAAACAATTTAAAAAAAATGCAATCTTGTTAACGGAACGAGGATAACAGAGGGGAACAACACAAACAGAGAGAAAGTTAGTAAGATGTTTAGCTTGCTAGCTAGCCAGCTAGCCACCATCTTTCTTCCATTTTCATTTCGCTAATGTATGTCAGTAAGAATTCTAGCGAATGATGTTAGTTTAATTTAACTGATCAATGTAAATAATTACTGTAAATATCAACGAAACTATTGCATATGTTGTCAATAAAATAGAACTTAATTATAATTAAATAACACTGCACATTAATTCATTATGAACTGTTTAACATAATAATACAAATTATGCATTCGAACAATTGTAATTAGATCGTACGTCTGTACTATACATAGAATATTTCAAAATACTATGATCTATTATTGATTAACTAACAGTAACCGTTTTCATATGGATATAAAAGAATGATAAATAAATAAAAACTTTTAGCATTTATTTTAAAAATGCTTCTCTATTCGCTGAGGAAACGAACTGAACTTGTTTATCATATATTATCAAGGAATTCGATCAGACGTGTTCAAGTTGAGGTCATATAAAATGAGCGATAAGATAGTATGTTACAGAATGATATAGTTGTTTTGTGAATAACGTCTGTCTTTGGGCGCTTGCTCTTGCATAATTGCATTCCTTTTATTGAGCATTTTAACTGAGAGCAAAATGTAATATCTGTTTTTACTTGATCAGTGAAAAAGAAATTCGTTTAGACTGGCAAATTATTCCCAACCAAGCATGCCCGTTTTTGCGAGATCGATTTTCCCCACATTAAAAAAAAACGACTTTATGTCTTACTGTGCCCTCTTGGCGGGGGGAAATAGAGATTTCATTCCTACTTTTGTGGAAAGGCAACGTCACTGTCAAGCTTCATCTGGGATGCTATATCCTAATGTGTTACTAATTTGTTAATCAATTGTCTGTTTCGCCACTTACCAGGATGAGATTTCTGACTTGTTTATGGTATATTACATTCGGACTAACTTCATTTGGAGAAAGGAAATTCTATATTTAACGTAACGACGACATAAACAAACTTCCATAAGGAAAGTTCCAGAATTAGAAAAAAACCAAACTGACAATCCACACGTCTTATCTATGGAAAGAACAACTGAATAAGAAATTAGCATTACAAACATAGACATGTTCGAGCAGCATCTTTGATTCTCTACTAAATGCTAAAAATACAAATACATAACTTCGAGTTGGTATGTGGAACAAGACAACACTATAGATATATTTTGCTACATGGACCTAGGGATATCTAGATACGGTTGAATAATCAAACTAAGTGGTCTAAAAAATAAACTGATATATTTTTATAGCGTTGGTAAAACCTATCTTCGTTTTTCTGTGTTCAAGCTGATGTTGAACAGGCAGATTGCGATGATAAAGGTCTTGTTTTTCTAGTGAACGAAGAGAGAAAAAACGACCGAATGTAATGTTTTTCTCGTCTCTTTTCTAATCATGCACCATTAATCTGCTACTGGATCTTTTACATCCGTTTTTTTGCTTGTGCACTTACTGACTTCATATTGACAGCCTGTAAATAGGCTTATCTGATATCGTTTTATTTTTGGTCGGACGTGTGTACGTCTGGTACAAGGGCAAACAGAATACATCAAATATAGTACATTTACAAGCGTAATGAATAATAAATTGTATAACTTTAAACTCAGAGAACTAATTCCAGATATGTTCAAATGTTTCATATGTGTACAGGGTTTGACGTCTCTGAGAGACAAGACATACAATCACATACTATCTAAACAGGATCAGGTTTCGAAACTGACAATACAACTTATCACTGAAAATCCGACATATAATAAATCTATGCCATGCCACTGCAAACATTGCAAAAATAGATATTTCACTTATACTATAAGTAGAAAGAGAGAGGGAGAGAAAGATACGGTAGAATTGTTATCATTATTATATTAAAGCTTTTAAATGCTTACTTGACGTCATATATATTAATTATAATTTGAAGTATATAGTAGAAGTATCTCTACACAGCCACTATCCGCCCATGCATAGAGTATTGTTGCCACATCTGGGCTGGTGCATCACCCACTAGTCTCTCCCTTTTAGACAAGGTCAAAAAAGAGTCGCCAACTTAGTAGGTCCATCACTGTCCACCAGGCTCCAGTCTCTGTCCCATCGCCGCAATGTTGCTTACTTGTGCCTGTTTTACAAGTACTTCAATGGATTGTGCTCTGATGAGCTTACTGCTTTGGTACACCCACGACGTAAATTCACTAGATCAACCCGACGATCTGTCAAATCTCATCCATTCACTGTAGAGGTCCCTAGGTGGCGATGGGCTTTCTACTCCAAGAACTTATTTCCTCGTGCTGCTTGACTCTGGAACCCCCTCCCCGCTCCCTGTTTTCCTGACGGTACTGACATGCAGAAATTTAAAACTAATGTAAACAGATATCTCGCTGCACACCTCCCAATTTAGGTCCTCCTCCCTCCAAAAAAACTATCGCCTTTTTCTCAGTAGCCCCTTACGTCTACAGTGGCGGCGTGCCTTGTTTGGGGCGAACTATTAAATATATATATATATATATGTATTTTGTGTATTTGGGCATGTCTCTTGAACTCTCTTCTCAATTGTACAATTATTTGTTAGCACACTCATAAAAAATGTGAACATTTTTGTACTGTTAATACAATATAACAAGCCGCGCGTGCGTGGTCCCCGTATGTATGTGACTCGATGTGGCGAGTGTAAAATGCAATAACTTTGGGCAATTTGGGGCCTTTTTGACCCCCTGGGGGCACGAACCAGAATTTTTCCAGGGTCAAGGATGCTCATTTTATATCCAGAACAATCGCCTTACATTTTGGCTAAGTTTCAGAAAAATTGAATGGATGGATCAAACGTTATGGAAGAAACGGTCATTTCTTGCCATGTTGGGGGCTTTTGACCCCCTGGGGGCGCGAACCAGATTTTTTCCAAGGTCAGTGATACGTATTTTCTATTAGGAACAATTGCCCCCACATTTTGGCCAAGTTTCAGAGAAATTGAATGGATGGATGAAAAGTTATGGGGCATAAAATATCATTTTTTGCCATTTCGGGGGGGGGGGGGGGGGGCTAACAAGATTTTCTTTTTTTAAATCGGAGAATGTAACTTTCTACCCTGACCAAAGTTACAACTTCATGCAAAATTTCAGAGAAATTCAATGGATGGTTGCGGAGAAAAATCCGGACGGATGGACAGAAGGACGGACGGACGGACATGCCTCAAAACATAAATCCCTTGATTTTATAAATCGGCGGACCAATTAAGATCAAATTATGTAAAATATTTCATCCAAAATTCCCCATTAATTTCACTCTCATATAATTTCTGAATTCACTTTCATTTTAAAAATGTTTTACGCTTTTACTGCTCCTAATCCAATTTGTCAATTTCTTGGAAAATAAATTAACCTATTAGCATCCAAAGTAATTTGTAAATAGATCAACATTTTAAATCGTTATTGACATGAGCTTTCAGTATCGATCGAATTATTCAATAAAATATCCACCATAGTTTTAAATGCCATTACTTATTTTTCAAATTTTAATAAAATACCTTTTCATTCTTCTCTCTAGTAAAGTATAGACACATTAAACTGTTCATGTATTGAGCGAGACAACTGGAATTTTGAAATAATCATTTTAGATGTTAGTGATGCGCAATGATAGTTGCTATATTGAAAACACATAACAGCTTTTTAAGCAATCTGGAAAAGTAAATATTAAATATCTTAGGAAGGTATGACGCGACATACCGTCCGGTTATTGATTGTAGAATTAAGTTACATTAATATTCGTATTTTTCTACGTCGTTCGTAGTAATCAATTCACCCTAATGCTCATATCGCCATGATGATGAAATACAATATGGTCTGACAACCAACACATGGGGGTTGCCAATTAAGTACACCAAATGCACCACCAAAACAAATATAACAAATTATATTGTTCGCTCGTATTTCGTTTTCAGTCGTAAACACGGCATGTTCCACACTTTTAATACAATGCAAATTGGAAAAATCTGATTATTTGAAGAAATTTATTCACTGGAAATTGAATTATACTCAGAATGGTTGACTCAGTCGAAGAGAAAGTCAATATAAATCGATGGAAGCTTCCAGTAACATCAAGAGTCAAGGTGATTGTGTGTGTATATAAATATATATATATATATATATATATATATATATGCATTTAAAAAGGATGCGCGGAAATCTCTCAAAGGCCCTTTCGACTATCATCTCGTAAGGAGTAAATCGATAGTTTTTAATCAATAATATCGTCGAAAGAAATAGCAAACTGGGAATGGAATGTGCCAAAATTAACGATGGAGCGATTAAACGAAGTAAATTTAATGATTTCGTTAAAAAACGATTAAAAGGCATTATGTTAGGGGGGAAAAGAAGAGAGGGAGTTCAAAGTTCCCCAAGGAGATTCAAGTTTTGTACCCCCAAAATATTTATATATATATATATATATATATATATATATATATATATATATATATATATCGAGAGAGATTACGTGTGTATATATATGGCATTAATTTAGAATGAACCCGAGTATAACCAATACTGCAAAGTATTCTTATTACGTATCCTAGACACGAATATTTATGGTTCTATTAAGAAAAGGGTTTTATTTCTTTGCTTTACTTTTTCGTTTCTCTTCTCTGCATTTCTTTTCTGATTATTTTCTTTTCTATTCTTTTCCTCCTCGCTTCTCAACAATCTCATGTCATATCTGCAAATGCATGGCTTATTTTCATGACCCTCAGATGTATCTCTCCGAAAGTATCTCTTCACCTCGAGAGCATATCAGATATCAATCGTTTATAAAATAATACGCCCAATAGAGTCTAGATGGTGTATCTTTTTGCATTCTTAATATGGCTTATATTCATGATAGCAAACGTACTACTTATTTGTATCTTCAACATTGGAAAACATTACCTTACTTGATATTAACGTTAGGGAAACAATAATTGATTAAGTTTAGTATGAAATATATGTGACTATTCTTTAATCATAAATCTAAACCATCGCCGAATTGAACATTTCCGAAAAACCTATGAATGTAAGCTTTACATTAACTACATACATGTTATCTTACAGTGAAAAAGTTTTTTAAATACATAATATTCATAAAAAAACACTATTTATAATTTTCATTGTATGTGTAACAATATTTAGCGTGAGATAAGTAGGTTACCTCAAATATAGGTTAGCGAATTGAAGGCATGGATGTGAGATTTGGTCGCATCTTGAATTGAAGGCTGGGTTATGATTAAGCAGATTCAATAAGTAAATCATCAAAATAAACATTTGTATTATTTTTAGGAAATATATTTAAAAAACAGATTTTAATAAATACGGTCGGCTGATCAAAAAAGAAAAGTCTTACTTGATTTTTGATAAGCGAAAACGTCCGACATTTTTCTGCTATTACAGATCCCGTTAACGATTCCGTTATACGTAGAGTAAAATTGTGATATTAAGGAATACAATTTAAACAACGTTTAATTATGTTTATGTTGCAAGGTTTGTGCTCTAACCCGACGGAGAAAATTCTGTCCAAAATGACTGCACAATCGATTAAACATAACCATAAGAGTCAACGTCACACAGAAAATACGAAGACTTGAAGCGCGTTTACATATGTGGAACCCTTAAAAAATAAAACAGTCTATGTTGAATATCTCTATGTGGTATCAATAAAGAAGACATAAATGGGGCTCCGTTACATACATTCATTCTTTAGACAAATATTAATTATATGCGGCATATTTTCTGTAGCTAAAAATGTTATGCATTAAAACTGGGGTCATTTTAGTTAAGTGTGCGCTACTTAGTGAAAAAATGTTTTACAATAGTCAGCCATCATTGTACTTTAAACTTAATGCATTGCAAATGAGTTTGGCATTAAACAACACATTAGAAAAGAACTGACAGTTATCAGGAATTAAAACGTTTTTTTTACTGAAAGTATACCCCTGTCATATATTCATTGTATTGTCTCGATCACTTTATAAAAATAAAGTATTTTTCCTTCAACATTCTTTCCTATTCTCAATTTCATGATTTTCTAATTCAATGATATATATACCATAATAGATACAGTTTCATGTGTGATGTTTTTAGCTACTCTTTAATTTTCGATAAACTGCATGTCTCATTCAATGTTCGTGCATATTTTCGATAATACAGCGTATGTCTATATATTTTCTATTAAATGAACGTTTCATTTCAACCATGTTAAAATACATGTTTCGTTTAGATATGTAATGAACATTACTCATATTTTCATCAATTGCTCATTTTTGTCTATGAGAATAAAACTTAACTCTCGATGGTTTTTGATTTAAATAAAATATTTTGAAACAAATTTGTTTTCGTTTACCGTTCATACCTGTCTTATTTAAAAAAAAAATGAATATTTTATATACTTTGAGACAACAAAGTAAAACGAAAATCACGTATCTCGTCTTACTAAGTACGAACACTACTCAAGTTAACATAAAATAACTACCCTTTACTGACAAAATGTAACAGGAAAATATAATATTGCTTTTAGTAAATAGATGTAAAATAAAAAGCAACCGTTTTAATGGCGAACTATGTTGGCTTCGGTCTTCATAAAAGTATATTAGTTTAATACACGAAGAAAAATAAGAATAAGAAGTTTGTTGGTTGTTGAGTGTTACGGCATGCCAACCATATTTAGGTCATTATTTGCGGATACCGTGCATATGTCTCATATACGAGTGCTTTGAAGATTAAATAACTTTGTAGACATACATTGTGAAAACAGATAATCCTTAAACTATACTTACTATTTAATTAATTGATTCTGCGCTGACAATGATTGCGGGTCAGAGGAGACGGGGAAAAGTGGAAACAAAGAGGTGGTTCAACACCCCCAAAGCTAATAAATTGCCCCAACATTGGATGCATTTGTCTGTAATATTCAGGGATGAGTAGTTGATAGGTTTTGTAAAGGAGAGTAGAAAGTGGACATTGAGTTTACTTTCGGCAGCCTCGTAACTCTCGCTTCCCCTTTTTTGTCTTTTAGTCTTCAAATTTCATGATCGATATCTCTGACAAAGGGGGAAGAATTGCAGTTTTCTGGGTCGGAATGCATCCATCTAGCATATATCGTTGGCTAATTTTTGACTTTGAAGTAGCATTTCTTTTTAGCTCCTTACATCAAGTGGCTGCATGCCTTGCCTGGAGCCATTTCCATAAGAAAATAGTGTAGGGAGAAGGAACATTTAGAAAGGTCTTGGGAAAAATGGATTTTTGAATACTGGGATGAAAACGAACACCTTGCCTAAAAGTGTCCGATGCAGTTTAGTGTCATGTTAGGGGCACATTCTCTTGGCCCATAGATTGAACCCAGCCATTTACTACGACTTTACGTCACCTGAGAGCAATGGTTACTAAGGCTTACTTCCCATATATAAAATTTATCAAATTAAGGCTTTACTACCTGATGTACTTCATTGCCATACTCCAGATGAAGACTGAAAGTACAAGATAAAACTAAAACCGGAAATGAGTTAAGTCAAATATAGACGATATTTATAATGGAAAAGGAAGAGGGCAAGTTGAGTGGTAAAAAAAAAGGAAAAAAAGAGAAAATAAGTAGACGTAGAAGGAAAAGATGTCTGAATTATATACATGAAATATACAAGATTAGAAGGCGAGAAAATCTAGTGACAAACAAAGTAAGAGATAAAGACACAGATAACGGAATATGAAAATAAGTGAATAAATAAAGACAAGCGAAGAAAATTGGTTAGATGAACAGGAAATTATGAATAGAAACAACACTTTATTATTCACAAACTTTCCCGTTCGAATTAGTTGCCATTTTTGCGTCGCCAAACAGATTTGTTGAATTATAAATGTATGTATAAATAAGGAATACCAGGTGTCGTGCTCTTTTTACAGCTCGTCGGTTAGTTTATTTCTCTTACACACACTATCTCTATCACTCACGCACACACTCTCCCTCTCTCATATAGAGAGAATAAGAACGGATATTCCTCAGATACGTCCGTGTTCAGTGATTGAAATGCTTTAAAACTAAAACATGACAGACCGTCGTAAAACAGAGAGTTTAATCACCATCAGTAACTGACGGAAATACTATTTTCAACTAAATCGTGGCAGAAAATAATATCAAACTTTACCGTGACGGAGTTAACACGGTCGTACAGTCTCTTATAAATATGCTGAACACATCTAAAAGGATATTTCAGATTTACGCGTTAAATACTAAGTAAAATATTTCTCAATTGCGCAGACTTCATTTACAGATATTGTAATTCTCATAAATAGTACCTTCATTCAGGTGTTTGTGTATAGCCACTATTATTTAAAATACATCTATAACGAATTTTTGTCGAATCCCTCTACGCAAGTGATCTTTCTTTATGAATTAATACAAATGTTTAAATGCTAATTATTATTTGAACATATTAGAATTATAAAACACTACAATTAATTCTTATAAATGGTTTATAAATCGATTGTAAATATG
>OY744524.1:143158030-143250530 GCA_963556195.1 Sepiola atlantica | reverse complement strand
TGTTCTGTATCAGTTAACCCTTAATTCTTACAGAGGATCCAGTGAATATAATGACACTTTCTAATGTGTAGTGTCATAGTCTACCTTTATTAACATATAATACCCCAGATACAATTTAGTCACCGTGTCACGTATTACTTAACAGTAATATGCTTGCCAATTTAAGTGTATATTGGATTCGCCAAATTCACAATATTCTTTGGGTATGAGTGACAACGTTTGGCTTAAGTGTCAGCTATAAGACATGTAGGTTCATTTTAATCATATGACGAATAAGGGATTTGGAACGGGGTGGCCAGATTCAGTGAACATTAGTAAATAAACATATCATCTTATAATGTCCTGCTTTATATTTCCTGTGTACCTGATGAATTATTATCGGACAAAAGCTTAGCTTATGGCAAATAGACCGATCTTAAAGAGATGCATGGTTACCCGGCTTTACCATGGGGCATGCACAACAAAACAGACAAATTAAAACGTGTGTCTATCATATTCCTTTTAAAACTACCTTATTCATCCCACTCTCTGTATCCCACTTTTCCTCACCCCATTCTCTATTCATTCCATCTCTCTCGAATCTTTCCTACTTTTTACCCCTTCACTCTTCACTAATTTTCGATTCCTCACCTTCAGTATTTCTCCCATTCTCTATTTCTACTACCTCTCTCTCTCTCACGTTCTCTGGCATTTGCATTTTTTTTGGCAAATTACTATACAATAATAATTAAAATTGCTGACAATTCAAACCCCACTGCCTAATTGTTATCCCGTTGATTTTCAAATGAAAAAGACCATGTTTATATTTTGTCCGAAGAAATAGCGTGTGCCCGTTGTAGTTTATCTTACTTTTAAATAGAAGCACATACATAAAATCACACCGATAGAACACCTTCCTTTACATAATAGATCAAATAAAATATGATCTTGAAAAAAAAAACAACCCAAAAAACAACGTCGTCTCCTTCTTTATGTATTAAAACTTTCTAGCGAGATGTCTGAGAAGAAAGGGGAGAACATCGTTACTATTTGTCTAGTAGGAAGTGAAGTGTATAACATATATATCGTCATCCGGTTATACTAAACACATATCGAATTATGCGATTTCGATTCATTCCATTTTTGTGAGCGGCTTTGTATTTTCGGGAAGATGTTCGTTTCTACTTGACAATAGGAATCGATTTCAGATTAGAGGCTTGCGCTTTGCAATCTGTCTTTCTCAAAGAGTTTTTTTAGCACAAAGTGTATTTTCCTCATAAATACGCTTAAATTCCTTTTATTTTCGTATACAATTTATTCCGTTTATGTGTACTACTTCAGTAATACTTACTGGTTTGTAAAAAGCTATCAAAGCGAAATGTTACTTTACTATATAGATTAATTACATGGAGTGACTATTAGTTCAGTTGAAAAAAAACAATGAAATGAATGAAATGTGAACAACTATAGGGACCGTTTACGATAAATATTTGTTGACATGTGATGTTAGGGAAGGTATCCTAGAGTCATGTGTTCTAGAAGTGGGAATTATTTTAAACAAGTTATTTTTGTGAAAATTTAAAACTTACATGAATCAATTGTATGAACAGAATATTAGTTATCGGACGAGCTTTCATTACCAATGAATTTAAAAAGGACCAACTTGTAATCAACAGGAAAGCAATCCCGCAGTAATGTGTTCTCTTCTTTTGAAGTCTACAAGACCTTGCAAAGAAGAATCGCCCTTGAAAATTTGACCCAACCATAGAAGAAGTTTGTTTGTTTCGTTGTGATTTATAAGAATTTCTTAAGAGTATGAACCAAAGATGAAAGCTAAGTTGAACACCTTCTATGAAAATTACATTATTATAAAAAAATACTTTTTTTCTGTACGAAAATGTTTGTATGGATTTCGATGTCGATTTTGTACTCCGTCAATTGAGAAAAGAGTGTGCTGGGCGACAATCTTCAGAATAAATGTCCTTGCTAATTTATCGCAACGTTTTCATTTCTACATTCACTATTCTCTCATGTGTTAACTTCGAATTACCTTCTTTCTCTTTCTGTGCGTTTTTTGGAGACTGTATACAGCATAAAAAGATTGCCAACAAAAATAGGAGTTGATAAGGAAATCATGCTTTCGTAATTTGCGAACTGCACTTTAAGCGATCCTGAGTGGATGAAACGAATGGAATTAATTCCCGTATAAGAGAAGCATGATTCGTTATGTTTTGGAGTTTTTCTTTCTGCTAGGCATAGCATGATAGTCTAGAGAGAAAATGTAATTACAGCGTTTCTAATGCGATTAGACACATGGTTATAAATTTAAGTAAAGATCTAGTTTTATTAACTTTTGTTATTTGATGAATACTAGTCTTGCCATAAAACTTTGCTTAGAAACTCGATAATTGATGTTTGCAAACTTCTTAGTTTACTTTTTCTATTACTATTTATTATTATTCTACGTCGTTCTTTTTAATCTTTTAGGTCCAGTGGATGAAACGAATGGAATAAATTCCCGTATAAGCGAACCATGATTCGTTATGTTTTGGAGTTTTTCTTTCTCCTAGGCCTTTTCTTCTACACTCTCTTCTTCTATTTTCTTCCTATTTTACATCTTCTTCTGCATGTTATTATTTTCATTCTTCCTCTTCTTCTAAAACTTCTTTTTTCTTCGTCTTGTTATTCTACGTCTATGTCTTATAATTATTCTCTTCATCTTCTTTTTTTAATCTTCGTATTTTCCATCTTCTATGCTATTCCCTTACTTATTCCTCTTTTTATTATTATAATTGTTTATCAGTCATCATACGAAGAAGGTTCTATTTCCTTCTAAACTTGTGGGCGAGAAGTCGAAAGCCAAATTGGACCGATAATAAATATTTACGTTTATCTTGTGAAAATATCGGCCATTTTGAGGGACTCGTTACACTGGTGGCGCTAAATCCGCGTCAGGTATCTAGAGAAGAATCAGGATTTATGTGACCATTCATAAAAAAGAAAAACCGAACTATAAAAGCTACATAAAACAACTAATTACTACCACGCACATATATATCAACAGATATATTTGATATGAGTGGACAAACATAAAAAGGACATGCATGGAGATATCTAGTCTGCAAAACTATATATATTGATTAATGAATATTATGACGGTAGATAATAGATAAAAAAGAGGATATTGTACTTGCTTGAATAAGAATTCAATGTATGATACAAGATCAGTGTTAGTTCTAGAAAAACCCCAGCAATCGAAAAAGTTAGCTTTATCTATTTACAAAGATAGTATGTATATGACTTCTGGAAATTACCTCAAGGTAATGCTTATCAGCTAAAAACCAAGGGATCATTCTTTCATGTCTTAGAAGATTTAAACTTATATACATATATATATATATATATATATATATATATATATATATACAGACATACATATCTACACATATATATATATATATATATATATATATATATATACATATATATATATATATATATATATATATATATATATATATATATATATATATATATATATATCCGCTGATTTGTTGTTATTGTATTTGGTGAGAGTCGACCGGTGTTTCCGGTGCGTTTTTATTATTTGTCGCTACCTTGAGCGGTTTCTTTGTTTTAAAAATGTATTGTTTCGAATTATTTCGAATACAAACACACACACACATATATATGTATATATATATATATATATATATATATATATATATATATATATGTATATTCGAAATAATTCGAAACAATTGCCTGTACATTGTCTGCCTGATTCGCTCAGGTTGACTGATTAGTGTTTTAATTTCGGTCTCGAACTTTGGAATCTTTAGTTTTATGAGGAAACTATAATCCGGGTGGTGTATCGAGTAATTATCGTGTGGCTAAAAAATAACGTAGTAGAAATGTAAACAAGGTAGTTGAAAGTAATGGTAGTATATATCTCGATGCATTTCATATAACATTTCATCTGTGCAACAAGATACTACGAGTCTGCTTACCAACCGACTACAGCAGGGTCGCATTCAAGTCTAATGTTAACACATATTTGTTTAGCCGCCCTCTTGGATACTCAATTCTTCTTAGTAATCGTCTGTATTTCCACTCATCGTTTCCGATACTCTCGTGGCGTAGTACACTGGGCCCGTGTTAGTGATTATCTACAAGTAAAAAGAAACAAAAATAACAACAACGTTTTGACAGTATTGAAAATACATTTTGTTAATGATTGGCTGTTTTTGCTGTGGATGGCGCAAAGTATTTTTAATTTTAGTTTTGTGTTTTGAGGTTTAAACATACTGGTGTTTTCGAAAATAATTTATTTCACGTTAAAGTAAGGGAGAAAATGTTTACTTTTGATGTGTTGGGCTATTGAGCTGTTGTCGGAAAGGTCCATGGTCAGACATCTTGATAGAGTTGTAATGCTTAAACCTTGGTATATACTTTCGGTTTCAGAAACAGATATGCAGACACCATTTGTTCGTATTATTTAACCCTATATGTTTCAGTGAAGAAATGCTGAGCAAATACATACTAATGGAACAGAAAGGTGGTGAAAAACTGCACTATTTAGGGGTTTAATTTTACCCTACCATAAACGGGCATCTTAGTTAAACACACACACACCCACGCACACACACACACATATATATATATATATATATATATATATATATATATATATATATATATATATATATATATATACAGGTAAACTTCTATATCTCAAACTTGATGGGTCTAAAAATAAACTTCGAGATATCTGAGGGTTCGAGAAATCGAAGTTTGAAATTGACACCAATAAATGATCGGGACCGCCAACTGGCTTCGAGATTTGCGTTGTATTCGGGACATTGGTGTTCGAGATACCGAAGTTTACCTGTATATAGATTACATTATATTTTTATATTTTACCTACAAACGACGTCGTTTCGAGCTTTCAGCACTCCTCAGTGTAGGGAAATGACAATCTCAGACGGTCTCGAAGTGCGAACGCGGTTCACACATACACCTTTAAACTTTAAGTGGCCGCTTAATCCCCTTGGCCATGGGCAGTCGTCACGTGTTCACAGAGCTATTTAAGCTGATATCGGCGAGTGTAAATATCAACACATTCAGATAGAACTCAACAACAGAGTCGGAGTAACACACTGAATCATTAGGTGAATATCTATTTTTAATATCTCTTATGTGATCAACTTTAATTATACTTAAAAGGGCTTCTAATAATATTCAATATTATATTTAAATATTTACGTTTCGTACTATCGGTACTCCTCGGTGTAGGAAATGACAAGGTTAGACGGTCACGGGTCGCGAACCTGGTTCACAGAGACAGGTTGAATGTATAAGCGGGCGCTTATGGTGTGCGGAGACGTTAGAATTGTAGGTTTTCTATGTTTTACTTTTGTTATAAAATGATTTTAAATAGATATATTCTCGGTGCATCGATTCTATTTTAAGCAAATTGCGTGAAAACACTGTTTTCGATTCACATCTGTAAACCAAGCCAGTTGGTAGGTGGCATGCGTTTTATTTTAAGATCTGCCATAAGGCGACCAAATCCAGGATCAAATAGTCGCATGTTTTTGGTGATTTCTATACAAAAAAAATCGATGTTTTTTTTTCAAATTCCTGGATATTATGCGTGTGAAAGGTGTAGAATTCAGGAGATGTCAACTTTATACATATTTGTGGAGTATCCTGGCGTATACGGATCTGATTCGGAAGTCGAGTCGCTGAAGAAATTGTAGACGCCATGTTGAATAATAAAATACGGCAGGTAACTATGTTCGTTAATTGCATTCTCTAAATACCGGAATGAATATATATGTACACGTAATAGATAGAATTAACGTAATCCGATATTCTCGAAAACAAACGGAATGTGTGCGTAATGTTTTGTATGATGTAGTAAACTAATAGAAGACAAATAGTAAATACTAACGGACACTTTTGTTATAAGTAGACGTTGTTTATAACTTCCGGTATCGATGAGAATAGGGTAAGTACTATAGTATTAGCGGGAAAAGATGTTGATACCAGCTATAGACAGTATGTGTTGAGGAGAGTCGAAGATGCTGGACCAAAATGATATTTGTGTTAGCTGGAGAAAAAAATAACAATAAGCTTAATATAGTGGTGAGTTTAGTAGCCTGTGGTGTATGTGTTTTTTTCCTATTCTTCAAAAAGCTAATGGGGGAAAACCGTCTTAATCTCATATATTAGATTAAACAAATATGTATATAATTCATCGGAAACACATTTTTACGCATGCGCTGTCTTATATACTAAAGATATCCATAATAGGAAAAAACCGATAAAACAAAACCAAAACAATATAACATTTATATATACCATATATATATAAATATATGCGATTTTTGAATAATGTAATTAAAAACTAATCACAATTCTAGTGCGTTTTGTGGAAAAAATAATGATTTTGTGTTTCAATATGTGTAAAAACGTAGAATTTTTTTACCAATAAATTGCAAGTTTTTAGTCTTGCTAGGGCAGAAAATCCTGAAGTCTTCAGTGCTTGTCTTATGTAAATAACCATTGATTCTAACTTTTGTGAAGT
Source organism: Sepiola atlantica (assembly GCA_963556195.1). NCBI lineage: Eukaryota > Metazoa > Mollusca > Cephalopoda > Sepiida > Sepiolidae > Sepiola > Sepiola atlantica. Next base: position 143,243,959 of record OY744524.1, on the reverse strand, counting down.
ACATTTTTAAAAGTTGTAAAAGAGTGTCACTGTTGGTGTTTTTGTGAAATTATAGCTCACTAGGGACACACCGCGTTTTTCCTAAAAATAGGTTTACTGCGTTATTCGTTTTAAAACTTCATGCGACTTTAATACAAAACTTATGACCTTATTTGAAGCAATAAAACGATTAAGAGGATAACAGAATAAGAGAATAGCTGAATGACAGTGACAAAATAGATCAATCCTTTCCGATTTAAACAAAAGAGTTTTGTATGAAAATAGTCTGTGATTAATGTTTTCTATTATTATAAATATAAATGTATGAATAAGCTGATCCATCGATCTATCGTAACAATAACGTGTTTGTGTTTTCCGCACAACATTGTTATTGATGTGAGCCTGATTGTTTGGATTATTGTAACATCCAACTTCTAGTTCCTATCGACCCACCTGATACTGATCCAATGCAAGTTAGTGACGTAGTTACACGCTCAAAAGAGCTTCTTACATAAAAAATGTCAGGCTGAAAATAAGTACTTTTTAAAGTTTTCATTATAAAAATAATGATAGCGTGTTGATAGTATTAAGTATATTCAAGTAAGTTTTGATTCAAGTATTGTATTCGGATTATTTCCAATTCAGATATTTAAAATGATGGTAAACGTAAGAAATGGTTATGAAAATATCGGATGTTAACGGTTGATAAGCCACTTTTGAATACTCACCGTATACTAATCACATTTACATCCCTGTATAGCGAGCTCTCCATATTTGAATGAACTTGTCTAAGTCAATCAAAACAATGTAGAAAACTTATTTAGAAATGCTAATCCGAAGACGCAAAGGCAGGGCCTTACATAAATGGTGCCAATATTTCCAAATAATCTTCAGGTTGTCATATATGATATGCCTTTCGGTAATAGACGTATTTCCAGTGAATTTTATTCTGACAATTGGTTTGTATCACATTTGCAAAACTTTGAAACTTTTCCAATTGTTACGGTTCGCATTGCGAAATTCGCTTATGTTCAACTGGCAGGGCCATCCGACGTTGTTCTGTGGCATACATACTGTTATTGTGATCTATCCTATGTCAACACTGTATAGAATGTTCCTGATTCTATGAATAGAGTTATTATGACCAATCAGAAAAAGTAAGAAGGACGCGAAGTGAGGTAGCAATTACTTCTGTATTGTCTCTAAATACTGTTTCTTGTAAAGTACCTTCTGTTTGTGTTAATTCTTCTGTTTCTTTTAGACAACAACATATAACAAATTAGAAGGGTGTTAATTACATCCCCAAAATGTCTTACAACTCACCCTAAATAGAATACAGTGGTTGTTATCAATGAAAAAAGAAATAAAAACTGCACAATTAACTACTACCTTGTAACAGTTTTCTGACAATTTTTTAAATTTTATTATTCATTTATTTATTTATTTTTTTTATTTATGTTATTTTTTTCATTTTTATATTTAATGTTATTTTTTTATTTTTTATTTTATTTTTCTTAATGTTTTTTATGTTATTTTTATTGATTAATTTTATTTTCATTTTTTATTTTTAATGTTTTATTGATTACTTTTATTTTTATTTTTGATTGTTTATTTTTTATTTTTTATTGTTTTATTTTTATTTTATTTCTATTTTTATTCTTTATTTTTAATTTTTATTTATATTATTATTATCATTACTAAATTTAAAATTCTGATCTCCTTATAACTTAGAACTTATACAATCTATATCATCCAAAAATCACAACACATCAAACTATAATGATGTTTTCAGCACATAAGCATAGTGACCGCGTTTATATATATGTATGTATGTGTATATATGTGTGCATATGTATATATATATATATATATATATATATATATATATATATATATATATATATGTATGTGTGTTGTGTGTGCATGTGTTTATACATATATAGAATTAACTAATGTAATTACAAGCGCTATATTTTATTAGTCTGCTTGTCTTTATGGTATTTATCTTTAAATGTAAGTAATTTAAACTGAGATAGATTGGAGCAATAATGAATGGTTTTAATTACTGAATTATAGATGTTTGTGTACATTTGGGCCTGCTTTGTTTGCGTGCATGCAAATATTTGTATACACATGCATATGTGTGTGCATGTTGTCGGTATGCATATTTAATGGTTTTATGTATATTAATGTTATATGGGTATGAAAGTGTACGCGTATCTGTAAGGGTGTATACACATATAACTGTATGGTTTATGTATGCATGTATATGTATTTATGAGCATATGTGTATGTATGTATGTATGTATACATGTGTGTGTATGATTGGATTGAAATATATGTGTGTGCACGGGTATGGATACTTTAACTGATATCTTATTTGTTCGAGTAGGTTTATACTGCTGCAAAAGTTGTATTTTCATTTTTTATTTTATTTTTATATTCATTCGCTGTGTACGTATATATTGGTTAATGGGCATATTTATTTGCCTATGTATCTGCTTTATATATGTTTATATGTGTGTATGTATGTATGTATGTGTATATATATATATCTATACATTGGATATGCATGTTGTGTATACCCACCTATAGATGTACGCGTATACATTTGTGTTTAATCTTTATATTTGTATAGCCTGGGTTATATATTCAATATATGTTCTTGTATATATTTATTTATTAATTTGTATGCACTTTGTATGTGTATGTATGTATATTTATGTATATATATGTATATATATATATTTATAGGTGTGTGTTGTCTAAGTATGTGTAGGTGTATGTATATGTATGTATATGTATATATTTTTAATAACAACTATTTACGCTTGAAAGTGTGTGTGTGTATGTATATATATATATGTATATTTGCGTTGTGGATATATGCATGTATGTGTGTCTGCGCATGGGTGTATATATATGTGTGTGTATATGTATGTATATGTATATATATATATATATGTATATGTGTGTTCATATATGTATATGTGTGTGTGTGTTTATGTATTTACTTGTGTTTCTTGTATTGACATTATTTTATATATTGAAACTGTTTTGTATACTGAAAGTATATTCATGCGCACGTATGTATTTTAAATATAGTTTTGCTTGAAAGTGGATCTGTGTGTGTGTCCATGTTTAAATGTGTTGGTATATTCATGTCTTTTTGTTTATATGTACATGTGTATCTATTAAATTTGTTTACATGTATGTATTTTATATATAGATGATATATGTATACCTAAATGGGTTTGTAAATCTTGGGAGGTTGAATCGAGTTGAAAAGTAACCAAAGCTAAGTGGGTAATAAGCCAAGGAAAAAAGGATAGACAGGTCATGAAAAGAATGAAAAAGATAAAAAAGATACGAACTAACTCAAAGTATCAACAAATAAAATAGGTAATATGATACTAATTCATAAGAAATAGAAAATAACCAATCCGAAACAAAGATTTATTTGAGTGAGACAGGTCTCCAAATCCATCGCATTTCTCTGGAATCCTTTGGTCTGACGAGATTGACTCTCTGGGAAGAGTGCAACCGAAACATGTATGCACATATGTAACCAATAATGTTTGTATAAATAAAAATGTATACTTATAAACAGCTCTACTTGTTATTGAGCACTTTTTATAAACACTTGAGTTTCAACGGATCTACATCTACAGAAACTAATACAATACATGTGCTATATATATATATATATATATATATATATATATATATATATATATATATATATATCTATATATATATATGTGTGTGTGTGTGTGTGTGTGTGGGTGTATATATATATGTTGGTGTTGAGATTTATTAATTTTTTTTAAAGAAGCAAAACAAACCAAACTGATTTGTGTTAAAACACTTGCTTTAAACACTATAATGTCTCTGCAATACGATGTAAATATTAATTGTCGTTGAACTTTTCGATGAGTGTGGAGTTTGTTTTTACATAAAACAGAAACATATTTTGTTAGATCATCCATCAAGGAGACGGAAATGTCGATCTAAAACCTGCGCTCTACATTATCGACGTGTCACTGTAACCAGATTTTATAGAATGAAAGCATGCGGTCTATATGCACATACATAATAAGTCGGATCTGATGAGCAACTTGCGTTCCAACAACAATACATTGCAATCTTTTAAAGATGTCTTCTTCAGTATGAATATGGCAATCATATATATATATATATATATATATATATATATATATATATATATATATATATATATATATATACATAGACTATTTTCATAAATGCATACATATATATATATATATATATATATATATATATATAGACTATTTTTGTCATTGTTTCGGGCGATATTGTACTATAGGTACATTCCATGATAAATGCCAGTATACTGAAATCATATGCCTTTAATAGGGTTAAGATGAAAATTGATATACACTAAATGTACAAAAGCAAGGACATTCCAAAATGTTTACGCTTTTATTTTCATTAATTAAGGGTATGACTATATATCAACCAAACCATTTCATTATCACACATCTACAGTATAAATCTCTATGCATGAGTGAATGAAGTGTGTGAAGTGCGCTGAAGAAACATTCCTACCAGTAAAATACATAGCCCTGTTGTGCTCGCATACCCTTTATGATAATAAAAGTGTAAACATTTAGGGATGTCCTTGCTTTTGTACATTTAGTGTATAAGAATTTTCATCTTAACCCTATTAAGGGCATATGATTTCAGTATACTAGCATTTATCATGGAATGTCACAACCTTTGTAAAGGCTATGCCTCAATACAATGGTCATTTTAAAGTTTTTTCTTTAAATTTTCGGGAAAACTAAGGTATATGGTAAACTGAAATTAAAATTTTATCAACTAGACGCTAGAACCTCTATCTCTGCTAAAAATCAGCTGAATCCATCAAATAGTTGATGAGATACAGGGTGGCACATACGTACATATGTACGCACGTACGTACACACATATAATATGATTTCATGAGTGAACTTTCTGGATCTCTGGGTTGCCTTGACTAATGATGCTGAAATTCTACACACTAATAGAACCTATCAAATACAAATGCTGTGCACAGTTTTATCTAATTTGGTTTATTGGTTTTTGAGTTATGATTGATCAAAGAAATGAGATTTCCAGCATAGGCCATTTTTGTAGTCTATTAAGGGGTAGAGCGCTCTCGCGCCTCCCTTGATTAGTCAGAACGAAGTTCCTTTCCCTTACCTACGTGTGAGTTATCTCTCTTGCATATGCAATGTCGACCAACAATTAGGGACGTTTATATATATATATATATATATATATATATATATATATATATATATATATATATATATAAGTACTTCATGTATCCACATAAAATATTATAAGGAGATATAATTTTTTATGTATCAGTTTCAGTATTTACTTCAACAGTGCTCGATACGTAAGTAGAGCTAGGTAGTAAGTAATGGAAATATATATGGCAATCAAGCTACACAGAGGCTCCCGTGTTTCATCCCCGGGGGGAATCGTCAGGCTAAATGCATTTAGCCTGATGATTCCCCCCGGGGATGAAACACGGGAGCCTCTGTGTAGCTTGATTGCCATATATATTTTCATTGCTTACTATATATATATATATATATATATAATGTATATATATATATATATGTAACGTTTTTATTTTAAAACGTTCTTTAATTATTGTTATGCTTTTTTATATCTTCTTTTTATACGCGCAACTCTACATGCGAACGAAAGGGTGTATGAGTGAGTTATATGTGAATACGTGTCGTTATAGTATGTATGTATGTGTTTGTGTTCATTCATTACTTTTACTCATTTACCTTTTGTCCTGGTTGTCTCCGCATGTTGCCGGGGTTGTGATCGTCCAGCGTTACTTCATCAGTTTAATTTTCTGAAATGAACACTTTTCTTGTCTAAAAAAGATGACTTCCTTAAAATTAAGGAAGTTTTATTTCCTGGAAAACATTTCACCTGAAGGTCTAGATTTTTAAAAACTAGTTTGTACTTAATTGGTAAACACCGAGAATTCCCTTGTTTCCTTACGGCTTCACCCTCTTCACCTGTCTCGCTGTATAATATTTTTGGGCATTCATTCCTATACCGTTTTTCAAATGCATTGATATACGACAGATTGCTAGTTAAAATCTTACGCGTATTACCACAATATAAGGAGAACAACACAGAAACCCCTATGTTTAATATGTCTTATATGGTTAGCTTACGTATTTTACATAAGGTACCGTTTCTATACCACCTACTACATTTACATCTACGTTTTAGACACTTCAGTCCCCCCCCCCGGCACGAATCTACGAAATCGAAAACACATTCTACCTCTCTCTAATTCCCAACCCCTTTTTATAGGAGTGAGCAACAACTCTAAACTCTACATAATCGACCCATCACATGGTTCTCAGTACACGACGACACTGTGAAAAGGTTAAAGGTTATTTCCAACACCCAAACCGGAATACATCGGATTACTAAACCAGATCAACTACTACTCAAATTTAATTATATACGGTACCTCCCTTGAATTGTGTTCCATATAAGTAATCCATTTGCCCCCAGAGGTACACACCAAAGCAACTCTACACCTCATCAAATTACCACCCCAATTGATGCGGAAACTGCATTCTCAAAGCAACGGGAGCTCCAGATAATTTAACAAAACTCTTCCTCACGACCTAGCTATGCGATGGAAGTGGAAAATCGCCATCAACACACAGGGTTGACAGCATCCCAAATCCGAAGATCGGACCACTTTTACTCACTCATACCTGATCGAACACACTAAATATATCTGAACTTGAGTTCCTAGTCAACTGACTATTAACCTGTATATTCAACTAACTGTAGTTACTGTTTTTTTTTCTTAAATAATTATTCAACACAAATAAACAAAAACCTGGTTAAGCTAAAAAAATAAAAACTTAAACTATCATAGTATTTTTCTTAGTACAACACACACACATAAATACAATGAAAAAAATACATTTGCATCAGAAAACCAAAAAATTACCTCTTCCATGCTTCACGAAATTTCAAAACAAATAATGACACAGAAAAACAACCAATAAAATTACCAATTCGCACACACATTATACCATTAAAGCCAAATGGTTCAAGTATCACCAAATTATTATATACTTCTTATTCAAAATTCGGAAAGACCCAAAAATTAATATATCCTTTCACATCTCTTTTTTTAAGGACATTAATAATTATCGTAAAACACAATTCGCTTTATACACTCTCTCTCCCTCACCCTCTTTCTATCTCATTTTTTATTGTACAAACGTGGACAGCTAAATTACTTTTAAACAATGTGTCATTGAGCGCCATCACATCTCGCCTCCTTTTCTCTCTTCTCTTCTCTCACAGACTCTGTTAAACTTTTTCTCTCTCTTTTTCTTATAACGTATAACAACAACGAACCCTCTCAAGAAAGAACAACCCCTTTTCTTCTTTTTTCTCTACCCTTTTCTCTTACCGCTTCCCTTTCTCTGGTCGCTCGCCTGTCCATCCCTAGCTTCCCCACACGCAACGCCACATGAAAATGGCTGACACTGAAAATTAAATATCTCAACAATCAAATAATCAAGTAAAAACAACAGCAAAAAAAGATTATACAATGTCTTATCATGTAAATGTCACCATTGAGCATGCGTGTGTCTTCGATCAGGCGGTCTTTTTGTACGACACCTTCACCCTTTTAATTCTTTTAAGTGTTAAATAGTCTGATTTTGTAAACTTCTTTCCGTCTTTTTAAATTCTTTTTCTCAGTCTAAATTTTAAAGTAATTTCGTTCTTTTTATATTCCTCCTTTCCATTCCTCTATAAATTATGTCAGACATTTTCTTCTTTTCTTTTTTTAATTAACTGCAAACAATGTATATGGAATTTCTTTTTTTTCTCTTTCTTTCCTTTGTTTAACTAACTTCAAACAATGTCTATAAAAAGTTCCCGATCTATTTTAGCTTTTCTCGCTTTCTACTTTCTTTTCTTTTAACAAGTTCGTTCGATATCTACCTCTTTTTTTTTGTTTTCCCCGCTTCTTATTCTTACTTTTTTTTAAACAACACGCCGATAATCAACACCAGTAACAAGTTATTAAACTTGGAAACATACTTAAACTACCTTGTGTCTTTCTGTTTCTACCTCCATTCTCCCTTTTTCGTTCTTTTAGTTGCCTAATTTTCGTTCTTCTCTCACTTATTTTTCATGTTTTTTCTTGTCTCTGTCTTCTTCCTTTATGTTTAACGTCGACACCTTTCCGCCTTTTTCTTCCTGACTCCGCATTTCCGTCGCGGAAAAACTGGTTCGTTAAGTACCCTCATGTGGATAGCTTAAAGTACGGCACTTAATCGACAAAACGTTCTTAAACTCTTTATATATATATATATATATATATATATATATTCTTTTTTATACGTTCACCTCTACGGGCGCATCAAAGGCTGTGTGGGTGAGTTATATGTGAATGGCTGCCGTTATATGCTGTATTCGTGTGTGTCTTTTATTACTCTCAATGTTTTACTTTCGCGTGCGGTCGTCCCGCATGTTACGGTGGTCGTGATCGTCCAGCGTATACCTATCAGTTTAGTTAGCTTAAATCACCACTTTTCCTCGCCAGAAAAAAGACTGACGACTTCATGAGAACTTGAAAGAGTTTTATTTCGTAGATAATATTTCACCAGATAAAATAGAGAAAATGAGAGAGGAGGGTCCTATTTCTCTTAACTAGTTAGTACTTAATTGGTTGACTAGGTTGCTAGATCAAATTAGAGGACATAACATTACAGACTTTTCGACGGGGTGCATTTTCGCTTTTTGGCGTTTTATACAGCCTTCCTTTAAATTAAGACATGGTTGTGTGCGTCCGTCTTGCTCACACTCCATGGGTCGACTGTTTGAACCCCTGGCTTTGACCCCCCAAAAAAAACACACACCACGTGACTCGTTTACTCGATGCCCCCTTTGTCTCTGACCTTTTAAACTTCATGCTTTGCTTTCTCTACCCACAGTTCTATCTATCTGATTATTTACTCGCGGGAAAAGATTAACTTCCAAAAGTTCGTATCAGCCTAACCCGTACTTAATCGATCTATGTCAAAATTCATACTTGCTGACTTACTCTTATTCAACATAGGGTCCTGCAAAATGTAACACACACACATACACAAACACACACACATATATATATATATATATATATATATATATATATATATATATATATATATAAGGTTAATACAACAAAAGATATAATAGGCAACTAATATCTTTTATTAGTGAATATCCGGAAAAAAATAAAGATCAATATACTGGATAGACCATTAATAGCCATAGATGAAGTGAAAGAATAGAATAAAGTGCGAATCACATTTTTTTAACCGTCCAATGTTCAGGCAAAGTTCTTTAAAGTCCTTAACTCATGAGTTTTCAAAGAAAATCTTCTTTTCATAGGACGATTACCGCAATGACATTACTGTAGGTAATAGAAATTAAACTTTGAAAATATATTTTTAAAATATATATAGAAATACATAAAGGTATATACAAGATCAAATATATCGGCCCAAAACATAATTTTGTAAACATATACTGTTAATCCACGTCAACAAATTTAAAATAGCTCCAGTATTCGATTTTGATGGTTCGTAATTGTCCCAACGTACTTGGTAAATAAAAATCTTGGGAATCCCGAAATAAGTAGGTAAAACTTTTTACGTCTTTTGTCAATTAGAACGGCTTTCGCTTGCTGTTGCCCACTCAGCTGACTGCCGGATTTTCCTTGGAGTGAAGTACTACAGCCATGTTTTTTCTAGTGTTACATATTGACGCAGACTCTTTTTTGTGACGTTGAAACAATTGCGAAGAACCATTTAAACCGTCGCCGCGTAGTTGTTTTTGATTGAATGACAGCAAACGCAACGTCTACTTTAAATACAGCTTTTTATAAACAACTACATTCTGATATTTTTCATTCATCATTTATGTAACGAAGCTGCAATGTTCTATTGGGGCAAACGAGTTGTGTACTTTTGTGATATTTTCCGAGATAACTTAGGAATGTTGGCGATCTGAGCGTTCAGCATGATCTGTGTTTACAATCGTCAGTGTACCGCTTTTAAACGATTGTGTTAAACGTCGCATAATCCGATTAACATGTATCATGCCAGTACTTTGCATTAATAGTACTTTTCCCGTCAGAAAACAATGATTTCTCATAACACAAAATGCACATTTTTTTTCCATTGTTTTCGAAATTTGCAACAGTAAAATTAATAATCCGTTTGAGCTCAGTTAGACACATGCAATTTGAACTTTAGTACTTTATAAAATTATATGTATGTTTTATTAGTGGCGCCATCTATATTTCACGCCCAGCAATTATTGATTGATGTGTTATTTATTCAGACAAATTATTGTACAAAATATGTTTGTGAAAATAGTTGCATTATTCATAAAATACAAACATCAAGACATCTTTTCAATGTTGATTCATTTAAAAATGACAAGACATTTTGTATAAAAAATAATGTAATCAAAATAATTTCTCTCTCTTTGCAAATTATAGAATTTTAGAAAATAAAAGAATTGGTTTAATCAGTATTCAACGTTCTTGTGTTTATTTATTTTCTACACAGAACGTTGGCACCGACACAATAAATGGTAACACCTCAGCCAGAAATGATGGAACCCACCCCACATATATAGACCTCTGACGATACCGGACAACATGAATTCGAATCTATCGTAAAAGAAATTTATGAAAGAAATATTTCATTTTATTATCATCCTTCAGTGTCTTGGTTTTGAATATTGAAGAGATTATGATGAAGGGCGAAGCGCGAAGAAGATCATTTGGCACGTGTACCTTATCGGCATATTTCCAATATTTTTACAGAAAAGTTTTTATACTAGTGAATAAAACTATCAAATTAATCACAATGAAGGTTTAAGAACACATCTGAATATATTTAAGAACTAGAAGCGCTATAAAGGCTGAGTTTTGTAGGTTTTAGGTTTCACCAGGCAACACATTCTCAAGATATAAGTCTAATTCTCGTCTATTTTCTTTTTTAGTCTTCGATCAGACATGAAAGTATCTATTCACGATTTTGTTAAAGGTTATTCCAGCATTACTGTTTAATATTTTTCTCTTCGCATTGTAACACTATATGCGTGCAGCTCGTTAAAGTAATTTGGTTTCGCAAAAAAAGAATTTCGAGCCCAACGTAAACAGCTGTGTTTTGTTAATACGTTGTGATGTCTATACTGTAGTACCCGTGGAACTGTGTATAGTGTTTTCTGCCTCTCTTTTTCTCTCTATTGCTCGTCTTTGTAAAAGCTACCATTTTTTAATTTCATGTCGTGTTTATTTTAGCAGCCGTTCTTCTTGGTAATACAAGATGTTATAATAGATATTAATAACAACAGCTCTCATCTGCATTTTACTATTTTTCGATTTGTATTATTTATTTTCTCTTTAAAATTGAACTTACTTTACAATAATAATAATACATATTCTCATCATCCCCGATGTGGACAGGCTTATTCTGCTACGTCGACTGTCATTACTTAATTACTAAATATTTTTTTATTATAAAACTAATACATTCCACGTTCAATGTTATAACAGTATGTGAAATTATGATCGCTATGTCGACTCGTGCACATTACATAGTGTTATTATTGCTAATATTTAAAACATCATCCAGAATGCACTTCTTTCTTTTTACTAGATAAATACTTTTAATCTTACAAATATGTTGTACTTTAATAATATTATATCAATAAATGATTTAATGCCCATGTTTAATCTACGCTCGATAAATGATTTGATGTAAGCTAATGATAAAGCGACGATACACTGACCGAATATTCACAACATCTTTTCTTAATTGTATAATTATTGTTTTCCTTACATTTTTGTACGCGAAAACGATTTGTTTCGTGAAGTTACAAAATAACTCTAAATCTAGTTTTTCGTCATGAACAGAGAGGAGGAAAGGAAAGTCATTTACAGTGGCGGTATGAAGAGGGGATTTTGCTGTAATTGTTTTACGGTTAGAATCTAAGATACTCCGAGTTGGTAGTTATAATAGAGGACGAAATAATCCCATTTATTTCAAAATTGGATTAATTCTCATAAAATTGCTGTTTAAATTTGATTAGAGATCCTATAATGAATCTAGCAGAAACGTGAGGTGTTACATTATGTGATTGCTGGTTGCAAGGTAGGAACAACGACACTCCTATTACTTTTGATAAAACATTATCAAACCACATGATCACACGCTTAATTAAACAAACAGCGGGTTGTAAGCGATCCTAATCCTTGGCTCGTAAGTAATACATGTATTCCGTGAGAATTGCAATCTTATCTTGATGATGTTATGTTACGTAATAAAATGTGGGGACACTGATTGGTGGGAAAATGTCTGATTAGTCTAACATTATCAGACGATGTCAGAATAAGTACTTTGTAAATTGCTAGTAATCAGTTCGTAAAATCATTACAAGTTGAAGGTACTGAAATACAAAATTAACAATTTACAATCCAAGAAAGTTATAATGTAATCAATAGGCTGGCGATATTTTAGAGTATGGCATAGCCTTTTTGAAAAAATGTGACTTGGTTTCAATCACACATTTATATGATCTCTAAGTTAAAATAAAATTGTCGTATGTGGTCGAAGGCGAGACGAACGTTCCCTTTTATTTGCTACTACATTAAAATGTAGCGGATGTTTCCCTTCTTTTTCAAGGATATTCCACTTACGCTTGAGTATCACCTTATAATGCTGAGTTGTTTAAGAAAAAGTGCATCGTGTACTATTTTTTAGTCTTCGGTAAACGTCTACCGGGGATTGAACGCTGGTCTCACGGACTATTAAAAAACACTGTAACAATTATGCCAAACAAGATCTCTACATTTTTGTTTTTGTTTTGAAACAATCCATCTTAAAGAGAGGGAAAGAGTAAAAAATAAAAGTGAGTAGCTGGAATGTGAAATGATCGCTATTACAAAGAAATAAAATGCTAGCAAAGCTTACTAATTAAACTAGCTAGGAAGATAAATGTTACCATAGTCGGTACCTAAAGGGTTCAGAATGGCGTGCGTCAGGCGAGGTACACGTATTCATACCTGATTGTTTTATTATCCTACTACGAAAGGCAGATAACAAATGCTAGTGAATGACGTCCACAACAAAAAAAAACTCTCTTCTATCAAAGCTTAATTAACTCCTATAAAAATAAAACACATTTAACGCATTTATATATAAAACACATTTCATTTTCCGAACAGGGATGATTAAGATGACTCCATAATATATGCGCGTTTCGCGATGGAAATCCTATTTCAAGGTAAAGCGTTACTTACAGGCCAATAGGCTGACAGACAGAGCATAACAAAGAGATGAAAAGTCGCATTTAAAAGCATCGATTGCAAAAAGAGTTAGTCCACAACAAAACTCGTTACACACAGCGGGTTCTTCTTTTTTGTCATTTCCATCATTTTCATTTCTATAAAGACATCGACTTAGTTCTGACACAGTATGATCATTCGGTGATGAATTACTGTTTGATGCCCAAAGCAATCATCTGACTATGTCATGACCAAACGCGCGCATTAGACCTTGTAATGGTAACTTAGGGCATTAAACTGACATTGACACGGGCTAATGCTAATTGGTCCTTCCTGTTTACACTGATCCAATTTATATCTACAGAAGATTATCTACGCTCAGAAACAACGTTAATAAGGCAGATTGTTAACTTAATAATGATATATACTTACATATATGTATGTGTTTGTGTATGTGAGTGTGCATGCATGTGTATGTTAATTCATCTTACTGTATGAGATCATCGTATGATTCGTATACATAAATATATACATATATATATATATATATATATATATATATATATATATATATATATATATATATATATATATTAATATGAATACACTCGACATTCGATTAAATTAAAATACAGTAGAATACAAAAATATGTGACCTACTGTTTTCTGGATTAGTCTCAGCCCGGACATTGGTGGAACATCCAAAAGTGCGTATGAATATATCTAACTTTGGTTTATCGGGGATTAAAAGTTTTTAGCGATCCGATGTCCTTCTTCATTTAAAAATGCAATGTAATGAGTGTACTAGTTAGCGAGAAAAATAAACTAAACAGATAAGAATAGGGGTGGGACGTAATGAATGAACATTTCAGATTCATGCGAGTAGTATTTTTCTGTGTTTATTTATACATAAATAACACTAAACAATCAAACATTTTGAAAATTTTGCAAAATTGAGAAGGTGCAGGCCAATAGTTTTTTGGCTATTTTACATTAATAAAAACCCTTTCACAGCCTGAATATGGTCCTAAATTAAAGTACTATATCAGATTTAACCATCTATATCCATTCATAGCTTTTGAGGATGTTTTAGGACCTGCAATGTCGCATGGAACCACTTTTTCACCGAAAAATGATGGATTTTGAGTCCCGTGGAGCCCTAACGGCTATTTTTGGCCTGCACCTTCTGAATTTTTCAAATGTTTCAAAATGTGTGATTGTTTAGTGTTCTTTATGTATAAAACACAAAAAAAATACTACGCGCATGAATCTGAAATTTTCACCCATTACGTCCCACCCCTAATAATAACTTAAAACTACGCATATTTCCTCACATTAGAAAAATAAAGAATAAACCTTCATGCACAATACAAAAACATCTTTAATTATAGGTTTTAATACCATTACAAATTTCCAAACAGTGTTATCGTATTATCGAAAATGATTATATTTATAAAAATAACTTCTTAATATTTATAAAGAATTACACAGCGTATACCTTCATTGGTCTTCATAATTGCGACTTATTGCTTTTCGTTTTGTTTGTCTGTTTTACACTACGAACAACACATACGTTAACGGTTCATTGATAACGCTATTTTGTTTCATGTCTGATATTATTATGTGAAATTAACCATTTACATTTCAAAGAGAATGTAATTATTTATGTATTAATAGTATTCAAAGTAATATCAAACAGTTTATCTAATATGTCTCTTTTATGTTTTTATTTCCGATTTGTGTAAGAGAGTCTGCCTTCTATAATTAAAAACACGATATTACGTGATCTGTAAAATTTAATATATTTTAACGTCAACTACTTATCTATATGCATATAATACTTTGCGGTAGATACTCGCTTGCGGTTTGTTTTCTCGTTTGTCTCCGTGCACGGTGGAGTACGTCATAAAAATCGAACGAAGTAAATGCAAGTCGATTGATGAAAGTAAAGAAAAGAAGTAAATGGTGTAAATAATGAAAGACAGAAAGAAAATGAAGATAAAACGGAGAGGAAAAGAAGTACGGAAAGAAATGAAAAGAGATGGGGAAAGCGCTTGTTGCGTATAATAAATGGTGACTCAACGAGTCACTGTCGCTCAATATGTGTTAAATATATTCGTATGAACAGACTTTTCGTTTTGAGCTTATATGTGATGAATAAACCGGCAAGAAACATACTCAATTCTCTCTGTGATTAAGTAAACTTATTTCCCCCTATTTCATTGACTAGTATAGGTCCGTAAACACGAACGAAATATAGATATCTGGTGTAATCGCAGTTTTAGGCCAATTTTTCACGCGTGATCTCGAGAAAATATTGAGCCATTTCTTTCGTTTTCCATGATTACTACATTTTTCCGGTACGAAAGCTTCTCATAATATAGTAATCCATAAAATAACTCGAAAGAATTTTCACTCTCACGCCAAGATCTACTACCATTGCCATCCACGTTTACAGGTATTTTCATATGATATTATTCCTTCTTATCACCGTTATTATCCCATGTTTCCGTGTAGTTCTATTGTTTTTTTAGCTTCTATACTTTTTCCATTTAAATACGGGACCTACACTTTCTTACTTGAGTGGGGTTTACTTGTCTATTCCAGATATTTTCTTTTACATTCTAGATAGACGGAATAAGAGATTACCATGATATATAGCTTTTCATTCACAGTTACATCTAATTTTTTTCTTTCTGATATTTATTTACATATGATGCATTTCTGATTAACGCTTTTCGAACCATAGAATTTCCGTTTAAAATATAAATCCGAAGTCACGTTGTGTACCTTAAAACAAAGTTCTTTTTAACAGTACCACCATTTAGAAGCTTACAAATAATTTGGTACAAACATAATTACTTAATTTCTTTCGAAATGCTTAGCTCTTTATTGCTCGGAATAGAAGAAAATATTTTTCGCACACGTGCTGGTCATTAACACCGATTCGCACCCAATGTAGGCTTGCATTGTAAAATTCGCAATCCCCGTTCATTGATTTTCTTCTATCTTACATTATTTTTTTCTATCATATATTTTCCGCAAAATATACATTCTGCAAGAAACTTTCGACTTCATGGCCGATCGTAAAGAAGATAAAAAACGTCTGCTTACGTGCGATTTCGAACTATAAGAAGACGATATATACATCCTTTATTTTATGCCCGTTTTACGTCACTCGATTAACACATCAGTAGTTTGTTATTATGGTAACAACAGTCGGCTCCGAAGTCGACAAAAAAAAGTTGTAGTTTTTTTTTTAAATAATTACCGGACCTTATCACTATCGACTATTGAACGTATTCGCTAATTTAATAAATTATTTCTTTAAATAACTGCCATACATGAAACGTGTTACATTACGCATAAATATGCACCTCACAAGAATCAGCACCTCTTTTCGGAGATGGGAAATACATGTACAGTCTGTAAACTGAGTTGTGTACATCCGTAGGGAAGTGACTAGACCGACAAGTTTTGAGCGAGATTTAATTCCCTCGGTTCCTTTGATAATACATTAGTTTTCACGATTTTGTTAGGACTACTGTGCTCGACTGTAACGGTGCTTTCCGTTTTCTTTTTTTTAACTTTTCTTATATTATTACACGGACTTACGTTCATTGTAAATATAAAACTACAGCGTTTTTGTGTTATTTTGATTTCACTATAACTTCCGACGGTCAAGGGAAGCCACCCTTCCAGATATTACTACATTCTCTTGAAGAGGGGGTGTTTCTTCCTATAGTCTGCAGCGCTCTCATCTGTGAGCGAGATGTTAGCGTCTAGAACCATTTCCATCGAAATAGATAGTATTATTAATTGACTTTTAATGAAACTGTTACGCATGCGCACCTTTTAAATTTTTATTTTCTTTGTTTATATTACAACCTACCAACAGATTACTGCTAAGATACAAAGTAATACAGTGTTTTTTTCTTATTTAGCATTCACCAAAACGTTCAAAGTTAACTGAAGGCATTATCACTTTTTTCTAGTGGGAGTAGTTTTCTTGCCTGTCGTCTTCGGGGCTCTATTCTATGAGTGAATGTTGACGGGAAGCACCAGGGTATTTCTGGATGAAATTGACTTTTATCGGTTCCTTAGACTATGAATTGACTTTCCGCGTTTTCGTTACGCGAACTGTGCGCTCCGTTAACAACTTTGTATCATTATTGCCTCTTTGATTTTGAGTTAGTGATAGGATTACTGAAGTGCGTGTATATTTTATTACCTTCTTTCTATTTTCTGTGTATAGAATGCCTCTTAAACCCGTTTCGCCTTTAGTAATTATGAAATCATACTAACGTTTAATTGTTATTTATGAATGAAATACTTACAAAACACCAAAATTAACATGTTTAATTGAGAAAAAAATCTGATACAAACATTTATATGGAGTTCAGAAGTATTACCATGAGTTTTTAGACACCTTCGATTTTCTTGAGCAACGCTCGTGCACGGGTCCCACTTATAATATATATATATATATATATATATATATATATATATATATATATATATATATATATATATATTCTTTTAGTATTCATGCCATACGAACATTGACTTATAAAAATCAGACAGCCATGTAAAAGAGTTGCCATATTAGTTAATTTTCCATCATGTCTCCTGAACATTAACTTAGGCTAAGAAAAGTAAACCAATACAAACAATGTGGGTATATGCAGATAATATAAAAAATCGATTTGTTTTAAATGCGATTAAGATAAACGTCTGCAAGTAACTTAGATGGAAAACAGAACAACAAATTATTGAGCGTCGAAGGTAAGCATGCGTGACGTATTCCAAACTTACACATGACAGAGCAAAGTAAATGCTATTTCAAACTGAAGCGTTACAGAATAAAACACAAATACAAAACTAATGAGTACACATATTTAAACAGTTCAAATTTGATAAATATATGCTTGTAAGTTTCGATGAGGAATGATCATTTTTATTATTTGGATTATTCAGACTACTGTTCGTATATAAGATGCTATTCTAACAAAGTTATCGTCGATGTAACCTCCAACTTTTTTTCAGGTTTATCTTGTCGAACTCGGAAATTTTTATGTCGAACTCGGGTATCCGTACGAAATATCTAACGGGCCACTGGCGCAACGGATATAAGTGATAAGAAATCATAACTTCTACGTGATAGTCTTCTGGAGGTTTATGGTTCAATCGTCGGTACGGGCAATACTAAGAATATAATTATCAGAGAATGTGTCTCTGCAAACAGCACGTATATTGGCATGACTAAGACTACCATATCACGCCGACTTACTTGCCACCTCACCTCCCCTCAAAGCTCCATATACCAACATCTTATAAAGCATGGCATCCAAAAGGACGAATTTGGGAACATTTTAACAAATAGCACATCTATTCTCGCGGTTCCAAGTTGCAGTATTCGTCCCCATGATGGAAGCATTGTTTATACGCATTAATAAACGAAACATCAACCATTCCTGTTATGAGGCGGTGAAGGTGTATTGAAGTGATGTTGACATACTTTAAAAGAGCGCCCTCTTGATAGATTCACCAATTTATTTCATTTTTCAACCGCCTGACGACGACCGATGTCGGTCGAAAACGTTCGCATAAAATACGGAGATTTCTTACCCTCCTTGGATTATAACATCAAATCCGTGGTACGAAGACTAGTAAAAACGGATCAAAAGCTGAATAAGCAGAAGTTGGCACTTCTGTTTAACCAAATATATATATATATATGTATATATATATGTATATATATATATATGTATATACATATATATGTTTATATATATATATATATATACATATATATATATGTATGTATATATATATATATATATATATATATATATATATATATATATATATATACAAAATTAAGCGAATCAACAAACTAACAGAAATATAAACCCTAACACAAATAAAAGCTCAACCACAGTATTTCAGTTGCAAGAAAGCAACGATCCTCGGTTGGAAATCAGCACTTTAATGAACAGAAATCTAAACTGTACAAGACGCGTCCGAAAAAAACCCTAAATTAACAAGCCAGGAATATTAGAAAGAAAGAAAGTAAAAAAAAAAAAGATGTGTATCAGCATTTGACATAACTGTCAAAAACAAGCAAAGACGTAGCAAGTTTTTATATATATATATATATATGATGTTATATATTTATTAAGTCTAGATATGTAAGATTCTTTATTTGAAATAATTATGTTCTCAAGATTTACCAATTAAATCGATTGAATTATACTAATATCTCAGAGAAGAGCGATATTTTCCTCATTTTTTAAATTTCCTATAATTGATGTATTATATCGGAAATATTACTTTTTTGTACGGTCAAATCGGATCGATAAAGATGATCTTCGATTCTCACAAGTAAATATCAAATAAAGCCGATCACAGTTCAATAAAGTAGATGATCATTTGAACAGACCACCTCTCTCTCATTATAACTATATATTCATCTTTCTTTCTATTCCTCAAAAATCGTTAATCGATGTTAATATGTTTGTCGACCTTGTCTATAAAAAGAATTGAAAGATCAGGATGTGACCTCAAACCAGGATCTTTGTGTACTACGAGCAGCTCTCATCGATCAGATCGCTCCATGTTTTATAGGAATCTACTGAAAGTCTAGCATTTATATACTGTTTGCTTTGGTTTGTTTAGTAGACGTTTACACTCATGTGAAGAGCTGAAATGAGATTACAGGGTAACATCGAAGCTTCAGGCTAAAATCCGAATGATATTAAAAAACACTAATATATTCGAAATAGCCGAGATTATAAGGTTGAAAAAGATTTGTTTTTTGGTGGGAAGAACTGACAGAAGCGATGAGATAAAAAAAGAAAAAAGTATAGAAATGTAATACTTAGAAGGCAATACAATGCCGAGGTGTGACGGATAGACACAAGTTGGAGCAAATAAGACATATAATGGTGGAACAAATGAAATAGGTTCACCCTTAATACAATGTATACATACACATATATATATTTATTTATTTTTTCACAAACACACACACACACATATATATATATATATATATATATATATATATATATATGTCTATCTACACAATGTTACAATGTTACGTAATACATGTATCAAGATGGTCTGGTGGAAATTCCGTATGATATAATATTTTTTTTTAATATTTCGGGAACTCTTAACTACTTCAGAACCGTGCTCAACTCAAGTTCAAGCGTGCATAAAAAAGTATGAAAATAAAGTGAGCGGGAAAATGTTTTAATGAAGGCGAAGCGTCAGAGTTTCAAGTAAATATTCTTCATGAATTGAATCACTTAAGAAAGTGGAGGAGCAAGCATGGGGAGAAAGATAGAGTGCGTGCAAAAAAGAGAGAAAAATGAAGAAGATAAAGAATAGAAAATAGAAAATGAAAAACATATAGAAAAGAAAACAAAAAAAACGAATGAAACGAATATGGAAACTAACTAGAAGAGATAAAGCAAAATAAGATGTAAGTTAAGAAAAGGGGATAGGGAGAATTAGAATGAAAGAAAAAGAGAAATTGAAAAGGATTAATAATAATAATAATAATAATAATAATAATAATAATAATAATAATAATAATAATAATAATAATAATAATAATAATAATAATAATAATTGAAATAATAATTGAAATAAGTAAGAGCAATAAAAGAAGAGTTGAGATAAGATGGAGATTTCGATTAAATTGGTTGTTAGAAAAATAATGAATGTGAAAGTGGATGAAGAAGATGAAGAAGGAAAGAAATGAAAAATAAATGAATCCAGTTAAGATAAAAGAATGAGAGGGTAAAACGGGGAGAGAAGTGGTGAGATGTAGAATAAGGAGTAGAGAAAATAGGAAAATTGCTGAATAAGTGATGGAAGATTTCGATACCAAATCTTGTTAAAAAGAGTGTTTAAAAAGGAAAGAGTAAGAAAGAGATATAAGTAAAAGTTGAAGACGTTGTCGAGTGTAAAAGGGTGTCAAGAAACAATGAGCTTAAAGTAGTGGGAAAAGAAGATAAAGAAATGTTCAGCCAAAGAAAACGAGAAAAACGAAATTCAGATTGTCCAAACACCAAACAAATAAAAAAAAAAGAAAATAGGAAGTAGAGATTAAATAGAATCAGTATCAGTTTTTAAACATATCAGTATGTGCAATATACCACTTAGGTCATGAAAATGATTGCCATTAGCCATTTCTCCAAGACGGTTGAGCTCTCTTAATGCAGTGGCTGAAGGAAGTTATGACGTGTTATGAGTAAAAAATGATTTAGAATTAAGAAACAGAAGACGAAAACGGAGAGAAAAATATATTTATAGGAACCGTTGTGGTGGATGTTAATTGATAAATCATTTATATGTACATAATTGATGTTTCGTTTTTATAAATCGAGTATAAACATATTAATATAAAAAAGAAACAAAAGTAGGCGACGACGGCAATTATAATTTCTGTTACAAATTTTATCTTTTATTTCAATTTTTAATTAATTTTCCTAAAATCTCAATAGTCCGCCATATTGTTGAGCCTAATAAATAATAAGAGACAATCATATTTAAACGAGAAACTGTAATAAGACGTTAATTTCGCATTAGATATAAGGTTACATGTTATTCTTCTCTCACATGTTTTATAAGAACTAATATGTTGAGATCTTTTCGAAGTTAATTATGATTGTAGTTTGTTGTGGAGTATCTATTGCCATTGAATACATCATTTCCTATCAGCATGGTTTTGAATGTAGACGCTGTGTGTAACTGTTAGTTGATAGTTAGAATGTACTTAAACTGGTACAATAATGTATTAGAATTTCAGCATAAATGCTGTATACGTGTGTATGAATGTGTTAAATAAAAAAATAGTTATTAAGTTCATAATTGTTATGAACTTGTGGATTTCTTCTAGGTATAAGTAATATATTGTGACAGCGACTAATGCATATTTTAATATACAATAATAATTTAATTCTGCGTAAATTGTAATCAACATCTCAAGTCCACATAATATCTCGTATATGTACCGAATATAAAATATAAATAAAGGTTTAGTATCTCTGTATTACGGCATGCAACACACCTGTTAATGTTATTTTTTTATTGTTTCATAATTTCTATTACAAAGGTAGGAATACTAATTACACATATAATAGTATAAACAATATTTACATGCATTCGTCATTCGTCTCTTGAAAGGTAAAAGTAACTACCAGAACAAAAGAGTTTACACCACTTTAATGTCACCATACGAAGACTAAAATCAATATATTATGATACTAAAACTAATTTGAAGACTTCTTATTTCAATTTAGATCAAATCCATTACATGATTTGCATTTGAAAAACTGTGTAAAAGGTTTTATTATTTTAAAAATGTAAATTCAGCAAATCCTGCTTAATTAGTGCCTAAATTGATTAAATTTATTGCAAACATTTAATATTTGAATTTTTAAATAGCAGTGTATGTTCATACGATGCTCCTTAAATATCTTAACATACTCCAAATAAATTTAATTTGGAGAATATTTATTAATTGATGTTTAAAACTTATCGTAAAAAAATCACAAAAATCGGAAGTATCAAAATTCTCACGAAGAGCTTAAATACCCTTTCCCGACCCCCGTTACATAAGACAAAATAAAACTAAATATAGCCCACATTACACATTCTTACACCTAGCAACTATATTCGTAAAAGTCTATAATGATCGGTTAATTAGTTTAGGATTGAAATCTATACACAAAGAGTTTGAATGCTAAACACAATAAATCAAATATTTTAAATTGAGAAATTAAACACTAAACATTAAACACTAAAATGCTGGGCATGTAACATCTAGATATTAACTAAACGCTTATTTTGATTTATAGCAAAACACATACCGATATTATATCATGTAAAACATGATTTTGAGATGTAGTTGAGTGTTGAAATTCAACACTTTTTGTAGTGATTGTTTCGTAGTTTAAAAATTGGCGTTCATCGGGGTTTGCATTCGACCTCTTCACATAGAAATATATAAACATATACAGATACCTAACTTTCTAGATAGAGATTATCAGTAACATATTTATATGTGACTGATTATTGAGTTAGTTAATATTAAATCGAGATTTCCAGGTGCTACTCCTTCTAGAAACTGCTTCTCCTTAGAAACGAATAAAATGGGAATAATAACTGTACACACTCACTTTTACAAATGCTTTCTATTAATATTCAACAAATTTTATATTCCTTTATCCAGATGTTGTTCTTCTTTATACACAATGAACTCGCCTTTAGATACTGAGTTTACGATCACTCACATTATTAACATTGCACATATATATTTTAAATTGCATATGTTACGAATTAAGAAGTAAAATAAACAAAAATAAAACCACATCGTTCACTTGTATTCTAAATTCTTAATATATTCAGGTTCTACGATGATTCAAAGGAGAGACTGCCTTTCTAATTTTTAAACAAGAACAGCCAACGTGCGATATCACATACTGACATTGAATTCTAGCCATTCAGCATCGAGCGGGTTTCTATAAAAAACTACACCATGCCTTCAGTGAGAAGTAAAAAGCAGAACAATAACATGTCTATTTTATGAATAGGGCGTTTTACGTCGAATATACGAAAAACAACTTTAATAAATAATATCTTCTTTTAAAAAAAACTCATCATTTCACGATGCTTCAAAGTAGCCTCTACATTTCAGTTATTTCAAATTACGTTTTGTTTTTCATGTAGCTGGAAGATATACCTGTAGCTATGCCAGAATGTCAGAACGACAACTTGTAGAGAAAAAAACACACATTCTTAAGGAGATGCCTTTTATATTCAGCGTTTCTACTTCTACGGGTTCACATCAAAAGGATGCTTGAGTCGACAGCAATGTTATCTTGTGACAGTAGAATTCTGCGTCACTTTTATCTGCGACGTTTGCTACGAACGCGCCTCTTTCAATCAGAAAGCATTTTGGACAGCTCCAAGATGATTTAATGTAATATTCTATGGAGGATTAAACCGGTGCCACTCATTAAAACACAGGCAATTTATGACGTTGTTGGTTAGTGAGTTTTCACCAGATCTATATATCTATAAGATTCGAAAGTGCATACAAATGACCAAAATATGGACTGAAGAACATATATGTATACATTGTTCTATGTAAATATATATATATATATATATATATATATATATATATATATATATATATATATATGTATATATATATATATATAGGCTTCGGAAGTTTCTCAACCATTAAAACTATATACAAAAAAAACAAAAAAACTTATAGCCCCAAGTCTTTCAGTAGAAAATCACTCATGTAAGTCAATTTATTTTTTACAGTTATTATATTAGTTTGTTTCTAACACTACTTTAAGGGATCATCAGTTGTTTACCATGAAAAACTGTTTCGGGAATTTATATATATACATACTAAAATGCGTGTTCATAATTGGTGTCTTATATTGTATACATAAGCATAATACAGGGGGCCAAGTTTACATTCTAATGTAAACACATTGTAGGTGTGCTTGCTTTATAAAACTATTGCCTTTTAGAATAATGTCAATAGCTACACCCTTTAGAGACTCTTTGAAAGCTGTATACAAAAAGAATGAACGCTTTTGTTTATCCTTCTCAAACGAATTTCCTTTCCAAATATGACTAGCTGACCAATAGATAAGGGCTTTCAACTGTTCATCGTAATTCGCCGAAGGATTCTGATCATTATTTTTACATCCATCATCCGTTGTAAACATTGTCTCTTATAGTTTTAGCTGCCAGGCAAGAGCAGCTAAACCCAACTGCTGAAGTAGAAACGTAACGACTTTATCTTTTTATCTTCATGCTTTGTTGATATCAACGGAATCTTTGTAAGTAGGGCTTAAGGCTGATATAAGGAAGGAGTACGTAGGATATACAATGCATCATGCTTTGCAGCAATCTGATAAGTGTAGTTATGAATAATAATTATTTATCACAGGCAAATCTTTAATATAGTTCCTCTGATTAAATACACACTTCCTTTGCTTATTGTGTATAGATAACAGTTTGTATTTCAAAAATGAATGCTTAGTAGATTACTTTTTTACAAAGATTTAGGTCTCTAGTCTACCTTATTATTGAATCCATAGCTGGGAAAAAGAAGTAGATTCATACCTTTCCATGAATGTATGTGAAAGTTAGGCAATAGCCCGCAACATTACTCTATCATAAGATACCCCCAGCTATCTCACCCAAATAATCAATGGTACATGATTAAATCATTCAACAATCTATTTCAGATATTATATATGCAGTCAGATTAAAAATGTACACATAAGTAAGTAAAATGTAGCAACTTATGTTAACTACTTGACTTGCGTCTCTAGGATCGCAAATGCATAAAGAACTATTGAAAGTGAATGTAAAGTTTCCAAAAAGTTCCGTTTGACAAAAAGGATAACGGTGTCAGAGACCCCGGGATCTCTAATAATTAAATACAAACGGCAAATCTCGGCAGAGCATACTTTATACTCTTCCTTATAAATTCCAAAGAATAAGTCTCCCTCTCTATATCACTAAACATGGTTGTAATATTTAGTGACGTCACAAGATGAGGAAAGGATTTTAATTTTTAGTTTAGATTATGAAGCGAGATGTATTTGACCAAATTCCTGGACTGATAAAAATATAACTGTAGATTTATAAAATTATGTTACTTGTATCATTCATCTATGATACATTTTCAGGAAGAATTGCATCTCTTTTTACTTTCATTGACGTTAACCCATACTCTACTGTCTTTTTACTTCTAAAAATAATATTGATATTATATATACTATTTATGCACCATATATTTTTCCTCATTTAAGAATTTTATTTTATTAGTGTATTCTCGCACACACAAGAATTTATGCATCAATTATACACATGTTGTGTGTATATTAACAGAATAACTGAGTTTCCACTAACAAGTAATATTTATGAGCGCCTTCTACCACACTCAACTCTGTTCTTCACTCTATTTACATGAACCAAAGTTCCATATCCACTCATCACTATTATGTGCTCTCTACATTTTGGCTGCATTTTATTCTGGTCTATGTTTTAAGATGATATGTTTTAAAAAATACAATGGCATGAAAAGAAATCGTTAGTCATATAACATATCGTTTCTTACTAGTCTACCCGCCTAATACTTTTGTGTTTTTGGATCACCACTTGACCATCAAATTGACCTTCATATTAATATAAAATATTTAATGGTCTTGTGTCAGACTATGCTGGGTCAAGTTTCGTTTGTTTTAGAGGAGGTAAGTAATTTAATACCGGTTAGTTGAGAAACAAACATCTGATTTTCGGATGTAAACATATTTGGAGAGAACAAATCGAATAATGCGATGCGAAAACGATCACTAACAATTTAATAAGAGGTTAATAAATATGGATGATAAAACCTACATACAGGTTGAGATCATAACGTCAGTGTAAATAATATACAAGCGTGTAAAAACCTGAGAGATAAACTCCATTTTCGTCTTATTTCACCGGCCTTCATTTGTAGACGTCTGACGACAAATTAGTTAATGATATACGAAATAAATTTTACTTCATACTAATCAGGGTAGTGTTCGCTATTATCGGCAAGGTTGGTATTTAATATTAACGTACTGAATTCTTAATTAGATTTTAAGAGTAAATTGAGAACACTTCTCGAGTGACATTCAATAAAAATGCAATCAGTAATTGTAGCAGGTTCTTAACTTAAAATAAAAGCAAACTTAAACCAGACACCCAACAAACAACACTCTCGACTCCGCCCTTGAGGCTCTCCTACACAAATATCCGGGGATTAGAACCAACATCAACGACGTAGAAACCTTCCTCCTGACAAACTCCCGGATATCCTAGCTCTAAGTGAAACTAACCTTCAATCCTCAATCTCCTCTCACCACTTTGACATGACTGACTACCTCCCACTCTACCGTAAAGACTCTGACAAACATATGCACGGGCTAGGAGTTTATGTTCGGAACACCCCCCTGACTAGAGAACATAGGTTAGAATCAGATGACCAATACTACATGTGCTTTAGATTGACTATACATCACAGCGTCAGTTACTTATATTTCTTATATCGTTTCCCGTCGACCCAGGACTGTACTCTGCTAAATTCTGTCTCTGAAAGCATAGATAGAGCACTCTTAATTGGCTCGAATGCCCAGATACATGTATTTGGGGATTTTAATGACCACCACCGCGACTGGTTAGGATTCTCCAGCCTTACTGACGCAGCCAACAACTCTACGTATGATTTCTCCTTAGCTCACTCCCTCTCTCAGACTGTCGATTTTCCGACCCGCATCCCCGATCGAGTAGACCAACAAGCCTCACTTCTAGACCTTTTCTAGACCTCAATGCCCGAGGCTTGTGTGACGAAAGCTCATAGCCCACTCGGGAATGCTAGTCACATTGTGCTAATGATACTTATCACCCTAAAAAGTCGTCCAAAAGCTGATGAACCGTTGCTCAAAACAACAAGATACTACAAGCAGGCTGATTTTGAGTCAATCAGAGATCACATCAGTGACGCCCCATGGAGGGAAACCTTCTCACTCCCTGCCGACCAGTGTGCAAACGAATTAACTGAATGGGTCAAAGCAGGCATCGAAGCCTATGTCCCCATGCGAAAATTCTTTACCAAGCCCCACTCTCCCCATTGGTTCACCTCGGAATGTGCAGCTGCCATTTCTAAGAGGCAACACGCATTCCGTGAATTCGGCCGCCATAAGTCAGCTACTAATAGACATACATTTATAGAGTCAAGAAATAATTGTGTGGCCGTGATAGGTGAAGCGAAGAGAAGGTATAATGAGTTAACAAAAAAACGCATCCAGTCACAGAAACTAGGTACTCGTGATTTCTGGAAAATCTACAATAGTGTAGTGAATAATGGTCAATCAACGATTTACCCACTATCAAACCACATATCGTATGCACGGCCACTTATAAGGCTGAACTACTTGCCCATCGCTTCGCTTCTAACTCTACTTTAGACTCAGATAACAACCCCCTCCCCAAATTCCCATTGCGGACCGAAGCCACACTTAATAACCTGGTCATCACCCCATCCCAGGTCAGAGACATCATAAAAAACCTTGACACCTCCAAAGCTTGTGGGCCTGATCTTATACCAGTATTAGTAATAAAGAAATGCTCTGCTGAACTGGCCCCTGTCCTCTCCAAACTCTACAATAAATGCCTAGCTGAATCTTGCTTCCCTGATAGCTGGAAAATTGCGTCTGTGGTACCAGTCTAAAAGAGTTCTGGGAATAGAACCGATCCTCACAATTATCGCCCAATCAGTCTGCTGCCGATCGTTGCTAAAATCTTCGAATCCTTAATCAATCTAGTGATAGTAAGGCACATAGATAATGCTAAACTTCTATCTGACTGCCAGTATGGATTTAGAAAAGCACGATCTAAAGCGGACATCCTAAAGGTCATCATACACTTGGCAAGGCAGGAGAAGCTAGGGCAGTGGCGCTTGATATATCCAAGGCCTTTGACAAGGTATGACATACAGGGCTTCTCCTGAAAATATGCTCATACGGTATTACTGGGCAATTACTTAATATAATCGGATCTTTCCTAGACAAAAGAAAAATCCAGGTTGTCCTTGATGGCCGTTCATCTAAGCAACATAACATAAATGCTGGTGTACCCCAGTGATCTATCCTTGCACCTTTGTTGTTCCTGATCTATATAAACGATCTCCCTGATGACACAGTGTCTGAGATTGATTTATTTGCTGACGACACCACGCTTTACTCTCGCCATGTTGGCAAAACCGACACAATCATATCCGAGGCATTGGCTGAATCTTTAGAAAATGACCTCCAGGCTGTAGTGGATTGGGGTCACAAATGGTTGGTAACTTTTAATGCCGCTAAGACAAAGCTCCTTTCCTTCAATAACTACAAAGAACCTCTCCAACCACCGATTGCCATGGCTAATAACATCCTACCTGAGAGTTCATCATTCAAACTCCTCGGCCTAACCTTCACAGGTAACATGAATTGGAACAAATACATCGAATACATTGCCAAGGCTGCCGCAAAGAAGGTTGGTTCCCTTTACCGTGCTAGTAAATTCCTCTCACCTGACATTATCCTGTATCTCTACAACGCCACCATCTGCCCATGTATGGAGTATTGTTGTCACATCTGGGCTGGTGCATCATCTACTAGTGTCTCCCTCCTTGACAAGGTCCAAAAAAGAATCGCCAACCTAATAGGTCCCTCACTGTCAACCAAGCTTCAGCCTCTGTCCCATCGCCGCAATGTAGCACCCTTGTGCTTGTTTTACAAATACTTCAATGGATTATGCTCCGATGAACTGGCTACTCTGGTGCCCCCTCGACGTAAATTCACTAGACTAACTCGACAATCAACTAAATATCATTCATTCACTGTGGAGGTCCCCAGATGTCGGAGAGCCTTCTACTCAAATAGCTTCTTTCCTCGTGTTGCTGGCCTCTGGAACTCCCTTCCTGACCCCTGTTTCCCCGACAGTGCAGACATGCAGAAGTTTAAAACTAATGTAAACAGACATCTCGCTGCACAGATCCCAATATAAGTTGACTGCCCCCTACCTTCTCCCCATTTCTTTTTTCTAAGTAGCCCCTTACGTCTACAGTGGCGTCCTGCTTTTATTGGGGTGAACTATGTTAAAAAAAAAACTGACACATATAAAAACACGTTGGCTTACAAAGAATTAATTCTCAGATGAGACACTTTAAAATAGAATATGAACTTCCTATAAATTAAACAAAATTATTAAAGTGTGTTAAAGCCCAATGAGTGTCAAACATATACAGAGGCGATTATTTTTTCCGTACCCGTATAATAATACGCGTGTACCTTGGCCTGTACGTACGTTATCATCTTTCACACTAATTACACAATGAAATGCAATGAGATATTTATTAATTTTCTCATATTGCTCCAGAACCAAATAAGACGGTATAAATAGAATACCGTCGTCGTTATTATATAAAAACATCATCCGCTTGGTGTATTAAAAAATATTTTATAATGAAAATGAAATATCTACTTAGAAATCTGTAAATTGTCGAGTAAAAACAATTAATTAAAAGATTAAAACGTTTGTTCATCTATTACTAATTGGGGTTTGTTTTTAATCTTTGAAACCGAAACTATTTTATCACTTCTATAAATTGTACTACTGTTCTATCATTCACTGCTCAATTAAGTTTATTATACTATTGAAGACTAATGTACTATTTTTAGCTGCTAAATTTAGTAGTGGGGTAACGTAGTATCTGTTCTGTTATACAATCAGTACAGTGAAAATTACTGGGTGATTTACTGTTCTTTTACCCACAAATTGTTTTGCCTTTTTAACAGACCAATTCTTCATTATGTGTACACGAACCAATTTTGTTACTATAGAATTCTCTTTCGCGCTTTTTTACAAAATACTTTAAGTTGTAGAGAGTAAAGATCAGAATCTTTAAAAAATTAATATAAAATCGCCTAATCATCACCAGACTTGTGCGACTTCCGGACAGAATAAATTACAATTGAGGATAACATTAGTTTTAATGTAATGTATTAATTACACTTTTTTAGGGTGGGGTATATCGACCGTGCATATATTAGTATATGTGTGGGGAATAAATAATATTTGCCATTTTTTCCTGTTATTTCTAGACTTGTACAGAATAGTAGCAAGTAAAATTATTTCTGACTAATAAAGTCAGAAATAATTTTACTTGCTACTATTTTGTTCAAAATGCATTTTATTATTTCGCCCTTTTAAGTTTTTCTGCTTTTTTCGTTTTATACGTAGTTTTGAATTGTTTTGTATTCACGTTTTTTAGGCTTTTATATTCATTTTCACATGTTATCTTTAAAAATTCAAAGCAATGCCCGTAATTATTATACAAGTTAGGTCGGGGCGTTAACAGGCAACGGACGCTTGCCAAATTATGTTACGTGAACTAACTTGTGCGTCCAGAGTAAGATTAGTCATCGTTTCTGGCATTACACAAACATGGGGGAGAAAACATATGATAGAAGTACATATACTTTGAAGACAAGTGTTTTCAAATTACGAGAAAAAGAAAAGAAAAATACTCAGTGCAAAAATAAATGTGTTAATATTATGTAGTTGGTTCACTATTTTACAGAAATTGCTAAGCCAAAACCCAACACACAAAACATCACTTGCTTTCTGTTCTGAACAAGCACTTTGGAACTGTAGAAATGAAGAAAAATATGAAAAGCGCGAGAAAAACGTTAGTCACTAAAAACGATTACCCTAAAATGTCACAGTTGCGAAAAGACAAAATCAAAACAAACTGGTTACACATCTTCTAAACAATAAGTCTTCGAAAGTTGATAATAATCCGGAAATTGGTTATCATAGTACATTATAATTATAAAATAAAGTGAATCCTAATTGTAAATGAAATTTATATGGGATCAATAGTGAAATAATCGATTAGTATATATATATAGCTGCTACAGAATATACCTATTACTGCTGAATAGGAAATAGAGTTTATGTTGTTTATACAATTATTTAATTATCTGAATATATTTAACTACATAAATCCTTCTATTTCAAAACACACTTAATATTACGGTATGATGAAACGAGAGTGCACTATCAAAATAGCTCTTCACATTGGAAGATTAAAAAAATTATGTATCTCTAAATATTAAGAGAAATGAAAAGAGTATTGTCTAAAAGCTTTATGAACTTTTATATTTGAAGAGCCCTTTTCAAAAATTACAAATCTCTAATGTACAATAAACCGTTTCTAAAAATAATGAAGTTCAAATGTGCATAATCTCTAAATTTTAAGAGCTTTTGTTGTACATTATGAATCTAAATATTTAAAGTGAGCCTTTGAAGAGTCCTTTGGAAAAAATATGTATCTCTAAATTTGAAGGGGGTTCAAAAATATATAGGACCTGTTGCATTTGAAAATTTGTTTTACAAAATTATTAAACTGATCTTAAAAATACAAACACTTCGACACAATACACAGATTATTTAATTGATACGTTACTTATGTACTAGCAGCATTGAATACACACAATTAAAGGTACTAAACAAATGAAAGCAAATAAATAGAGCAATAGTTCCAGCAGGTGCTATTGAAGTTTCAAAATGACAGTCCGATGGAGGGAAGCTATGACATAAATACATTTCGATTCAAGGAAACGATTTCCTTGAAAAAGGGTATAAATAGTACGGAAAAATTAACATCGTACTTTTTACAGGTAGCGAGAACATTTTTTATTAGCATTCTTTTACGAATAACGTATTAAGAACACACAACATTGTCTAAGCATTTTCGGTCGCGGATTAAAACTAATATTTCAACTGTTGCCTTTGTGTCGAGTGTATGCAAATCTAACAGCTAGAAAAACTTCGACCATAGACGCAACCTATGCCTGGAGAAGAAAATGTAAAATTTAAAACCCGATCATATGAAATGAAAAAGGGATATAATCTCTCGATGCAGACGCATACATATATTTAAGTAAGTAATCAGTAACCATAGTAAGAGCTATCATCTAAAACTTAAAAAACAACAATAATATTGAATACGTGAACTATAAAAATACAATAGATTGAAAACTAGGTTAAGAAATACGAGATTTCATCAATAAATGAAACATTCATTAAACAAAAAATAATAATCAAATATATTTCGACGGAAACATGTCATCGTCAGCGATTACATACATTTTTTCTTTTTTTTTTCATTTTCATTGTTGACTTCCCACGAACAGCGAAGCAGCCGAGAAATCACAACTTCCGGTTAAATTGAGTCAGTTTTCTTTAGTTTTTTTATTTTTGTTTTATTAAAGTCCGATTTCGTGTAGCTATCACGCTGGTGCGTGTTGTTTGTAATAAGTCTGTGGCACTACTTAAACGCATCTTCAAGTGAGGATTAATATGGAATAGATTGAAAACCAGGTTAAGCGATGAGACATTTTTTAAATAAATGAATTTCTTTTTTATGATAATTAAATATAGTTCGACATAAACATGTTATTTTCAGTGATTAAAGACAGTTTGTTCCTTTACATTGTTGAGTTCTTCCGAACAGCAGAGCTGGCGAGACATCACAAGAACGTCCGGTGGTAATGGAGGCAGTTTTTATAAAGTTCAATCAGGTGTAGCTATCACGCTGGCGTGTGTTGCTTGTAATACATTAATAGCGCTACTTAAACGCATTTTCAAGTGATGATTAATCTGAAATAGATTGCAAACCAAGTTAAGACATGAGTTAGTTTTTAAATAAATGAAATATTATTTTCTTATGATAATCAAATATATTTCGACATGCACATATTATATTCAGCGATGACAGTCATTTTTTTCTTTTGTTTTTTTTCTTTTTCATTGTTGAATTCTCCTGAACAGCAAATCCGCCGGGAAATTACGACACCCTCTGGTCCTAATCGATCCAGTTTTTAAAAAGTCTGATCTGGTATAACAATCACACTGGCGCGTGTTATTGTAATAAATCAGTGGCACTACTTTGAAGCGTCTTCGAGTGAAAATTAATTTGGAATAAATTGAAACCGAAGTTAAAAGATGCGACATTTTTTGCATAAATGAAGCTTTTTTTATGAATAATTATATCTTCACCAAATTGGAATTTAAAAAAATTGACTTTATTTCCAGTGAATGGCGTCATGATTTATCGGCGGCTTCACCGTTCTTGAGAACTCAACAATGAAACACCTTGTCTGTAATCGCTAAAGAGTATGAGTTTATTTGTAATATATTTGATTATTATAAAAAAATAAATGTTTAATATATAAAAAAAAATCTCGCACCTCTGAACAATAGTTTAAAATTAATTCCATATTAATTCTCACTTGAAGATGCGTTTTGGTAGCGCCACATATTTATTACAAACAACACAGGCCGGCGTGATAGCTACACCAGATCTGACTTTTTAAAACTGACTCCATTACCGCCGAAGGGTGTTGTGATTTCTCGACGACTTCGCTGTTCGCCACTTATTTATCACACAAACTATATTTTGAACCAATTATATATAGGTCATAGGAAAGATACGGCACACCATTAAATGATATTATGGGGATGCATCCCAAAGAACGAATTTAGGTACATTTTAACAAATAACACATCCATTCTGGCGGTTTAGAGTTGCAGTGTTCGCCACTTCATAATGGAAGCATTGTTTATACGCATTAATACACACAACATACATTCTTCCCGTTATGAGGGGGGTGAAGGTGTATTGAAGTGCTGTTGAAATAATTTAAAAGAGCCCCATCTTGATAGATTCACCAATTTATTTCATTTTGCAACCGCTTGACGACGACCGATGTCGGTTGAAAACGTTCGCATAAAATACGGAGATTTTTAACACTCCTTGGATTATAACATCAAATCCGCTGGACGAAGACTAGAAAAAACAACGGATCAAAAGCTGAATAATATATACATATATATACATACATTTTTATACATTCATATATATATATATATATATATATATATATTAATATATATACATTTTTATACATTTATATATATATATATATACATTTTTATACATTTATATATATATATATATATATACATTCATATATATATATATACATTGTTATACATTCATATATATACATATATAGAGAGAGAGATTTGTATATATATATATATATGTATATATATATACATTAATAATACACCACGATACCAATATCAACAAATTAAAAATACTCGAAGCCATCTACATAAAAACTAAACATCCCACATCTCATGTACATTTCAACTTTACAGACGCCTTTTCAAGTTATAAACTACTTGCCGTTATAATTCAAAAATGAGCACAAAAGTAAAGTCATAATTTGTAAAGACACTAAAACTAATACCGCCTGAAGATGATTTGACGATTCAAATCGAAAGTACTTGCAAAAAAGAAAAACGAATGGAACAAGAAACCCATGGATCATATTTACATCAATTTGACCGAAACAATAGATGGACAATTCGGAAAATTGAAAAAATAAAAAAAAGGTGCATCAAACAAAACCACACCGTGTTATTTAATAATGTTTGCCTAAATGAAAATATGCTGCCTAAATACACACAATATATACATTACTATATATATATACATTTGTATATATATATATATATATATATATATATATATATATATATATATATATATATATATATATGTGTGTGTGTATACATTCATATATATATACACATTTGTATACATTCATATATATATACATTTGTATACATTCATATATATATATACCTTTATATTCATTCATATATATATATATGTATATATATATATATATATATATACATTTATATACATCGATATATACATATATACATTTGTATAAATTCATATAGATAAATGTATGCATACATGCATATATATTTACATATATACATGTTTATACATTTATATATATACATTCATGTATACATTTGTAAGTAAATTTCGCGTACAACATCGGTCACTCTCTGCTGATGTGGGCCATTTTAGAATAGGTTGAACCACTCCTTAATTTGTTACACCTATCGCATCTTGTCCAAATATCTGCTGAATCGAATGCGACGACGGAGATGAACACCGTTCCCCCCATAAAAAAACTCAAGAGGTGTTTTCGGCAGTGGATTGATCGGTTGGCTTAGAGTGTGCTAGCACAAGGGGCCTACTTTTAAGGGGGTTCCATCTTTCTCACTTATTTGAAATATTTTTCTACACTTGCGTTGGATACCTTTAAGACAGGCCTCATATATATATATATATATATATATATATATATATATGTAAATACTTAATAATTTAAAAATACATGTCTATAGCCCTTGTACTTATGAGATTGGTGGTTAAATCTCTAAGACTGTCGACCCTTGGGCAACAGTAGTCTCTATTTTGTTCTGTGGGCTTCCGCTATTGCTGTTACCATTGTTGTTCTTATTTTTTATTATTATTGTTTTAACTATATTAACAACACTATCAGCAAGGAACCATGTACAATCAGTTTTTAGTTGTGAAATTATATAATTTTTGTTTTATTTATGTGGGCACACATACATGAGGTTACGTTATAATTCAACTAACTGCGTACACATTGTGTATATGTTCGTAAGCGGCGAGCGAACATTTCTCTATATACACTGACTTAACGTAAATTCGTCTTCATTTATTTCGCTCAGTGATTCCGCGTTTTTTTTTTTAATATGCCTATATTCTCTCTGATTTGATTCTATTATTTTCGTCATCGATTTACATTATTCTGCATTAATACTTGTTTGGATGTTTACAAAATATCTAATAACCAATTACACTCTCTTTTAATACCTTTTTTGTAATTGACTATTCACCGTTAACTTACGTCATAATCGAACTCTTAACATAGAGGTGCATTTCTAAACCCCTTACCAATTGCCTGTTCATAATTCTTCTGGCATTTCCTTTATTTTGGTTTTCGATTAGTAGTTAGTAATCTACGTTAAATTACTAGTTTCCCATATCCTGTAATACATACAGATATGTATCAGAAACTCTACCGTCGGTCAATCAGTCTGCAACGCTGTATTCTTCAATTGACTTTTAATAGCTTAACGCGCAAATTGAATATGTGCATTGTATTTTAGATGCGCCTAATCATTTCCATGAGATACTCTGGCTGTCGGTCGTTCTCTCACAGTTTAGTTTTGAATAGCAAGTCCTTTTGTCGGTCACATTTCACTTTGAAACATTCTGTTTTTACCTGTTTATATTGCAACAGTATTTTATTTGATCTGCCATGCTCATATTTCAAATAGCATTTTCCCCGTTAAATGGATAAATTGAATGAACGCATCTTAGTAATGCGTCATTGTTAAGTAACGTATTTTAACCGGAACCTTTTTCATCATTTGTTTTAATTTATTTTATTACTGATGTCTATTTTTCAACGGTTTTCTATGCTGTTTAAATGTCTGTGCGCATCTTTATGGGCGTAATTATATGCTGTTATCTTTTTTAATCGCAACATTACCAGAAAATCTATCTCAAATAATGTTTAAGCATCATTTAATAGTTATTAATTCAGCTAATTTCTTTCTCGGGATACTGTTGCGTGATTTCTGTCGAGATGCGCTTGATATATTCGTTAGACGAGCACATATACAGATGTCGTTAGTCACTATATTGTTAAAATATTCTTCGTAGCTGAAATCTGCTTTAGGATTAATTAATGCCAATACACGACGTAGTATATTTAGATATATTAATTTATAATGTCAACAAACAATTAACGCCCGGGTTGATTGGATCATACTTTCATATATAGGTTACATTATCATTTTCTTTATCAACGTGGTCATGTTTAAAATACAATCTTTAACGTTCATATAATGTTCGACAAGTCATCGTTTCGTATGTTTGAAAGTCACCTTTACTCTGTGATATTATGATTCTGCTTAAGGATAAGTCTCTTACGTGGTCATCCATAGCTTCAGTTGAAATCTCCGCGGGCGTTACGGAAGATTTTGTCATGAAACAAATTGGACACTAGTCTGCCGGGAGATGAAATTTCCAGCTTGGATCCCTTAGTTTGATTATTGGATACATATTTCCCTCAGGAAGAGCAGTCAGATACTATTAGTTCAACTATTATATATTCAGTTTACCTTGGGGAAGATAGAGATAAGAAGTAAGCTGTCAAATGTTATATATGTGTAAGTGTATGGTAGCCGGAAACGGAAGACCCATGTGATGACTAGCACGCTGAGATGATTCGTTTTTGAGTGAACGGGTTTATTATGTAATTATGTCGTCTTAAAATATAACGATTAGTTACCAAGACTCTTTTTTCATTCAAAACATGCACCTAGTATAATAAATAAATATACGTGTTGAGTACACTGTGTTTGTGTTAGTTCTTAGTAATTAATAAGAGTTTGCCTATTATGAAGAATCACTGAGGAGAGATGCGTCCTGTCAAGCAAAACAGAACCAACGGACCGGCAAGAGGAAAATTTTATTTCTTTAAAACTGTCATATCGAGCCCTGACTAATTTAAAGGATGTGTAATAGTACAAGCACATAAGGGTCAACATGTTGTAAACCTTTTGTAAAACATAACCCCCGTCGTGAGAGATGAACAAGATGCGTCTATTCAGTCTGGGTATTTAGCGATAAAAATGCTATTTGTAACCTAAACAAGCTAGTGAGAACGTCAAACCAATGAATATGGCCTTTTAGAGAAATACTTAGACACATCTAAAAATTATCGCTGGAAAAATATTGCGAATTAATGTTGCCTTGTTAAAATACAAATGAAAAGATATCACATACACAAATAAAGGTATTTGTTTGTCTGTCTTTCTCTCTGTCTGTATACATGTCTGTCGTAAGGTCATGTGTGTATATAAGAAACAACCGGAAGTTGTCATCAATATAAATTGTTAGCCATCAAACCCAGTCATAGACTATGCAAAGTCGATGTAAGTCAATTTTCTTATGAAAAATGTCTTTATTCAGGACCGATAACGGTTCGGTATGATGTACAACTTTCTTAAGATAAGTAAAATTATAGATGAATTCACATCAGAGACAGTATTATAAAGAATGTGGAAGATACTTGGAGTTAAAGAATAAAAACAATAAAGAAGAAAAAAATTAAGAAGGTGGAAATATTCGGGAAAAGAGATAAACGAGAAGGTAAGGTACCAGCCTGACCATGAAAAGTACTAGAATTGTAAGAAAGCTTATTGCTACGATATGTAGACATATGTAGGTGATTGGAAAGTAAATCGCTATTATTGAATGCTAGTAATTTATTTACAAGATTAAATTCTTACAAGTAATTAATGTGAACCAATGCGAATGATGTATATCATGTGATTGTATTTTAAATTCAAAATGCGCTTCAGCATTCATCATGTGGCTCTCAAGCACTGTCGGACTTTATTAGATGACAGAAGTCAGTATTTTCTTTTTTTTTTACTAATGAGTCACGACTTATCAAGCATAAGGGGTAATGAGATTGGTAGATTGACAGTTAAATGATGATAACTACTATGATATTATTGAAAATCTTCAGATACCACCCACTCGAACCCTATCCCCTATTTGCTAGAAACATCGCTGGTTGTATGTGATTACTAAAAGAAACAAATCTGAAGAAGCGAGAGTTTGTTCCTCAAATTGGCTTGTAAAACACATACGGTCTTCAAGTGGTTTGAGAAGTTCTATTACACGTACTAAATAGTTGACAGTAATTTTCCTATCATCCGGTATGATATATAATCAAACTAAAATGTTACTTCTGAAACCTTGGAAAAAGAAACTCATATAGAAGAGTATATAAACATTCTCGGTTCGTTAACAAAATCTTAATCCCTAATAATCATTGAACGCTTTTGTTTTGGTCTCCCGGAATTTTTTAAATATTATAAAAAATGGCTATCTATATTTTAACGTTTTTATTTTTTTAATATTAAATTCGCAAAGTAATTTTCTCATATACCATTTAAAAGTCGGTTTTGTACTCTGTATGGACGAGAAAAGAGTGTTTTGAGCGACACCTCCCCATATATGGCAGCTACTTAATCTTTGGACGTATCTATCTATTATACAGATAGAGTATTTCGTTAGGAGTGAGGTACTGTCTAGGGCGGTATAAAGATCAGACCACTGTTTCAGGGACCCGAGCAACCGATTAGATATAAGTCTTCCATTTCAGATCTCAAGTGAAAGTCAGTCCTGGTTGCTTATCAAAAATGGGCCTTCCTGAATATTGTTCAATGGGTACAGTAACATTCTATATTTCCCGTATAGGAGAGAAAAATAAGTAAATCAATTTCAATGTATTTTTTTAAATTTTAAAGTTTAAAACATATCTTTTATTAATTTTGTATTTGTGGGAATAACATTACATTCATAAAATGAAGCGGATTGGAATTAACATCTTTCATCGGAGACACCGAAACAAAACACTATGTATATTCTAATTTAATTCGCATTACCGAAATAAAAATCACAACTTGAAACTAGTAAAATGTACCTACTTTACAGGAGCTCGTTAGGAACGGAAAAATAGATTCTTTTCCATATCATCTTCTTAACAACATCCGTACTACAATCTCGAGGTTCTTCTTCTTTATATCCAACTGACTCAATATCTTAATCACTCTTATATGACATTTATGCACGTCAGAACATTATTTACCTTCTCGTCCCGAATGTTCAGCATTCTTAATTTCAAAATGTGCTGGTGCATTTGTATAAGATACTATCTGTTTACCAGCAACTGAGTATCCAGTCCTTCTTATGTCTCCAATAATTAGGTTCTATGACAAAAAAAACAAGTCATGCGCTACACTAAGAAGAAATAACATTTTTTACCATCTTCTAGAAGTGTTGAAATGAGGATGGAAAAATTGTATTATTTGGTTTATTCGAACCCATATTCTCAGCTTGGTTGTTATATTTATCAAGTGTCAACCGATTAAACCGACAGTCTTCAGGTGTATTTTTTGGAACTTGCTAATCTTCACGTCAAACTCGTAAATTGGAACGAAATTTAGAACTGAAAGCTTCATGTACGTTCCCATTTTGCCAGCCGTTCCTTTGCGAACATTCGTGAAATTCTGTTTGATGAGAAATCATCTCAGATACAGAAAAAAGAACGGAATTCGAGTTTACAGAAACACATTTTTTTCGGCAGTAAGACCATTGACATTTTACTTCCAACAGGCGAACACTTTTGGCTGAGCCATACTTTTTCTTTTCCCGTTTGATTTTCGATAATAATCGACAAAACCTTAGTGGTCATACATGCAATATGGTCTTCTACTAATCCAATTTAAAAATCAATTGTCTTCAAAATAATTCACATTTTTCTATTCAAGTAAATATTGTTAATCCTCTCATAATATTTTCATCATTCAACTGACAATAAATTTATCTCATTCACCCTTATCCTCGAGTAGTTTTTGTCCTTGATATGTGACAAGGGTGTAGTAAAAAAAAATCATTTTCGTTCATGCAGTTTTCTCTTTTCTTCTAAACTTTCACTTATAGACTAAATCTTTCGATTATGTTTGTGTTCACCTCTCAAGTATTTAAAAAAATAACATATACTTCATGAAGTTACAATTTTATTAGAGATTTATAAATGAAATGTAGCGTTTGAGAAATTATATAATAATATTTGAAATTAAGTCTAGAGGAATTTGGAAAAAAGATATGAAAAATATTGGCAAAATTCATCGAATCGATCATTTAGCATCCGTCAACGTAAACACTTTTGTTTCTTACTTATGTTATTCGTACCTTGTCTCGAAACTTCTTGCATGCACGAGGGGTCAAACATGCGATTTTGCTTTATATTAAACGTTATCATAGGCGCCTGTAAGCTTTTTCCTGTCGTGACCTGATAATTATGGAAAGAATTGAAACAAACCAAGAACGAACGGCATCAGGGAGTGTTAAAAGACAAAGAAGACGAAAAAGTGGTAATTTGATCCAGTTATTCGCCATGATGATTGAGGTTTTCTAGTTGAGACGCTACTTTACACACTTACTCGTCGACACATCAACGCTTGCGTGTACATGCAATCGGCAATGTCCGTATAAGGCTGAATAAATGTATCTCCTTTTGAGTGATGTGCAAATCCGATACACACATTAATCCGCTGGGACTACAGTTTGTTCGAGTTTCGTTACCTGCCTGTCGTAACAAATGGAACCTGTCAGATTACATGCAAATTGTAAATTCGGCTACTGTCAAAGAATCGGAAAGAGTGACATGAGACCACTGTAATATTGCAAACGATTCACGTAATTCGACAATGTTATTGCAATATACAAGAAGCTCTAGACATGTCCAGATTCGTTGATTAATGCCCTGCTACACTTAGTGAAAGCGAAGAATTTCAAAGACCGACAGGCTCTCTATATGCAATTTAGCCTTCTGGCATACACTCTGCGAAAAATGGACGACTTGATTTGAAAACTGATTTCTTTTGCTGAGAGTTTTTTTTGACTCATTCGGTTGTTGTACCTGCAGTTTCATTTTGATTAGCCTAACAACATCTCTTTTTTGTTCTATCCCCATTCTCTTTATATACCCTTCTTTTTCTTATTTTTCTTCTTTTCTCTTCTTCTTATAATTATTATCATTATTAGTAGTAGTAGTAGCCGTATTAGAATAAAAAGGAAGAATAATTAAAACTCACGTCGATATTTAAAACATCCATATATTGACAAGATATACAATAGAAATTCTATGAACACAGATGTGTTGTTTGTGACTTTCATAAGATAGCAAATTAACTGATATGTGAATACATATAGGCTAGTTTCTTTTTGAACGCCAAATGTAGACGGTTCAATTTTCATCTATTATTACAGCAGAAATATATACGCGTTGTAAATAAGGGCCCGTGCTTCCACCCAAAGTATTTGTTTTCTACTACAAATTTGAGTGAAGCAGTGATTTGATAAACTAAACAAAGTTGGGCCAATCAGAATGATGTAATTTAATAAGACCAGGAATGTAATCCACTTGCTTAGTATTATAATTAATTATGTTGGGTGGAAAGAGATCAATTAGAGTGTTTGAATATTCTATAAGCGTTTTATATTTATTCATGTATTTATTTATATATTCATTTATGATTTAAGAGAAGTTTTTTATTTCATGGTACCACTGTTTACGCGACTAAAATTGAGCCTAGTAAATATTGCCGCGTATTATCCATCGTATTACTCGTCAGTCATGTTTGATCTGAACATATAAGAAAAACAAAAAGAGGAGATTGGTAACACCATCAATATACTGTCCGTTACATGCCGGACTTTTCAAAGATTTTAATTTGTATTATTTCTTAGTTAGCAA
Organism: Sepiola atlantica; assembly: GCA_963556195.1. NCBI lineage: Eukaryota > Metazoa > Mollusca > Cephalopoda > Sepiida > Sepiolidae > Sepiola > Sepiola atlantica. The sequence goes on along the minus strand of OY744524.1, from coordinate 143,200,651 downwards.
ATGCAGAGGGTTTACAAGGATATTAAAAATAAGAAGAACAAAAATTAAATGTAAGACAAAGAAAAAAATTTAATGTAAGACAAAAAATAAAATAAAATATAATACAGAAGTGAACAAAAAAGAAAGCAAGGTTAATTTCGTATGTGAAAAAAGTAAACGGGCCATGTGAATTCATTTGAAAATGTTACTGACTAAAGTTTTGTTTCTCATCAAAATCCTTATTTATTTATAATTTTTTTCTTAAAATATTTTTTAATGGTGGAATGTAAAAGCGACTGCGTTACTAAACTCATTAATATAATGAGAATTTTGATAATTAATAGGGGTAATAAATATTTTGTGTTCAATTTTTAATCATGAATATTAATGTAAAACAAAAATAGACATGATCGCTCGTCTAGTTAACACATACTATTTTGTGATTGTTGAACGCCATATTTGTAGCAATGGCGAATAAATAAAATTCGCTAATATATTTGATAATTTAAACTAACAAATGAATAAATTAACATTAATAATTAGCTCAGGAGATACATAAATATAACGCAAATTGACACGAATAAATAATACTTATTATTGGCATAATTTACAAACATAAAACGTTAAATCGTTATTATCATTGGTCATGATCGTAATAATTGTGATCAATGAAGGCCGCAAGCAAATTAATATTTTAAACCAGCAAACCGATGAATTAATATTATAATGAAGTAAAGTTTTAGACACTGTATAATTAGTAATTATCGCTAGCTATCATACTTGAGTAGTGATTAATAAGTGTCGTAAATGAATTTATAATTGAACCTCAAAAATTCATGAATTAACAGTAATACTCAGATAAGTAAATGTGTCTATATGTTAATAGATAAATATTTATATAGTGTATTTATTTGCGGAATATATGAGTAAAATAGGCAATACCTATAATAATATGAACATAAAAATTATGTTTGATAAAAAGTGTTGAGTCTTGCCAAAAGGTTTGGTGCTTTTGTCTTAGAAATGGTTTGGGTTACTCAGGATGCTAGACGGGGGCATTGCTATAGAAGTCGTTCTCTGAATTGCACACCGCTGGGGGCGGTTTAAATTTCCTTTTATTATGACGGCTGATTAATCGGTGTATAATTAAGCATGCGAAAAGTATATGAGTTCAATACAAATTTTATTAAGTTCATATAAAAATTGCGTATAGCATCTATCATACTTTTTAATTAGGCTAAAAGATAAATCTAACGATCTTTACAAAATAAGCGAAAGAAAGAAGACAATACTAATTAACGACTTGATATGAAGTGAGTTTCTGAGGAAACTTTCAGAGTAAAGGAGTGATGGCGCCCACATATTTCCGATTAGTGTCAATTAATTAGTTCACAGAGCTGGTAAGAAAATGATCTAATTTCGAGTCATTTCTCGTCTTTCACATCCTATTTCAAGTGAATGCAATTTTACACAATAGACGCACACTTTTTTTATAAACTGCTTATGTATATGCGATATCAGTCGCAACGGTTAACTAATTTGCATATTGGTTTTGAAAGATTATCTTAATTAACTATTATTTGTTTAGATTTTTGAAAGATTATCTTAATTAACTATTATTTGTTTAGTTTTTTGAAAGATTATCTTAATTAACTATTATTTGTTTAGTTTTTTGAAAGATTATCTTAATTAACTATTATTTGTTTAGTTTTTTGAAAGATTATCTTAATTAACTATTATTTGTTTAGTTTTTTGAAAGATTATCTTAATTAACTATTATTTGTTTAGTTTTTTGAAAGATTATCTTAATTAACTATTATTTGTTTAGTTTTTTGAAAGATTATCTTAATTAACTATTATTTGTTTAGTTTTTTGAAAGATTATCTTAATTAACTATTATTTGTTTAGTTTTTTGAAAGATTATCTTAATTAACTATTATTTGTTTAGTTTTTTGAAAGATTATCTTAATTAACTATTATTAGTTTAGTTTTTTGAAAGATTATCTTAATTAACTATTATTTGTTTAGTTTTTTCATAATTTACTGATTATTTTGATGTCAATATAAGAAAAAATATGTTTTTACGATATTATTTTATTTTCTGGACAAATATTAATCATTTTTGTTCAAATGTTCCTCTCTTTAGAGGGGGCAACTTGATTTGAAACAAGTTGTGATCTGTTTCTAAATTGCAAGTAAAAAGGCAAATTGATTTCTTCTTGTTGTCTTTTTTATTCACATTAAAAAGATAAATTAATTTGTATCGAAATGATCAACATATAAATGCTGATCTATCTCTATGAATACATGAGAATAAGTGTGTCTACTGCACACAATAGACAGTAATGCTTTGATCATTTGAGAAGGATTACTGCTATTTCGGGGGGTATTTTGCAAAATCACTTACCTTACCAATACTTTATAGTCTTATCTACTCTATCAGTTATAGAAAGAGGGAAGCTTTCATATTACCCCACAGGTATTGCAGCCACGTCCACTTCTAAACGTGTTACACTAAGCATTCCTACATAGTCACCCATCTAAGTTTTGAAAAAGTTTAACGTTGCTTAAATCAAATAATTCCGCAAGATCTGATGTCCAGCGTGGTATAGCCTGGAGTAACTTGAAATAAAACAAACAAACATTGATGCAAAGAATGAAACAAACACGATTGAAAAGACTACATCCGACGCCGCATGGCATCGATAATAAAAACATTTCAAAAGAATTTATGAATTAAAGGTGACTGTGAAATTATCTCTATTCTACGGGACATGAAAAGAACAGCATGCACATTAGAGGCCGACTTTTTCTAAGAATTTTTCATAGTTTCCTGTCTCAACCGGATATGAATAATGTTAGTTTAAGTAAACAGGATCGCTGGATATATTAATGTAACTATGAGTTTACGTTGAACTGTAGTATAGCCATATCGAAAGTGTGTGCGTCAATTACTATACATTACTATACGGACGATTTAACATCTTATGATACATATTACTTTGCAGTACTCTGCTTTTAAAGTGTAAATATCAGTTGTTATATTTGGATTATGTGGACTACTATTCCAATCTTCACAACATTCCGGCTAATTTAATCTCCAACTTTCTTCCAGTGCTTCTTTTCGAACTTGAAAACTTTTACATCGAACTCGGTAATCTATCCGGAATTTCGAACTAGACTGTTATGTAATCCTCGAATGTAGATTGTTTTCGTTCCGTCAGCAGTGATGGTTTAACTCTACAACATAAAAAGTGTAACTCCCCTAGTTTAGTTATATACAAAAAAGCATGCATTTAAATAAAAGAATAAAAGAATATTGATATTTATCATTGGAATACATAAGAGAAATATATATATATATATATATATATATATATATATATATATATATATATATATCATGATTATTAGTAAAATGCATTTAGCTTGATAGTATACTGCAGTTTAACGGTAGTACAGATCATCAGAAGTGTATGCGACTAACATCAACAGAGTTCGCTGTTGAATAATTTCTCCAATATCTTATGTGTCAATTCAGTTCTGTTTCGATTGAGGACTTGGTTTCTATTTCAACTTCGATTCTCACTCTCCACTTTATATTTTTTCAAATTTTGAAATTTGGCTTTTCCACTGCCAACTGATCTATCTATGTAATTCCTCTGATGATAAGATTTTAATCTTTGAAAAGCTTTGACTTAAGGAAAAAATAATAAACATGTTTTTACCGAGTACACCTTGCATTGAATAATCGAAGTTGAAATAGATTTGTCATTCATACATGTTTATCCCTCTTCTTTCATTTATCTTTATAATTGCTCTATCTCGTATATTGAGCTTAAACCATTTCACTATAGTTTCTGTCAACAAAACGTATACTTCTAGTTTCATAGAGAATATATATATATATATATATATATATATATATATATATATATCAATATATTAATTCGTGTATCCACATAAAATGTTATGAAATATAATCTTTTATGTGTCGAATTTTAGAATTTACTTTAACAATGCTCAATACGTGAGTAAATCTAGGTAGAAGTTATGAAAATATATTCATGGAAATTAAGCTACACAGAGGCTTCTGCGTTTCAATCTTTTAAAAAATCGTCAATCTAAAATGTATGGAGTTTTTGTTGCTGGGTGTTTTTTATATATACATGATGTGTTTAGTCTAGCTAGTTAACAAATTAGAGTCTTTGTTATTCCATCCCACTGGTCAATCTTTCCATCAATCAATCGATGTGTTGGACGTTGTTCACTTCAGAGATGTCGGAAATACTATTTCCTTATCTCCATCGCAGGGTGCCATCCCCTCTGACGTTCACACCCAGCACACGTGTACCGTATCGAAACAGCTCTGATGTCTTGCACTTCAGGCTATCATCAGCAATGATACATTACATCCATTCTAGCGCCACTCCCTCAAGTTGCTCGCACATATATCGGCATCTATTGTGTAAGCCGCTATATATTAATTAAGCTCACGGTAGCCCATGATTGGGCACACCTTTGACTTGTTATGTTCTACCACTGCCATTAGAGGGGTAAGACCTTTTCGAGGCACATCTCTTGGTTGGGGTACGCGATTAATCAGCCATCTTTGATCTAGGCGTCAAGCTCTTTTTCATATGCGGCCTTAAAATTCGCGGCTACGGGATACTCTGTGACACCATTCCGTAGCTTGATTGATACGTTATTATCCGTCCATTTCCGCGACGTAGCCCAGATTATTTGGCGTTGGTCGAACTCTACTTTAAAGTCTGGCCGATGAATGCAAAGTGCAAAGTGGTCTAATGAAAACACAACCCATTGCCTTAATAGCATCATATCTGAGCAGTGGGTCGGACACTAGTATGTGTGTCTACGTCACCAGGACATTGACCTTAGTGTATACGGCAGAGCCTGGTAAATACTGAGTAATGCTACACCACAGCACGCCTCTGTCTCGTCATTTATTGCCGGTATTTTGATGCTCCTCCTGCTCTAGGTACAGCATGACCATGCACTTACTATGGTACGGGTGCAACCTGAATCCAGGCATTTTGTTTACATGAACTCATATGATTAGTTGCGCTTCAATTACAACTTGTCTGGAGAGCAGAGCAGCGCTGACATCTTGCCCCTTGAGTCGTTTTTTCCCGGACAGCTTGAGGACATGTGTCTGATCCCGCCACACTGATAGCGTCGTATGTTTCCCCGTCTTCAGTTCATGCGCTCCTTTGCAATCTGACAATTCTGCCTACGACAGAAGCAATTAACTTTGGCATATGGGTCGGGCTCTGCAAATTTCTAAGGTCACTCTGGACCGACTGCGCGGCCATTACAACCTGTTCCCAAAGTTGTGCTTCATCGCTACTGATGGCTCGGCGCGCTCAAGCAACTGTTCAATCGGCTTCGCTTCTATGCTTATGGAGGCCTTCACGGATTGCTTCACTCGAACTGACCACAGATTTGTATACGAATGTCTCGTCAGGCAGCTTTCTAAGCAGAACGGCCAGCTTCTTCAATGTCACAAAGAAGACCCCCTCTGTCTCGCCTGTCATTAGTTTCCAGTAGTAAACCCTTCGTATGATATGCAAAGATCCATCACAAAAACTCTGAACAGCGCAGCCTTCGCCAGCTGAACATTGGCCTTATCATTTTCGCTTAGCTGCTGGTAGACATCCAAACAGTCTCCCGTTAGTCACAGGGGAATGACCAAAACGACTTGCTTGACTCAGCACAAGCGACAGACTGGCTCAACTCACTCACCCCAGTCTACCACAGACATTGATCTGTCAAACTCAGGGATGAGTTTTCAAGTCGAAATTTGCATCCGCCATTATATCACAAAACAGTACGGAAAATGCTGAAATAGCGTGTAAGTAGAACACGTTGATAACGCGCTCATGAAGAAAAATCAAACACGACGACGCCAATTTTCAAAACTCCGACTCTCAAATTGTAATTAACAATTCTCAAAAAAACGACGACGCCAACACTCAAATATTCGACTTTCGAATTGTCATTCACAATTCTCTACACCATGGCGACGTCAACTTTCAAAAGTCCGACTCTCGAATTGTAATTAGAATTTTTCTTAATACGCTTACGTAGACTATGAAATGTCCGCTTATTCAATTGTAATTAACAATTTTCCAAAAAACGAATCTCGTCAATCGAGTAATCGAGTAACGAACGACGCCAACTCAATTTTCCCCACTTTTTTCTCGTTGAACACTCGGCGTGGTCCCAACTCGTCACGACAACGTTATTTGTTTCTCTCTCTCTCTCTCTCTCTCTTTCTCTCTCTCTCTCTCTCTCTCTCTCTCTCTCTCTCTCTCAGGATGACAGTTTCTTCTATTTTTATCCCAACAGAAATTTTCCGATGCAAACAAATGCTCACTTGCATGAGTGAATTATCGTCGTCGCACAGAAAAAGTAAGATTCTATCTTGTAATTAGAGTGCTCTAAGCTTAATCCCCGATAAACGAACACGGTGCGACCCTCACTCATTTACCTTGTAGACGTGCGTAATAGCTGCTACAATTTATGTCATGACTATATTCTATTACCTGCTTTTTACCTCATTCAGGTTATTCTGATCTATGTATAACAGGTCGTGCGCTCCTCTATTTCCTTTCCAGCATTCTTTTTTGTTCCTCTGGGAGTAGTCCACGATTGTTAAGGAAGTGGTAGACTGTTGTCTAACTTGTGCTGTTAGGATTTTACATATCGTTGTACACAGGTTATTGGTCGGTAGTTGCTTGGGTCGTGCACTGTTCGGCATCTTTCTGTATTACCATAGTTCTCCCTTTGGTCATCCATTCTAGTACAGCCATTTTCCAGATACATCTTTTCAGTTTTTGCGTTAGTCTTTCATGTAGGATCGTGGATTTTTTCAATCAGTATGCATGCATTCCATGTGGCCTGCTTTTTCCAGTTTGCTATTTTCCTTCGAGCGTCTCTTCATTAATTTGTGTGGCCTTCCCCTCTCCAATTTCTTAAAGTTCTTTTAAAATGTTTTTCAGCCAATTAGACTTTCTGCTATGGGCTTGAGACTGCCCCTATACATACTTGCAGAAGTTTTTTGTTTCTGTCGTGTTCGGTTGTTCTGTTCTTATTAATCCTTTGTTTACATTTTGATTTACTATCTTTTATTGTTTTCAAAGATCCTGCTTTGTTTGTACTCTCCCGATTTGTATTTTAATCGACTGAATTATTGATTTTAGCTACTATATTTTATATTAGTTCTTCATGTTTCTTATTTCGTCTTTCTTTGTAAGCCAGATTTCCCCTATCCATTGTATTTTTCTTCTCTGTAATCCTATTTACGGTTTAAGCTTCTTTTCGAAGTTTGGTGATGTTGGTTTCTAGTAAGATTTCCCATCAAGGCTTTGTGCTCTCATTCCTCTAGCCAGTGTGTGTTTCTATTTTTAGTTTAGTATGTTGAGGAGTCTGTTTACTTTTTCTGTTTCTAATTTTAATTACTTTCACTCGTCGCCCCTTAGAGATGGTTGTTAAATTTTGCCCCCTTTACATAAATCATTGGATGTTTTCAACTTTTCTTGCGTCTTCCTCACAGGGTACTGTGATTTCGTCGTATTCAATCTCCCTGGGTTCAGTGTTAATGTGTTGCTATTCTTCTACCTGTGGGTGTTCACAAAGGCGTGTTTTTTATCTGTTATATCATCTGCATTTTGTTGGATTTTCATTAGTTTCAGCACTGAGATGTATCCCCTCCTCAGGATATATCTTGCTTAGTCTGCAATCAGTTGTTCCGTGACAGGGTGGTCAGTAGGCATGTATCATAAATTTGTAATTCGCTTCCGAAAGTATTTTCCTTTGGGGTTGCTTCTGTAGTAGCATTCTATCAACACTCTATTTTATTGTGGGGTCCAGTCATTTCTATATTTTGTTTAGTTTGTTATTATGTTCATTCGTGATTTCCTGCTTGGGCTTTGTTAGTGTCGTACTTGGAATTAGATGGGTAACTTATCTGTTTTGAGTCTATGATCTTCTTCTTAAAATTAATGGATCAAACATTCGCAAAATGATGATCGAGTCCCTCATGTTTGCCAACGAAGGGGGACCCACCGATCATGATACGCAGATCTTTCTTCCGAGACCTACGGTTTGTATCATTATTATGTAGCATTATTCATAAGTTGGTGGCTGTGGCAACACCAAGCCCAGTCTTAGTTTATATATGACCCTGTCACATAATGTTTATATCTCATTTTCATGAAATACAAGGTGCCCTATCACACACCCACATCAACGGATAATTATCACAGACGAGACAGTTAGAAAAAAGAACAAAAATATATTGAAGTTACAAGCACGAAAAACTAACATATATATTATATATATATATATATATATATATATATATATATATATATATAAGTTTGTTAATTTTCTTAGATGACGATAGTTTCCCATCCTATATTTATATGACAAATTGAAGAAGAGGTTAATGTGGAAGCTTTGTTTTATATTTAACTAAATATCAATATAAATTTTACACTTTTAGGGAGCTTTCAGGAAATAATTCAAATACGATCGACTTACTAGTTTAGCATATATTTATCGGTCTGTTTTTTTAAAATCCTAGGTACGTTCTTAAGAAGCGCTTTTGCTCAACTAGAAATAAACACTTAACTTAAAAAAAAACTCAACTTTCTTTTTAATTTACAAAAGTTTTCCATTCAAATATAATTTCAATACAAACAAATAAAAATACAATAACAAACCCCAAAGTCGCTCCATCTTTGGAAATCAAATTGCAATTAAATTAATGCTTCCAAGACCTCAAATGAAGAAATTAAAACACGAACGATTTTCTAGTTTAGCATTTTGTTTATCGTCGTCGTCGTATTCATCATCATTATCATTATTATTATTATCATTATCATTATTATTATCATTATTATTATTATTATTAGTAGTAGTAGTAGTAGTAGTAGTAGTAGTACTTACTAAGATCATCGTCAGTGATTGCTCACCAACAACAACCAGTAGTGTTTCCTTGAGTCTCAGTGACACAACCTTCCCAATTTTCCAGTATACTTTACCTATTTTCGATGACAACCGCAAATAACCTTGCGGTATCGCAACAACCTCTTACCATTCGTTTCTCGCTGGTAAGGACCATTAGTTTTCTCTGGGATTTAGGTGGCAATAAGTCTCCCCAAGATCCCAACATTCTCCGCACTTTTCTAGTGGAGGTCTGGTTTGTGCTGTCCCTCCTCTGGTCTTCTTATCCTCCTTGATCCTCTACAAATATTTTGTTTGGTGTCGGCCTAGGCCGGCATCATTTTCCATTTTTTGTTATATTATATTGTTTATATTATATTATACTATATTATATTATATTATACCATATTATATATTATATATATATATATATATATATATATATATATATATATATATATATATATATATATATATATATATATATTTAAATAAATTTTTCGTGTTACAAAATTTGATAACGGCGAGGAATACGGACGTTTGGGACATTTTTGGGAGGGTAGAATGAGATTAAACAAATATAAAAACGAGAGAAAACGATTAAAAAGAAATTAATTAATGTACTGAACCGGTTTTCGTCCACACTCATCAGAGTAAAACGTGGAAGTGGTTGAATACGACTAAAACCTAAACAAATATGTAATGAAAACTAGTGACAAGTTTAGGAGAAAAAAAAAATTATGGGGAGGAGAGTCATAAGTTGATCACATTAAGTCCTAAAAGCCATTCCTTTTGCTTACAAAGGGAAGGTTTGATTGACTTGATATATATGGCTTCCAGGACTTTGAGGTGGAATAGAGAATGCGATCTACTTATGACAGAAAACCAGTCACTAGTGAACGTCGACGCACATTCGGCGCTATTTATGAGATGAAAAACCGGTTCAGTACATTAATTAATTCCTTTTTAATCGTTTTCTCTCGTTTTTATATTTGTTTAATATATATATATATATATATATTAGGGGGATAAGTGGGAAGTGAAGGAAAGAGGTTATGCTGTTTCTTGTTATTTCTGTCCATTGGTTCATTTTTGTGTGGTGTTTGCTGAGGCCGGTGTAATTTATTAAGGGGAACATTATGAAGTCATGTTTCTTGCAGAGTATTTTCTTTGACTTGTGATATTCATGTGGTCTTGTTTTCTTCATGTTGTATTCCATGCGACTGGTTCTCCCTTGTAGCTTATGCGGGTTGGTTTTGAGCATTGCCGTACATTATATGGGTTCGATGGTCTCTTTTATTCCAATTTCTCCCAGTCTTTTCTCCAGGCTTTTTGTAATTGTTCCTAATGCTCCTAGGATTATTGGTATTATACTGACTTTTGTCATGGTCCATATTCCTTTCAGTTCTCTGGCGTTTTTCTGTGTCTTTGATCTTCACTCTGTGAACTGCTTGAATGGCGAAGTATGTTTGTTCAAAATGTGTCCATTCTTGTCGATTATAATAACATCAGGTCTCCTTGCGTGTATGATTTTATCTATTTGTATATCCATGTACCAGAATATTTTGTGTTTTTCGTTTTCCAGTAGTGTTTCTGGTTTATGTTTGTACCATTTGTCTACGTATTTGAAATTTAATTGTTTGCACAGTTCCCAGTATATTACTTTCCCAAAACAGTCATGTTGATTCTTGTATTCGTTTTGGGCGAGTTTACTACATTCACTTTTTATAAGATATTCTTTTTTTGGGCCCTTTATCCACACAGTCTGCATTTACTGTTTCTCTGGTTTTATCTATTTTAGCTTAAATGTAGTTTGTCCTAATCGCGTTGTCTGAGCAGCCATCAGTAAAGATTCCGTTTCTCTATTCAAGTTTCCTTTTCTTAGTCATGCCCAGCTATTTTTGTTGGTTTTTTCTCTTGTCAGTCTTAAGAAGCATCAATGTAGTTGTTTTTCTTCACACTTTTCTTTTCTTGTCTGTTTGTTACTGGTGTCGGTGCTTCTTGAGTTGCTCCTGAAAATACTGTCTCTTCCTGCAGTGATTAGCCTTTCCGTGTTCTGAGTTATGTATTTCTCCAGCTTGTTTTTGAGTCTTCCACACACTCTTCTATACTCACCAATCCGCTTCCCCTTCATTTCTTTGTATGTATAGTCTGTCCGTATCGTCTTTTGGGTGTAGAGTATTGTGCATGGTGATTAATTTTCTAGTCCTCTGCTCAAGGTGCCTGAGTTTTTTTTTCATCATCATCATCATCATCATCATCATCATCATCATCATCATCATCATCATCATCATCATCATCATCATCAGTATTAGTATTAGTATTATTATTAGTAGTAGTAGTTGTACTATTAGTATTATTGGTATTATTAGTATTAGTAGTAGTATTATTACTATTATTATTATTATTATTATTATTATTATTATTATTATTATTATTACTAACTAAGAGTTATCACACAGATAATCGTCAGTGTGTGCTTACCGACAACAACCGGTGGTGTTCCCTGCAGTCTGAGTGAGGAGGCTTTATGCTATGATGTTTCTTACAGTTTCTGTTCCTTGGGTCGCGATGGAATGTTCTTCACGTGGATTTGTTGTGGTCCGGTTGTAAATTCCATGTGACTCTTTACCCTTCGTCCCTTATTCCGGATGGTTTCCGCATTTGAGGATATTATTATTATTATTATTATTATTATTATTATTATTATTATTTAGGCATATTTTGTCTTTATTATTGTCTTACCCAGCACTTAAGATACACATTTCACGATATATATATATATATATATATATATATATATATATATACAGTGTGGCTTGCAATAATATCGACAAATCGATCAAGTTATGTGAAATATTCTATTTGATAATTCATCCAAAAGACGTGACTTCTATTTACTTCTTTCTATCATTTTCAACGCTATTGCTCTTTTTAATCTGACCTGGCAAAACATCTATATTTAGTGTTTTAAATAAACTGAGACCATACATTTTCAGGTTGAGATGAAATATTTAAAAAATACCACCGTGAAAAGTTACATTCTATATTTAGAATGTTTCAAATAAATCACCTTTCAATATTTATTTTCTTGATTTTCCTAACTGTGTCTGCAAAAGTAATGCATTTTACTTTTTTTGATAGTAGTGTCACTATTGTTTCTATGTCTTTCAATCTTGCGCGCATCACTCTTTCTTGTTTCATTTTACTTCAGCTGACGTTCTCGTGAATCAAGGGACCCGTTCCATGGGGCTAACATTCGACATCTATGAGAGATACATAGATATCCGAGTGTTCCATTAATGTTCCTCTTTTACCTCTAAAACGTTGAGTGAGTAAAGAAGTTAAAACATTAATTTTCGTCTCACCAATTGACCAGTTAAGTATGTTCTAGCATATATTTCTTGTGATCTCTTGGTCTTACCGAATGCCAGGACCAAGATTCATCTAGTCTGGTGGAGTATCTTGCTGAGTGCTGTTACTTGAGGTAACGTCACCAGGAAAAAGTGTACCATTCCTCGTATGAGCTATTGTGTCGAGGGGATCTTATTTGTGCTTCGAATACTATGTTATTTTGAATATTTGGTCAGGGTATACTTGTAGGAGTCAGTGCCCTCATGTAAGGTTGTCCTGACAAACCCTTGTACAGAGAGACCGAAGACACTCGAGGATGGTGTCTAGTAGATAATTCAGACCCTCCGGGCATCCGTGTATGTACTACACTATTTCTTATTAAATATCTGTTAAAGAACGTTAGGCTTACTTAAAATAATGCCCATCATCTATCTATCTAATCATTCTGTTTGGAGATATTTTTGATATATATTTTACCTTGATCTTAAGTTATTCAATATTTCAAAATTTTTAACTTTTTTTTCTATGTCATCAGTGTCATCAGTGTAAAAACTAAAACTAAAAATAACACCAAACTATCTGCAACAAGTTGGATCAACTTTTTGTAAATTGTACACAAGTGTATACATTTCATAGTCAGAAATGAACAATATATATCCTTTTCGTTTCTTTTTTATTTACGTTATTTATTTATTACAGTTATCTTCTTATTTTCCTTCTTCCACGCTGCTCCAGTTATTAGTTCTATCCGCTTTACTTACAATTTTTCGTTTTATTCGCCCTTACCCCAATCATCTAAAAGATTCAGTGAGTATGCAGAGTAGAACATTTACCTTTGTTTGACTTGAAGAAACATAATAACTCTCGCTTTTCTTATTTCGTTCTTTAGTCCTCACATTCAAAGAACGATGATACTGACAAAGGAAGAATACTTTCTGCTTAATGTGTCAGTTATTGTTTTGGGTTGGTGTTATGTTGAAGGTTTTAATCCTCTCATGGTATTCATCGGCATTCAACAGTTAATCAATCCATCACATTTATTATTTAGTATTGGGTCTTGATAAGGCGTAAATCTTGAACAGAAATGCAATCAAGAATATCAGAATATTTGTATTAAATGAAGTAAATGATCCGGTGTAAGAAGTTATTATGAAGATTTTGAACTAGTTTGGTCATTATTGTAGTGAGTTTCATGTTGATCGCATGCTCAATGAATGACGGCCCGTTTCTATTGTTTTCGCGGTTAGTGTTTCATAACTTTAGGAAACTCAGAGCATTCAATATATTAATACTTTAGTTGTTTCAATTTGTGGTCGTTTGCAAATATTTTCAAATTGAATCATTTCTAATAAATATATTTTAAATGCACTTTTTCATATTACTCTAAAATGTAAAAAAATCTGATCATTACAAAACAAATATAATAAAAGAAACAACATTGATGTTAAATAGAAACGTTTTAATTCCTATTTTTAATTATCTAGTTTTGAAATATAAGAAAAATTAAAAACGCCCAATCGAGTTGTATTTTTATTACACCAAACAACATAATCCTATTGTGAATATGTCGATTTTGAACTATAATGAATATTTTTCGGTATTGTTTTCATATATTATTCTCGCTTTCTCGCTTTCTTTTACTCTCACTTTTTGTTACACATTCACCAAGAACATCGTTGATTTTGACAGTGATTTAGAGAGCCCAGTTTCAGCTGCATCCCTTTCATGACAGTACACTTGTTTAAATGTTTTCTAGACAGATTGATGTATTATACATTCATACATAATAAATAAAATAAGTATGAATACTTTTATTTGGCATTCCCCTCTTCATATATATTTTTGAGTTTTGTTTAATAATGACAAAATGTGGGTTTGTTTGTTCATTCCAGATTTAGCGTTAGTGCGGTCGCCTCCGTACGGACCATTTTGAAACCATTTTTCTTCGTAGATCACGAGGTCGACATCTAGTTCTATGTACGTCACTACAGTGCTTCAAGTTGTTTTTTGAATCTCGCGATCGTTTTGGATATACCTTTGTAAAACAGTGAAACATATGATTTTAGATATTCAAATAATATCGCATTGAATAATTTATAATCATGGTTCACACAGCCCCCAATATCATCCCTTTAAAATTATTTTAGTTTACTACGTTTCTAAACATTGTGTGTTACACAATAAACCATTTAAAAATAGTATTAATAATCGTATATTTTTTCTCTTCTTTTATGAAAATGCCATGTCGACAATAAGATTAAATGTATAAATATCGAAAACTTAAATAAATTTTCCGGCTATATTTTCAATATGATTTTACTAATAGGAAATAACGCAAAAGAAATATATGTTTATTATTTTATGACGGGATTAACTTAAGTGTATCATCTATTTGAACAGATTAGGGGATAAGATTTATTAAATACTGAGATATATGTGATTAGTGGAATCATATATGCATCTCGTATATTGCCAGAAGTGATAGATATCGTTCTCATGCACTAATTATCGCCCACAACGCATGCAATCTCACTGCGCCATAAGGGGTAATTAGTTCCATCCGTATTCCATTAAGATGTATGATAAAGCAAACAGAATAAAATAATTGGAATGTTGTAATATGTCTACATAGATGTGAAGAAGAATTCTCTGTTAATGATATTAATAAATAAAAATTACAACATGAACATATATTAAGCAGATAAATATATTATAGGACGTTTATAATTGGTTACGCCTGCGTGTAAAACACTATGCTTTTGGAATAAAACGCACACTTTAGAAGCTAACTTTTTTTAATAGATACTTATCTAAACATAAATAGCTAAGATAGGATTTTGATATATATATATATTTTTATATATATTTATATATATATATATATATATATATATATATATATATGTAAATGTTTTGAGGTACAAAATTATAAATACATTCAAAAAGAATACGCGGAAAACTCTCTACGGCCCTTTCGACTATCATCTCGTCAGGAGAAAAATTTAAATTAATAATAACGTCGAAAAAAAGAGCAAAATGGGGAAATTGAGTGTGCCAAAATTAACGATAAAGCGATTAAAATTCAATTTAATGATTTCGTTAAAAGTCGATTAAAAGGCACTATATATATATATATATATATATATATATATATATATATATATATATATGTATATGTATATACATATATATGTACATGTTCAAAACAGATTCTTAATTAAAACAGAAAAAATACTTAATTTAATACTATAACAAGACGGAATGTCATTTCTCGAGCATGAGTGTTGCCCATATATATATGTATATATATATATATATATATATATATATATATATATATATATATATATATATATATATATTTGTGTTATAGTGGAATAATTCCAGGAGGAAATCCGGGTATGAGAGCTCAATGTAGTAAACAGAGCAATAATAAAATATAATAACACGAAATCACATAATTGTCGATGCAATAATTTATTTCAACCGTTCGGTTTTTTCAAGCATCACTCAGACAATTACATTTTGAGACTGATAGAAAATTGAATTTCCCTACCACAGTTCCAATACAATCATAGATGGTAGTAGTAGCAACCAATTTGATACATCTTTTATAGAGAGGGGGAAAATTTAAAACTTATATTTAACTATGGCGGGCGAAGGGGAGGGATCTTTAAGTTAATCAACTAAAAACTGCCATGTCAAAATTATGACACATACGACTTGGCGATATCAACCATATAGGCAATTTTACTCACGCGCATACACAAAACTAAATACGCACACATCATATGCGCACTCACATACATAATCTCACTCGCACATTATCATAACTAAGCATAATCACATACGCAACTTTTATTCATCTCCAGCCAGAATGCGTCCGGCGAAACTCGTGTTCTCAAATTCGGTTAGAGAAAAGAAAGAAAGAAACAATTAACAGGCACAGAGAAGATATAGACAGACCGCGTGTCATAAATTCTCAGTCCGTCTGGGTTCCAAGGAAGAGAATCTAATTGAAATAAGATTACACGCACATACATATATGTATACATATCGGGAGAGTATTCTTGAACCTGGTAGATAAACATTTTAGCATAAATAATCCACTTAGGAAGATATTTAATAGAAAAACCATTAAAATCAGCTACTCTTGCACCAAGAACATGGACAGAATTATCAGCACCCATAATCGTAAATTACTTAACAATCCTAGTAAGAATAAGGTCACAGTAAATAAATGTAATTGTCAAGTGAAAAATAACTGCCCACTGGACGGTAACTGTAAAGTTGAGTGTGTGGTTTATAAGGCCACTATTCATCCGGAAGATAACAACAGGGATAAAAAGGTTTACATCGGCATCTCCGCGGGAAACTGGAAACAACGTTTTCATGACCACAAACACTCTTTCAATAACCCAGAACTCAAGAGCAAAACGGAGTTAGCTAAACAATGGTGGCATCTGAAAAATGAGAACAGGTCCCCGGTGATTTCGTGGTCAATCTTATGTTTTTCGAATATTCCAGATGGATTTAGACAAAGATGCAACTTATGTCTAGAAGAAAAAATAAGAATCCTAAAATATGATCGAAATAACCTCTTGAATAAACGAGATGAACTTATGGCTAAGTGCAGACATAAATATAAATTTAAAATAATCAACGACTAGTAATCCGATGGACCTCTAGACTTATAACGGTGAAGATACCAAATTAAATAACATTATTTAAGGTAACCCCCCCCCACCACCACCAACATAATAGTTATAATAATATCTGCTATAGACACAGAATTGCCGACTTGGTGATATATAGTATTTGTGTGTATGCGTATATAATGGTATTTTGAAATATTTATTTATTCAGATTATTTACTTAAAATAAGATAGTGTTTTTAAAAAAATTCTGCGGTTATTGAATTAATATAAGTATAAATGCCAAATATTACCACTAGACATTATTAGACTTGAATTGGTAATCCGATGGACCTCTAGACTTATAACGGTGAAGATACCAAATTGAATAACATTACTTACGGTAAACCCCCCCCCCCCATAATATTTATAATAATATCTGTGATAGACACAGATTTACTGACTTGGTGATATATAGTATTTGTGGATACGCGGATATTTATTATTTACTTAAAATAAGATAGTGGTATGAAAATTTTTTCTGCAGGTAATACACTAGTTTTTGAATTAATATAAGTATAAATGTCAAATATTACCAATAGACATTATTAGACTTGAATTAGTAATCCGATGGGCCTCTAGAATTACAACGGTGAAGATACCAAATTGAATAACATTAGGTACGATAACCCCCCCCCCGCATGATATTTATAATAATAGATTATCAAATTAATCTAAAATATAAATAAGGTAAGACTAATTTTTAGAACTCATATTACATCAGTAAGAATATAGAGTGTTATGTAAATATTGTGTGTAGGTGTGTGGATATATATGTATGTGTGCGTACGTATATGTGTGTATATGTGCGTATATGTATATATGTGTGTGTGTATGTATGTGTATGTATGTTTACATGTGTGAACAACTACATGCGTATGCATTTGGTCAATATTTCAAATAGATTCAGAGATATATATAGGTGTATTCATGTATGTATATGTATGTATATATATATATATATATATATATGTATATATGTGTGTATATGTATATGTGTATAGATATGTATATGTGTGGGTGTGTATGTGTATATATGTGTGTGTATGTGCGTATGGATTTGTATGTATACATATATGTATGTGCGTGTAATCTTATTTCAATTAGATTCTCTTCCTTGGAACCCAGACGGACTGAGAATTTATGACACGCGGTCTGTCTATATCTTCTCTGTGCCTGTTAATTGTTTCTTTCTTTCTTTTCTCTAACCGAATTTGAGAACACGAGTTTCGCCGGACGCATTCTGGCTGGAGATGAATAAAAGTTGCGTATGTGATTATGCTTAGTTATGATAATGTGCGAGTGAGATTATGTATGTGAGTGCGCATATGATGTGTGCGTATTTAGTTTTGTGTATGCGCGTGAGTAAAATTGCCTATATGGTTGATATCGCCAAGTCGTATGTGTCATAATTTTGACATGGCAGTTTTTAGTTGATTAACTTAAAGATCCCTCCCCTTCGCCCGCCATAGTTAAATATAAGTTTTAAATTTTCCCCCTCTCTATAAAAGATGTATCAAATTGGTTGCTACTACTACCATCTATGATTGTATTGGAACTGTGGTAGGGAAATTCAATTTTCTATCAGTCTCAAAAATGTAATTGTCTGAGTGATGCTTGAAAAAACCGAACGGTTGAAATAAATTATTGCATCGACAATTATGTGATTTCGTGTTATTATATTTTATATATATATATATATATATATATGTATGTATGTAAGACCTTTGAAAAGCGAACCCTTGCGACCGGTTTGTGAAATAATTCAAAAACAATATTAGTTTTAGTTCGCCATTTTCACATCTCATAGAAAGCTTTAATAATTGAAATGTCTCGAAAATGTCCTACAGACAAAAAAAACAAACACAAATACTTAAATTGGGATTTACTGTACTTTACTTCTAAAATCATCCAACAAACTCGGCACGAGATTGTAAGTTGGTCGTTTATTTATTGTTCCTTCATTTTCAGTTTGTAATTCACTATTATTTAGCGTTTTCTCCAACTTGTGCGCTTATGCTTTTCTTTTAACTGTATACACCTATATACATGTAAATATATATATATATATATATATATATATAGCTAAGCAGCTACTGCCGACAGAACACCCGTGTGTTTATGTTAAGATTTTTTCTGCTCCCTCAGCGGTTACGAATAGGTAGTGTACTGCATTCAATCGCCCTGAAGTGGGCGTGTCATATATATTTATTAGATAACTTTTATAGAAATGAATGTTTACGTAATGTTTTATGTACGTGAAGTTGATTTATATAAAAAGTAATTATATATATATATATATATATGGGAAGAGAAGGATGAAGGTAATCCGACGTGATGGTAAAATGAAAAAGGAAAAACCAAAAAACTGGATGTTTTTTATGTGTACATCAACGTTTCGTCTTTATTTATAAGACTTCATCAGGATGATGATATAGGGAAAAGATATCATGCAAGCACAGATACATGTAGGGTAGACATGTTGGGAAGAAAAATAAAATAAAATGAAAAATAATGGCAGCGTTTTGCTGGACGTCCGTACTTGTTAGAGAATGAAAATGAGTGGGAGAAAAAGGAGAAGGGTGGAGGGAGCAAGGACTACTGTAGCTGGCGATGAGAGAAAGAGGTGGGGGATGAGCAGGGGTAAAATGGATGGCAGAGAGAGATTGGAGGAAAAGGGGGAGGGGGTGTTTGACCAGATGGCTGTGGTCGAGATTGGAAGGGGAAGAGTGAGTTGGAATGTTTGTGTGTGGGGGGTGTGTGCAGGGAAAATGGGGATGGGTAGAGAGGGAGGGGGGGCTGTGATTTTGGTGGATGGGCGAAAGTTATGGTCTTAGAAAGCGTTTGGAGAAGATGAGGGAATTTAAGAAGAGGTATGGGAGAAAATAGATTAGAGGGGGAAGAGGGAGGATTTGTCATGATAGGGTGTGAAATATTTGAAATATTTGGAAAATGATAGCAATGAGTGAGGGATTGGAGTGGGTGGGGGAGGGGGGTGATTGAAAGGGTGGGTGAGGAATATTTGAAATATTTGGAACATGAGAAGGTTTATTTGGACTGTAGTATTAAAAATGTGAGGGAAAAAAGTGAGGAAAAATAAGAGAAGATTCAGGGAGAAGAGGGAAGGTGTGGGTGAATGGAAGAGTGTCATAAGGTTAGAGATGAAAATAAAAGTTAGCCATGATCAGGCAAAAGACTTTGTTCTGTGAGGATGATCTTGCTTATTAAGGGTGATAGGTTAAAGAAACCATTTCGCTGCTTGATAGTAGTGGAGGATGTGATGAGGGCAGTTTCCAATAATCTTCGCCGAGATTTGTTGTGGATGTGTTTAGTGATTTTGGCTTGTTCAAATTTGAATGCATGACCATATTCTAGAGCATGGGAGAAAAGTGCACTAAGAGGGTTGTTGTTTTTTATGTCCCTTTTATGTTCATTTAATCGTTTCTTTAATTCACGTTGTGTTTCTCCCACGTAGAATTGATGGCAATCATTGCAGGGGACAGTGTATAAGCCGGCATGGGATGTGGGTGTTTTTTGGAAATGTCTGGATGTGTTTAAAGTTTGTTTTATGGATTGAGAAGTGGTTTGTACTATTGGAATGCCTAGTTTGTTGAGCGTGTTGCATATGGATGTGTTATTGGAATGCGTGGGTAGGAGAAGGGGTCTGTCTATGAGAGAGGTGTTAGGGGTTTGCTTTTTTTTTTTTGTGTGGTGTTTCTGGAGAATATTTGGAAGGCTTTTTTCTTGGCATTTAATATGAAATGTGTGGGGTATTGCAATGTTTTTAGGGAATTAAAAATGTATTTTATTTCTTCATCTATGTGTGGGGGGCTACATATTCTAAGGGCGCGTAGGAAGAAGCCTATAATTATACCTGTTTTGATCTTGCTATGATGGTGGGAGTAGAAATGTATGTAGTCATTTTTGTGAGTGTTTTTGCGGTGTACCTTAAATTCTAGTTTATTGTTGGACTTAATTATAAGAGTATCAAGGAAGGGAATGGAGCCGTTTATTTCAGTCTCATGGGTGAATTTTATGGAGGGTTCTACTGTGTTGAGTTTATCCTTAACATGAATGATGCCGGCTTATACACTGTCCCCTGCAATGATTGCCATCAATTCTACGTGGGAGAAACACAACGTGAATTAAAGAAACGATTAAATGAACATAAAAGGGACATAAAAAACAACAACCCTCTTAGTGCACTTTTCTCCCATGCTCTAGAATATGGTCATGCATTCAAATTTGAACAAGCCAAAATCACTAAACACATCCACAACAAATCTCGGCGAAGATTATTGGAAACTGCCCTCATCACATCCTCCACTACTATCAAGCAGCGAAATGGTTTCTTTAACCTATCACCCTTAATAAGCAAGATCATCCTCACAGAACAAAGTCTTTTGCCTGATCATGGCTAACTTTTATTTTCATCTCTAACCTTATGACACTCTTCCATTCACCCACACCTTCCCTCTTCTCCCTGAATCTTCTCTTATTTTTCCTCACTTTTTTCCCTCACATTTTTAATACTACAGTCCAAATAAACCTTCTCATGTTCCAAATATTTCAAATATTCCTCACCCACCCTTTCAATCACCCCCCTCCCCCACCCACTCCAATCCCTCACTCATTGCTATCATTTTCCAAATATTTCAAATATTTCACACCCTATCATGACAAATCCTCCCTCTTCCCCCTCTAATCTATTTTCTCCCATACCTCTTCTTAAATTCCCTCATCTTCTCCAAACGCTTTCTAAGACCATAACTTTCGCCCATCCACCAAAATCACAGCCCCCCCTCCCTCTCTACCCATCCCCATTTTCCCTGCACACACCCCCCACACACAAACATTCCAACTCACTCTTCCCCTTCCAATCTCGACCACAGCCATCTGGTCAAACACCCCCTCCCCCTTTTCCTCCAATCTCTCTCTGCCATCCATTTTACCCCTGCTCATCCCCCACCTCTTTCTCTCATCGCCAGCTACAGTAGTCCTTGCTCCCTCCACCCTTCTCCTTTTTCTCCCACTCATTTTCATTCTCTAACAAGTACGGACGTCCAGCAAAACGCTGCCATTATTTTTCATTTTATTTTATTTTTCTTCCCAACATGTCTACCCTACATGTATCTGTGCTTGCATGATATCTTTTCCCTATATCATCATCCTGATGAAGTCTTATAAATAAAGACGAAACGTTGATGTACACATAAAAAACATCCAGTTTTTTGGTTTTTCCTTTTTCATATATATATATATATATATATATCGTAAGTTATGAAAATATATTTTGTTCTTTCATAACTTATTACCTAGCTCTACTTACGTATCGAGCACTGTTGAAGTAAATACTGAAAATTGATACATACAAACTTATATCTCTACATATCATTTGATGCGGATACATGAAATAGTAAAAATTATGTATATATATATATATATATATATATATATATATTCTATATATATATATTCTATATATATATATATTCTATATATATATATATATATATATATATATATATATATATATATTATTTACAATGCCAGTACATTTTTTGTAAAGCGTAATCTTCTGAAATATATAAATACACACACACACGTTTTGTATAACACAAAAAACACGATGTTAAGATGTCTCTCTCATCTGTTACTTAAAGATCCTAAATGTTCCATTGTGATGGAGGAGGAGGTAAGTGAGCTGATATGCCATGTTTAATCAACAACGAAACATATTTGTATATTGGCGGAAAGAACCTATCAACTAAGTCACCCATGACAAAGTGTAGAAACGTAATGAGAGGAGACAATTATTTCGAAAGATTCAGCGAAGCACCCTATATATATATATATATATATATATATATATATATATATATATATATATAACACTGGTCAACACAATATTTTTGGCAGGCAAAGTAAGACTGGTTTCTGGGGTTTTCAAGGGCGCTGAATCCGAATCTGACATTAGTTTTTTCAAATTGGCTCTAGTCTTTGAGTTATCACAGGGGGGTCGGTTGTCTGAAATCACCCATTCGCGACCATAGCTAAACGTACAAAAAACGGCTAAATAGTGCATAAATGTCAGATATTGATTTTTATGATGATCTTAAACCACAAAGACAGTGTAAAATCTCAATCTAACAAGTTAAGTTAGATATAACATCATTTCATTTATCCTATAACTGAACACTTTTCATAGATTTCGAGGATATACAAAAAATTTGCTAAAAATTTGCTGAATTTTAATTCTCCAAGTGAAAAAAAACATTTACATAATCAGTTATATATCATAAATTAATGCAAAGCATTATACACTAGATTCTTAGTTACAATGAACACACAAAACAATATTTTATTCACAAAACTAAAATTGACGTTTATACGATTTTCGCTTGTGAGCAACTTTTGGGCAGTCTCTCTAAAGGTCCAGCAGTAGTCTGCCATCATGTGCTCATCCCATTTGCCTTGATACCTCTCTTCCATTGTTTTGATGTCTTGATGGAATCTCTCTCCCTGCTCCTCACTGTAATCACCAAGATTACCAGGAAATCTGTCGAGGTGGCTAAACAAGAAATGAACTTTAATGCTCATATTTGCCCCTAGTTTTCCGTATGCAGTAAGCATCTTACGGACCAATTGCTTGTAATTGTTTGTCAGCTTTGTGATTTCCCAAAAAGTTTGTCACTACATCTGTGAAGGACACCCAAGCATTTAACTCAACCGTGTTCATATGATTAGTGAAGTCAGAATCCCTCATGAGCGTTCGAATCTGAGGTCCATCGAAGATGCCACCTTTAGCTTTTTCGATGGAAAGACCTGGAAATTGCCTGCATATGTACTTGAAGCAATCCCCATCCTTGTTCAACGCCTTAACAAACTGCTTCATGAGCCCTAGTTTTATGTGCAATGGAGGGAAGATGATTCTATCCCTGGGTACCAAAGGCTGTGCCGACTTCGAGACTTTCCTGTTCTGGCCAGTTCTCCCTTCTCCAGTGCTGGATTCTTGCTCTGCTATCCCACAAACAAAGAAAGCAGGGATACTTTGTGTACCCACTTTGCTGACCAAGCAGAAAATTCACCATTTTCAATTCCACACAAATCAGCCATTTATGAGTGTTGTAATTCAGCTTTTCAAGAACAAATTTGATAGCATCATACTCTTCTTTCATCTTGGTAGAATGGCCAATTGGTACAGGAGCAAACTTATTGCCATTGTGCAAAAGTACAATTTTTAGACTTGCTTTCGAGCTATCTATGAAGAGACGCCAATCTGCTGGGTCATATGATGAGATCCCCATGCAGTTAAGAGGTGCAGAAACGTCATTACAAAAGACCAGGTCGTCTTCTTTAGAAAAGAAACGAAGCAAGCTGCCTTCCCTTGTCCTATAGTATGTTACTTTTGTGCCAGAATCAAGAATGTTTTTCTCTTGGAGTCGTGATGCAAGAACTTCAGACTGCTCCTTCGACAAACAAAGAGCTCGCACTAGGTCATTGAGTTCAGATTGATTGAAAAGCTGAGGGCTATTTGAGGGTTCTTCATAGTCACTAAAGCTATCATCACTTGATATTGAAAGATCAGCTGGAATCTCTTCGGTTTCATCGATTTCAGGCAAACTGGTGAAAACAGGCACAGGTATATCCTCAGAGTGCGCAACAGAACGGATAGCAGAATCCAGGCTCGGATACTGCCAATTTGCTTTTTTGTGCTTGTTAAACCCCGTCATGTCATTGAGACAGAAGTAGCAGTCATCAAAATGATTGTTGGGCTCTCCCCACACCATTGGTACAGCAAACATCAACTTCAGCTTACCGTTGGTCCAACCGCGGAGACTTTCTACACGTGTTTGCACACTATATGTGGGGCCCAAGATTTGTCTTGGTCACCAAGTATCATATCGAAGTATGCTTTGTACGCCCTCTTGACAAAGTCTGTAATATTCCTCTTTTGTTGTGCCATCATATACTGTCCACAGATGTAACAAAAGACATCCGGTTCATATCTGCAACATCTTCTAGAAGAACTCATTTTCTCTCTGGAACTCATTTTCAACTGTGGAATTAAAAAGAAAATTCTTAATTACTGTTTAATTTATACTGCAACTATATTTATGGAACATGTTATTAAGTAATTACAGTATATAATTATATAAAAATTCTCCCTATATAAATAATTATATAAAAATTCTCCCTGAAATACTTCAATATATACATAATCATTATAATGATTCAATAATATCAGAAAATTATTATTTACTGCTTCTATATTGAAGTATTTCAGGGAGAATTTTAGCAGTTTAGGCTTATTTGGGGCTATCAGTATCTTCTAAACTAGAACCAATCTGGCAAAACCAATGTTATATTCGTGATCAGCGACCTTCAAAACCCCAGAAAACACTCCTAGATGGTCTGCCAAAGAAAAAAAATAAAAATTTGTTGACCAGTGTAATCTTTGGCTTTGTAGAAAGTAATCCAACCGAGTCTTTATTAAATAATAAAAGCATAGTGTTTATATATTCATAACATATCAACATAATATAATTGGTTTCATGCTGTAACGGCTTATGGTAATCAAACAAAATGTCACGTAAACAAAACCTACCGTAACTTTTCCTCAGTCATGTTTAAAATGTGTATCTGTGATCTTCTGTAATACTATTAATACATAAGGAAGTATATATATTTATCTTAATTATATATAAATTTTAGCTGACAAGTAACACATTGATTCTTACTAGCCAATCTTCATTTATTGTTGTACCATATCATTAGCCTTATTATAAACTTCTACATTTGTATCAAATAATGTACCAAGAGTAGTCTCCCTTACAACAAAAAAGTTATTTCTTTTTCTGTATAAGTAAATATTATGTGCAAACTGATACAGATTAAACATTAACACGATGTAACTGCATCCTGATTAGTGCGGTTGAGGTAAAACTAGTACATATATAACATTAGGTAGTTTACATCGTTAAATCTATTAATGTATGTGTTTCAAAATATATTCAATGTATATGTAATGATATTATTTCCTGGCAAATTATTCCACTATTTCAATATCTTGTTCCCACGTTTGATGACTTGTTTCCCGTTTTTTTTATAATTGAAACTATCCGCGTTCCGTCGACACAGCGTGGCACGTTCGCTCACCCTCGATTGCTAAGTATTAAATCATATCAAATATTCTTTCCTGTCTTACATTCCAAGCAACTGCGTCTTTCAAAATCTTCGATCACTTTTAAATTGAAACTGGATCGCATATTAAAGTGTATCTCGCCGGTATAGTTGACAATTTGCCCTGTTGGGTCAATTTTAAGATCACATGTATTATTATTCATACATGTCGTTCCCAGTGATTTTCTACTGATAACAACTGGCGGGTTTCCCTGGACTTTGAGTGACAGAAATCATACGTAGGTTTTCCAATAACCTCTATAACATTCTAGTATTTTTGTAACACACTTGGTCTTCTTTTATCAACCATCATCAGTGAGTTCTCCCTCATTGCTGCCAGAGATTTCCCAGGAATCATAACTACAATAAGATTCATCTATATCATAATACTCTCTGTTTCCGTTCATGAAGGTTTGGTGTATGATATTCTCCCTAGTCCATTTCCCTTTATAACACCTCCATGGGGAGTTCCGTGATATTAAATGATTTTTATTCCACTACGCAAGTTATGTAGGTTGTCGACTTGAAGTATTTCTCGTGCATATAGTCGGACTGTACGTAGATAAGTTCATCTGTCTTACGTTCTTCTTTGAATCAATCATTTCTTCTGATTTTCATGTATTTATTTTATCTTTACTCATCTGTAGTATTTTTTTATTTACTTGTTTCCCCACGAGGGAAAAGTTAGACACAAGGTCTCTTTTTAATGTTGGGAGAATCCAGCTACACTAAAATTTAAATTATTTCTGTCTGGAAAGATTTCTCCTTCACTAACTAAGGATAGAATACGCTAAGTGTGGCATCAGAACAGATACTACACTTTGTTCCTCGCCAAAGATCCAAGTAAGTAATCTGAAGTATGTTAATGAGTGTTATTTGGCTGTTTCTGCGATCCAGTTTTTTTTTAAATATCAAAGCTGTTTTCATTAATACATGAGATTGTATAATATTTATATTTAGCCTGATTCTAAATTGATTTATATTGTTCCAGGTACTTCGACACTGTTCATAGTGTTCGTATAATTATTGCTATTACAGTTATTTTTATAACTGATCAAGCTATCTATAAATTTCATGTATTTCTATTTTTTCTTTTTTCGTACAGATTCTACCTGTGATCGTCTGCGACGGTGAAGTCTACCATTTGGTAAGTGTTTCCCTTCATAGTAACTATTATATAGTTGATCTTCTAGCTTGGATGAATATGTATATTTACATTTCAATAGCCCTTATAATGTTATGCCTTCATTTTTTAAATACTGTTTTCGTTTGTCATTGCAGCATTTAGCCAAGTTAATAACAGTTCCCAGTTGCGTATCTTTCTAAACAAGTCATGTATATTTTTATATTTTAAGACGATTTGCAGAATTTACTTATAAGGTTGTTTTCTGTTTTGTTTCTTTGTCAACAGTCGAGCTCTTTCTGAGTCTTGTCTATATTGATTTTTGCGAGGTTAATTCCAATCCTTTTGTTTGTTATGTGTTTCAGTACCTATTTTGTTTCTTATTTCATGTCCCATTTGTCACTATGTTTATAAGTTCTCATCGCGATCAGAATTTGTTTGGATCGTTTTATAAGTAGTCAATAAATTAATTTGTTTGGTATTTATTTTCTTGTTGTTTTTGTTTCGCTCAAAATTTCTTAGTAGTGTTCGTATTATTTCTGTCTTGATTATGAGTCATAATTCTCTCTGTGTTTGTTTATATGCATTTCTCTAGTTATTCAGTTGCATCGTTTGTTCTCATTATAAATACAATTGGTCAATATCAGTTGTTAGTTATTTGTGCATAGTCATTTACGTCTTGATCATTTAATCCAGGATCGCTGACTTCTTTTATCCAATTCATGGAGAATCCATAATATCTTTTCATGTGTAAAACCAAGATCTTCCTTCTTTTTATATGGCTTCTGCTAGATAATTACGTCTCAAGAAGTGTCTGCTTCTTCTGATATATTATCCTTTCACAATCTCTTTGAACGTAACTTGTTTAATGGTGTCCACTTCGAGGACGCCCAGTAATTTTATTTCAGCATTCATTAAATGATCTTGTAACTTCTCAATTTGGTGGCTCTATATCTACATTCGTTTACTATGTCTTTTTCATCATCGACATTTATACATTGTTACGTTCTCGCATCGTTTCTCGTTAAATCACCAGATTTAAGCGAAGTTGCGTACAGGTTAGGTGACAGCTTGGGAATACTACGCGCTATATGTGGAAGGGCAGCGACTCCCCCCTGCGCAGAATAACCTCGTCAATATCGGATTTCAGATTGACAATCTCAGAATAGAGATTTTCCTCTGTATAATGTCTACAAGTCTCAATGTAAAAATAATGAGGTTCCAATGCCCAACGACACATGATATGATTTGTTCATGACCTGACTACATATACTGATTGTACTTATTAGTGTATCTAGCGTGTTTTTGTCTTTTGCTTCAAAAAGTATCTAGGTTCAGTCGGGGGTTTGTGATTAATTTTTTCTCTTTCCTCCGTTTTTTTTCGTAAACTGTCTTTCATAAATCTCAAATCTGATATACATCTAATACTGCTGACATTGGTATTCTTATTATTCTTTTGTTTATAGTAAATGTTGATCTATGTATTCATATTTTCTTCGACCGTCTTTCTTCGGTTTATATATGTAGTATTTCTACTCTATCATCGTCTTATGGTTTATTTCGTCTCTTTTCCGAGTTTAGATTCAATTCTTAGCTTTTTACTCATGATTTCAGTCTAATCTCTTATGCTGGTTTTGTGTATCTGGTGTTTTGCCGTTTTTATTTAGTATATTTTAAGCTCGGTATTACATATATGCCAGAGAATATGTTAAGTTGTGCAGATTTCTAATAGTGTACGGTGATGGAAACTGTTATATCTGCGAAGAGTGTAGAATTAATAACTAAATATTGTTTATATCCATACACATATATATGGTTCTCGTGTGTCCTCTTGTCAGTATGGAATTACGTAACCGTACCGCCAGTCCGATGATTCGAACCTAGGATCCAAGTATTAGGACCTTTGATTTCATTCCGTTGGTCGGGATTGGATGAAGATCACGACTATGTACTTTTTCATGACACCATATTACCTTCTTTGTTTTTAGAGCACCTTCCTCTCGTTTCTTCCCCTTATATAGTCAGAAGAAGAATAAATAATAGAACACTCTCTCAATTAGCGTCTTATATAGATATACGTTTGTAAAGTTTTAAAAAGCTTTATCCCTATGGATAAATTCGAGGTGGGGTAAAGTAGATATATTGTATATAAATAGTAAAGTAGTGATTCATACCCCTTTTCCCGCGGAAACATTTGTACACATGATGAATATTTCATTAAATAAGGTCCAAACAACATGCAGTGATATAGAGTGAGAGTGATAAATAGGAAATTAGTCTGTGACTTGTCTCTTAGTATGTTCATTGCAAATTACAGCTTATTAAAATATTGAAAATAAAGATTTTACAAACATAATAAAATCACAAAACTTAATGATATGTACCATGCATTTGGAGTGATTACACTGTATAGCAAAA
The DNA here is from genome assembly GCA_963556195.1 of Sepiola atlantica. Lineage (NCBI taxonomy): Eukaryota > Metazoa > Mollusca > Cephalopoda > Sepiida > Sepiolidae > Sepiola > Sepiola atlantica. Next base: position 143,170,930 of record OY744524.1, on the reverse strand, counting down.
ATCCGTAGGAAAACAAAGTTTGAGTATCTCAGCCTAATTATGATATATATATATATATATATATATATATATATATATATATATATACGTGAACAAATAAGAAATACATATAGAAAAAATATAAACATTCATATAATTCTCGAATTAATTTGTATATATTATATATATATATATATATATATATGTATATATATATATATATTAAGGAAAGGAATATAGATGTTTGTGACATTTTTTATTTGGAATGAAATTGAAAAGTAAAAACGAGAGGAAAACACATTCCTCTCGTTTCTACACTGTTCAATTTCATTCCAAACAAAATAAATTACAAACGTCTATATCTCTTGCCTTAATAACATTTTGTACCACTAGAAATATATATATATATATATATATATATATATATATATATATATATATATATATATATATATATATATATATATATATATACTAGACAACCACCTTCCCATAAATAGTTCACTGACCAGAACAGTTTTGCATAGGTTTTTCTTTACAAAGTTCAAAATCAAGTTATAAAGATACTAACGCTTATTTCTGGATCTTTATTTCAATTTTGATCAAAATTATTGCATCATTCATTCTTGAAATGTCCATAATTAAAACCTTATTTTAAAGTGTATTAAGAAGAAATTGATATTCAGGGAAGCTTGATTAATTTCTGCCAAATGAATGTGGGCCAATATTAATGCAAATCTTTAATGTTTGAATTTTTACATAGAAAGATGTACTCTTAGTATATTACAACAAAACCTTTAAAATAATGCAAAGAGAAGCAAACTTGAAGAATATTTATTAATCTATGTCTACTAACTATCCTTAAAATTTCACCAAAGCGAAGTTATCTTAATCTTTGCGAAAGGGGTGCTACATTCGTGTTACCCCTTTGCATAAAACTAAATTTAAAAATATAGCCCACATTACGCCTAGCAGTTGTGTACCAAACTTGATAATGATCGGCTAATAAGTTTATGGGGGCAATTGGTGTACATGCAAATATATAAACATATACACATACATAATTTATATATATATATATATATATATATATATATATATATATATATATGTATATATATATATATGATTATGTATTACAATATATGTATTAGCATATACTAGCAGTGCCTTTTTATTTTGCAGCATCTTTAAAAGATTTAGCTCGATGATTGTCAATCAGTAACAACAGAGCATATATAAGTCAGGTTCATTTTATATTCCAATAATCATGTTTTTATTTTTAGTTTTTATTTCTTCACATTTCCAAAAAGCATAACATTTCTGTAAGATGTATTTCTTACGGTCCGTTTCATTTGCCGTGAGCCAAACAATATTTTTTATAAATATCGTCTCTGCAAAACTACAAAATTATCAAAAAAATTCTCAAAGAGTAAAAAGTTATTGAAAAAAAACCTACACTATACAGTGGTTCATTTTAGGGCGAAGCCAAATAAAAACATAGATAAGAGCAAACACACATGTAGGAAAACTCACTTGTACGCCGTTTTAAATTTTTCAGCTCAGAGCTAGTACATCTCAAAAGTTGTGTGAACATTTATAAATTTGAATTCAGTAATATTTCTTAGAATAGTTGATAAATTCTATAATTTATTTATAAGAATTCGAATTCACTTAAGGGTAATTTTTTGACTTTCCTAAAGTAACATCAATTAGCCTGCAAATGCCTATTTAGGCTATTTGGATACGAAGCCAACTGCAGAGCTGATCTCTTTTAAGCTCATCAGGTAAGAGCTAGCTATATATATTCATCCATCCATTCAATTAATTTGTAAGATTGTTATACTTCGGTGTTTTGGTTGAAGATATCTAGTATTTATTTATAAACCGTATAAATAAACACTAAGATAATATTAATTGCCCATATTTTTTCACTTAATTAGTAAGTGTCTATTTAATGTGAGCCTAAGGGGGGTTCTCCCTTACAACGAAAAAAGTATATAGATACCTAGACATGAATCCAAACTCCGAAAAGAGCTATTATATGTATTTTATTTTATTAAATGATGCTAATTACCTCATTATAAAGTATTATGAGGATTGCAAAGTACTTTTACGGACATTTATACCTTAAATTACGTTTTATACTTAACTCGTGTTGTGGGGGAAATAACGACACCAATCCTCATATTACCTCCCTACTTTAATTATGTGCCTATATTAATATTAGAGTTGGTGCATTTTTTATTTAGTAATATATATATATATATATATATATATATATATATATATATATATATATATATATTTGACTCACTATATTAAGCATTTATTTGGCATTATATTTTGAATGATAATATTATTATTGGTTTTTACTCCTTTCTTAAATTATTTTATTGTTTAGTTACCATTACTTCACTAATTAGTACAGATGAAATCTAAAAATGTCTGCTGATGTTCCATGATCCGGTTCTCTGACCATTTTCTTTTCTATAGGCTACGTTTACGCTATGTCGCTTCGGTTATTTTTGTTGTGTGTGATGTGTTCTATAGTTAAATGTTTTTTTATTGGAGTATTACTATTCTGTCACCTATTATTGGGTTTACAGTTTGTATTGACTAAATAGTCTTATAATATTCCTATACCTCATATATTTTAATATGCATGTTGATGAAAGGGTTACTGCCACATATGTTTATATCGGTCTGTAACGTGATGAGACATATGCGTTTCTATGTAAACAGTTCTAAACAACGACATGTCTTTTATTTAATAAGTTTTCTTTAGACATAACTATATTGTAGGATTCCAGAATACAGAAGTTACATCTCTTAGATGTTTTAGGTTTATATTTCCCTGCTCTATACATAGACTATTTTTTAGGCTGTATTGTATATTTTTACTATGTAGTTCTCTTACATATTTAGTTAAACTCGTAGGGACCTTATTTGAATTTGTATTAGGTTCTTTGAAAGGGTGTATATGATTTCTAAACCTCTCTTTGAAACTACTCTCCGTCTACCCAATGTATGTTCTAATTCTGTTTTCTTCTATGACGTTACACTTAGACACTATATCTGAAGTTAAACATCTCCCCTCTAAATGGCACTAATTGACATTTTTACAGTTTCATTGGAAGCTGTTATTCCGGTTCTGGACTGTACTAGTATTTAATGTCTTATTCTTGTTTGTGTTTGTGTTATTTGAACTTACTATAGTTGATGTTAAGTTCATCGATGTATTTTATTTATAATTTTACCTGGTTTACTATCCCTCGGTAAACAAATTCTCGATAATTTGGTAGAATTGTTTAGGTATGTTAGTGAGAATATTTAAGCCATAAAGATTGTTGAACCAGAGTGAATTTCTACGTCTATTTTTCTTCTTAGTGATATTCTCTACCGATCGTGGGTTTGTTTATCCCCTAGTGTTAAGTGTAGTATTAGGTGCAGTACCCCGCGTATTATTAGTATTTATTCTCTTATTGATTTGTTTGTAATTTCCCATAGCCATGTTGTATGTGATTATGTGAGGGGTGTTCTTATTTATCTTAGAATCCTCATTGTCATTTAACGAGCTTTTATATAGTTTATTTTTCAATATATCCAAATCTGGCAAACGCTCCATTATAATATTTGTCATTCTCATTGAATAGTGGTTCGTGAAATAATAGTTTTTATATTCTCTTAGGAATACTAGGGAGTATGGCTTTCTTAATCGGTCCTGGATGTTTAGATCAGAACTCTACATAATAGAGAGTTTGGTTGGGTTTATGATATTGTTCATATGTTCTATTTTTTTAGATCTGAGCTGATGTCTAGGAAGGTAACCATCTTATTGTTTATGTATATTGTTACTTTAAAGTCCAAATTCATAAAAAGGTTATATATATCTTTTTTGATGTTCTCTAAACTTATATTGCCAGAGTTGACGAAGAATAGTGCGTCATCTTTGTATACACTACCCCTCAAACGTGGTAGATCTTTATGGAGCTTCCTCAGGATGTATAGGCCTACCAAATCCGTTTCGCCGCAGAGTCCGGTGCTCCCATAGTAATGTCAAAATTTGTTACCCGATCTTTTCTTGTCCATAGTTTGTTATCATACAGAATCACAGTTTTTCTAGCAAGTTTTTAATGGCTATTTCAGTCTAGTTATATTTCTTTCTATTCGTACCATATCAAGAGCTTTGTCTAGAAGTGTGGGGGAAACTGAGGGGTAATATGAATTTATTTTAAACATAATGAACTTCCCGTTAATCCCTTGAGGTAGTTTTCCAAACCAATTGATGACTTCATCCGACGATGGTCACAAATTCTGAGTCATCTTGGATTTGTGTGGTGCGTATGATTCTATCCAATATCCTTTTGCTAATTGTTCCTATGTCCGACATACAAGGGGAGATTAATCTAATAGTAGGGTTATTATTGAAATCCTCCTTGTGATCCTTTAACGGACATATAGGGCATTTCGGAGTATATATCTCTATGTTGTTATCTATATCAATTTTACAGCATATTTCTAAGGCTGTAGAATTAATATTACTGAGGTCATTTACATTGGCTATTTTATAGTTTTTCAATATTTCTTTCATAATCACATTATTATAAGTTTAAAAACTCATGCTATTGAGGTTCATTGCTTTATCAGCTGGTACTATTAAGTTAGGGTAATTGATTTATTTTTCTAAAAGTTTGGTTAATTTTGCTAATTGTAGGGCTGAAGTATTGACACCTCTTTTTAAATTTCAATTCATCTATCATGTTTAACATGTCATGCTCAAAATTTTCCAGGATGGTCTGTGCTGATATACATTTACGCATTTTGATGTTATAACATTTTATGTACGCTTTTCCCGAATCGTTTGATGGCATATTATACCCCGGAGGGCCCATTATGCGTGTATCTGGTTGCTTTGTTATTCGTTCACCTTATATATATATATATATATATATATATATATATATATATATATATATATATATATATATATAGGGACACTTGTCACCATTTAAAAATATTTCTATATCTACTAAACACTGTCCTTAAATTATAGCGATAATAAATGCATTTGTTTTATTTCGATATTTTGTTTTTATATTTCATCTGCCTCTATATAAGTTTGCTATGTATTTTTCTTTTTCGGGGAGTCAGAACAAGAATCGTAACGGAACTATGCAACAACACGTATTCCTATCTTTTTATTTTACATTGTGCCGTTGGAGATACGTCACTTTGTTAATAGACTGGACGAACGACACAAAATAAAAGGTTGACAAACTATTTGGCTTTCGTAGCTATTTTAATTTTTCCGTCTATAAACAGTCAGTTTTAAAGAGGAATTCACCTTTTACATATTGAGTTGATTCTCCTAATATTGAACCAAAGAAGGACAACTTTATTGATATCCACCATTGCCCATTGTTACATTTCCAGCTACCTTGATGTTTTTAACCCGACTGTTGCACTGATAATGTTAAATATAGATAATGATGCTTCATCAGAACAGAAAGTGTTCAACCTCTAGCTGAGATATATCAATCACGTAGCTGAGTAATGTTGTGCCTTAACCGCACATTATCTAACAGTAATACAAGACTGGAAATATAGAGCATCAAGAAAGAATTGAACTCGCTTGTGATCGTATGCCAATCTCGCTCGTTATCGATTGCACCACGTGTCAAAATAAGTGAACGATAATCTATCTTTTATAAATATGAATAATTTATTTTGTTTATGTCTGCCCGCTGATCTAAACAACATAAATGTTGTTATTTATGTAATAAAGAATGAAGGTCGTATCTTTTACATAGAAGGTCGAGTAAATGTATTATTGCTTATTTCGAGATTCAACAATCTGCGTTGAATACTCAGAAGGTAGACACTAATAAATAAATCGTCGGTTGTGAACTGGGAATTGAGAAGTACCAGTGCTTGTCGTCGTCGTCATCATTATCATCAACAGCAGCAGCATTGATGTTGCCTGTTTATTAATAATGTCATCTTACTACGTCTCTTTGACCATCAAAAGTTCGCAACCCATATTACTTGTGTACGTATTTACTCGCCTTCCTATCAAGGCATAATGACACAACAGTCGTTTTAATGTGGGGAATATCAAGCTCCCCTCAAAATGTCACTCTAAATTAGGACATATTTAAATTGCCTTAGTCTGGAAGAACATATCACATCATATACTACAGTTAGATCCTAGCTCGAAGACCCAGAACGTAGACGATGCTTGATTGGTATCGACACAATACTGGTTCGAGTAGCTCATCTTACTTCTAGACTAGAGTTCCTAGCCATTTTTCGTCAGCGTCTACTGTTATATTAGCTGAGATAATAGGCGATGGCTAGATATCTTTTCCAGTGGCATTAGTAAAAATTATGCAATAACTATGACAAAATTATAACCTTACACACCGAGCTAACAAACCGCGCGTAAGTAGCTCTCAGTTTCCTATTGATGGTCAAACGTTAGCACTAAAGTATTCGTCGTGTTTGATTCTTAATGGATTTATGGTTTCTGTACCATTCATGATGAATAACGACCACTTATCATGAAATCTATATTTAGAGGTTAATTATATACGTACTCATCTATGTCTGTTCTATAATCATGCGTATTCGATAAAGGCACGGTTATTAGTTGATTCTAAATATTGATTTCCCGACCTGTTAAAGTCTTTCAGTTCGACTAGTTATATATTCTCTTAAACTGACTACGCCAAAAATATATAAGCCAATCAGGTTATTTCCTGTATTCTCCGATTACTAATGGTCGACCGAAGTGTATTTTGCTATAGAATGGTATCGTCAGTTTTATATAACATGCATTTTTACAGTTTAAGACCCCATTCAAAAGTTAACAATATGAAGTAATGTCGTTTCTATTAGAAGACATACAACAATAATTATTATAAAAACATTATTATTATTATTATTATTGTTAATATTATTATCATTATTGTTATTATTAACTAGAAATAATATGTTGCCTCAGTTCGTATATATAACGAACGAACATGTACTACAGTACCGCTAAATAAAGGAGGTAATACACTCGGAGGATTGTCTCATAACAACAGCAAATACTCTTCTATAAAAAAGAAGTGGTGATCTTTCGGGGTAGTATCATGATAACAGAAGAGATACTACACTACTCACTCACTCCAAAAAACTAGGTGATGATGCCTGGGAGAAGAGTATCCTGCCAGCAAAACAGCTACTAAACCCACCAAAAAAAGAATGTAAAACTTCGAATGATAGTATCATGACAAAAAAACTAATACTACACTAACCCCTTCCGGAATCGAGCATTGAAAGATAGCACATTAGTCTCAAATAGTATAGTAAACTGAATTGAGCATGACAAGATAGTTATATTATAGTTTCAGCTTCAGGTATAGAAGTAATAGTATAGTTTCGTCTTCAGACACACACACATATTTATATATATATATATATGTATATATATATATACATATATATATATATATATATACATATATATATATATATATATATATATATATATATATCAACTCTCTGTGATTAATTCATAGAATAATATCATTGTCATTACCTGTCAAGGTGCATTTTGTATATTATTTTAATTTTCTTGTTTACTTTATGTATTTGTTAGCAATTGAGAATTTATTTTATATTGTTTAATTTCTTTTTTAATGCTATTATAATGTTTTCATTGTACAGCTGTCGTGTCTGTCTGGTTCTATTTATTCCAATTTGATTACTCGTCCTAAAACGAGTTGGTTCTCGATAGTTCATTTGTCAATTTTAATAAGTGCAGCGTGGATGCATCACAAATGTTCTCAAATATATTTGTTTTTTCATAGTTATATAAAGATAGGTTTTGAAGAGGTATTCACCTTTTATATAATTTGATTGATTCTCTTCACTTTTAACCCAATAAATGCAGTTCTATTCATCTCTATACAAATACACTACCGCATTTGCAGCCGCCGTAACGTTTTAAACCAGATTATGTAACTGGAAACGTTACATCTAGACAATAACGTAAATATGTTAATCCTAGTTCTCACTAGCTTGAGATATACCAATCATGCAGCTGGGTAACTTCCCGTATTTTTTGTGCCTAAACTCACAATGCAACAAGGCAAGAAATATCGGGCATGGAGGTAGAATCGAACTCGCTTGTGATTCTATGGCAATCTAGATCATTATCGATTGCACCACGTGTACACCGAGGTGAAGTATAACCGGTCTTTCGCTAATGTGTATAATTTCTTTTATTTATCTCTGACCGCTGACCCAAACAAAATAAATTCTGTTATTTATGTAACAAGCAAAAAAGGTCGGTGTTGTACACCAGGGACCGAGTAAATATATTACTACCTATTTCAAGATTCGATAATCTTCGTCAATTTCCCAGAAGGTACGCATAAGTCAATAAATCATCGGGTCTGAACTGGGAATTGACAGGCGCAGTGTTAGTCGACTTGTAGCACAACGTCGTCATCGTCGTCGTCGTCGTCGTCGTCATCATGGTCGTCGTCGTCATCATGGTCGTCGTTGTCATCATCATCATCATCATCATCATCATCATCATCATCATCATCATCATCATCATCATCATCATCATCATCATCATCATCCGCAGCAACAGCAGAAGCAGCAGCAGAGGCAGAAGCAGCAGCAGCAGCACTAGTATCACCATCATAAGAATCGATGTTTCTGGCTTAATAATAGTGACATTTTGCTAATACTGCTTGGTCACCAAAGGTTTATATTCCATATTTCTTGTTTCTTAAAGGATGTTTCAAAGATGTGTACATAGTCTTACTATATGTAGCCGTCTTATTTCAGAGTGTCTCTCTTCCTAGACTAGTCGTGTTAGATAATTTTTAAAATATACTCTACTCTACTATTTCATGCATACCTGAGAGAGGGGTGATATAGATGCATACCTATTCGAATGGTATTAGTAAAAATGTTGCAATAGCTGCCATGGAATATATAGTCGAGATGCGGGGCGTACAGGCCGCGCCAGAAACAACTGTACTGCTTTCCAATTGTTGGCTAAACTTTAGCAATAAACCATCTGTCATATTGGTCTATAGTTGATTAATGACTCATGTATCATTCATGATGAATATCGACCAGTTACCGTAAAATCTGTATTTATGGTTGGATTACATATACCCACACAGCCAACTCTTTATTCTATAACAACGCTTGTTTCAGCTTGACTCACACTCTCTTCACTTTCAGTAGCTCCGGTTAAAATATACCAACCAATCAACTCAATAGTAATATTTGCGGTCTCGAATCTTGGCGTGAGTACGCTTGGTTCGCCTAGTAACACTGATGAGTAATAGTAGATAAAAACAACTATCTTTTTGTAAATTGCGATATTTTAAATCCGGCTAGGGATGATTTCATAGAGGATAAAATATGGACAGCTCTGCGTAGCTTTATTACCATATATATTATTTTATACTACAGCTATATATCTAAATATATACATGCTACAGTTTTTTCAATCTATCCTAACTATATCAACATCAACACATACTGTACTTATTTGACTCTATGATAAAAGATACGCTTTTGAAATACCGTATATATAGTAAACTTAAAATTCGCATAAATACATTTAGTTCTTCATAATTTGCATATTTATTTTATAAACATCTTGTAAAAAAATAATATTCTGTAATATCCAGTTGCTTTTTGCATTATCATATTTTCTTATATATATACGCAATATTCTCGATGATTTTAAACGTCCGATGTCTTTGGGAGCTGAGAACAGATATTACACTTTGATATCATCTAAAAAAAACAATGAACCATAAAAATCATGTGTTCTTATGGCTTTGCATTCAAAATGATTGAAAATAACTATTAATGTGTTATCTTTTAATAAGGGTGGGTAGTGTAGTATCGGTTCTGTTGTCATAAGATCACCCTCAAGGAATTGCCGCCTTTTTAAATGGCGGGAGCAATCCTCCCATATATTACATATTCCTTTGGAGAAGGGGGAATGTTCTGTTGTCATTAGCTCATCTCTCAAAGGACTACCTTCTTTTTTTTGAAGAAATAGCGTATTGTAGTACGTGTTCTGTTTCCAAAATACTATACTCACAGGCACCTCTTTTATTTTTATGAAGCCATCCTACCTGTTATTGGCCCCTCTCTTAGGCATACAGTATAGTATATGTTTGTTCTTCATAATAAAATCCTTCCATGATTATCTTCTCCGCTTGGAGCACGATGGGTAGTGTGCTATCTGTTCTGTCGTAATTATATCATCCTCCCAGTCATTATCCCCTCTCTTTTTCTATGAGAGTTATGTATATAATAACTATTTGTTTGCTTATTATCTATGTAAGTATACGTTTCGTCCTTTATAACCGGACTCATCAGTATATAGATATAATTATTCACTACTGGTCGCGCGATTCGAAACCCCGGACTCCGAGTATATATATATATATATATATATATATATATATATATATATATATATATATATATATATATATATATATATATATATATATATATATATATAGTAAGCAATGAAAATATATATGGCAATCAAGCTACACAGAGGCTCCCGTGTTTCATCCCCGGGGGGAATCGTCAGGCTAAATGTAGCTTGATTGCCATATATATTTTCATTGCTTACTACCTAGCTCTACTTACGTATCGAGCACTGTTGAAGTAAATACTGAAAACTGATACATAAAAAATTATATCTCCTTATAATATTTTATGTGGATACATGAAGTACTAATATATATATATATATATATATATATATATATATATGAAGATAAAAACGATATATCATGAAATGAATGTCGCCGTGACAGAATTTATGAACATCAAAAAGAAATAACATTTTAACTTTTACATTTTCTGGTGTTTAATTGTTTTTACCATTCTGTCTTTAATAAATACACACACACACACACACACACACACACACACACACACATATATATATATATATATATATATATAGTGTAACTTATTCGCGGCGATAGATGATCTTCATAAGAATATGTCCAACAATGCTTGAGGTTTAGTACGTTTATGTGTGCAAAATAAATAATCTCTTCTTTATTATAATCATATATTATTTGCTTATTATCGATGTATAATTTCAGCCTTGCATTAAATGTATACCCTCTCTATGAGATTACATTAAACCCTGTGAAGAAGCCTCCATTTTTAAGATTGTGGGCGTGTGACCCCCTTAATTGTCAAATATTGCAGCTCCACTCTGACCCGGAGTATTTGTATGTGCCAATCTCTAATACATTCGTGTAATAAAATATGTCCTTGGTTTTACATGGAACTACATATGCGAGTATTCATAAGCATTTATATAATAACTAATTGAAAAATGAAATACCCTGAATAAACATTTTATGATTTTGATAATTAGAAATTACCTGTTTACTAAAATATCGTTTTGACATTGAATGACCCGAAATGTCATAAAGCGATACAAAATTATTGCATTAATAATCATTTTGGGGGATATTTCCCGGGATTGAGGCCTTCGACATTCGACAGAAATAACGCTTGTTTATTTTTCTCCATATTAAAACGCAAACTTAGTTGAGTGTAATTCCTAGGAGTTTCATCTCACATGCCTTGCTTTCTCTCTTTGGGGAAGGGGTTGCTTCATGCGCAATTGCGTTAGGCGCCTTCTACCTAGGAATGCAGGCACAGCTGTCAGGGTATTTCCAGATACCAGTTTGGCCCTTCCTCTGGATCGCTGGCTTGTTAACCCATTTTCTGGCCTTGTACCACATTATACTTTGTGAAAAGTATATACATACTGAACAGATACTAAAATGATTTAGTCAGCCAAAGATTTCTAATGCCTCTTCCCTCTAAATATTAGTCGATAATAAGTCGGACAGTGACTTGGTCATTTCGGTGGCTTTTTATCTGTCGGACTGTGATCTATGTCTTAAGTAGTCCTATGAGGTCAACTATCTCAGGCTTTACTTTCCATCTTCGGGAAGGGGTTACTTGATCGCTCCCTGCCCGAGGCACTTTTACCTGAGAATGCAGATATGCTTCCCAGAGTATTAATAGAGGTCAGCCATGCGCTGCCGCTAAGGCGCTGTAGTTTCTTTTACCAAACTTCCGACCTTGTGCCACAGTATACTTAGTGGGAAGTATATAAATACTAAACATATTATAGAAACTATTTTAAAATTTCGTAAACCATCTTTTATGCCGGCAAAAGAAATTCATCAGATCGTTAAATCACTTTGTGAAACTTTCACCCCTTATATATATATATATATATATATATATATATATATATATATATATATATATATATATATATATATATATATATATATATGAAGAAGAATGGAAAGGAATTAGGGAAGCAAAAGCCAAATCGAAATTCAATTCAATTGCTCAGAGCAAGAATATTCCGCAAAAAGACAATTTATTCAAGTTAAATTTTCCTTAAGCCAGGCTTTTCAAAGATCAAAATCTTATCATCAGAGGAAGTCGTTGGGATAGATAAGTTGGCAAAGGCTAAGATTTAAAATTTGAAAAAATATGGCGAATATTTTCCACCTCACTCTTTACTGAGCCTTGCCTGCATCCACGAACTTATTGGACTTTTTACCCTTTGGAATTACTATTTTCGCCGTACCTGAAGTTGTGGCTTCTTGGAATGTAACTTTGAATCCTCTCTCACAACCTCTCGTGCCTTTTAACGTCCTACCTATCTACATCTCATTCTCTCCGCTGGACTTTTCGACACCGGACTTTTTAGCAATCGGACATTTGCTTGCATTCGGGCAGAGTTTTGCCCTGTGTTTCTTTCCCTACAACTTTTATTTTATTTTTTCAAATTTTAAATCTTGGCCTTTGCCAAATTATCTATCC
>OY744524.1:143145530-143148030 GCA_963556195.1 Sepiola atlantica | reverse complement strand
TCATCATCATCATCATCATCATCATCATCATCATCATCATCATCATCATCATCATCATCATCATCATCATCATCATCATCATCATCATCATCATCATCATCATCATCATCATCATCATCATCATCATCATCATCATCATCATCATCATCATCATCATCATCATCATCATCATCATCATCATCATCATCATCATCATCATCATCATCATCATCATCATCATCATCATCATCATCATCATCATCATCATCATCATCATCATCATCATCATCATCATCATCATCATCATCATCATCATCATCATCATCATCATCATCATCATCATCATCATCATCATCATCATCATCATCATCATCATCATCATCATCATCATCATCATCATCATCATCATCATCATCATCATCATCATCATCATCATCATCATCATCATCATCATCATCATCATCATCATCATCATCATCATCATCATCATCATCATCATCATCATCATCATCATCATCATCATCATCATCATCATCATCATCATCATCATCATCATCATCATCATCATCATCATCATCACCATCACCATCACCATCATCATCATCATCATCATCATCATCATCATCATCATCATCATCATCATCATCATCATCATCATTATAAAGAGTTCCACTTTCCCAATAATCGCAATCATTTAACTTATTGATTAAAATAAAGGTACGAGTAGTTCCCAGACGAAAGGAATGTGTTTGTACACGTTCTTACACCACCGATATAAATCAATGTTAATTTAATTTGCATTGTATTGTATTACCCTTAATAAATATATTGTGCTCCTACAGCGTCATTATTTCGCGTATATTCCTCCTAACCGTCATATATATATATATATATATATATATATATATATATATATATATATATATATATATATATATATAATGCCATACAATTATTTGCCGATTAGCTATTGGTACTGGCAGTTTCTGGGTCAATAAGTGTTTTGATATTACCCCTTCATTAGTGGCCCAACAAAGGTGAGTTCTTTGAAAAATGTCCGATGCCAATGGCGAATTGGCTCATACGTATACGATATTATACAGGGTGTTTCAAAAGTCTTGGGAACATTACAAATGCGTATATCTCATGAACTATTCCAGGTAGAAAAATGAAACTGGTGCCATTTTAAAGCTTGCTTAATCAAGTTTTTGGTCATACTAATGATTTTCGTGTTATCTTTCCAGGTGCAGTAATGGCGTTCTCTAAACAGGACAAGGCATTTTGCGTCCTCCAATTTGCAAAGACTGAATCGTGGACATGTGTCTAGCGTGCATTTTGCAGGAAATTTAAAAAAGAAGCCCTTGAAAGGAAATCCATTGTAAGATGGCATGCTAAATTTGTGAAAGATGGGTGTTTGTGCCCAAGTAAGCGAACAGGTCGCCCTTCAACTTCGGAAGATGCAGTTCAGCAAGTTCGGACAGCCTTTCAGCGGAACCCCCGTAAATCAGTGAGAAGAGCCAGCAGGGAACTTCAGCTTGCTCCAGCAACTGTCTGGCGTGTCTTAAGGAAACGACTGCAAATGGTACCTTACAAGCTCAAGTTGGTCCAAAAGTTGAAGGACACTGATAAGCCACTTCGCCGTGACTTTTGCATTGCAATGCAAGAGAAGTTGGAAGATAACGGCTTTGATGACCGGCTTGTTTTTTAGCGATGAGGCGACCTTCCATCTGAATGGCAAAGTTAACAAGCATAACACTCGCATATGGGGTACTGAGAATCCTCATGAACTTCTTGAGCACGAGCGAGATTCACCAAAAGTGAACGTGTTTTGTGCAATTTCCAAGAAAGGTGTCTATGGACCGTTCTTCTTTGAAGAGGCAACTATCACTGGTGAATCCTATCTCAACATGCTGGAAGACTGGTTAATGGCTCAGTTGGAACAAGCAGAATCTGATGACTTCATTTTTCAACAAGATGGTGCACCACCACACTGGAGTCTTAGAGTAAGGCAGTTTCTTAACACAAGGCTGCCTGGTAGATGGATTGGGAGATCTGGGCGAGGTGATGACGTTCTCATGCCCTGGCCTCCTAGGTCTCCAGATCTTACCCCGTGTGACTTTTTCCTTTGGGGCTTTGTCAAGCAACAAGTCTATGTGCCGCCCCTTCCAAGAGATATTGACGAACTAAAGGCTCGAGTAACGGCAGTTGTGGGAACCATTGACGTCAAGATGCTGGAACGCGTTTGGCAGGAAATGGACTATCGATTAGATGTCTGCCGTGTGACGAATGGTGCTCATATTGAGCAACTTTGAAGATTCCCCACAAAACTTGAAACTTTAACCTTTCCAACGGTACCAATTTCATTTTTCAACTCCTAATAGTTTTTGAGTTATTAAAAATCGTTATGTTCCCAAAACTTTTGAAACACCCTGTATATATATATATATATATATATATATATATATATATATATATATATTACATATATATATATATATATGTATATATATATATATATATG
>OY744524.1:143130530-143140530 GCA_963556195.1 Sepiola atlantica | reverse complement strand
TACAAGACGTCGGCTACGTAACTAAATCATATCAAGAACAATCTATTCGAGGAAGATCAATAAAACAACTGCCAAACAGACGGACCGGCCAGATAAGTGTCTACGGCTCTTGACAAATCTGAAATGGTTCAAGATCGTGATAAGTGGTGGACGTTGGTTTTAAAGCTCGTGGCTAAGCTCTATGAAGTATGCAAATAAGTCAAGTAAGTAAAGTCAAGATAATTATGAGGTATCACATACAGTATTGATGCGCAAACTATAGTAATGTACACTTGTATATGTTATATACTGAAATATATCAAATACTGAATTGCATATTGGAGAAAAAACAATCTTTTGTCATGTAACAAAACAAAATATACGGGGTGTCTAAATATAATGTATATCCCGTTTGAATAGTTATAACCATTCCAATTTATGGATTTGACTTGTAAATACAATTGACAGAAGAAACACGAATGTATATTTAAAGATTGTGAAATTAAATTAAAGAAATACATCGAAAATTAACTTTTAAAAACGGTAAAGGATAATTAGGATAATTCCAGTGTGTTGATAAAATTAACCCCAACGTTACATATCGCGAGGAAATAGACTTACTTCTTTCATTGCTACTTTCATTTCACCAATTCTTTTTAGGTTTTCTGCTGTAAATATAGTCTGTAAGTAATCCCCCAAAATATAAATCTAAAGGTGTCAAATTACGTGATCTATGTGAGATTCAACTCTGCCCTTTTGTTGCCCATATTTTCAGTCTTCAAAGTAAGGAAGTGCACCATCAATACACATTATTATGAAATACTCTGTATTCAAGGAAGATTTCGTCTTTACATGTAAATATCATTTCATTATTCATGATACTTATTTACGTTTATTTAATTTATTGATAAATATGTCAATCGGATATGTTTTATTAGTGTAGGGTGGGGGTTTAATCGGGTACGCTCCTTTTCTTAAATGAAAAGAATATTTTATTCGTGAATTATAAATCTAGGTAAATGAAAGAGAAAATAAAGACTGTGTAAAATATACACATATGCTATCTCAGCTCTTACATTATTTGGAGTGTTATTAAACGAGGATGTATTTTAAAACCACATTTCTAAATCTGTTCATCCTGAAGTTAGTCAACTTATCCATGAAGCTTATTATAACTAACAACACAGCGATTAAGAAAAGAAAGGAACAAAAGTGCCACCGGATATTCACCAGAGAGATTGCCACTGAAAGTAAACACTTCACCCCAACATTGAAACAGATGATGTTACGGTTGTGTTGTTTTTGTTGTTTTTTGTTGTTGTCAATGTTGTTATTTAGTTGAGTTGGTTTTCTGCATAGTGATCAAGAAGGTCGTACTTCAAGATGGTTTGCTCTGCTTTGTATGACGTCATCCCCATTGCTCGCAGCTATTCGTTAAACTGTAGGATTCCATGTCCTCCAACCGACACTGATAACAGGACAGCTTAGCGGTTGTATGCGAAGTCGGAGAAGGTTTGATTCATACTACAAAAAGGAATGAACCGAAAGCAACCACTTCACTTTAATTCCATTGATTTACGGTTCCGTATCTGCCACGCCATTGCTTGCCACACGTAGATGCAGAGACACCTAAAAGACGACAGATCATGGTGCCAACTCTTCTTAGATTTACACCAAAACCTTGTTAACCGGGCAGCTCTGAGACTACCACGTTGCAACCGCCTCTACAACGGCGATCATTATGATTTTAGGAACACTCCTGCTAAACATAAAGTTGAGTGAGATGAAGCCAATCATACAAATTCAGATATGAATTCAGAGTTAATCCGACTAAATTTCTACACAGTACGAAAAAAAACAATATACCATCTACGAATATTAAGCCAATAATGAAAAATTCATCAAACATACATGGGTGATTTTGCTGTTCGTAAAACATTAAATACTGGAAAATAGGTTTTCGTGGATAATACCAGTAAAACGGGTTGCAAAGTTATGGCCAAAAGAACTTTGAAGAAAATGTTGTAAATAATTAAAAAACAATGAACTCTTATAAGACTCAATGAATAGAACAATATGGAAATTTCTAAATGTATCTTCTACATTAACAAGGCGTGGAAATCGCTGGCAAAATGACAAGTGATGCTTCAATAGACAAGCAGTGAAGCAAATCGTTGTGCACTAAATGAGACTTCATTTACTTCAAAGACAAACAATATCAAACAACTTAGCTATATTATAACATAATGTTATATAGTGCAGTAAAATTCAGTAGAAATTTCAATAAAAAATAGTAATAAACACAGTTGATCCTATAATTAGTGTCCGTCACTATTATTGTGTAATTAAATGTCATCAATATAATTATAACACAATAAGGAGCACATGAATGTATAAGATTTAGTAAGTACCCAGTTAGTTTTCTCCTCATGAGGACAGAGTTAGACAAAATATCGGGTTTTAATGTGTGGACACTGCGTCTCTTAAAAAGGGAGACTATGGATTGGAACATAAATAAAACTGGCCACAGCCAGACATATTTATCTTTCATTGACCGAGGACACAAACTATGTAGTGTAAAGAACACTTGTATTAGATGTAATAATAGTTAATTGTTATTACTACATACAGTAAAATAGCATATTTTGCAGGTATATACTATACATATTACCTATACTTGGAATTCTCGACCACATAGAGACCATCCCAAAGTAATAATGTACGGGAAATAACAAGATAACTTTCGCTTCATAAAATGTTACAGCTTTCTATCTGCTGCAATAACGTCGCCATGTCTTATAATTGTGAAAATATTAAGAATAATACGAGTTTTAACTGAATGTGTGAAAAGGGTGTTTACACTAGTATCAGGAATATCTAAATACTACAAGATTCAAGAAAGGGTAAACACATTAATAGGCAGTTTGAGCCGTATTCCCGGATCGAAATGAGTTGGCAATAGGCCCCACCTTGGATGGCGAACTTTTAATCAAGGAGTCCCAAGCAGGATAAGAATTAAGTGTCCGACAGAGCCTAATCACTGGTCCGCCCAGAGAAACATTAACAACAAGAACTCGCCTCGCTACAACAGCAGAAATTAACTTTCCTTTCTTCCTCAATATACCAAATACCAAACCGAATTTCCATGAACAAAGTTTATTTTCTTTGAACATCGAATATTTAGAACAGTATACCACAAGGCTGCGTCTTAACCGACTACAACAGGGTCGGTTTCAAGTCTAATGTAAAAAATACTTGTTAAGCGGTCCGTTTGGATAATACATTCCTCTAAAGTAATCTTCTGCAGATCCCACCCATTTTATTTTGAACCTCTCGTGGTGGCGTTTATCGTCTAACTAAAACTCTCTTTAACCAGTATCTTCAAGTTGCCTCTTAGACTTGATAAGTGCTGATCCAATAAGTATAAAAAAACTTTCCAGACGCAATATTACGAGGTAAGGATGCAATTAAGCAGAGAATGCAAACTTCTTGTTAGGCGTTAAATGTTTAGAATTAGAATTACGGGGGAGGAAATAGTGTCATGGGGGAAGTGCGTGACAGAAAAACAAGGGTGTTCCTGCCTCTGGGAATTTGACGTCGACGTGATCAGACGTGGATTTCGAGTTCTCCTTTACCCCACGTTGGTTTAGAAGATAAAATGCAGATCATGATCTACATGCTGGCAGTAACTTAAACATGTATTTATTTCCTCCTTTCCATAAAGTTAGACACAAGGTCATGGGAGATTTTGAAAATCGAGTACACTAGGGGAAGTGATCTGTGCTATACAAAAACGTCTGAGTAACCCCATTTGCATTTCACAGGACGAGCGCCTCAGGCGAGTAGCGAGAAAGGGAAGGTAAAGCCTAGCAGCGGGGAACTCTTACTCATATCTACACCTGAATGCAGTAAGGTCACTGTCGGACTGAGTAACGAGAACGTATTCTCGACTGGTATGAACAACACCTCGCGGGGCTTTGCCAAAGGATACATAAGTAAGTAAATCAAATCTCAGAGTAATGATTAACTTTTTGAGTGACAAGGCGAATTTATATTTTTATATAAAGTCGCAGAACGAACCGGCGTTGTCCGGGACCATAAAATAACTTATAGAAGTTAAATAGAGTGCGTAAAACCTTTATATACAACTTCTATCTTTCTCCCTCTTTCTCCCTCTAGACGTCTGTTTATCTTTCTGTTTATATTTCCGCCACTTTCTCTGACCCCCTCTTTCCTCTTTGGCCCAACTACTTCTTCTCTCCTCTTTAAATGTGTTGAAAAAAATAATGCAATTCACTTCCCGGACCATTCCATTTTAATTGTAATACTGTAATCTTACATTGATGGCCCCTGGACAACGCCGAGTAGAACACAGTGGTATTATTAATGACGTGTAATTCTATTCCCATACCTGCTTTCATACTACTATGAAGAGAAATGATGTTGAAAATGAAAATAGTCAAAACAAATTTAAATGCAATATTGTAATTTACATGTATTGCTCCCGGACAACTCCAAGTAGAACAACATATCCTGTTACCGCCTCCTCTCTTATCAAATATGATGCAATAATGTTAATAATGAAAATTGTATTGTCTCCCGGACAATGACGAGTAGAACAAAAGTTTCTGTTACCTCTCACCCTGCCTAACTTACCAAGCATAACACTGTAATGTTAGTAAGGAGTACTTTACAGCACTAACAAAAGTACGCTTAAAATCAACGCATGAAGATGAATGATGTTGTTAATGACAATGTATTTTCTCCCGGACAACGTTGAGTAGAACAACAGTTTCTATCACCCCACTTACTTAATAATACAATACTTTGATGTTAGTAAAGAGACTTCCATAGCACTGCCAAAAGTATGGTTAAAATCAAAGTACGACGAGAACTGATGATGATATTGACAATGTTATTACTCCCGGACAACACCGAGAAGAACATAAGTTTCTGTTACCCCCCTTTTCCTTACTTACCAAATATAATACTGAAATGTTAGTAAGGGTGCCGTCACAGAACTTCAAAAGTTACTGTTGAAATAAAAGTATGAAGAGAAATGACAATTTAATTTTTTCCCGGACACCGCCGAGTAGGTCGCTGTCATAAGGGTATGTCTAGTATCCCACGTGAGATTCATTGTACATCACATCAGCGACCTGACTGAAGTGTGTAAGACAATAAGTTCGTCGCCTACATAATAAAAAAATTTATCCGCAACTTTAACTTTATTTATTAGCATAGTCCCCTTTAGAGTGTTCCACTAATTAGAATGTGTATCTAACAATTCGATGCCTTTAATGTAGAAAATATTGCCTTTAGTCTCAAAATAGTCTCAGTTTCCAGTATCACTTCTTCATCGACATCTCTTTCCCTGGAGCGTTCTTTTGATCTCTGTCGACAGCCAGTAGGTGCTAGGGGTTAAATCTGGAGAGTAGGGTGGGTGCAGAAGCAATTTGAAGTACAATTTATGTAGTTTTACAATAATTGCTATAGATTAGTGTTAGGGCATTTTTAGTTATGAAAATCAAATTATCATAAATAATTTCTTGTAGTTTTGGTCATAATTGCAAAGTTCCATTAATGTTTATCGAAGACTACATCGAATAACATTTTAACATGTGTGTAGCTCCAATATTCCAAGATTGGGTGTGTTTGATCCTTTGAAATCACTTGATGAAATAGTAACTTTTAACTGATACCAATGAAGTAATAGTTTCATACGAACCCGCATTTATGAAAAAGATTGACCATATTCGTCTCGTAAATATTTATTAAAATTTTACTCTTTACCTATTATTTATTTTGTAACAGTTTTAACATTACACGAGAACAAATCTATGTTATGTAAAACCGTCGGTTGTTTGCTCATGACACCAGTACTATGTTATTTTTTAACGCTAACATTATGAAGTTCATCGTTTGCTTTACGCATGAAGCCCAAATTGTTTTATAGGAGGGGGGTCGATATTCATCCAATTTTGTCATAAACTTTTGGGCTTATCCTACGCTAGATACTCTCACCAAGATACCGCATTCACTCTGTGGCTTGATCTTACTTAGATGATTCCCAATTTGTTTTATAAAGAGTTTATTTTCAAAAACATCATTGCGGAAGCTCGGACAACATTTACAAATATTACAAAAAGAAAGAAAAAATGTAGATCATTATGACTCTCCACACTCTCTGCTAAGTGTTAGGCCGCCCATAGTTTTTCGGGTGTTCCGAAAACAAGCAGGTCAGTCTCTAACTGGGAGTGGGATGTCAAAAATAAAGCCGATCATGGTGTATTATGGGAATGAATGATTTCTTCAAAATATAATATGATAGTATAGGAGTAACTGGGGGCAAAATTAATGTCGGTAGTGGGTATCTTTAGAGAATCTTTAGTACCAAAAAATACAAAAGGAAAATGACTCATTTATTGCCTCAGCTGAGAGTCTTTTAAATTGTAGGGGTGGGTTCCGAAGAACTCAGGACGTTGTGTGCCATGCCTACGCAGGAAACACGCACTCAGATTTTCCACGGATGCACAAACTAGTGTCGCGGACAAACCTCCTATCGAACTCCATGCGATGTAATCTTCTCCAATCGCATCTAATATTCACTTTAAGCTGATCTGTAAAGTAGACGACCAGATCCCGATCTGAAACAGATTCGACTCAATGGACCTCGTCAAAGCGTGAAAATCTCATCACCAATCTAGCTACGACTAGGATGATTAGAACAATTGTGTTTCTCTCTAGGCCACAGCGGGGCTACGTTGTGGATAACCAATGCTTCATTTAGGACCATCGGGTGTTCTACATCAATGCTGGCCGTTACTTCGCTTACATACTTCCAGCGTCGCCGAAGTTTGCTGCAAGTGTAAAAGGCGTGCCCGGCTGTTTGTCTTTTGTTACACTCGCAGCAGGGGCAGTAAGTATCCGTCCTCACTCACTCTCTGGTCAGCTTGTGATAAAAGAACAGCGCGTTCCGTATCTATCGCCAGGTCAAACAGTACTCGGAATTGTTGAGATAACACTGCGCCAAACTACACTGAGAGCGAATTCCCTCTTCTGGCCATCCCAGCCGTGCCTCAAGCTGATCCGGAGCAATATCACGATATAGTGTCTACCAGTGCTGTACAAGGGGCCTGATCCCCGCCAGAGCTTTCAGCACAGTTTGCCATTCGGTGTAGAACTTTTGCACTGACAGTATGTAATACCTCATTGCTTACTCCATTGCATTTGTATTCTATCACGTAGGTTTTTTTTTATGTATTGGAAAGCATAAATGTTTCTTTATTACTTCCGATTCCTCGGTCCACCCCTTTTCTCACATTTTTTTAGTATGATTCAATCATTCAAGTGATTTAAATGCTGAGCTCAGAGTTCATGTGACTCTCCACGAGACATGTAATATAACGTGGGGGGATTTCTCGATACTTACAAATATATTTCGTCGACAGAAACAGCTGTTTGTCTCTCTGAATAAGTTAGTGGCATCTACCTGTAAATATGTTCGTAGTGATGATGTTTCTCTGTCTTCCTATCGCCTTGTTGTTGCAATAATCCGACTAAATAAATAAACAACACAAAGTATAAAAACGGTGTGATTAAACAATTACCAACTGCGCAATGGCGTCATGCTTTTAGATGTTTTATTCTGTTTTAAAATTACGTGCACTTCCCCAACTCTTATGCTCCCGGCGGAGCGAAAGAAGAATGTTCTTTGAAAAACAGCGTGGGGTCACATTAAGCGTATAGCAAAAAGAAGCATAATTTGTTTCTTCTTTGTTAAGTCTCATTCGGGACTTCATATTCGTAACGTCATACCCTGACACATGCCCTTAACCAGTAACTCGACTCATAATAGCATGTCAAATTCTCAGCTTAATTTTAATCTCACATTAAAAATACCGCTTTTAACCCTATTTCGATACACCCACATATAATCTTGTTAAAGGTATTGACGAAAATAACCGAGCAAAAAGACTAACACATTACATTACGTATATTCTTATATAGCTAAACCATCTTTAAAATCTGATTTTTACAAATGAATGTTTGTAGTGGAAGAATTAAAATTGAGTACAATGTTGAGAATAATAATCGAAATAAAGTTAAAAGTGTATCATATATTAAGATGATTTCATGTGCCACTCTTTGAAATTGAGTACAGCATTGGGTGGAATCATTTACTCTATAGGCGGAGGAATAATCTTCTGTCTGATTTTATTTGATCAAAGTGAATGAAAAATACAGCGGAGAAACGTGACGTGAATTACAAATGTTGTTGACTCCGTTATTTGTTTAAATATCACACGAGTTGCGTGTGTGTATTGTAATTTGTATACAGCAGCTCAATTTGGCAAAAGTAATCCTCCAAGGATGTCGCTTTCATTGATTCACAAACCCAAGCGCTGACATAAACACGTATATATATATATATATATATATATATATATATATATATATATATATATATATATATATATATATATATATATATATATATATATATATGTGTGTGTGTATATACATACGTATATATGTGTTGGTGTGTGTGTGTATCTATATGTGCATATTTTCATGCATATGCTCATACATATAAACACACGCATACACACAGACATACGCAAGTAGTTTTTGCACGTTTTAATTTGATATATATATATATATATATATATATATATATATATATATATATATCCTTTCTCTCTCTCTTTCTCTCTTTCTCTCTCTCTCTCTCTCTCTATATATATATATATATATATACATATATATTGAAGGCTATATATTAGCAACAACATGCGAAGTCCTCTTTGCGTTTCAAACATAGATACATGTGTGGCAACTGACGTGTGTAGGTACAGGCATATCAGAAAATTACGTTGTCAAAAGCTAAACATGTATACGTTTTTATAGAAGTGTAATATGCAATAATTCTTTACAGAACTATACATTTATCAAGTAGGACAGTGGATTATCTGAAATATAAAACAATATATCATAATTTATACTATATATATATATATATATATATATATATATATATATATATATATATATATATATATAAGTAGTAGTGGTGGAGATTTTACTAGTCTATTAAATGATGACCTTTATTTGCAGTGTGACGAATTCTACAATGAATTTTAAAACATAGTACATAAAACTGCCGAGGAAGAAATAGGCTACAAATATTATAACAAAATTTCTTGATTTCCGGCTGCAATTGTAGATCTATCGTAAAAATGCAAAAAGAGCAACGCTAAATAATCACAATAATGCTAAGTACATAAATGACTACAGAAAACTTAACAAGAAAATTAAATAAGATGTCAAAAAACAAAAGAACGAACATCTCAGAACATAAATAATCGAAATAGAGGAACATTTCTAAAAAAAAAAACTTTCACAAATTATTTGCGCAAGTACACCAATTGGAATTGAAAGAGATACACACCTATATCTGCAATTAAAGAGACACAAATAAAGCTACAAATGAAAAAACCTCAGATATTTCTGAATTTGAAACGCTCACTTTGAGAAACCTTCAATACGCGCTTTTTGTGTGACAGATGCGCTTATTAATCCGGTAACAAGGTAAGAATTGGCAAACGCAATCAAACAGGTGTGCAACAGGAAATACCCAGGGGTTGATGGAATAACATCTTAATTAATAAAAGCTGGTGAAGATATGATGATTAAACTTTGACAACTTTGTTCAATAAAATAATCACAACTGATATAACACTAGGTAACTCGTCTGTGATTATTATAACCCAATACACACAAAAAGTAGCAAACTAAAAGCTGAACACTACAGGAATATTTAACTGTTGTCAATACGTTAAATATTTTTTGTGTAAAAATCTATATGAGCATATGCCAACACATAATCGAAGAGTCAATAGGTCAGCTGCAATTCGGCTTGAGAGTAGGCAAACGAACAAATGAAGCCATATTTATAACAAGACAGATAATAGATAAAGCAAGGGAGCACCCAGTGCCGTTGCATTTTAACTTCGTTAAC
>OY744524.1:143015530-143128030 GCA_963556195.1 Sepiola atlantica | reverse complement strand
GAAATTATTAACTAGTCCATTAGGGACAGGAAAAGCAATGTTCTTCACTTCTTTATTTACTCAACTATTAGTAAATAAATAAAAACACTTTAATGGAACCCTCAAATATCAATGTATTTCATATAATGATTAAGTGTTACTCCCAGAAAAGTAGTCTCTTGATTTCGGAGAACTTACAGTGATGTATATATATATATATATATATATATATATATATATATATATATATGAAAACATTGTTTAATATTTATTGTCAATATATTTTCTGTTTAATTAACTTTTTTATTTTTTTTTATTTTTCTAATAATTTGTTAGTTTCAAAACAAGAAGATAAATAAATGTTACATATGGATCAATTCTTCGTCGAATTGTATTCAAGTAAAAAAAGCTGAAAAAAGAAAAATTTAAAAACAAAAACGCCCGATAACGATGTCTGTTAAATCATAAAATCAACAATAAAACTTGTTAGTTACAGACATAAGCTTTACAATTTATATTCCGAGGAAGCGACCGAAGTAAGGTTTGAGAATAAATTATATCAACGTTTGACATTTAAAAAATATTTTTTACTGCTTTTGTATGTAATGTTTATTATTGTGTATTATTGTTTATTGATAAAAATGAAACAGGCTTAAAAAAACTTTAAAAAATCCAATGTATTTAACAATCTTTGCATACATGAAAGAAGTCTTCCTATATATATAGGCGCTGTGAGTTTAAAAAAAAGAAGAAAGAGAAAAAATCGGCAGTTAAGCTTATGAACGCTGTGAGTTGGCAAGGAGGATTAGTATTTCTTTGAAATTGATGACAAGGAATTGAATAACAAAGGATGAGGAGGCGGAGAAGGAGGATGGGGAGGAAAAAAGGACTAAAAGTATATATATATATGCATATATATATGATTTTAATTTTTTTTAACATTTGGATATGTTGATATTTTTATATGTTTAATATAAAACTAAAACTAAAAATACATTAATCACCTAAAGAGTAGTGTAATGGATTCGTCTACACACTTTAAAATGCAGCAACATTTTTGTAAGTAACAGTTGAATTTTATTAGATAGACGAACAACACAGGTAAGGAGTATTTTTTTCATAACTAATATAAGTTAGCAAGACATTTATACGGAGCAACACTTAGGTTTAGCATACGGAACGTTTATGTGTTTGTCTTTTAAGGGAAGTGGGGTCTGATCAACTCTGCTGGGAAGCCATTAAATAAATACTGTCTTGTTTTTAAATTCCCGAAACAGTTTTTCATGGTAAACCACTGATGATCCCTTAAATAATGTTAGAATCAAACTAATATAATTACTGTAAAAGTTAAATTGACTTACATGAGTGATTTTCCACTGAACAACTTGGGACTTAAGTTTTTTTTTTTAATTTTTATATATAGTTTTAATGGTTGAGAAACTTCCAAGACTATATATATATATATATATATATATATATATATATATATATATATATATATATATATATATATATATATGTCCTGAGTATGACCTGGAAAGACATCCAGTGGTGAGTTATTGATTTTCTGACTCAAAATGCACCAAGCATTGATGTTTTATTTTATTTCGTTGTTTAATATAGAATCATGAATATAAATAAAAACTAAAGTAGTCTTTGGTATGACCTTAAATAACATCCTGTGGTGAGCCCCCCACTTGGGAGCTGTCGGCAATGCGAAGTTGCTCCTTAGTTGACATTGCCAACATGTCCACTTTGCCTCGGATTGGTAGTACCTGTAAGGGCTCCATCTATTGGTCAAATGAAATCTACTGACGCTAACAGATCAGGATGTTTGAAGTTATTGACTTCCGGAGTAAAATACACAATGTTTTATTATTTTTCTGTGCAAATCTCAATCACGTTCTGCAAAATCACAAACACACACCTACAATATCCCTCCCGCTTTCCTTATGTCCCTCTCATTCCCTCTCCCCTATCCCCCCTTCATCTTCTAACTCAACCAAACACTATATTTGAACATATATAGAACTTAAAGCATAACACCTTTCACCAGAATGCCCGGATTCAACATTAAATAACCCAAACAAAGTTGATATGCCGTAGAACAAAACCACTAAACAAACAGCATGAATGAATAATTGAACATGTAAAGAAATTGAAGCCTGAGAACGTTTGGCATAATGACCGGATTCTTCATTGAATACATTTTTGCAAAAAAACAACCAAACAAAATGGCAAAAATATTAAAAATGTAAACATTTAAAAAAATGATATTAACATACATTTTCTAAATAAAATAGACCTTTTGTAACCCATCTAAAATTCAGTACAAAAACAAACAAAACCACCAAAATTAAATTGTAGACCTTAAAACAGGGCCAACAAATGCATCTAACCTCGAAAAATTCAAAAATACCAAAGTTCTCAACTAATATGCCTATAAATGAATAACTGTCATTACATTACTATTAGGCTTGATCTGTCGCCATTAAGCAATATCTTACCATACCATCCCTATAAATATATATATATATATATATATATATATATATATATATATGTATATGTGTATATATATACAAATATATATATATATATATATATATATATATATATATATATATATATATATATATATATATATATATATATATATATACAAATATAATATTTAAATGTTGAATTAAATTAAATTGAATTTAAATATTATGGAATTCTTGTTTAATAATAATCTATCGTTATAATATACAGCTCAATATATTGAATAGAGCAATGAATTCTAAGGATGAAATACAAGAATAAACAATTGTAAAGATACAATATTTATTTGAACATTAACAATTCAGAGCAAGGAGCTTGATATCCTTAATCCATGGATTTTCAAAGATAAACTCTTTTCAGCAGAGGATAAAGATAAACCGATAATGTAATTGTAAATATTATCGGCAGGATTTAACTTAGACATTTTTTAAAAATAAAATAAAACCCAAAAGATAAAGAGTCTTTTGTTGAGATTAGAGCGTAGAGTTACCGTGGACGCCGTAAAAAACACGTCAAAAATAAAACAGCTGTGATATTGGAAAGTAATATTTGAAAAGGAATAATACTCAAATTGTTCAGAAATCCAAATGTGAAAGGGATAATTACAATACCGGACTACTGCACAAACAATCTAAACTAGACTTTACCAAATGCCGTCTAAAAATCAGCTTCTAAAAAACACCATTTGGATTTCTGAACAATTTGAGTATTATTCTTTTTCAAACATTAATTTCATATATAACAGCTGTTTTATTTTTTAGGTGTTTTTGGACGGCGTCAATCCTTACTCTACGCTCTCATCTCAACAAAATACTCTTTATCTTTTAGCTTTTATTTTATGTAAAATAATGTTCAAAGTAAAATGCTGCTGATGATATTTACAATTACATTGCCGGTTTTTCTCTATCCTCCAATGAAAATGAGTTTATCTTTTAAAATCCATAGGTTAAGGATATCAAACTCCTTGCCTTGAAATTTGATGTTCTGATAAATATCGTATCTTTACAATTTATATTGTTATCTTTCATCTCTAGAATTATATACAAATATATGCATATATATATATATATATATATATATATATATATATATATATATATATATATATATATATATATATGCATATATATATATATATATATATATATATATATATATAAATATATATAAATATATATTTTTACAATTGTATATATATAAATATACAAATATCGGTATATATATATGTTACATAGCGGCACCAAAAAACAGACATTTGTTACGTTATCAATGATGAAAATCATCGCCACGGAAGTCTATTAAGCGCTTCTCGAAATACGAAGGCAATACGAAATCATATGAAATCATATGAAAAGTCTCGAAGCGTTTTGAAACATGTGTAACACGTTTTTAAGGCACTTTTAACCCTCATTTTTAAGGCGTTTTTAATAGGCATGTTCAATAGGCACTTTTAAACACATTTCTTTAAGACGTTTTTAATGCATCTTCAAGCCTTTAAACTGTCGGCCCATTTTGAACACCTCTTGTTAAACGCATTATCTTAAATTCTTTTCTTGTTAAAATCCTTTCTTTACATTAAAACATTCTTCTCATTTAAACATTTTACATTAAACACTTTAAACATTTTTCGTTAAGAATATCAAATTAAATATGATGCATTTTTTTTTTCGGTTTTTGTTCTTTCAGCTTAACAGATTAGGACCCCAAAAATGTGCAATACATAAAAGTTACCATACATTTTTTTCGTCGTCTGGTTGTGATCGCCGTTGGTGCCGACGGTTTCTATTGCGTATCTCTGGCCGTGATCGATGCTGGTGATCTTTGATCTGTGGATACAACTTTATAGACATGCAGAAGACAAACGCGGAGACAATTTTTCCTTAGAGAGAGATTCAAGTCTTTTATTCTGGACTCCGTTGTGGAAGCGTTTTATCCATTCGTTCGCTAGATTCTCATTCATCCTTCTCCCTGTGGGATGCGACTATACACAGGAATTTCTGCTGGATCTCAAAGAGATCCAGACCATACAACAGGCGACTACATCCTCGACTTGACGCTTTCACTTCCAAAGCCCTTCTATTTCAAAAACCTTAGTTTCTTACGAAAGAAGGAGTGACGTCACAAATTCACACGTGTGAAACTTCTGCAAAAAGCATTTCCTTAACCCATGTTTTCTGACCTTCTCTGACCCGATGTTGTGATCGCCGTTTAATTTGTAATTTTGTTATGGTCTTTCAAAACATGATTGCATCATAACGGTCCTCTTCGGTGCATGTCAGCTTGACACGCACTCGTTGTCTTCATTTGACCCCAGCCATAATTCACACTAGTTGATTTAATCGTATCTAAAAATATCCATA
This sequence comes from Sepiola atlantica, assembly GCA_963556195.1. Classification (NCBI taxonomy): domain Eukaryota; kingdom Metazoa; phylum Mollusca; class Cephalopoda; order Sepiida; family Sepiolidae; genus Sepiola; species Sepiola atlantica. The sequence continues at coordinate 143,123,147 of OY744524.1, read as the reverse complement.
ATATAACATATACAAATATGTATATATATATATTTATAACAAGTATATATATATATATATATATATATATATATATATATATATATATATATATTTGTATATATAATACATATTATATAGACAATCCAAAATATCACGTATATATTATTTTTGGAAATAGTATATTGTATCAAACTAAAGAACAGATACGCATACACTTATCTGTATATTTGTACGCTTATATCTGGAGGATTGTATATATTTACACACATATATATATATATATATATATATATATATATATATATATATATATATATATATATATAAGCACCCTAATAGGCATGCATTTATACGTACATATAACAGCATGATTGCGTACTCATTGACGTATTGGTCTATGAGTACAAATTCGTTTCAAATCTAAATTTGTGTCGATTATTGATCTCATTGTAGAGGAATTAATGTCCACAACGCCTGGAATAACAATGCTTTAATATATGATTGAAAATGGTATTGATCCGATTGCTAACACATACAGACACAGAAAGCAAATTACAAATTGAAACATACAACATATAAACACGCATACATACAAAGCGTAGAGTACCACAGACAGCTCGTTCGTCTCTGTATAAAGCATTCGCATTTGCAATCGGTCTTTTACTCTGAAAAAGTCTCTGATGTGTAATTATATGATTCTTTTTATCTATTTTATTTTATCTATACATTTTGTCGGATTGTTACCTCATATTAAATCCTATACACATATTAATATGTATATGCCCGGTATATATATATATATATATATATATATATATATATATATATATATATATATATATATATATATATATTAACACATATGTATTAGAATGTTTATCATCATATGTAATGCAACTAGCTTTTTAACCCCTGATACGATACATCTTGAACAATGTATGATATTTCTTCGAACATATTTAATGTTTATAAAAATATGCAGATTAATAATTCTTTCAATGAAATAATTTTTTCTTCAAGGCTTACTAAGTTAGCTGCAACAAAAGCCATCTGACACGTTCTCTTAGTATAAGCAAATTAATTAAAGCCACACGTTCTTTTATGACATATGTTTATCTCATATGTAGAATATATAAAGAGATGGGGAAAAAGAGAGATATTCATCGTTCAAAAGCATGCTTAATTATCAAAGTATCGTAGGGTATTTTTAAGAAGCGCATTTTCTCAGTTCGACCTGGTAAAAGTTGCGCCCGCTATTCTCCTCTACTCGGTCATGTCTGACATTATTTGAGACAGCTTAATATACTACATGGTCTAATGATTTAGTGTGGTCAATCTATTCACTATTTCTTTACAACTAATTTGGAATCGTCTTGTGTTTTAACATTTATCTTTACAATAAACGCTACTATAGTAGACGAACGTTCTCCAATATTTAAAATAATGATGACAAGAGTTTGTTTAGTTTTATAAAGTTAGCGACGTTTGTTTTATTATAAGCCACAAAATAGTATTTCTGGAATCCCGATACTGGTCAATAAAAATACAAGTATTAGCATGTTAGCCCTATACAGAGAAGGAACGAATCCTTACATAGCGGAAGGAGTGACATAAGACAACAAGTTATATCGTCATAATTGGAGGGTTGTACGAGTAGTTATTTTGTGGGGTATGTGTAACAGATACACTCTCTTATTCCTACGTACACATCTGCGATAATTAAATTCAACTGTGACTGAGAGAGCGGTCGATTTATCAAAACAGAAAGCCTCGTGTAGACATGCTTAGTCGCACCTACAATTTAAAAGTTATGTGAATTTAATTCCAATCTTAATAATAGCAAACCGACCTATAGATAATGCATCTCATAGTCATTTGTGGACGCACCTAAGAATGGGAAATTAAATTGATTGTTTGGATAAACTTCAAAGAATTGATATAGTACAATGATGATTGACTTTTGTATATTTATAGTTCAAACGGAAAAAGCCATTATAAGTATATGATAAGTCGTAATTGAGGTACATTAAACATTTTCTTCGATGTTTCCCAGAAATCTTACCTTTTTATTATTTTCTTGCGAAACTCACAGCATATCCCGAAATAATACTTATTATAAACCTCTATCGTTACGTGACATATATTGTGTTTTCTAGCTTACTGAATAATTCTGTCACATATATGTAGCTTCGAGAATTGTATAGCTATGGTAGTGAAGTGTTACAGATCTTTCTTATTTTTGGTTGTTAGCTTCTACTCGGCGAATTTGATTTAATTTATACTCCAAAAATTATTCAAATACAAATAATGCCCTTCCGTCGGTTCTAAATCACTTACAATTTAATGTTAACGATGACATCACTGGTTTTTAAATAGAGGAAGCATAGCATGGACTATTATGTTTGGTGTGCAGTTAAGCAAGATACGAACCGTACCACCTGAAACACCAAGAGCAAGCGTATTGCCAGTATCAAACTGGTGCACAGGTGTCTCTTGAGGTATGCCGTGAAAGCCGTGCAATTCAGGTTAAAGGTAAAGGACGTGGTGGAGACTGATGGCGGTGTCATCAAGTGCGCTGTATTCGGCAGAAAATCATCTAAAAAGGTTACTTTGGACAAGATATGACTGTTTACGTTTTACGTCTCAAAAGAAAGCAAATTTGTCTCGAACATACTTGGAATTACTTAAACTAAAATAAACCATTCGTCCAATAACAGAAACTATTATGATTCGCCAATGTTCACACTAAAATTAACATGCAACTTTAGTAATTTTATTTTTTAAATATAAATTATTATAATTTTTAATGACCTAAAATAACAGACGCTGTTGAATTTTTATTGTGAGTCATGGATTACTTTCATAATTCATTTCGGACGCCGAGCGTTATCTGACTTGCCATTTGCTTTCTCGCTTCACCTTGCTACGTGAAATCGTTTCGTCTGAGGAACAGAAAAATACACGATTTTTACAAGCTAACTTTTGCGTGACGGGGCATATTTATATTTCTCTTTATAAAAACACGCACATAAATACACATTGGTCTTCATTATTGACGGGAGAATATTAAATGTATTTGACATCGGCGAGTCCGTGATTCCAAATTATTAGCGATATGAATAAAAGATTGCCACATGATTACAGTCGCATTAACGTAGAAACAATTCTTTTGCTTGGCGTGATGAACAATCTTTAAAGATAGTTTTTTTTTATAAAAAGAAGACAAAACTATGATTAAAAGGACACAAGATGTATTGTCAAAGATTTATTTCAAGCCAAAGATCCTCAGAGTTTGACATCATTGAATACAAAATGAGCCAACCGGCTATACTGTCATTATACTGTATTATGTAGATAATAAGTAGCATTTGCAAAAATAAATTGATGTTGATGGCATAGTTTTGGTCAGTTTGTGATGAGGGTAAATTTATCTTTTTTTATTCAGATATTGTATCGCTATGAGAGGTGTGGTCCGTCGATCGATACGCCCACCTGTCACGCTTCGGTTTCGATTTTCAATTTTATTACTACATGCACAAATTGAACGGACGCATATTATTTTACTTGCGTTGAAGAATCTATATAATATATTATATTAGTCGGTTGGTCTGTCACGCTAAAGTAGAAATAATATTTCTCCCGTCAAAGTTTGAAATAGCATTTTAGATTCACCCGCCAATTTTAAAATGCGTCTCGATCCGCCTGTCAGCCTGTCACACTACAGTTTGAAATAGGATATTCTTCGCTAAATGCGCAGATCGAAATTAGGCATTTGATGTTGATATTCCAAGCCATCTATTAAGAGGGCCTAGCTATCGGCAGGACAAGGCAGATTTTAATTTGGAATTGCATTTTCATTTCTTTGTCACGCTTACGTTTGGAAGAGTATTTATGTTGCTAAGCGACCATATGGAATAGGCGTATTCTGTACGTATTCCTTCTATTTTCTTTTTTTTATTTGTTTAGTCTTACATTAATAGTTTCTTTCTTTCTCTGTTTTTCTCTTACTTTATAGTTTTCAAATTTTTTCTTTTCTTAATCTATTTCAATATTGATCGATCTATTGAGGCTATTTGGTATTGCGTTGTGTGCAAGACAATGAGACTACTCCTTGAATTTTCAAGTTGCGCTTTTTTGTGTAATTAACTTCCGCAAATAGAATTGTAGGTTATAGTTAAATATATGTAAAAAAAAACTAGTAGAATACACGTTAATAGACGGGTTTATAATATGTTAATATCTTAGTTTATTTGCAGTATGTATTCGTTTATAAGTTGTGAATAAACACAAAAAAGCTGAATGATTGTTTATTAATGAATTAATGTTTAGAGAAAATCAGTCAAGAATGGTTGAATTCATAGTATAAGGGGCAATACGCTTTTGCACTAACAACGGAACTATTGGTATTTAAAAATACACTACACAAGTAGTATATATCGTTGCGAGATTCAGAAGAAAGTAAAAAAAAAATTGGTGATAATACAGTTTTTCTAAACCAACGAAAATACATCGACGTTCTTCTTGATATTCTCCCATCTCTAATCTCAAGTATAAACTGACATTGGTATTTCCACCATTAGTGATTAAGTCGATAGTATTCTGGGGAATTTTCCTGGTGGAAATCGCTCCAGACAATAAATCAAAGCACTTAATATAAGCAGCTAACAAGAACAAATATGTTTATCGCAAATACATGATATGCTTATTGGTCTTAGTCTTGAAAATACCAAGGTTACAGGTAGGAAAGAAACAGTCAGCAGGAAGAGAGTTCCACAAGCCTGCGGTTCTTGGAAATAAGCTACTGGAATAAGAAGGTGTATTATAATGAAGTATAAAATAGCTAATGGATGGAGACCACTAGACCAACGAGCCGAACGAGCTGGAACAAAAGAAGCGGGTAATAGATCACATAATTCTAAAGAACACGTGCCATAATAGTTTTATAGAAAAGACTGTGACTAGCAACATCACGTCTGTGATAGAGAGGGTGCAGAAACGTTTCTTTAGCTTACAGGTACCTTCGAATGAGGCAGAGATTCACAAGCCCAACTATGACAACGGTACTCCATACATGGTCTGATTGTAGATTTGTAGAGATAAAGACCAGCCTTAGGTGTGGGAAAGTGTTTGGAGCGATAGAGAGAACCGACTTTTTAAATAAATATTTGATATGTGATTGGTCCAAATCTGCGGATTTAATGGTTAGTTGTAAGAATAAATAAAATATACGTTATTAGAAGTGTTGAAGGTAAAGTTTTGCTGATTGTCGTCAATAATATTGAACTAAATACATTTTAGGAATAAACAATTTGGATGTTGATGTATGTTCTGAATCGGCGTCTAATAGATAGTATTACTAAGATTTTTACAGAAATCAGCCATAGACATTTTACGTAGCAGTATTCTTTTAATCGAAAGTATTCGGAAAACTTACTAAAATCATTAATAAAAGCTTTATACGTAAGTGACCGACCTTTTTTGCTTGTATCGATAGTATTTACAAGAACTAAACACCCAGTTTTGAAAATAGAATTGATTATTGTAATCGTTAGTAGTAGATTAAGCACATGTCAGTAAGAAATACTTTAGATGCCATATATTAGTGTTTAATCGATAATATGTTTACGGAATTCAGTAATATAAGTTTTGCACATGGCTGTAACTTAATTGATAGTTTCTGAAGAAAGTTTTATATCCCGTAAAAAAGTGTGTACAGTAACGGTGATTTGTTGCTGTCTCGGGATGACGTATAGTTGTGTTCAGTCTCAAGAGGTTCACACTCCCAAGCGTTATCTTCTCTTTTGAAGCGAGTTATGTTATTGCCAGTTTGAAAAGCCTGGCGTAAGGAAAATTTAACTTGAATAAATTGCCTTTTTGCGGATTATACCTTGCTCTGAGCAATTGAATTGGATTTTGATTTGGCTTTTGCTCCTCTAATTCCTTTCCATTCTTCTTCATATATATATATATATATATATATATATATATATATATATAAAAGTGTTTTTATACAACGTCGTTTCAGGCTGTCTACACTCATCAGTGTAGGAGTGACGGTTGCAAGCGGGCGAATGGGTTTGCACGCAGTTCGTAGATTCTGTCTAGAATCACGAGATTAACGCTACCCAGCGTTACCGAGTTATATTGTGGGATAGTATAACATGCAACATCATATTAAGAAAAGTTTACTTTAACAGAAACATAGATGCTTTCGATGGAAGTTGTAAAATGAGCAAGAGAAATATAGAGGGGTATATGCCGCGAAGAAAGAGACTATTTTTTAAATGTTGTTTTGTATTTTTTAAATATTATACTGTAGTTGCAAACTAAAGGTTTTATTATTCAAGCATTTTTACTCGAGTTCAATGGGTGATTAAACGGGTCAAATATTTATATATATATATATATATATATATATATATATATACATATATATATACATATATATATGTATATATGTATATTCATGTATTTATATATTCATATATATATTCATATATATATTATTTCATAAAATGTTATAAGGAGCTATAATCTTTTATGTATCATTTTTCAGTATTTACTTCAGCAGTGCTCAATACGTGAGTAGAGCTAAGTAGTAAGTTATGAAAATATATTTATTGCAATTAAGCTACACAGAGGTTTCCGCGTTTCATACCCGTACGGAATCCTCAGGCTAATATTAGTATGCCATTTTAGCCTGACAATTCCCTACGGAGATGGAATACGGAAGCCTCTGTGTAGCTTATTTACCATATATATATATATATATATATATATATATTAATAACTTACTATATATATATATATATATATATATATATATATATATATATATATTTGTTATTTTGTGTATATATTTATATATTTTATATACCGACTGAACTCCTATTATTTTGAAATGTGAAACACAGCTTCTAGACGAAATATAGGTAATGTAAGCTATATTAACTTTTATTTAGTTTCATTCAAAGGGAACAAAAAGCGGAGTTAAACCTTAGCAAAATTTCAGATACTTCTGATATTTATAAACTTGTATACATGAGTTGTTAAATATATTTTAAAATTTCAGATTATAGGTAGTAATTAAATGTTTAGGATGTTTAGGAGGCATACTATGGACACGACCTCTCACTCGAATAGTTGAATATTTCAGATTTGCCTAAAATTTGATCAATAGTCATTAAACTCTAATTGATAAAGTGCCCCCAAATTTCAATTTCTTCTGAAGCCTCCTTTAGCATGAGTCTTACATTATAGACATTTTTGTCACAACATCATTAATAACTTTTTCGTTTAATAGACAAAATTGAAATATGGATTCTAGACGTAAGTTTTGGTATCATTGTATTGATTTAGATTTCTGTAAGAAAACAAAATATCGTGCAAAATTAGTCAGTTTACAAAATTCATTCTATACGTCCTGGGATGCGTATTATTTTAATTTATTCATGATGTTGTCTTCGATGTAAATGCATCTTAAGAAGGTATACATTGTACTGAATCAACATATATATATATATATATATATATATATATATATATATATATATATATATATATATATATATATATATATATATATATATATATATATACATATATATATATATATATATATATATATATATATATATATATATATATATATATATATATATATTAAAATAAACATAGTTGGAGTATCCGACAATCGTTTCAGAACGTGCTCGGCTCTTCTTCGGGGATGTACTGGTGAGCTAAGATAATATCCGCTAATACACAATCATAAGAAAGAGAGAAAACGAAAAGAACTGCTTGTGTTTTTTCGTTTTCTTTCTTTCTTATGATTGTGTATTAGCGGATATTATCTTAGCTCACCAGTACATCCCCGAAGAAGAGCCAAGCAGGTTCTGAAACGATTGTCAGATACTCCAACTATGTTTATTTTAATATAAAAGCTCTAATATATATTGACAACTTTTGAAAAGTATTGGTCGTCTTCATTTAGTTAATATTTGAACTTAATTAATTTATATATATATATATATATATATATATATATGTATACATATATATATATATATATATATATATATATATATATATGTATATAAATATATATATATATATATATATATATATATATATATATATATATATATATATATATATATATATATATATATATATATATATATATATATATATAGTCTAAAGAAGCTTTGAGTCATTAAAAAAAATGTAAAATGCAGTTTAAATTCCCAGACAAACTAACTAAATCCAAGAAATTGCAGACTTAACATTCGTTGGAAAATTAATAAATGAAAATATATAAGTAAAATAAATTTTAAAAAAAATTTAAAAAAATAATATACATATATATATATATATATATATATATATATATATATATATATGACTCACGGACCTCAGCGTTACAAGCTTATTGGTCTAATATATATATATATATAATTTTTTTATTGAACATTTTCTCTTCTAGCTGCACAATACGCACTAACATGGGTAAGTTTCTTACAAACCTCACGATCTTCAGTTAATGTTCATCGTCGTCCATTCACAAACCTTGTCTATCAATCTGCTTTTGTCTATTTTTCGACCGGCTTCCTTGGATTATTCCAATGCATATTTTACTTAGCCCCACACTGAAACGCTCAGTATAACGAAATAATCTCAAGGCTTTACATTGGATGGCAGAGGACATTGACAGGAAGCCAATGAATTTTCGCAACTCTGCGATATTGATGTGATCAGATAGTTTGTGATCAGTAATAAAACGCATGATGTGGATTTGGAAAGTTTCGTTATATATATATATATATATATATATATATATATATATATATATATATATATATATATATATATATATATATATATATATGCTAGCTGAATCTACATGGATTCTGTGGCAGGGGTTTGAACCGGGCGACCGTCTGAGATTATCATCTCTAAACTGATTATAGAAAAAGCTGGAAACGCTGGCGTATGTAGGTAAAAAATAATGTAATAATATTTACTTAAAGTTGATATTGTTTTAAGCCCCATTAAATATTATTAAACTTGAGCCCTGTTCGGGGAAGTTAAAAATATACTAACACATAGCTATGAAGCATATTCCGACAATGTCTGTATCATCTTTAGTCAGTCTTTATAGATATGCGATCCTTCGCATAAATAGATCACAATTCCCTTCTTAAATGTGGTAATGCTTTGTGGCATAATGGTTATGACGCTTGTTGGCGGAGTCTAGGTTGATTCCGTGCGACACTGATGATAGCGAAATCTTGAAACGCTGGCGTATGTAAGTAAAATAATTTAGTATTATTTACTTAAAATGTATATATATATATATATATATATATATATATATATATATATATATATATATAACAAATAAATAAATGTTATTTCAAACCTTACGCATTGTTTTGCTTCTGACGTACGTTTTATTCCGAATCCAATTTTCTTTAAAAAATGTTGTTATAGATATGTTTTCACCTTTGATCTCATTTTTAATGACCGTCTCACAAATATTTATGTCTGATCAATGTTTTTCAAAAATGGTGATACACTTTTTTATGCTGATATTTGTCACCAGTTAATCACGCAAGTTAAGTTTTTTTTAATGATATTCTTGGTATTATTTCATCCAGACAATGGAGACGTCTTGTTGATGTTACTCAGTATGAAATATATATTTAAACCTATTATTCAATTCTACTTTTCAGAAGTTTTCCTTCTCCTTATTTTCAAAATATATTTTTATAATGTGGCTGAGTTTCAGAGTTATCATTTTGGGGAAAAAATGAATTCCTGTTATATGTCATGAGTTATGAAAATCACGTATTGGTTAAACACAAGAAATATGATCTATTCTGACTGTTTTGAATATGTAAACAGCATCATTATTATCATGTTGCTTTTCTTTAAAAAACATTTTTATATACAGACACACATATATACATATGTTGGCGTGTTTTTTTGTGTGTCAGTGTTTATGTGTATTGCTACAGTGTAAGTCGGGTTATCAACGATTAAAGCGCTCACAGCATCAATACTACCAGGTGAGGAAGCGGGGGTGCTCCATTGCATGATTGATAAACATCTTTTCAATAACAGATAAGTCAGAAAGTCCATCTAGATCATTAGCAGATATATATATATGCTAGAAGAAATTCCGTCCCAGGATGGATAATATTTGTTCCCTAACTAAATAGTTTCGCACCACTATTATGTCGACTTACGAAGTTAAACAACAATAATGCTAGCGAACTATACGTGTAGAATCCTTATTCCACTTTTGATTGACATTTTGATTACATGATATTTGTCATAGAACATTTCATAGATGTAAGATTAAAGCTTAAAGGATCCTTAGAAAAAAACTGAAATTCAGAGAATCTTGTTTAATCGGCTATCGATATCGATCAAATGTAATGCAAATCTGAAATATTTTAATTTGTTAATAAATTTGTGTGCACATGTGATGCCGCTGAAAGCTCTTTAAAATGTTTAAAAAATTGCAATTTTTTGCAATATTTATTATTTTATGTCTAATGCTTATTGTAAAACTTTTGTAAAAGTCGGAGGTAGCTGACATTTCATGAAGAGCTTTGCCCCTTCCCCCTTTGTATAAAACTAAATTAAACTAAATATATGCCACATTGCCAACGCTTACGCCCAGGGAGTTAATCCTGTACATATAACTATATACACATATGCACACAACTAATTATATAAAAAGAGATTATGTAGGTGTATGTCTATGCGCATCTGTATAGAAATACCTGGATCAACTTGGCGGATATCTTATCGAGGGTGAAATATAATTATAGCCTGGTTATATGGAATATAAATACCCGACATAAAATCACATCTCTCTCTGTATAGCGATTAGTGTGTCTTTTTCGTTAATGAGAATAAGGTGTGATTCTGTGATAGCTACATTGACTATAATTCATACTCGTACAAGACATTGTTGGGATTAATTGAAGATACTAGAAAACAAACGATATACGGAAGTAGCGAAGTTCACATGTTCGTAAATCTGTATAGCTACACGTTTGCACTTTCAAATAGTGATCGCTTTGTGTCTAGACATTCGCATTTTTATGAATTGAGACCAGTCTACTTTACTGAGAAGTGTTATTTGAGGGCCATCTGTTTTGAACTTTCTTACGGGATAATGTGCTACACATAACACTTTCCTTATTCATATACTAGCATGTTTTCTTACGTTGGAGTTTGTTTATCTGGTTCTTTTTGTTCTAAATTATTGATAGAAAATAAGTATAACAATGCGAACATTAAGCGTTATGCGGAAGCTAGACGACCAGTAATTCAGTCGCTAGACTGTTTTAATAGCAATATAAGTTAATTCGACTTCGCCAAGACTATATGAGATAATTGTATTTCGATCACCAATTTTTCTTCTGAGCACTGTTAAACATACAGCTCTGAATGACTTTCACAAGAATCGAAGACAACCTTTCATGAAATCTTGGAAAAATAACACTATTGAACGATATAGTCTTGCAAATGGATATTTCAGATAACCCAATCTGTGTATGCCTTTTCTCTAATTTATTTAATCAGACATTTACGAATAAAATCATTTATTATACTGCGAACGTATGAAGAAAGTAAATACGCCCATTGTTAAATGAAAAGAGGAAAAAACTTAAAGTCAATATTAATACACATTTTGTAAACTCTCAAACGTTGCTTGGAAAACAAATTAAAACTTTCTAGTACATCGTTTAAGATTTAGGCTGATAATTAATAAGTACAAAAACAAGAACAAATATTTAAAAGATATGTATATTTGTTACATAAGCCGGGGGTTATGCACCGCGTTAAAACGGCATTTAATCAATTATTTAATTATTCAGAATGATACCTTGTATTCTCGCATGTGTCGGCATCATGAGTGTGTGTTCTATCCTGCCGGACCGATGACAATCTTGGTAAACCAAATAAAAAATCATCTGCCATGCTTATCAAATGAATTATTCAATTGATTAAGGAACACGCAGGCTCTTTAGTATATGATTTATTCATATAAGCCACACATGATCGTCTAGTGATTGACAGATCAACGGGGGATAGGAGACGGAAAGAGAGAGAAAGAGACTTATTATAACCGCATGTCTAATTATTTCCGTTGTGTTACTCCATCTTAAAAACGCGTCTTGTCTCACACAAGAATCCGTCAACCCTCCTGAAATTCGAAACCCCCACTGTCTCTATCACATATCTGACGTCATATCTTTCTAATTTTATGGACTTCTTTCTCACGAATGCTAGCTTTTTCCAGGAAGCGTCAACGCCATGATCTACTCGCGATCTTTGTCTACAACAATCATGTTTATCACATGACGCCAAATTTATCGGAGCAAATATATTAAGGTAATATCAATACTTGCAAACGTACTCACCAATATTTAACACATTCTATATGCTCGTTAAGTGATGGAAATGCTATTTGAAACATAATCGTGACATTCGGAAGGACATGGTCTCTTAATTATTTGCCTGTGGCCACATTGGAATGTCTGTAAAGTTCCTAAGTTCGTTAGGCGTTATATAGGTTCATATAATTATGTATCACGCAGCCAAGATCTTTGTAAATGATCCCACAGAATATAAAAGTAAATGAAAACACTTGTGTTTCAGTTATGGGGAATTCTCCTAGCCTTCCCGGAAGCATCTGTCTATCGCAGGCTAGTTTACATTGAAGACTCGAAAAACACCAAAAAGAATTGTCTCCATTATTTTATTTTATATTACTATGTTTTCTCACACTTATTATTTCATGTGGGGCTAAGCACCCCCTCCACAAATGAGAACAAGCGCTGGAAACGTTATCGCTATACAGTCACAAATTATGCTATGACATTTATATCTCGCCGATAGTATCTCAATCTTGTTCGTATACGTGCATACCGTAACTAACCAACACATGACTTTTGTTTACTTTGAAAATCGACCTGCAACTAACAATATTGTATTCGAATTCAATCAACGCATTTATCACTAAATTCCAAACTATACACACCACACTTTTCGTCACATTTATTATCACCGCCACCTATCTAAATTTCCACGGGCAGTCTCATCACACTTGGACGAATATAGAATTATATTTATACTGAAGCGTGCGCCATATACGAGAATATTTCAAACTTAAGCGTACGTGAAACAGTATATTGATCGATCTCGTATTCTCAAGTTGCAAACCTTAAGCTTGACCGACTTATCGATACAACTGCTCGTATGGATATTATTACATTAACATTTAGTAAACACCTAGTATCTTTTTGGCAAAAGCAATAATACATTTGTAGCGCATCTGTCATGATTCAGTACATGAGGATCTACATTTAAAAGGTTTCATTCTTTAGCTGAAATATCCACCACAAGATGGATCATAATATTTCGAAACCATCGCTCTCTTAATAGAAACTAATAAGATTTCAGTGCCTAAAAAATTCAAAGTATAAAAAAATATTGGAAACTAGAGCCTACACTACTGAAGTAACGAAATTAAATAATGGTTATTTAAAAGAAAAGTTAGCATTGGAGTGTCTTGAATCAGAACTTTGAAAGTTTCAAGTGGTGGAGTCTCAAATACGTCAACTGCGGAATCTAAAAATGAATATGAATTTACTTATTCCATGACAAGATTTAACAAATCTAAGATTAACTAAATAAGTTACGAATAACAAATTATTAAAATTAAAGTAGTCGTAATACGAAAATAAATTTAGATATAAATTGAATTTTATACACGTTAAAAAGTTATGTAAATATTAACTTTGCTGTCGCTTTATTCTGAATAATCTGCTTTAACTAGTAAATTGAGAAACCTTAGTAGATATATCAGAATACATCAAGAAGTATTATCTTTGTTCTTTCCTCCAATAATGTCGATGAAGGGTAGGAGTAATCTAACTGATCAGACAATGGTCGTTACCGTGGAGCGACCTCTAGAGATCAGTGCGGGTGGCCTCACTCGTCTCAACGGCGATCGATTGAAATACGAATCGGTCTAGAAGACCGGCGTATTATGTCGTTTGTGGTCCGGTGCTGACGCAACCACATTGCCAGGATTTATCTCACTCTCATGTATTGATGGAATAAATTGACCCCCTTTAAACACACCTTATTTTACAAATGAATGTTTAGGAACACCTTATTAACATCTCTATTTGATTTGTTCCTCCTATACTCATATTGGTATTGGTGGGGTAATAATATTAGAATGGGGTAATATTAGAAGAGAGATGGATGACATTCATCCGTAAAATAAGATGATATAATTGCGAAGTTAAACGAGTGCAAAATACATTGAGAGTAAATGTATCTTGTTATTATTACATCATTTAGTAGTCAGTGCCCAGCTGTCTGACCATTTAAGCTAGAACTAAATAGAGATCAGAAGCTTAAGAGTTTGTATATAAGCAGACTGGGATGTTCTATTGAGCTTAGATGGTCAAATAAATTATTTGGGTTCTGATTGGTTGCTAGTGTTAGTCCATGAGTGGTGAATAATGAATATACTATTAGAAACCTAAGTATGACAAACCGACGAAATTCTATTTCAAAATGAAACGTGGCAGACAAAGCCTCTGATAGAGATGATTGGACGCATCTAAAATAAGATGCGCCCAGTTAATTTGCGAATTAAACGCTGGAAAATGTATTCCAAATCGTTACATAATAAAGACATTATTTTGAACTTAAGCCTAGCAGACAAAAATGTATATTTAAAATGTGTGCGTGTACGTGGCCGACCAGAAGACGGACAACGCCTCTCATGCAGATGGTCGGATGCATCGATAAAGCAAAAAAAAGCATCTGTCAGTTTTAGAGATCGACCATTCACTAAAGAAGAATTCTACTTTTGTGTTCCCGTGTCATCGAGGGCGACCTGTGTTGATTTCTTTACCCAAGATAATAACTTGAATGCTGTCTGAACTTTTCACGTTGACACAACGACATATAAAACATCGCAGAACAGTAAAACTAAAATAAAAGTAATACATTACCGGAAGTTAAAGCAAATACCTTATTATAGCAGACAAATTAATCGCAAGAGAAACATTTCAATCAATATAAAACATGGCTAGACTTGAGTAGAATATACGAGACAGAAGTATTTTCATTCAATCAAGATTGTCGTCAGTGTGACACGTTGATCAGCGTTATTTGTTGATCCTTATTGGCTTCGGGAACATTAAGGCGTCATATATTACAAGACAAACAATGTCGATTCATTATTCTTCTGTTTTGAGAAGCCGGGTAATAAAACCGACGACAAACTAGCGTCCTGTTATGGAAATAGTTTGGGTCAGCCGTTCCACGTAACACGATTTACCCGGAAGTAAGCACCAGGTCTAAGAGACTACCGAGCAAATAATGACCTACTACTACTACTACTACTACTACTACTACTACTACTACTACTACTACTAATAATAATAATAATAAAAATAATAATAATAAAAATAATAATAAAAATAATAATAATAATAATAATAATAATAATAATAATAATAATAATAATACCAGTACGACTATTACTACCAATTACGAATAATAATAATAATAATATTGATGATATTCAAATTATATTGTCTTTGCTTTGCTCTCCAACTCACTCTTATATTATCCGTGTATTATATGATGTGCGGTCACCGTAGAGTTGTTATAACAACTCATGGAAATCTATAACAAGGTCATAAAAAACACGCTATATTTCAATAATCAAATGTTAATTGTTTTTTTTTAAAATTAAATAATTCTCGTTTTCTGAATTTTAAAATGAGGATTGGTAATTTTTGTTTACTAAGGAATCACCACTTATCAAGGCGAGAAGCCACTCGAGAATAAGGGTTAATAGGACGGGAATATTGCCAGTTGAATCATGGTGACTATTATGAGAGGATTGAAAATGATGAATGAGATGTGTAACATTTGAATCTTTATGGGGATGGGTTATGTCAATTATTTGTTGACATTGGATTTGAAGACGATCAAGTTGTAGTCGGCAGGGAAGCAGCCCTCTGGTTACGTATTCCATAGATCGAAAAGTTGTTGGAAATTTCGATTATTTGGATTAATATTCTCATCTTGGTTGTTTTTGTTTTCACAACGTTTAGCTTGATGTTGATAGAATCACTCATTGAACCTTTTGAACATTGAAAGAAAATATTAACCCTTTGGTGTTATTACAGGATATTCGAAGAGTGATTTCTTCTCCTGACCTTTTAAAAGTGTTCAAACAAAATTCCAGGAAAAATGTAGCTAATATCTAAAAATGTTACAAAATCAACACACGTCTTACATACTGAACAGAAATAACTCTTCTATATCAAAATGTAAAGTGTGAAATTCATTAATTTAGTTCGAATTGCATTTATTTATTTTCAAGGTAGAATGTCAATATATAACTCTTCAATAGCGAATGACTGTTCTTTCCTGGTGAAAAGTCACGCATATCCTTTAATGGCCGGTTAATAACCATGGGCATAGACGATACAAAGTGGATCTAGTTGAGAAAACTTGGACCGTAAATCCCTCCGTTCTTTTAGTTGTAGTTCATTTGACGACCATCGACAAACGTATGCTTTCGCATAGGGGATATATTACAGCTTTGCTGAAGACCATTTTGACAACGGGAATGTTCACTGCTATAGAGTCAACTGTACAGAGTTGTTGAACCGTGTCTAACTCTGAAGATGTCTTTTACCAATACTTATAATCTACTAAATACTATAATCTACTAAACCACACATGTGATGTCACAACTAAACAGCTCACGGAATTTTGACTTTGAGCATGTAACAAATCTCGTCGTACTATACGCATGGACGGATGGAAAGATAACAATATATACAGTTGGTTGCAGTGAAAGTCCTATTTCGCATTAAAACTTAAGTTTAAAGTGACTCATCGCACCTCATTGTTTTCCGATGGCAGGATCTCAATAAGCTGTGTTTTTTTTAAATCGGTAAGTGCAGATAACCTGGAAAAAATTAATGGGAATATAGTGCCTCGCTGGGTGGCTTGGGGTGATATTACGAAAACAAACATAATTTTCGCTTTTATGATAATTTGACCGATAATGAATTAAATATGATAAGTGGTTTCATGGTTACCGCTCATTCAGTATAATTGGCAATCCAAGTTCAAATTTCGTGAGTACAGTTATGATCACTTAGACACTAATACTCATGGAAAAGTCATAAAAATTAATTACATTCAGATTAGAGTAAAGTAACGCCAGAAAATTCCTCTACAGTGAATCGTCAAAAATAGCAATTTAAAAACACATTGCTTATTCCCGAACTCATAATTGTGTTGTTAAAATTGAACAAAATATCTGATATGTCGTAAATATAAACAGTAAAGCTCTTCGGGCAATGACGACGAAACAGAATACAGAGTGATGAAGCCAGAAATATAAGCCAACCAGTTGAACACTTTTTCGAACACAAATCTTAGTTTTCGGAAAGTATATACGTACCATATATTATCCGTGAAAAATGATGAGATAAATTCTCTACAATTTGATAAAATTATTGCTTTAATAAAATTATTTTAATAATGATATCATTTGCGATGTTAATTTCACAGTAACTAAAATTCGAAGACAATGAAATTTAGCAGGTTCAATATTCAGCAACATGAGATTGATTCCTAAAAAAAATTATATACTCATTGAACATTTGAGAAAATATAAATATTATATTTTGATTTAAAAGAAATCGTGTTATTTTTTGCCGTATAATTCTACGTAATCTTTTTAAACTACCAAATTAAACACGTCCATATTAAGAAAGTGTTATCGGACGTCTTGCAGGGTGTGCCGGTCAAGAGCAGGATCAAAACGTTCAAATTGAAAGTTATGTGTATTCTATGAAAAATTTCACAAATATACAACCTGCCAACCACCTGAGATACGAACAAGTCAAATACATTCTCGTGTTAGGTCAATCTCATACGGCCTTCTGTAGCATTTCAGCTTAGAAAAGCACGTTGGTAAAATCCACTTGCGGTTTCCACAGTCATTTGCTGTGCTTTTGTTTCTCAGTTCCCGTGGTTGTTTCTAGTCAGTTGTTGTAAAATTAAAATAAAATATATGAAATTATTATGTATTTTGATATGAACAAGACAAAGGAGGAAGCGAATCAAAGCTACCGTTTGAATATCCTAGTGTCAACGTTTCGAAGGTATATTTCTCTTGTTTATTAGTGCATACTTTATATGAAATCGAGACATTGTATTGTCATACGTGTAAACTGTGCATTTTCAGCCATTCAAAAAGTAGCCAGAATTGTATTACAACTACCGTACGGTAAGTAGCTGAAGGGTTATGCCGATCAGAACGGGGCGTTGTTGGTATCAGTACTCTTCTTAAATTTTAGTTAGTGATCTTTTATCGAAAGTGTGCGCCTGTATCCAGTACATGACACCACTCAGAACGACATATATATATATATATATATATATATATATATATATATATATATATATATATATATATATATATATATATGATGACGATTGCAGAAAAATGACTTGCTGCCGAACTATATATATATATATATATATACATATATAAATATATACATACATGTATATATATAAATATATATAAATATATATATGCATGTATATATTTATATATATACATATATATATATATATATATATACATATATATATATATATATACATATATATATACATGTTTAATTATATTTCCGATAGGGATTGATAATTTGTATCATTAGGTATAGTCAGACTACTGTTCTCATCAATAATGTGACGTAACCGATATAAGTACTAAGCAATAACCAGTTCTAGTGACATACTTTCTGGGGGTTGAAGGTTCCATCCCTTGTGCGGGCGATGCTTAGATTACAATTACGAATTACTTAAAACTTCTATTCGTTTATAGCCGTACAGATTCATGAGTTCAACATAAATACCCCTGGCGAGTTTCACAAGTTGCACTTTAAGATGCTCGAAGGTTACATTGGCCGAAAAGTTGTGAGAATAACATACAATGTGTGAACAGTAGTCCGACTTATCCAAATAACCGATATATTTACATATTAATTTGTTAGGAAAGTAATGACTGGTTTTTTCAACCCACTTTCATAAAGTTGATTTAGATTATAATTTAACACTGTTTCATACAAAATGTGCACGCTTTAATACATTTTTAAAATGTCTTATATGATTAAAGCTTGGATCATATAAACCCTTAAACGTGAAGATGAAAATAGAGGAAACAATTTATTTTACTTGTATGAGTTGAAACTATGTTGAAATACTTTCCGAACCCTCGCCAATATCAACAGTGCATAAACATGAAAGATGCAAAAATAATCGGAATGATCGCAGATGGTTGCAGAAATTGGTGATAGAGCCCAAAATACGAAGGGGGTAAAACAGTTATTCACTCTTTTAAATAGACGTTTGAAAGCAATTGTTGAGCAAAGCAGACGTCAAAGTGTCAAAATAATATTTAAGCCGCTTTATTCTAGTATTTAAACGGTATCTGGTTATTTGAATATAATCAGTAAGCTCTAATAACGGTATTACACAGATATATATATATATATATATATATATATATATATATATATATATATATATATATATACTATACAAATATACTTAAAACAAGTAAGCTTACTTGACAAGAGTATATTTTCATACTGGTACTAAGCTCTACTCATTGTTGAAGTACATTCGGAAAATATATATATATGCATATATTATATTATTATATGATATAATTTTAAAATCTTATAATATATGTGCACCAAATCGTCATATATATGTATACACTTCATAGTCACTTGGTCAATCGACGTATGTATTTTCTCTAATTTTAATTGGGTATTTAGGCTTAAAATAATCAATTACTGCATATTTGATACATGAAAATAGCATGTTAGAAAACATGACATCATGTAAAATTATAGATGTTAGTATAACTTTGATTGTAATACTTTGAGGGTCCTGCGCTATTTACCAAACCATTTATTATTTCATAAAAACGAATTAATATGAAACCGTTGTTAAAAGCTAGACATTTTCAAATTCGTATAGTGTTCATCATTTGTCTGAACGTGCTATTAAGATAACATAACAATCAATACTTTTAAGACTAAATACCCTGGTCTCTCGAGATTGCAGTTTCTGGCCGGAATGAGTGAGCGAGAATCATGGCGTACGAACTTCGCCAATGCTTTATCATCTACTTTTGCATGAGTCAAGACAAGACGGTAATGCTACTTTTCCTCCTTTTCCTTCTCCCCCTCTCCCTTTCCCTCCTCCTTCTCCTCCACCTCCTCCTACAACTACTACAGATAACAATGTGTACATCGTATGTATTTGCTCATATGCTTTACCATCTAATTTTGTATGAGGCAAGACAAGACAGTAATGCTACGTTTCCCCCATTTTCCTTCTCCTCCTCCTGCTCCTCCTCTTCCTTCTCCTCCACCTCCTATTACTACTACAGATAGCAATGTGTACATTGTATGTATTTGTCCATACGTGTTTGTATGTGTATACCGCAATGAACTATTGGAGACACTATTCTCCTTGTGTTCTTGAAGATTCAGTAATCTAAAAAACAATAATTAACGCTACAATTTAATTACTGTTCGTTTCACCTCCGAGTGTAAGGCTGTGTAATGCTTCTTTGTACTAATTTCATTGGAATGTATTCGTTTTTTTCTTGAAGTAAACGAAGGCGAGCACCAAATAAAAGTTTGCCATTTTATTTTAAGTGATTTTCAAAACTTTCAAAATACTCATTTCATCTTTCGTAATTATTAGCCCGGTTGCGTTAATTACAGTGTTACAAAACACGGAAAGTGCATAGTTTCTCAAACAAACTTGTAGATTTAAGATTATTAACACACTGTCCTAATTTAACCCTGCCACACATCATAAACAATGATTGCTTATCGATTATGTTAGTCAGTGTTTCATTAATTACTCCGAAAGATTGAGTTTAAAGATTCGTTCTAGAAATGCATTCATGTATCTTTGTTTTCGTCAACGTGCATCTCTGTATTACTCTATGAATAAGTAATCAAATGCACCGCTGTATTGACACATGTATACTAACAAAAGTAAAAGTAAACAAAAGATAAACGACGAGCAAATATGAGTTAAAATCACAATGACTAAGCCATGTCCTCTTTATCGTCCTCTTAATCCTTTCTACATGCTGTTATTTGTTGGGATTTTTGTCGTATCATTTCTCATCATTTATCCTTTGATTCATTTGGGATTTGTATCTCTTTAGTCTATATCACATATATGATTACAGCGGGAAATGCAGAAGCACGTAAAGAAATGTTCTTAAATTAATAAACCTACAAAAGTAAAGAACAGTTTATTACACTTGGAAAAGTAAAGGATCATAAAACTTGTTAACACTTCTAAAAATATTGCAGCTAAAGTCTAAATTGTGAATAAAAAATTAGATTATGAAACGATAAAAACACAATAAAATTATAATTATATATTTGTAGTTTTATGATGTATTTTTTCCAAATTTAGACTTTAGCTGCAACATTTTAAGAAGTTTTAAGAAGAAGTTTTATTTTATTTTATTTTACGACGTGTAATCATTTGTCTTTTACCTAGGCTTATTAATTTAAGAATATTTTGTGCTCTGTAATTCACATTTTCGGACGCATTGCAAGAATATTAAAATAATTATCAGCAAATAAGTTAAAATATATGGGGAATCAGTCCACTCAAGTGAGTGATTCCTTCCAATCATATGGGCTGCCCAATTAAACAAACAATAATTTAAAATAAAAAAATTATATATTTTGCATAAATCTGACTTTTTTATTGGAATGTTTTCATTGCCAATATTTAGAGAGATCACATTTAAAATGTATTCTGCCAACTTTCAATTCTTTTCATTTTTCAATGGTGCTAGAATGAATCATGAACTTTTTGAAACATGGACCGGAAGTGAAATGATTTTTAAAATCTCGATTTAGGCGTAATGATAGATTTTTTTGAATGTGTACATTTTTTTGAAATGTCTAGTTTAAAAAAAAAATATATTTTTCGTTTAAACTTTATTATTTTGATTGAGTAATATTTGAAATGTGAATATATGTCGAAATATTGTTATGTTAATGGAAATGCTTCATGACCAAATATAAGAAGAATACAACTTTGTCCACCAAAAATGCTCAATTGCTAAACAATGATTGATCCAGATTTTCCATTTGATCAATTGTATTGTAGTATTATTAACTAGCAATACCCATGTTCCGACGTTGCCTGGGGTGGGGATATGTAAGAATGATTTAGCTGTGAAAATATATCAATCGAAAATATATTTCGACAAAAAATAATTTGTTTAGCTTAGAGGGGGACCAGTTTCCTATATTAATAAAATTAAACTGGGAACCGACTTTCGGGCTATTTAGGGTTAATATCGTTTGATGGTGGATGTAGGTGTGTGTTAACTAGGCGTATATTACTATAGTTTTTCAATTATGGGGGGTATTTTTGTAGGGGGTATTTTTTGGTAACACTAAAGAAAGTGCGGAAACAATATTTTTATTTTTGTGTATATTATGGTAACCATACTACACATGAATGTAACTATCCGACCAATAACTCTAAGTCAGGGAGTGTTGCCTTTCGGACTTAAGTTTAGTGGTGAGTCATTGTTAACTGAATTTAATGTCAATAGCAACTCATTGATCGCTTATTAAGGATTTTTACTGTCTCCGAAATCGAAAAATCCTTCATTTAAAAAAAAACACTTTAAAACACGTTCAGAAGTTTAAAACTATGCAGGTCAGTAGAAAAGTAAATTTCATTACGGTTAGTTGCAATTATTTGTTGTAACATTAAAAAAAACAGTGAACACTAAAATTCCGCTGACAGATGTGTCGATTAAAAAAGTATTGCAAATAATGCTGAAATCTGCTTCACTCTGAATAATTTAGGTGACAGAACTAACATTTAACAAAACGATTATTTCTTTGCTCATATACCACATAAATACACAATAATTTCTTATATGTTATTGATGATCGGCATTTTCTTAATTCCCATTCATAATGAAAATTATGTGAATGTATGCCCTAGTCCCGAGATGTAATTGTTTAAAAAATTAAAAAATTAATTCGTTCTAATGGCTAAACTGCAGCAGTGGAAAATATTTTAGGGGGTAAACGACGACGGTGTACTTGTAAAAATGTATTGTAAATGTATTTAAATAAATTGTATATTAGTCCTCCGAAATATTTTCAATGTTCACACGTATTCGCTTATATAAGCAGAATCTTTAGCTTTACGAAAATAATTCGCCGAAATCGGAAGAAAACGAAAACATTAATATCCCCCAGCAATTAGGGGGAATGTTTAACTGGTGTAAATAAAGTAGTTACTAGGAAACAATTTATTACTTATTTTTATGAATCTTACGCCACAAAATTATCCCGTTCAATGTTGTAAAATCGGTCATGAAATAGTTGATAATAAGCGTCACCAAAACTAAAAAAAAAGTTGAAACATTACCCTGATATTTTGACATTACATGATTAGAATCCCGTGTCCCAACGGGAAATATGATGAAGTCATAATGTGCTTGGATTGGAGAAAGAAAGACAATCTTCTGTTTCGTATTTTCTGTAATGACAGAAGAAATAATTAGAAATATTTGGATGGAATAAATAAATGTTAGTTTTAAATGGTCATTTAAACACGTGGGAAAATACCGTAATATGTTTTGATTATCGTCGCCATGTTGTCCGAAAGGATGATGTTTGTCTGTGTGTTCGTTTTTATACTACATCTGTGTATCGTAATTATTGACCTCTCGTGTATAGGTACCGTAGAACTGCAGCACGCCTAAGTTATTTCTGTTCAATACTATCGACAGAATTTAACATAAAACTTTCGCTTTTTTAAATTTTTTTCTTTTTACGTGTACATCATGCAATTTTAAATTTTAATGTCGGTAGCCATCAACAAATTCATGTAAAATAACAATATAAACGCGTGCATGGAGCTGCATTATTCACAGTTATACCTTTTTAGTGTTTTCTTCTTGTGCGTATGCACAACGGTACAAAGGCATCAGAGAACTGTCGCTCACCACAGCGACGAATCGCCTATTCTTGGTTTGTTGATGGAATTCAGTGTTTGCTTCAGACTCAAGACGAAAATTGGACATTTTGTGTTTAATTTAGTTGTTTCTTAGATATTCACGATTGAATAATAGTATTAGTTGACGAAAGATCACCAAGTTTAACCGTATATTAAATAAAAACGAAGATTGTAAGACCTTGCAAAGCGAAATACATCTTTTTGACACCATCCCTCGGGCACAACGTTTTTTAGAGTAATGACATAACCAATTTCAATCTTAATAATTTACGTGACTAAAATCGGATTTAAACAATAATTTGTAAGTTAAGAAAATGTTTGAACAAAAAAAATGTTTCAACACTTTTATAGAATAGAATTGAGTATTTGTATTATTCGGATTACTATTATACAATTGGTTATTATTTTCACAACGTTTCGACCGATGTCACCTTCAGCTCTCTTTAGGTGTATATTTTAAAACTTGTGAATCTTCATGCCAAACTCGGGAACCTATACAGAATTTCAAATTGAACCCTTTAGTTTATTCACGAGGGTAGATTGTGATCGTTCCGTCACCCATAACCGGTTAGAAGTGTTAATTCATTATTATGTTATTCTGAACAATTATCACCTGTAGTACGGATTGAACTTTCAACTTCCGGATAAAGATGTGTATTAACAATCAGTTATAAGGGAGTGTTCTAAATGTTGAAGGTTCATTTTTTCTTATAACTAATAATAATAACTAAGAATAACATAACCAATTAATTAGAACTTCTACCAGGTCAGGGCTGACAGAACGAGAACAATCTAGTCCTGTGGATTAAATAAAGGGTTTAGTTACAAATTATGTCGAGTTTACAAGTTCGACCCTTAGTTTTTAGTTCACAAATTCGAAAACATATTGCACCTACAGAAGTTTGGGGTTATATCCGTGGAAACGTTTTGCAAATAAACACTAATATAAGAATAATAGTCTTAATAATAAAAATATTAGAAAAAAATGATTCATTTAAAAAATAAATAATATTATTTTTAATGAGTAAAAATTAAAATCGGTAAATTTGTCGGTTGACATCTTCAGCTAAATTATCTCCCCTCCCACTAAAAAATGAGATTCTTTTTTTTATACGATTACGTGGGGGCACTCGTAAATCTTCGCGGAAAGAAGACAAACATGACAATTAATTCAGAATTTAGTGTGTGTGATCAGTTCCGAATTTAAATTAAACTTAAAATGATCCCCCATTTTCGGATCTTTCTAACGGCAAATTTTTACCACTAACCCTAAGTCCGAGTTGCAAAGTTTTAATACCTCACGTAATCACCTAAAAAGTAGACCCCCCTAAATTAGACGCACATAATTTTTTCTCATAAAGAGAGGTTAACTGTCCTAATAAATGCCCAGAAATGAAGGATCATTTTAAGTAAACTTTACATGTGAAACTGATCAAATTATAAAATTATAGTTTTGTCTTGCCATATATTTTAGAATGATCACACGTAATCGCCTATAGAAAATGGCATGTTACTTTGGGTATTAATGTACAATAATATTGTAATGGTCGAATTTTAAAGTAAACGTCTTAAAAAGACAAAAAAAAATGAATGTATTGTTTGATTTGAAAACAAAATATGGGGAAATAATCAAAGAAAATAAATTTAAATGATGCATCTCTCTTTTTCTTAGTTTGTCTCATATTCCTCGTAGACTTTTAACAAAATGGCACCACTTTTATGTATTAATTATATATAATTGTTTATGTTTGTTTTCTTTTAACATAATGTTAAAACAATGGGTAAAACTTTTCTGAAGCAGCAGCAACACTAATCTTAGCCACAAACAACCATTGATCGTAATTTAGAAATAGAATGGATTAAGAATGAAAGAATACTATTCTGTTATTCGTTAATTTACCGGTTGTTTTTAAACAGGAATCAAATTATCACTCAAAATGTGCATACACAAATTCTATTTTCTTTTTTCTTGTTGATGTTTCTGGATGTGTTTTCTTTATTGAATTCCTCATGCATATTTCTATCATTTAAGCTTAAATAAAATACTGTGTTTTTTTTAAATAATAGATACATTGATTTGAACATTATCGGAAGCGTTAGTGAATTTTAGTTTCATAACATTTTACCGTACATCTTTTTTTATCTAACACCTGTTTGTAAAATGGGGAAAACACCATTATATTCCTCATACATGTTTCTACTTTTTAAGTCTAAATAATGTGTAATTTGCTTTTAAAATAAGAACAACATTTTGAATTTAAGCTGATGGGGGTGTTAATTACATTGATTTGCTATGAAATTTTACCACGCATTATTTTTACTACACATTTCTGTAGAATGCTACAAACACAATTAGATTCCTCATTCATTTTTCTATCAGTTAAGATAAAGAAAAATATAAATTACTTTTAAAATATAAAAGGAACATTAAGTTGAAGCTTAACGGGTGCGTTACTCTCCTTTTTTTAGTCCTTAAATGTTTTAATGTACCTTCTTTTCTACTTGACAAAATTTCAATATTTTTATGTCCAAAATGTAGCTTTCATGGTGTCCTACAAATTGCAACAAAATGAATCAAATTTAATTAAAAACTGAATTAGTGACAACATTGTGAAGGTGTCGCAAGTGACCGAAAAAAAAGACATTAAGAATAGTATACACCTATTTCCAGGTGTGTACGATTAAATGAAAGTAAAATGATTCACAACCTTTAATACTCGTCGGTAATATCGGTCACAATTTTTCCGGTATAACTTATTGTTTAAAAGTAAATAATCATTTATAGATTATATAGACAATCCTTAAATAACAGAGACTAACACCCATTATATAATAGGGTAGTTTTTTGTATGTATCTGTGTGTGTATGCCTAGCTAAAAGTTAAAAAATACAATATAAACACCTATATAGATAGTTTTTT
Source organism: Sepiola atlantica (assembly GCA_963556195.1). Taxonomy (NCBI): domain Eukaryota; kingdom Metazoa; phylum Mollusca; class Cephalopoda; order Sepiida; family Sepiolidae; genus Sepiola; species Sepiola atlantica. The sequence goes on along the minus strand of OY744524.1, from coordinate 143,096,059 downwards.
CATAATTAGTGTTGACTTTTAGGAATAATATCTAAAATTAAAAAGGAAAGATTGAAACAGGTTTCGTCAGCGGTCGGTTTTTCTGTTATTTTATTTACTACTTTGGAAAAAAAATGCCGTCTCATACCTGGAGGAATCTATTATATAAAGGAGAGTTGTATGTGTGCATGCGTGTGCGTGCCCAGCTAGAGATGTTTGGGATGGGCGTAGGAGAAAGAAGGGGTTGTGGAAAGAGATAGGGGAAATGGGGGAATGGGAAGGTGAGGAAGATAGAGAGACGAATAGAAGTAGGTTGAATGATAGATGTTTTAATAGACTTGTTACAATTTTGCCCCAGGCAACGTCGACTAGCCCTGCTAGTTTTTAATAAAAGGCACGACTGCTGAACAGTTATTTTTATATACCAACGAAAAATATTCTAAACAAGTGACAGAAAGGAAAAGTAACAGTATAACGTGAAACCCTTAAATTATACCAAATAATATAAAATTCTGCGAAATAATATTTTAATAAGACCCTTTATTTGCCGGCCTTAGAGACTCTATAAAAAAGTAAAAAAAAGTAGGGAAGGTGTAGTTTTATAAGTATCTAAATTTAACCCTGCCAGGAAAAAAAGGTTGTTTACAAGATATCGTGCGAGACCACGTAACAAACAAAAAAGTTGTACGGTTGCCTTCCACGCATATTTGCAGTTATTCAAGTTAAACTTTTAGCGCAAGGTTGACATGTATATTGACATGATGAACCTGCTGAAAAAAATGCTTATGTGGTTCAAAGAGATCTAACCATGTGATAGGAGGATTCATATTAAGAAATACACTGTCTCCTCTTAATTGGAGATTCTGGTCGAAATGACTTGGGCTAGCATGATGACGCATGAACTTCGGGAATGTTTCACCATCAATTGATGGATGCCACGATAATAATAATAATAATAATAATAATAATAATAATAATAATAATAATAATAATAATAATAATAATAATAATAATAATAATAATAATAATATGTATATATTTATATATATATATATATATATATATGTAAAGGGGTAAGGCTACCATCATTTGTAAAAGTTTTTTTTCCAACATGTATTTATTATGTTGTTATTTTATCATTTTGTTATTTTATCATTTTATAATATTATATGACGCGTTTGTGTCCTTGAATGTTTATCTGTCTCTCAACTTTTCTTTAACAATTTTCACATTTTGTCTGAAATTTTAATTTCGTATTTACTCCCTCATATATATATATATATATATATATATATATATATATATATATATATATATATATATAGAGAGAGAGAGAGAGAGAGAGAGAGAGAGAGAGGGAAAAGAGGGTAGTGCAGTATTAGTGCAGTTCTAACGAGAGAAAAGTATATATGTAAAGGAGTAAGGCTACCATCATTTGTAAAAGTTTTTTTTCCAACATGTATTTATTATGTTGTTATTTTATCATTTTGTTATTTTATCATTTTATAATATTATATGACGCGTTTGTGTCCTTGAATGTTTATCTGTCTCTCAACTTTTCTTTAACAATTTTCACATTTTGTCTGAAATTTTAATTTCGTATTTACTCCCTCATATATATATATATATATATATATATATATATATATATATATATATATATATATATATATATATATATATAGAGAGAGAGAGAGAGAGAGAGAGAGAGAGGGAAAAGAGGGTAGTGCAGTATTAGTGCAGTTCTAACGAGAGAAAAGTATATATGTAAAGGAGTAAGGCTACCAACATTTGTAAAAATATTTTCAACACCCAGCACAAACATTCACAATAAAAACAGATCTTAACTGCACCTCCAAGAACGTTTTCTATGTCCTAGAATGTACACATGTAACGAATCTTATATAGGTGCGACCAAAACATTTAATAATAGAGTATCTTTACATAAAAGCAACATTAAAATCAAAGATAACTGTAAATTATTCGTCTCCTAACGTGTGCACTCATGCAGCGGAGGAAAATTTAAAATAATGCCAATTTTCCAAAGCCAAGATTACACCTACTTACTAACACATGAAAAAAACTTCATATTTAAATTCAATCAAGCATTGAACAGATCATAACTCTAACAATACACACTTTTATCAACCTTTCTCTACCTCTCTATACGCCTGTTTGTGTGTACACACATATGTGTGTGTGCGTGTTTGTGTGTGTGTGGGGTGTGTATATGTCGCTCACCTATGTACAAAATTCAGAACTGACCACACGCGTGTGCGCACACCCGCACACCACGCGCGAGCATAACAGCCTTCTTGGGGGGGGGCAATAAAAAGTAATAAATTTCAAAAGAAAATCTACGCATCCCAACAAATGAAGATGACCGATAAAATAATGGTCAAATTTACACGTACTTAAAAAACACACACGACTTTGACCAAGAGAAGAAGGAAAAATAAGAAATAAAAAAATAACAAATAAAAGATATAAAATTATCAAGACACGTACTGACACACCCGCAAACCTACGCATGCACAAAAACGTCAAACAATAAAAAATGTCCTCAAATGAAACAACACTCTTTCAAATCGAAAAACATTTCTTCAAATGGATTTACATATCTGATTAAAGCGGACCACCGCTTGAAACGCGTTATATAACATTATCAAATGATAACATTACAAAATGATGAAATAAAAAAAATACGTATACACTTTTCTCTCGTTGGAACTGCACTAATACTGCACTACCCTCTTTTCTCTCTCTCTCTCTCTCTCTCTCTCTCTCTCTCTCTCTATATATATATATATATATATATATATATATATATATATATATGAGGGAGTAAATATGAAATTAAAATTTCAGACAAAATGTGAAAATTGTTAAAGAAAAGTGGAGATACAAATATACATTCAATTGAAAATAACGACACTCACGCGTCATATAAAATTATAAAATGATAAAATAAAAAATAATAAATACATGTTGGAAAAAAACTTTTACAAATGTTGGTAGCCTTACTCCTTTACATATATACTTTTCTCTCGTTGGAACTGCACTAATACTGCGCTACCCTCTTTTCTCTCTCGCTCTCTCTTTCTCTCTCTCTCCTTCTCTCTCTCTCTATATATATATATATATATATATATATATATATATATTGACTTACAAAAGTGAGTTTCCACCGAACGACTTGTGACTAACATGTTTTTCTCTATATAGTTTTAATGGTTGAGAAACTTCCGAGACTAATATATATATATATATATATATATATATATATATATATATATATATATATATATATATATATATATATATATATATATATGAAACCATTGGTATATGTGCAGATTATCTTTACTGTGGCCCCTTAAAGTCTCTACAGTTTCCTGAACGAATTTTTGTTGAACTGATGGAACTTGCTACTAAATTAGTTTCCTTCAGTTTCAATAATATAATGTATCCGCAAAGTTATGGTATATCCATGGGCAGCCCTCTTGGTCCATCGTTAGCCAACATTTTCGTTGGATATTTGGAAAACCAATTATTTTCCAAAGTGACCAAGCCGGCTGTCTACACACGTTACGTTGATGACACTTTTGCTTGTTTTCCCTCACGGACTGATGCTGAACAGTTTATTCGTGTTCTTTGTGACTTGCATCCATCGTTGCAATTCACTATGGAGGTCGAAGATTGTGGTTTCTTGCCATTCCTCGATGCTTTAGTGTCTAAATCTGGTTTATCATTTGAAACCTGTGTGTATAGAAAACCAACATTTACAGGTATTTATCTGAATTGTTTTTCTTCGCCCCAAGAGCAAGAAAAATAAATCTTATTAGTACTCTCATTCATCGAGCACTTATGATTCGTTCACCAACACGACTCGATGCGGAACTTGGTATAATTACTAATATTTTTCTTGCAAATGGATATCCCATCAATACTATAAAAAGCACCATTGCACGTAAAGTTGCTTTATTTAATGGTGGTAAATTTATTGGCCCGTCACGTTGCCCTATTTATTTGAAACTCCCATGGTTGGGTTCTGACGGCCTTGACATTGTTAAAAGGATTTCATCTTCTACTCAACGTTGTTTTCCAGCAACCATGTGGAGAGTAGTTTACACGACTCGAACCTTTTTCTCTTCTTTTCGTAAGGATGTTTTGCCAGCCATTCAAAAGAATTCTGTTGTGTATAAATGTATGTGTCAGTGTGGAGCTGACTACGTTGGCAAGACATCCCAAAGATTAGAATTTAGAATATCCCAACACATACCACGTGATATTCGCTTACACAAGGTTTCGAGATCATCCGGGAATTTTCAGGCACAAGAATAAGCCATCGGTAATCAACTCGTTAGTACAAATAGTTGTTCTGACAACTATTCCGATGGGTGGTTTTCTGTTTTACACAGTGCCAGGTCGAACTACCATCTCAATATTATTGAGGCGTTAGTTATTAACAATTCTCGACCTAGTCTGTGTTGACAAAAGATTTTGAAACATCAGTTGGAGATCTTTAATGATTCAAAGTCACCATAACGTTGAGAGATTTACCTTCTTTTTTATCCTCTCTCAATCGTTTTCTGCAACTGAAACAATTTTTCCCCTCATATTCGACGTTTAGTTTTTAATTTACAATTCTGACGTTTCCTCTTAGAGGGTCAGACGATAAGGCCTTAAGGTAATTTCAACAATTTTCCTTTTTCCACCCGCCTGTTTCATTGATTAAAATAATGCTTCCTCTAAAATTTATCCTACGATTCTGTTGTACACGAAATTTACTTATATATATATATATATATATATATATATATATATATATATATATATATATATATATATATATATATATATATATATATACTAGCAAGAATACCCGGCGTTTTCTGAGATAAAATGATGAGCTAGTCAAAAAATCATAATGCACTTTAATTTTTTTTTTTTATATAATTGTATTTTTTGGTGGGTCCAAAAACGTACTCAGAATTGATTACAAGAAAAAAGGTATTAGCACTTATTTAGACTCAGACTCTTAGGAACTCTTTCGCCATGTGACGCATGGAGAAGTCAAAGTGAACCGTCGTTTTTTATCTAAAGTCAGATCCACATTGTCCTTCCAACTTCTTCCTAATCTCTCTCAATTGCTTTCTTCCAGTTCATGTTTTGTCTTCCTTGTCTTCCTTTCCCATCATATATCAACTAAAGCATGTGTTACCAATGCTTTCTAGAGCCACTCTTAAGAAATGTTAGAGGACAGTGACTTTAATTATAAAGAAAATCGGCAATTTTGTAACATTTAAGCGCAATCGCGATACACCCGGCGTTCCGCGAAGTTCAATAACGTGCGCTTCGTACTTCTCCTCTAAGTCTAGAATTTCTTATTAACATTCATCTTCTATCATTTTTAAGTTATGAAAGAAGTAACAAAGCATAACATCGTATATTCCTGTCATAGATATAAAACGCGAAGGCAAACCCCATGATAATGTTGTACGCCCTTTTATCCAAATAAAATATACGTATACAAACGCTCTGTTTAATATAGTTAAATAACATATAACGCATAGGGAAGATACTTGTCAAAACATAAAAATGAATTAGTGACAAATAGACAGAAAGAAACTACAACTGCAGCGAACGTTTCTCAGATAAAGAAAAGTCGTTTTCAACGTAACCGAATTCTTGTCAAACTATTAGTTATTTTTTTTCAATTGAAATCATTTTTAGTTATTTATCTATTAAGGTGTTGGAGTTCTGTCTGAGCAACTACATCAATTTTACTAATAACTCTGGGAAAGTTATGAATCGATATATTCTCTCTCCAGCTACGATTTAATATCAGTGTAGACTAGATAACATAGCCCTGGTTTTCCGACTAGTTTCAGAAACATGAACACTTTGAAATAAAAGCAGTCATTCTCTGTGTATCCATGAATTGTTTTCAGTCATCCTGGACTTCGCTTTGTTACTGCACTTAAGCAATACCGGTTCGTAATCGCGGATCAGTTGCTTCACCATAGACTTGTATGGCGTTATACATTGTCTTATAAAACTGAAAAAAGTGGCTTATATTGTTCACATATTTAAAATATATTACGAAACGAAATTTAAAGTTTTGATGGTGATAATGATAATAAAAATAATAATAATAATAATAATAATGATAATAATAAAACGTCTTTATTTTTTCATTTTCAAATAAGAACTATACAAATGTAAGCGAAAGCGAATATTTGCCTATAAGGTTGTCTTTCGCTCAATATTTGACATGTTACTACAAGTAATGTTCTGACTATTTTTTCAAGCATCTTTCAGATCATGAGTTTAATTTTCTTTCAAAATGTGAAAATATAAAAATATAAGATATCTATTTCGTAATTTCAAATACATCAAGCGAGTGTAGATTCATTGTTACGTCTAGGTTGCACATTTGCTTTAATCAATTCATCTAAAAGAAAATGAATATTTTCAGTGCAGTACACAACACTTAACTGGCTCTGTAATACTTTGACTAGGTGTTTGACACATATCCATCAACCGCCATTTTTTCACCGTTTTAATTCTGGTCTGCTTCTTTTTTATATATTTGTAGTTTGCTTATCCTAATTCCAAACCTTATGCAAACTGTAATATACGCCCTAATTCGGGAGCTTTCAAAGGTGTGGAGTAACCCGTAATGTGGAATACTTATAGGTTAATAATGACCTAGATTATTTGTTAAAGCTGTGGATTTTAGACATGATAAATAACATTGGATGAATGAGAACGCTCCTTTATATTGAAACAGTAGGAACCTAATAACAAGAATAAATATTTGGGCTGTATCCTTGGCAAGATATTCTGGACTGTCTATATGCTTTATAAAAGACTAAAAACAAAGTAACATGTAAGATGCACTAACCTTGGATGATGACACTAACTACACGTAAAAAAGCCGAGAAGAAAGAAAGCGACTGATAGGTCTAGTAGACTGCGTGAACGATGCGATTAAAGAACTAGTAAGATATATAAGCCAACATACATAAAGGCTGATTTCCAAAGTTAGCTTGAAAATTAATAAAACAAAGAGTAGTGAAATGGCAAAGCGCAAATTAAGAAGAAAAGTGCGTATATCGACGATTTATATGAATGGCTAAGGAAATAGCGCACGAAAACACATCGACATGGTTACGAAAAGGATGCTTGAGCAGAGAAACGTAATTGCTATTGGCAGACTACAAAATAATGCGACCAGAACAAACTACATAAAATACAGCTATAACAAAACAGAGATTAACAATAAAAGCATATTCTTTGGGCAAAGAGATGAAAGGGTAATCGATATCATAAGTGAATACAGGAGACTTATCAACATCTAATACAAAACAAGACGTGATTGGTTAAAGAAGTATACACACGATTGTACAAATGATACAAGTATAAACCGGAGTAACTATAGGTAATTGAAAGGCATGAAATCATATAAGACATTGACATACTAAACAAACAGACGGGCAAATTCAAGTTCACGGCATGTTTGTGATAATATGAAACAAATAGGAAAACACATCTCTAATAGTAGAGTTTACCGTTCTCGTCAGATCAAAGTGAAACTAGAAGAGACAGGTAACTAATAAAATACATGAATCTGACAGTGAGATTAATGGAATATTGAACAGGTAGTAAACTACATTAATACCAATAATTATAGGAACATTAGGAACATTTTTGAAAAAGCTGTCGAAGAAACTAGGAGAAATTAGAATGAAAGAAAATAAACATCCGCAAGTACGAAAACCAAGCCAAATAACTTGGTTAAGCTAAACGATCACAGGTAAGTTGAGGTAAATCATCACTTTGTGAACACAACGTGAATAGGAATGTGATCCCAATGGAACTGAGACCACTTAAGAAGATATATAATGAATATGCGATAATCCAACACAATCCAGAAAGTGACAACAAAATCGTTTGGCATCACTGAAAAATATTTGACCGTGTAAAGGGGTGGAAATAGCGAGTAGGTATAATACAACGAATACTTTTAGTATTAAGGGAGGGTACTGACATTCTGAGAAGAATTATTGTCATTAACATTTAAGAGAGAGTCAGCGGATGTTATCAACGAGACCACGGTGGTAAACGGCTGGTGCTAAAACACCAAACAAGACTAGTGATAGACAAGAACGGAGACTACTCGTGATCTGAGGAGACTTGTCACGCGGACTGCAGAGATGATCACGTATTTTAATCAGTGAGAGACTACTTGTAATAACTCGTGTTAGAACGTCTGATTATAAATAATAATATCAATACTCGATTCATGAATGATATAACAGTCATGTCACCTTTTCTATGAAATATTTGCTGTAAAAATATACATTTCATAAATACATTCATAGTTCATCACAGTGATTACAATTACGCTAAATTTCCACTAGAATACAGTCATACATTTTTGAATTACATCATTTCAATTTGAATCTATCTAATATGATGCGCATAGTTTCTCATGAAATAGAAAAGAGATTAAGAAGAGAAGGCGGTTTTGATTGCTGGATAATTTGCTCACGGATATACACATAAGCTAATTTAATTCTCCACGAGAATTCCAACTTGACTTGTAAAATCCATTTTACATTCTATTATCGACATTTCTGTTTAACCAAAATGATGATTATTTTTCTGTCCTGCGGGCGACATTATCTAAAATTGTTCAATACAAATAATTGCTATTCGGTGAAGGATGCAAACACTATTGTCAAAAACCTTTTTATGACCATCAGGTCCGCAACATGTCATTATTGCTGACAAATACAGTCTGATGAAAAAAACATTCCTAACTGATACGTTTTTTTTAAAAATGGTAAGATATTTTGGAGGTAGTTCATCGTGCATTTCAACTATTTTTCATTATGTTTTATTTCCGTAATATCTTTACGCATGGAATTGATTTTGTGAAACAGGACTGTTGCAGCAAACCTACGTAGAACAGTGATACACCTTGCCACATTCTGAGACAAAGGACTGGCTTTCAGAGGGACCCGACTCTTTTAAATAGAGGGTCTAGTTTGGTTCGGTCTTAGAAGATAATCCACTCAGGCAGTCTCTTTCCCGATTCTGGAATGACAATTGGTTTATCAATTGCCGCCTGAGTCGTTTCTATCACGAAATTCCAACGGGTTTCTTCTCGGCTAATTTCATAAATTTTAGAGTAACATCACGGAGGATGTTGATACGCGACGTTGAACTGACTTCATGCTTAACCCTGCAACGGTTTGAAGCGAGTATACCTAGAAATGTGTTTATTATAAGCAAAACACAACTAAAGGTTTATTTACTTTATTTATCGCTTTCAGATAATGACGTGTGGAAGAGTACCGAGCGAAGTAATTGTGTATCGGATAGTAACCTAAGATGATCCTTAGATCCATCTATTTCAGGAGTCCCAAACTAATCAAGCCGCGACATCGGTTCGTCATGCCCGACTCCAAGAGTACTTACATTTATGTGATAATACGTATATAACACGAGATAAGATTTATATTGAAATATTATTTTTAGAATACTAGTAGCTCATATTCCATGTGCGATGTTTCTGACAATAGGAGGACGAATTGTTGTTTTCTGGGTCGAAATCTATCAATCACGGATATTTTACACATTGAAGTATTTTTTAGCTCCTTCCATCAAGTGGCCTTATGTCTTGTCTGGAGCAATGTATACTAGCTCTGATATAACTATACTCTTGCTATCTTAGCTTTTTTGATAAATGTTCACTATATCAATATGTTGAGTGTCCTCGCTTTTAATGCATTGCGCACTATTAACCTATGGTTCACCTCTGATGTTTAAGTTATTGTTGCATCGTTTTCCATAAGGTTTTCGTTATGGCTTGCAAGTATTGCACAACACGTTTATGATATCGTAATCTTTAAGTTAGCAGGCCCACTCTAAAAAAATGTTGGTGAACTCTGCTCTATTTCATGGACCGCCACTGTGGGCAACTGCTTCCAAGCCTTGTCACGTTCATGTGTGAAATTCAATGCTAGGCTTAAGTACAAAAACCAAAACAGTTTTATAAAAAATAAAATTGTTTATCTATTCGCATTATCTGCCATCATGTAGCGTTAACATTTTAGACGTACAAGAAAAATGAGGGGAAATGTTTCAAATTTAATAGTGATCTTTTGAATATCAATTTAAAAACTACGCATTTGAAAATAAAATTCTAACATAAATAATTTTAAAATTAAGGAATATGATCTAAAATAGAGATCGGATGTTTAAATGGAGTGTGATCGACAGGAATGAAATAAGTTAGAAAGACATTGGAAAACACAATCCATTGGCAGCTCGTTACACATTTACGCAATGTAGCAAAAACCGGTATCAGAATTTACAAAAATGATAGCTGGAAAACAAAAAAACACATTGAAGTTAGATAGATATAAAAGAATTGTAGAAAATATATCGACAGTCAGACAGATAGAGAGAGAGAAAGAGAGACAGATTGACAAACAGACAGATAGAGTGAGTTGTGTCGCAGTTGTAGATGACCCACTGAAAACCTATCAAAACCATAACTATGCGCGAGTGGGTCACGCATCTGTTACGTGAGTCGTCATAAAAACAACACTGAAATAAAAGAAACATGTATAATTTTTAAATTGTGTTATTTTTTGTTTATTTTGCTGTTCACTCGCTTACAAATGGTGTGAGTACGACGACAACGGTCTAATCACTACAAGGGTAACCACAACAGCATAATTTACAAACAAGCGAAGCTCAAATAAGATCCCTCTTTCACGGCGCGTTGATTCTTCACCCGTTTTGTTTAAGGCATAACGCTACACTTATACGAAGTGAGGTTACTTCGCATATATTTAACAATTAAGCCTCCGACGTCTTCAAGTAAAGGACGAGTAAATAACTCGAGAGAGCAATCAACATCCTAGTCTAGTTGAATCTGATCTGTGATTAATTCTATGCGTGCTCTCATTTCTCTTGTTTATTGACAAGCAACACACACGTTTAACACGATTCGGGATGTTCTTCCCTGATACTTTACTCATCCGTCTGTTTCTCGAATCACCACACTAAAATGTCTGAATATCTCTCAAATATCCGACATTAGGTCAAACGCAATCTTATACGAGGCTGTTTTACACATGTTACTTAGCGCTGGTCAGTATATAGAAATATAACTTAGAGTATAATCCGGATATTTTACGAAATTATACATTTATCTATACATTCCAGTTCGGTTTAATATCGACGAAATTTACATCTGTCCCACGCAATCTCAGAGTTCGTCAAATATTTAACGACTAGAAACGTTGCTGTCAGCGACTTTGTCGGCTCAAACGAAAAATCTTTAATTATCATATTACACACGTTTGCTACATTTGAAATAGGCGAACATATCTACTTAAACTGCCTATCATCACACGCATTCGTTAGTGAATGGACCTCAGATTTAACATGATGCATCAGCTAAAATATTACACTGTACACTTTCTAGTTCGCAGGAAGAGCATAAACCCTATGGAAATGTAAAATAATATGAATTTGGAAATTCAACATCGGTCTGTATTGGAAAATTACATTTTAGAGATATATCTGTTGTGACACAGGAAGGAAGACACAAACTCGGAGTTTAGAAAAAATAAGTATATTAAAAAAAGGTATACTACAACAGAGAACAAGAGTGGTTGTACATCAGTCTTGATTGCTAGTATAGACTAGTGTGGTTCCAACATTAGGTAGCAGATGCTCCCAGTATTTATTGTGATTGAAAGAGTTCGAAGTAGTCCGTATAGGTAAGGTACCATAACACTTCCCTCTCATACCTACCTCCCCATGAGTCACAGTATCTTCTTTCTATTGGAGTGACTCTATTCTGAAGATCTTGAGGAAGCTGTATGTCAAAACTGTCGTATCTGATGGCTATAAGTTATTCTTAGGAAATGCTGTCGATGTCTTCCGATAGTTGTTCACTAATTTGATTTAGGTGTCTCTTATGAGAAGACTAAACGTCTCTATCAAATTCAGATTTGATATCTTCAGACGTTTTAATTCAAGACTTCTGATGTTGAAGAACATCTTTAAACTTTGAAAAATGTTCTCTTTGCTTTGACATTTAACTTTCAGGCAAAGCACGTTTTTTTCATGTTCTTTAACTCATCTAAAACTTTTTTGTGCTGCAGCTTTAACGGTTTCAGTCCACTCTCTTTAATCCTCAACTAGTTATCCAATATATTTGACTAATTTAATTCAGTTTGGTGCTAGCTATTTGAAGCGTGACTTTTGTTTCCGTATGTGCTTTAATTCCTGCCGACAATTTATATTGCGTTCATTCCATACAGTTCTGAACAGTTGAAACACACTCGTTTTTTTCGTTTTTCTGACTAGGTCGTCCGCTTTTTTATGTGCTTGCCAAACATATTGGTTTGTAATAGGTTGACCAGCTGAAATAAGTTCTTGCCTAATAAATTGTGGGTATATTTCGGTACGAACATTTCTACTTTTTGGTAGTTATGTTTAAAGTAATGTCGGTAATAATTTCACCGTTGAATTTAATTTTTTCACCAGTCACCGTTATAGCTTTTTAGATGTTTCTTAGCATGGTTGATTTTCTTAAGCTTCTTCATGTATTCATGTTGATAATCGACACGTCTAAACAAGCATCTAATTGTAATTTTACATTTTTATTCTGGATTTTTCACCTGTACATGTTTTCTTATAATGCTGCCGCCCTGTTCGTTTGCTTTTGTGGATTTAACCAGAGGGTTTTCCTCTATTCATGATGCAATGGGAACTCTTGTGCCCGACTTTATTACAAATCAGACAAACGGTACAGGCAATCCGTTACCGATGTGATGTATCTACAACAAGTGATCAGCGGTGATTTATGCTGTTTTTTATTGGACTGGTTTGTTTTTGTAGAAGCGTAAAAATAATCCCTCTTTTTATTTCGATTTTTTTTAGTAGAGTTGAAATGTGTTATCTGACGTACTTTTCTTATGGGGGCTATTTCCGATTCTTCAATGTCTTTCGAATCTTGTTTAACACTTATAAATCTCTGGTAGTCTTCGGCTCATTTCTCTAATGTAAAGGTTGGTTCACTTTATAACTTGTTCAGAACCATACGCCTGTTTTTGCGTCTTTTCCTGATAAGACTTCCTGCACAACATTTAAAAATGTAAAGTTATCTGTGCTAAGTTCAGGTAATATTAAATCGTCACAGTGTGTATTAACGACTGCCGCGAACGTCGCGTAATCTTTGCCATCTTGTTGACTTGATTTGTGAAGCAGGGAAGTCTTAGGGCTGAATAATTCCGTTAAAAGATTAACAGCTAAAGCAAAAGTCAAATCGCTCATTATTCAAGGTAAAATAAAGTTCACAAAATTCGTATGTTCGGTGGTCCCTAATTTTTGGAACTTTTTTAGAGTCTGCCCAATTTTCACAGCTAATTTTGTATCGATCATTTTATTTTCTTAAATATGAAGCAAATGTTTTATCCTCGTATGGAGGATAAGTGAAATTGTCAATGGCACTACAAACGGCATTCTATGAAAAATCATTATAGTTTTCGTTACGTTAACCTCTATGCGATATTCTTTGCTAATGCAAAGAATATCGCATAGATCGCATATTTCAATCTTCTGATCAATTTTTCTTTTTTGTTCCAGCAGTTTGTCGTCAGCTTCTTTTTTTGGTTCACTATTTTTTTATTTTGTTCTAGTAGTTTTCCGTCATCTTTTTCTTACAGATATTTATGATTTTTCTCTATTTGAAGCTTTTGAAATCTGTACCTCTTCTCGCTCCATTTCCTTAGCTCTCTGTTGCTTTTCTCGCTGTCTTACGTCAGTTTTTTGTAGCCTTTCGTTGGCTTCATTTTATCTAGAAATCTTGCTACAGCGTCTATTTATGTTTTAGTTGCTGTTACATTTAATACTTCACGAGTTCTGTTATAGTAGCATCAAAATCTTCTATGTTTAAATGTGTTTTTTAAGAATACGGCTTTTATATTACGCTGCATAACATAATCTTAGTTTTTAAAGAGAAAGAAAGTATAACACATTTTTCTTCGACAAAAAATATTTTTAGTACGCTTTTAACGTAACCGTATAATTTACGCTAAGTACTTTAGTCAACAGAACATAAATACGGTTTGAATTATTTCATTCGGCGTCAGGACTTTTTTCTTTTATCGAGACTAAATATCATGTATTCCCTTCTTGTTAAGAATGAACACAAGGTCGGAATATCAATGAGAAGAACACTGCCCTTTCTTCAATGAGAGAACATAAGTTGGCATTTTACGTGTTTTATTTTGTCCGCCGGTAAAGCCAGTTTGTTTACTAGTAGGTTGTCGGGTGAGTTTTCCGTTTCTATCTCCACGTTCGTTCTTTTTTCAATATACACTGTCACATTTTGTGGCGTCCATTTTAAGGTTCTTAAAGAACCCCTTACTGTAACCTCGTCGCCTGTTGTTGTGGAAGTGGAGGTTCGAAATTCTATGTCGTCAGTTGTTGTGACCCTGTAAAGAGGCCAGAAGGAAGACACGAACTCGGCGTTTAGCGAAAAAAAGTATATTGTAAAAAGGAATAAGACAATAGAGAACTAGAGTGATTGCATGTCACTCTCACTGCCAGTATATATCGGTGTTGTTCCATGAATTTACTTCCTTCCCACCGCACGCCAATGTGGTACAAGGCCTTAAAGTGCGGGGAGTCAAGCCAGCGCCGCTAAAGAAGAAGGACTCTGGTCTCTAAAAATACTCTGGGCAGCCTAGTCGGAATTCCCCGGTTGGTGCCCGTCAGGCAGTAATCAATAAACTTACTCCACCTCAAAGAGGGAAGGTAAAATCTGGGAAATTGGACATGACAAGACTACCCAGGACTAATACTCAAGCTCGACAGATAGAAGGCCACCGAAATGGCCTAGTTCCTGCCGGGCTGGTGTGGTCCTAAGTATTTACTTCCTTCCCACCGCAGGAAAATGTGGCACAAGACCGGAGGTTGAGAGGTGTAAAACCAGCGCCACTAAAGAATAAGCACTCTGGCCTTTTAAAAATTGCTTGGGCAGCCGGATCAACATTCCCCGGTCAGGTCTTTTCAAATAGTAAGCAATAAACTTACTCCACCCCAACGAGGGGAGGCAAGGCCTGGGATGGTTGACCTCCTAGGACTACCCATGACTAATACCACAGCTCGACAGATTAAAGGCCACCGAAATGGCCCAATTCCTTTCAAGCTGGGGTGGATCGAACACTGAGAAGCAGTATTTATGGTGAGTGGAAGAGTGCAAAGTAATCCGTATAGGTAAGATACTATAACAATATTCAATTCTACATGGAGTTTAAATTGCAGTAAGACTTGTCAAATAAATGTTATACGTTGTCGTTGTTTTCTCTTAGTGTGACGGTGGTAAATTTAGTACTGGCTCAGACTGAAGACTCGGCGTGCCGTTTTAAAATCCTGTCTTGTATAGTGCATTAATTTCAGTTTTCGCTGAATACCTGATGTTTAAAATAATTCAGGAGAACCCTGATAATATTGTATCTGAGATTGGTATATTTGTTGATGACACTACGCTCTACTCTCGACATGTCGGAACAACGGAGGCGCACATATACAATGTAATGGCTGAAGTATTAGAAAATAGACTCTAGTGTGTAGTGGGATGGTGAGGTACATCGATGGTAACATTAAATGCTTCTAAGACAAAGCGCCTTTCCTTTAACAATTACAAGAAACTTTTTAAACGACTGATGGCATGGCTAATAACACCCTACCTAACGTTTAAACTCCTGACATTCACAGGTAACATGACTTGGAACTAATAGATAGAAGACACTGCCAAAGCTGCTGAAAGGAAAGTGTTCTCTCTCTCTAACGTGCGACAAAACTCTTCACATATGTCAGTAGGCAATATATCTACAAGGTAACCCTCCGCTCATGCATGGAGTATTGTTGTCACATCTGGGATGGTCCAGCATCGACTAGTCTCTCTCTCTTAGACAAGATCAAAGAAGAATCTCTAATCAAATAGGTCCCTCAGTATCCGCCAATCCCCATACCCTGTCGCATCGCCGCAATGTTGCATCCCTGTGCTTGTTTTACAAGTACTTCAATAGAATATGCTCTGATGAACTTGCTATTCTCGTGCTTCCTTGCCATAAATACACCCGACCATCCGACAACTAGTTAAATCCCATTTATTCACTGATTGAGGTTCTATGATTCTGTATGGCTTTCTACTATAACAGTTTCTTTTCCTCGAGATGCAAGCCTAAGGAACACTCTTCCAGCTCCCTGTTTTCTTGACTGTACCGACATGCAGAAGTGTAAATGTAATGTAAACAAACATCTCACATAGCAACTTCACACTCGGAACGCCCCCTATAACTGTGCCCCTTATTAGCAGTAGTCACTTAAGTCCCAGTGGCAAAATACTTTGTCTGGGTAAAAAAGAAACCAATGCCAACTACAGAAGCAAGAAGATTAAAAACTATCTTTACATGCTCATTTAAACGAAAAAAATATTTTCGCAAAAACCAACCGAGTTGAAATAAAGTTATCGGGATAAAACTGTTAAGGTAAGAATTAAAGAAGAGACATAGAATTATATTATTAAGTAATTTATTTAAAACCTATGTGTTTCCAATGTAGCATAGTAAAACACGTATTTCTTATAAACCTACACAATTGTTTACGTTATCATGTGGCAATATATTGAAACGCTGATGTATCATTAAATCGTCAGATTGTCACTCTAAACGATCAAAGGATTAATATGTCTGTTATGAAAACATACATAATTAGATCTAAGAGTGTAATTTCTAAGATGTCATCTGATGTAAGTGGTTCTCGTAAGTAAAATAGAACGCCAAGACGACCATGGAAAATACATGATGGCATGATGATGAGGCTGTCAAGCACTGTTTGTGTTTAGTCACGTGATCAGCCGTATAAATGTTGTTACTCAGACGTCCCCTGCTCTTGTTCTCCATTTTCATTCCGACCGTCAAGGTGGCAGCATATTTGATAAAATCTCCCTCACTTCAGTGCGATTTCATCAAACCATTCTCTGAGACGCGGTCAGTCGTTTGCTTCAGAAGAAACATACACATTATGTAGAGATACCTATAAACTAGAGCGATTAAAAGATTCTTTATGGTGTTCAATTTTTACACAATGACCACAATTACGCGCCAGATATCTTTAAAATAATCAGTTTTCTGTACTGATACTAATCAAGTGGTTGAGCTATTAGATGGGTTTGCTGGCTATCATTATGTTAGACGGTGTAACTCGATAACTTTGCTTACTATATGTGCGGATAAAAGAATAAGTCACATAAGTAGTAGTTTATTGGAAACTTTTGCTGGCTCATTCAATGAATAAGAACAATATATATTTTCTTTGTCAGCATCTACTGCCACTGGGTCTAGCTTTATCTGATATAATGCTATTTTTATACTGTGAAAATGGTAAAAGTATTTGAGGAAACCTCAGGGTTATGGTATAGTCGTGTAAAAGCTCACATATTAATCGGATTGTACATCTTTGGAAGACATAATCTGTGATAGTTTTCAGACAAAGATGCCGATCACAGTTACAAGTCCGAAGCAGTAAATATAGACTAATCTAACAAATCAGATATTAACAATGCCACAACTTACAGTAGTCACGTGGGTGTAAATGGTTAGAGGGAATTGAAAGCCATGGTATGTACACATCTTATGAATAATATCTATCAATATAAAGCCACACTGTTCAAAAATGTATATAAATGTTTTTGTACATTTTTGTTCACGTATTTCTGACGTTACAAGTTCTGTATATTTAGTTCTTTTTCTTACAAAAATCATAGGGCATCTCTCCTAACCATAAGATAGAGTATATAAAAAGAACTAAAAATAGTATCCGTAATCTCCTAAAAAAAATTGGATTAAAAATTACATTTGACATTAAAAAAGTAGTAAACTACACAGATCTGACTCAAAATTATTCGAGTAAAACCTATAAACCTCACCGCAAACCACATCAAGTCTTATATTTCGCCTATATGGAGTCAAACTATCCAAAACATATTATTAATTCGATGGTACCTCATGTTCAAGATATCATCAAATGAACTCATATTTTAAGCTAGTTCTCAATTCTATGACGATGCCTTACAGAATTAAGATTAAAAGAAAAACATTACATATTCTATATCTAATGTGAACATCTCCGTATGGATGATATTTAAAAAAAACTAAAGGTGCTAATGCTAATATCATCACCCACAAAATGGCATCAAATAGAAAGCAGGTACTTAACTCATATAACAATAATATGAATAGCCTAGTAGACTGAATTACTGATCAAAATGACAACATAACTATTGGAAGGCCATTACAATCTATGGCGAATACTCGTTAAAACAGAAGGAACTCCTGTCTATTGTCGTATCCAACTTTTAAGTAAAAATATAAAACTAATATCCCTTAAATACTTTTCAAAATTGTAGAGGGTTTTTATAAAACTCCACACAAATATAGTAAACTCTTTAATAAAAATTCTATAAGAATGTATTTCTCTACTCTTTCAAACTGAGAACAACGAATACTTTGATCTAACTCTGCGAAAATAGATCTCACACAAATAACAATAACCTCATTCCATCAAACCTTCTTTGAAAGTAGAATAAAAGAAATTCATGCCATTTGAATGCCTCCTGTAAAAATTAAAGTGTAGTTTATAAGTGTACAGAAATACAGAACAATAGTCGGAATAACAGAAATGATGCTAACATTATTACTGATCAGCCCAATAATAATGATAATGCCATCTTGAACATCGGCGAAATTAGCGATAACAACAGACCTACCACTTTTAACACCTCTACTAAGGAGGCTGTTTACATAAGGTCGACTGCGAGCCAACTGAAAGACAGAATCACTAGACACACACGCACACACGCACACACACCCACACACATATATATATATATATATATATATATATATATATATATATATATATATATATATATATATATATATATATATACTTTTAATAACACCTCTCTGTCTAAATAACGTTCTCTAGTTACTCATATCTGGGATCTCAAAGATAAAAATATTGCATTCGAACTCAAATGGCAATTGATTAGAAAGATGCAATTTAACAAGCTATTAAACTAATACTGTCCCCTATGTAGGCATGAATCTTTCATAATAATTAAATGTAAGGGTCATTTATTCAATAAACAAATAGAAATATTATCTTACAGCTTACAGAAAACTCGGCTCAAATACAACAAATTTAGGGTCTCATAGTGTCTCACACGGAAATATACGTGTGTATATGTGTATGTATATGTATGCGTGTATGTATATGTATGTATATGTATGTGTATGTGTGTATGTGTATTTGTGTGTGTATTTGTATGAATATATATGTGTATGTGTATCTCTCTCTCTCTCTCTCTGTCTCTCTCTCTCTATATATATATATCCGGCATAATTACTTTCTTCCTACGTTGTTATCTCGCAATTAAATTTAGCATAATATTTATATTATTTTTTACCTTCCTATGTTATTATACTACGTATTAATTTCCCTGCCTTCTATTCCGCATATCTTGATTGTTTTGATGGGTGTTATATATACTCTCATGCAATTGTAGAACCTGGTTTGGGTAGGTTGGTACAAATGCCCAGACGCAGCTGTCCTAAAAATATTGTCTAACCCTTAATAACCTAGTATGAGAATTTCAAGAAATCAATTGATTAATAATTACCTTATACACATTAAACTTCAACCTACTCTAGTATTTGTATGGAGACTCATAAATTGAAATTATGCCATCTTATTAACAAGTATACTTCATGTTAAGACCCAATAGATCTATGATAGCTTCATTTTGTACAGCATCCACTCATAAATTTAGTAGTTTTAAATAAGCTCGACAACATTAATTACTCATTACCTAACTCTATCAACACTATTAAAAAGCCGTGGAAGGCGTTCCGCTTTATAGCTTTAAATAACACAAAGCCTGCAATAATAATATTTCTTAAACAAAATACACATTTACTTATTCATAGGATGTAACTCTAATATACTTAATTTATTGATCTAATATTAAGTTTTGAAGTTTTTATTTGATTGGTACTTTTGAATCTAATTCTAAATGGCTTCAATCTGGTTTAATTTTTCTAATACTATTCATTGTAATTTTCCAATATAGATTGGCGATGGGTTTTGGGCGATCCTAGACCTACGATTCTATCACGCTTAAATATAGATTCTATATATTCCATTCCTAGATCTTCACTTCGAAATTTAATTTGTGGTCTAGACGAGATGCCACACTAAGTTAAATTTAACTTTTAGTATTGCTAAATCCACATTTAAAGATTGATTTATCCATCCTTATTGGATTTCATTAATTTCCATAAAATATTATTCTTAATTTTATTTGATCTACTTTTATCTTCATTTTAAATCCAGCTTGCTATACTGTTAGAATTCTACTATCAAACTGCCTGTATGTAAAGAAATGTCTACACGTATCTACATAATCGCCAGAAGGCCGTTTTTGCGAGTTCACATTGACCTCCATGTGTGCGATTTTTACACAGAGCACTTCACCCCCTAGGAGAGCTTCCCTATGTTAGAAATGTCAATTCCACCAGGAAAGCTTGTTCTGATATTAACTGCTCTCTTTTTTTAAAGTCCTGTAGGACGTGAATATGTTCTACACTCTAATGAGGACCGATTCTGGTGTGATTGAAACAATATTGCCCCGGAACACGAAAATTCCCGAATTTCATTTCCTTATATTTGAGAACTTTTAGATTGGAGGTGGTGCCGATTAATAGAAGTTTGAATATCATAATCTTCCAAAGATATTCTCAGATGATTAGTCCCGATCGACCACAAGATCGTCGCCGTTTGGATGGACTATTTTTCATAGTAATTTAGCTGTGAACTTTCAATTATTTATCAATTGTTTTGTTTTTTTATGTCTTTGGGCTTTGTTTTTGTTTCTATATTTTCTATGTGCAGAGATATTAGTTTGTTATATATGTAGATACGGAGATAATTGACTGTCTCTATGATCAAAATATGTTGTTTTACTATTGCATATCTGTTGTCCAAGTGGCTGTATATATCTATACATATACATGTGCATTTTTCTGTGTGTATGTATATGTTGCAATACCCGTTCCTTCGAGGGACCCGGTAGCATCAAACAAAACACAACGATAGAGACAAAGACGTGCTCGAGACATTCTGTTTTTTTATTCTTCACTACAATCTGGTGGAAGTTGGGTATACACATATATATACAATTAAATATATATTTGTTAGTAAAATTCCTTTCGAAGAAACCTCTTTCTTTACCTTGGTGATGGTCATTTTCACGTAAATCAGACCGAGTGATTAACCTTGCAACCTAGAGGGAAATACGACGATACGTTATGTAGCAGTTTGCTCCCGGAATCTAGAGAAGGCTTGTGATCCCCACACCAGTTGTTTACGGCAGTTCGGCCGTGGTGAAGATACTTCTCTTTGGGGCTGACCCACGACAAGTTTTTATCTATATCCTACCAACTACATCTCTGCTACGTAAGCGCTCCTTCTCCCTTCGTTTAAAACCGCTGTTTGAATTTCTTACTTCGTACTCCGGATGCCTTCTTCTTCTGCCCCTGTGCACCTGACTCTTCTAAAGGTTACCGAGTTGTTTTTTTCTTACGACGTCATACTTCGAAATTAACTCGTCTACCTCACACACCTGGGCTCATTAAAAGGTCACCGATTCATTTCTGTTGTTCTTTTAGCCTAATTGACAATCTATCAATTATTAGGCTTTTCTTCATTATTGCGGGCATGCCCTTAGCCTCTCTGTGACGTCTTATGCGTTATTAATCAACATGTCGACATCATTATTTTACATATATACGTGAATATATTCAACTGTTCGACACTATCTAAATACAGGTATTCTCCGTTCTTTTTTATTTATAATATATTTTATATATGTTTATATGTTTATTTTTACTATTTGGTTCATGTTACATTTTATCCTGCCATCCTAGTATTCTTATTACTATCATTATGTGTCAATGTGTTTTTCTAATTTTCTATTATATGATTTTTTTAATCATTACATTTAAAACAAAATAATTTCTTTTTTTAAATATTTTTTTTTACAATAAGTTGTTTTACCGTAATCGTACTCACTATATAAATGGAATTACTCTCTCTATATTTTTATTTTTTATTTTTATAACTACACTCTGGTATATCACCTTTAATTTTAATTATATAATTGCCTTCTACTTCTTATTTTTATAATCCTGATCTTCTAATATATCCCTAATTTCCTATGAAGTTAAAATTAATAAAATTGCTCGTTCTCTTCTGGTATTCTATTTATGTGAATTAATTCAGCCACCCATCAAAATTATTTCAAGTTTAAAATATACGGAATTATAATACGTGTTCCTCTTTAGAATAGATTATATTTTCGAGCCATATCGTTACTTTTAGCTATATCCAGACTTATTCCCTTATAGACTTTTTTTATTATCTAATTATTTAAATTTCTCTTATCAAAAATAACACATTCTATTTTATATATAAACAGATATTTATTTATTTATCATTCTTTTTCCTTTTTTCCTCTATCATTTACTTCTTCGTTATCAATTGTTTAACTTAGAGTTTTTAAAAATTATTCACATCCTTTTTGATTATTTCAAACTATTATTTATTTCATTGATTTTGCTCTATCGGTCATTATTATTTTACTAATATATTCCCCAATTTAACTATCTCATATACCATATCAAACTTAACTTCATTATATTTTAGCTCATTCCATAGGATTTTAACATTGTCATTATTGTTAAAAAGATAGTGTTCAATGATACCATTGTTTACATTTCTATTTTTTTTAATTTTTAATTATTGAACTTTTCACACATGTATTTGTTACTTATGTTATTTATTCCCCTCGATTTAACCTTTAAAGTGAATGCTCTTAATGTTTTGAATGTGTTTATTAATTAATCAATTCTCTGTCTGAATTTGTGTACTGAAATCTGATGCTTTTTCATGAGATGCACTTGATGTTATAAAAGGCTCTGCTAAGATGACGTTTTTCTATCATAATAACAATAATAAATAATAATTAACAATAAAATATCTTTAAAACGTCTTAAAACGATCGTATACTGAATGGCTATTGGTTTTAAATTCTCTGAACAATGTTCTAATCATATTGATCTCAACTAACACTATATATATATATATATATATATATATATATATATATATATATATATATATATATGTATATATATATATATATGTATATATATATACATATATATACATATATACATATATATATATACATATATATATATATATATATATATATATATATATATATATATATAATTTATTTAGATACTGTATATTACATATTTCAGCAATGTACCACGGTTTCATCCAAAAGGGCAGATTTAGACATCTGCCCTTTTAGATGAAACCGCGGTACATTGCTGAAATATGTAATATACAGTATCTAAATAAATTATATTAGCTCTCTTATATGATCGACCACTTTATTTGATTTCTTTTCATACACAACCTGACACTCTATATATAGTTTCAATGTATATATATATATATATATATTGAAACTAATAGATCAATGGAAAACAGAATATTATTCATCTATTCAAAACGTTTCGGGAATATTTTTCATGAACTCTCATCTAAGAAGAATACGTCCGAAATCAGACTATAATTTATTCGATTTATTTTTCGTTTTTGCGATCAGATAGACGAGAAGTACTCTTCAAATATCTGAGTGAGACAAAAATAATAAATTGGGAAGAAGAATCTATTGACATCTATATTAATATTATTGAAAAGATAAACGCATTAATATTAAATGCAATACCATCGGTGATCAATTGGGTAAACGTTGGTACATAAGTTCGTTAAAATAATTTTCAAAATAGAACTAGAGAGTTAAAGAACAAAGTCACCCTTTAATTTTAATTCAACGGAATTTACTGATATCTAACGAATAATAGATAAAGGTTGATACATTGTATTCTGATGTATACATATAGTATTTAACTATTTTTGTTTACGCCATTTATGTAATTAAGTCATCCTCTTACGCTCTTTATCTCTTTTTACTTTTCTTTAAAGGTACGCCTTTTCTTTCTCTGTTTCTTTTACACATATTCTCCTAAAACTCATTCAATTTCTCTCACTATCGTTTCCCCAACTTTTATTTCCGCCATGTTTGAATCGCTTTTCGTCCCACAATCTAAAACATTCAACAGGTAAACAAGCGGGATTAACAGCTTTAGTTTTATATAAATACGTTAAGAGAGCGGAAACAAATGACTTACGATTAAAAGAAGAAAAACTTAACATTGAAATAAAAAGAGAAAAAGAATTGAAAAAAAGCAATTCATTTCTAACGAGCAAAAAATACGTTTGATCTTGAAACGCGGATTAAATTCCCTACAGTCGAGACACCTGAATAAATGAAGACAATGAATTTGATTCAGAATTGTTTTTGATCAAACAACACTAAGGCTTGTAAAAAAATAACAAAAAACATGTATTTGTAACATACGTTCATTCAATCTTCGCATTTAGCGACCGTCGGTAGTAGAACTTAAAATCTAAGAATTATAGACAAAAAAGAAAATGATATTTGAAACTTAAGCATCATAGGAAAAAAGAAAATGGCATTTCAACCTTAAGCATTATAGAAAAAAGAAACGTTATTTCAAACTTAAGCATTATAGAAACAAACAAATGTTATTTCTAACTTAAGCATTATATAAAAATAAATGTGATTTTTAACTTGAGCATTATATAAAAATAAAATGTTATTTCAAACTTAAGCATCATATAAAAAGAAAATGTTATTTCAAAG
The DNA here is from genome assembly GCA_963556195.1 of Sepiola atlantica. Classification (NCBI taxonomy): domain Eukaryota; kingdom Metazoa; phylum Mollusca; class Cephalopoda; order Sepiida; family Sepiolidae; genus Sepiola; species Sepiola atlantica. The sequence continues at coordinate 143,071,110 of OY744524.1, read as the reverse complement.
TTAAACATTATAGAAAGATAAAATGTTATTTCAAACTTAAGCATTATAGAAAAAGAAAATGTTATTTCAAACTTAAGCATAATAGAAAAATAAAATGTAATTTCAAACTTAAGCATTATAGAAAAATAAAACGTCATTTCAAACTTAAGCATTATTGAAAAAAACAAATGTTATTTCAAACTTAAGCATTATATAAAAATAAAATGTGATTTCAAACTTGAGCATTATATAAAAATAAAATGTTATTTCAAACTTAAGCATTATAAAAAATAAAATGTGATTTCAAACTTGAGCATTATATAAAAATAAAATGTTATTTCAAACTTAATCATTATATAAAAATAAAACGTTATTTCAAACTTAAGCATTATAAAAAGTAAAATGTGATTTCAAACTTGAGCATTATATAAAAATAAAATGTCATTTCAAACTTAAGCATCATATAAAAAGAAAATGTTATTTCAAACTTAAGCATCATATGAAAAGAAAATGTTATTTCAAACTTGAGCATTATAGAAAAATAAAATGTAATTTAAAACGTAAGGATCGAAGACAAATGAATTTACTATTTCATTTATCCGCGTAGCAAATGTATGCGTGACAGATGCACTTTTTAAACATTACACTCCAGATATCTTGCACATATCCAGACCTATTGTTAAAACCGACCACCAATTCTCATAAAACTTGACCGTGTACTTTTGTAATATAAAAGTTTCTCGAAAAAATTGAAGGCGACAGACAGACGGACCAACTAGAAAAATCGTCTTATTAAGATTCGAAATATCTTTAAAAATAAACAAATGTAATAAAATTGTAACTTTACTTTTAAAACAATAGTATTCAGATATCTTTTTACTTGCAAGCGTTTTCCTAAATGATAAGGTGGGAATATTGTTGCTCTCCACCAGTGTGATTCCCCCTATATTGGAGTGTAAATATTTATTATATATAATAGTCGACAGACAAATATTTTGCCGTCTATTACTCAGCAGCCTGGATAGACCTAGTAAGATTCGGTAATCCAAGTGATTGAGTCAGTCAGCAAAGAAAATTCGCTAGCTACTGACAGACGTATATCTCATAAAATAAGTTGCCATGTTTTTATATTATTCTTTTTCTTCTTCTATAATTATACAGACTATTGTTCTCATCTTGGATGTATTCTACCACAGTTTCGGTTATGACACCTCCGACCTTCTTGATGTGCATTTCCTCAAACCTGGCATTCCGTACGGAATTTCTAATGGAACCCCTTATATAATCACCGGAAGTAGCTTGCTCTGTTTACGTTATCTATGACCGATTAGAATTTTAATTCATAATTGACTTTATCCTTAGTATCACCCGTACACAGTATTGATCATTCAACCCCTACAAGAGTACCACAATAAACTGATTATTACTTACTTCTAAGACGAGAACAGTACTCCGAATAATCCAACTAATAACGTATTCCAATTGTTATAAAAAAACTTCCAAAACCTAATTTTTGTTTGTTCGGTATTAACATTAATGCAATATACCTCTTCCAGTCGCTAAGCCTTTTGCCTTGCCCAGTGGTAAGGGTGCCACACTTTTGTCACTGTTGTCCCTTTTTAGAATCTCGCTAGATCTACCCACGCTTATTAGCTGTAGACGTTGAATTATTTGTCCGTGTATAATTATATTTTATAAATATATACACTCCAATACATGTGCACTACACAGACGAAAGGGAAAAATAACTCCTCGTAAAATGACATTTGAATACGGTCAAGTATCAATATCAGAATAAAGGTGTGATACGACATTTCAACTGTCCATGAATGTCTCTCTAAATTTCTAATATATATATATATATATATATATATATATATATATATATATATATATATATATATATATTAGTTAAAATTAAAAAGCGCTATTTACAATTTGAAGCTTCTTCCCTATTGGTTAAGCCACGCAACAGGTTTAACGCTTTTTCATTTTAATTTATACTGTCAGATTCATTTCATCATTTTATTTCCATATATGTACATCTATATATATTTTGCTCTCACCAGCCAAAATATGACAACTGTTTTCATACATGGTCTCATAGTTGATTTTTAGAGACAGAGACTTACCTCAGGTGTGAGATAGTGTTTTGAGCGATACGGAGAACCGATGTTACGAGAAGCAGAAAGAGCAATGGAACTCAAGAAAGATTAGCTGGCAGACAAAGACCAATACGTTTCAGAGTCGATTTCTCCTCAAGAGCAAAGCCATCAATGAGAATCTCATGAAGAAATAGGGAACGCCTACGATTAAAAACACGAGCTGAGTCTTAACTGGATTGAACAAAACAAGCCATTTCGTACTCCAATCCACAATTAGATGGGCTGCACATTTCGACTAGTCCCAGGGGGATAGGCGAGAAGCAACTTCAGAATAGAGAGTGGTATGATCAGCAGAGAAGTCAATTTTCTTAATAATACTCTATAAAAAATTATTTATATAGTGAGGAAAAAGTGTTGGGCCTAAAAAGAGTCCTGAGTAACACCAGCATTGATAGGTCAAAGGAATAAAATGACACCGTCCAAAGTTACGTGTAAGCTTCGATCAGAAGGAAAATACTTAATAATGTCAAGAATCTCACATTCGAAATATCAAGCGCTATTTTATATGTTTATTTCACTCCTGCAGAAATTATGTGTGGCAAATAAAACGACCGAGAGCAAAGTCGTGTGGCAAAATATAACGTCGGCCTGAATACAATTTTGTGAGAGTCAAGAAATAATTGTAAGGCCGTGATAGGTGAAGCAAAGAGAAAGTATATTTAGTAAAAAAACACATTCAATCACAGAAACTAGGTATTCGCAATTTCTGGCAAATCTACAATAGTGTGGTGAACAATGGTCAATCAACAATTCCCCAACTATCAAACCACAATGATATCGTTTGCACGGCAAATGATAAGCCTGAACTACTTGCCCAGCGTTTCGCCTCAAAATCCACTTCGGACTCGGCAAACCACCCCTCCCTAAATTCCCATTGCGAGTCAAGAAATAATTGTAAGGCCGTGATAGGTGAAGCAAAGAGCAGGTATATTGAGTAAAGAAAAAACGCATTCAGTCACAGAAACTAGGTACTCGCGATTTCTGGAAAATGTACAATAGTGTGGTGAACAATGGTCAATCAACAATTCCCCAACTATCAAACCACAATGATGTCGTTTGCACGGCAACTGATGAGTCTGAACTACTTGCTCAGCGTTTTACCGTAAACTGCACTTTGGACTCGGCAAACCACCCCCTCCCTAAAGTCCCATTGCGGACCGAAGCCACACTTGATAACTTAGTCATCACCCCATCCCAGGTAAGAGACATCATAAAATCCTTGACACCTCCAAAGCTTGTGGGCCTAATCTGTAATAGTAATATATAAATGCTCTGCTGAACTGACCCCTGTCCTCTCCAAACTTTAAAATTAATGCCTAGCTGAATCTTTTTTCGTCGATAGCTGGAAAATTGCCTCTGTGGTACCAGTCTTCAAGAAACTTTTTGATGACCGCCAATATCGATTTAGACAAGCACGATCTACTGCAGACATCCTAACGGTTATCTCGACAAGGCAGGAGAAGCTAGAGCAATAGCGTTGGTATATCCAAGCCATTTGACAAGGTATGGCATGAAGGGCTTCTCCTGAAAATACGCTCATACGATATTGCTGGGCAATTACTTAATATAATTAGATCTTTCCTAACCAGAAAAAAAGATGCAGGTTGTCCTCGATGGCGTTAATCTAAACAACATGACATAAAGGCCGGTGTATCTCAGGGATATATTCTTGGACATTTATTGTTCCTGATCTTCATAAACGATCTCCCTGATGACATTGGGTCTAAGATTGGTTTATTTGTTGTCGAGATTACGCTTTACTCTCATCATGTGGGCAAAAAGGACGCGATCATATCCGAGGAAATGGCTGAATCCTTCGAAAATGGCTGTAGTGGATTGGGATCATAAATAGTTGGTAACTTTTATTGATGCAATGACATAGCTCCTTTATTTCAATAACTACAAGAAACCTCCCCAACTACCGATTGCTATTGCAAATAACACCCTACCTGAGAGTTCAACATTCAAACTCCTCGGTCTACCCTTCACAGGTAACATGAATTGGAACAAATACATTGAAGACATTGCCAAGGCTAGTAAACTCCTCACACCTGACATCATCTTGTATCTGTACAAAGCAAGACTCAGCCCATGCAATGAGTATTGTTGCCACATCTTGACTGGTGCATCATCCAATAGTCTCCCCCTCCCCGACAATGTCCCCAAAAGAGTCGCCAACTTGGGTCCCTCACTGTCAACTAAACTCCATCACCGCAATGTAGCACCATTGTGCTTGTTTTACAAATACTTCAATGGATTGTTTTTCGATGAACTGGCTACTTTAGTGCCCCCTCTACGTAAATTCACTAGACCAACTCGACAATCAGCTTTCTACTCCAATAGCTTTCCTCATGCTGCTGACCTCTGGAATTCTCTAATTCACCCTGTTTCCCCGACAGTACCGACATGCAAAAGTTTAAAACTAATGTAAACAGACATCTCGCTAAACTGCTCTCAACTTCGGCTGACACGCAAAACCCACACCCAAATTCTCAGGAACCCTTTACGTCTACAGTGGCAGCCTGCCTTGTTCGGGGTTAAATATGTTCAAATAAATGTGTTTTTGTCTCGCCGCTACTTGAAATGTGAGACTATACATGGAGCATTCCTATGTTAACCATGTAAATTAATTACATTGAAACAGCGACTTAATACAGATATGTCACGAATATATAGGTAAAAATAAAAAAAAATAGGTAAATAGAAGAAAATGTTTGGGACAAATATTCCAAGTGTATTTGCTTCAAAATAATTTATGTACTTTCCATGTGTACAAAACACCTATGCCTAAGACCGTGTCGCCAAAGAAACAACCTCTGCATGAATACAATTTTATCCAGAAATTCCATAAAGCTAATTATTATTATCCATGAAAATTGCTTTAATGCATATACACTTGGGATATTCGTCGACTTAGTTACTTATGTGTGTTAACACAATTGACAAGCAATTATTTATTGATGAATCTTATTTTATTACGTAAATAACTTACAGTTATACGGCGACTTTATTATATTTGTGGATTAAATTGTATTCAGTCATAGTTTTTTTTTTTGTTAAATAGGCTAAGGCTTAAAAGCATTATTTTCTACATAGGTTTTACTCTGATTCTAACAGCTGTCTTGTGCTTTGTTTACTTCCGTTCATATATAACCGTTCGGTACATAATTGCTGCGGGTAATACAATTTTGCAATCAAAATCCTTTGAATGTTTATGTTTATTCTTTACACGATATATATAATGGCACTTAATTATCCCACATAGTTAACCTCAACTATAATATAGCAAATACAATATATAAGATTAGACTAACTTACTGTAGAAGTAGAGTTATATAGCCAAGATGTGGTGGTATGGATGTAGTAATCATAAGTTAGACTAATGTGTGTGCATATATTAACCAATGTGAATTTTAAACTTGTGCGACACAATTTTCCATTAAAAGCTATCGATCAAATGTGTCTCTAGTGTTTGTATATAGTTGCAGCTTCGCACCACAAAGCAAAGTCACCTTTATATCTATAGAATGCGCTTATTTTCGATAACTTTGCGTGGATACCATATTTTCCTTCATAAAGTATGTCTATGACACGTGCATATTACTCATATTATTGTTTCCCGTCCATAACTGACCTCAATGTCCATAACAGTCTTTTGACATTGTTTATTTTTTCGGATGTAATTTATTATTAAACGTATGCATCTCTAATAATGTGTCATGAAAGACGTTTCTCAGAAGTTCATAAATATTCGACAGAAACAGATATTCTTCAGATGTATCCATTTAGTTGGCGCGTTTAACTATAAAATGATAATTCAACATTCAGCGAAAAGAACAATCAACAAAACGCTATTTCTAAGGTAAGTGTGACAAACAGACAGACATGCTTGAAACTGAACCGTGATAAACCACACTAAAGTTTAGTTCAAAATTAAACCTGCTTGATGAAGGAACATGCTGATTATAAACTTTATCCTGGCAGATCAACGAACGTTTATAAAAACGTTCTTTGATCTGTCAGGATAACATTTAGTAACAAGCCGCGCGTGCGTGGTCCCCATCTGTATGTGACTCGATGTGGCGAGTGTAAATGCAATAAATTTGGGCAATTTGAGGCATTTTTGACCCCCCTTTGACCTCATGGAAGCGCGAAACATAATTTTTCTGAGTTCAAGGATGCTCATTTCATATCCAGAACAATTGCCTCCACATTTTGGCTAAGTTTTAGAGAAATGGAATTGGTGGATGAAAAGTTATGGGGCAAACAATGTCATTTTTTGCCATTTCGGGGCCTTTTGATACCCTGGGGGGCTAACCAGATTTTTCTTTCAAAAATTGGAGAATGTCACTTTCTAATCTGACCAAAGTTACAACTTCATGCAAAATTTCAGAGAAATTCAATGGATGGTTGCGGAGAAAAATCCGGACGGACGGACAAGCCTCAAAACATAAGTCCTCCGATTTTATAAATCGGGGGACCAATAAACTAAGCCGGACAGATCAGCGAAAATACTATTCATAACGTAAGAATGACATGTCAACGAAGAATGCGACTTCATATTTAAGTCTGGAAGATACAGGAAACTGTTATTTCAAACTAAGCGTGACAGATAAACGAAAATGATATTTCTAAATTAATCATGAAGCTTCAATGAAAATACTGTTTTACACATAAGACAAAGTAAAATTCTATTTCAAAGTAAGCCGTAGCAATTCAACAAAAATGTTTGTTTATACTTAATCGTTAACGATAAACGAAAATGTAATTTTAAACTTAAGCGTGACCGAGAAAGTAAAATGCTTAAGCGTGACAACATTACGAAAATATACTTTCGATTGTTATTGACCGGATGCCAAGTCGACCTCATAAGCAGATATTTGGACGCATCTAAAATAATATACGGATCTGCTGCAGAATAATCAATGGGCCGACTGTCATGGCATGTCTTCGTAACGCGATGTCGCATCTAAAAAGTTTTTTTCTTTAATACGTACATCAAAATACCATTTTTCCCTGATCGGTAAATATATTATTCAATAGTGATTTTCTTTAATATTCAGTTATTGTCTTTAAGACGGCAGCCATAAGTCATCTTGTAGATTGCGTTTTTGTATTATGCATAGATACATTACAGAATATATTATGCGATATGTGATGTCTCGTCCGATAAATGTTTGAGCAGATAGATGGCACCTCAGTCTTTGGGAGAGGTTCTTGGTCGTGCGATTGATATAATACGTTTTTGAATTATGGCTAATCAACTCCACCCACCTTTTTTGTGTGGATTTATCTATTAAATAAAATCACGAAGATAGACATAAGATGGTAACTTATATATATAATATATACATATTTATATGTAAATCCTGAAACAATGTTTATTATATAATATATTATGATTGTTCCCTATCATGGATATACCTTGTCATATCATGGATATAATTTCGTTTCAGTATTTACCTTAACAGTGTTCAACACATAAGCAATAAAACGTATTACTATAAGCATGGAAAGTTAACTACACAGACACTTTTGTGTTTCATTCCCGAAAAGTAATTATTTCTGTTAAATGCATTTCTTACGAGGAATATATTTCGTGAATGATACACAACCGTTTCTGTGACACTTATTTGACATGAATCTATCTTATAATACACTAGTAAGACACTCATTTTAGGACGGGTATAATCAGTTTATATGGATTTAGCTTTACATTTATGGATGTGTTTCTGTTTTTGAGTGGCATGGTACACTTTCGGTTGCATCACACTTGATGGTATCATTTTATAAACGTAATAATTTACCCGCGTTACATACCCAGTTACCCAGAATAGATATTCAATAATTCATAATAATAAGTTCAATAGTTTAGAATTTTACGAAGCACATAATATTACTGACACTCTCACCCGCGTAGCGATCTTGTAAAAACTGTATTCTGTAATATAATTGATACAACACAATTCTTTTCTTTATCACATTTTTTGTATCTAACCTATTTAAAATGTGTTATGGGTGAGGGTGAGTTTGGTTGAGTGCAGTCATTAAATGGTAAGGTTTACAAAAGAAATAATGTGCACATGTTACTCAGCGGATTTCCAAGAATAGATATTCCAAAATTCATTATGATCGGATGATGAAAAATTAATAGTAAAAATAAGCTTCATATACATTCACCTCCTAAATATTAACATTTACTAACATTAGGTGGCCAGATTTCTCACTGCATTATATAGTACATATATTCAAACATTTCTAATGATCCGTCATTAGTTTAGGATATATTAAGTTATTTTGGGGTGGGCGAGTTAGAGTAGGCATATCCCCTTGTAAAGTTGAAAAACAATACATTGCTTACATTTCTCAAGAATGTATATTCAAAAAGTCATAATCATCGATTCATAAAAAATAAAATAAAATAAAACCTTATATATGCACCCTCAAATGCTAACATTTACTAAAAAACTAATGTGCCCATGTTACTAACTGTACTGTTTAGAATATATATTTAAAAGTTTATAATCATCCGTTTATTAGATTAGGATATTACAGACACACACACACACACACCCACATATATATATATATATATGTGTGTGTGGGTGTGTGTGTGTGTGTAATGTAGTGTGGGTTTAGGTGTGTGTGTGCGTGTGATCAAAAAGTCGCTTTTACCAAGAAATCGATAGAACGTATTAAGACATCTTTAAATTTACATCCTAGACATTATTTCGAATGTGTTTTGTTATTTTTTTAACGCCGAAAAATCGAAATGCCTTGAAATAAGACAGCTGTATTTTTGCAACCCTATTCCCTTTTTTATTTAAATCAGTTTTTGTGAAGTGCGATTGAATCGATTACGATAATCTTAAATCATCATCTTAATTGAATGAAGGTGCATGAAATTATAACATACTTTTTAAAATTGTTCATGTAAATGTTACGTTTCAATATGAATTGCCATACGCAGATAATATATATTAGAATTATATTACACCCCCTCTCTCTCTTTCTTTTTCTCTCTCTCTAAATATATGAAGTATATATTGCTGAAACAAACACAGAATCGTACAGCTATCGTAGTATTAATGCACGTATGTGATATACATGAGGGTTTAATGTTTAGATTATTGTCTATATAATTGTCTGTGCACATTTGCGCTATTTTATATGTTCTATGACAATACAAATATATTTAATAAAAAAGTGAATGAAATAAAACAATAATGAAACTGTTGCTAGATTTTAAAAATATATCAATGGTCAAATCAATTTTATAGCTACATGTTTTCTATGATTGAAATATGTTTTTATGTGTGCGATCATTTACGATATATTATTATTTAGGGAAAACTGTTGTTACTATGCATTAATCTATTCAATAGAAACTACTATTCTTCATAACAATAATTTTACACGACATTCTGTCAACGATCTAGAAGGTTTCGTATCTGATCATAGTATCAATCCTATGACTTTGAATCGAAAGATTCTGGGCAGGCTTTTTATAACACCATATGACGCAAATCGACAACTCAGCACTCTGTAATTATACATGGTGAATCTCCCTTAATGTCTCGTATGGAATCACTAATAAATTTAAATTTATTACTAACTTTTCCATGGTGTTTCAGTAATCAATGCTTAACACTAATGATTTTATCGTTTTTCAATTTTTCAATTCTGGTAATTGTTTTGATAGACACTATCTCTTAGATAACATTACAGGTACGAATCTAGGGGATAAAGTCTCAGTAAGTCCGGCAGACTATTTAACAACAAACGTCCTACTTAAAAGAGCATCACCATAGCGTTCCCACGTATTAGTAAACGTTGATAAACCATAGATAGTGTTTAACCAACCTGATCGTTGAACTACAGAAATACAATAAATGGGAAAATAATGAAGTGAACAATCTAGTATCTTTTAAATTTACCCGAAGAAAGCCGAACAATTCAAACATTCAAAGCAATATGCTAATTACACATAACAATCATTTTTGGGACCACGGTTTTGTTGTATGTATAGCGATTGAATCGAGTATTAAAGTCAAGTAGATAAGTCAACTCTGTAAATAATAAAATGCACTACTAATTGATTATTGAAATATAGGAAAAACTGGTTACCTCATTTTGACTACAGACATACGCATACCCTCCAGTATAATAATGGTTAAGTGTAGCGGTAACTGAATTTGTTTAATCTGGGTTATATAGTTACGGCTTATATATATATATATATATATATATATATATATATATATATATATATATATATATATAGAGAGAGAGAGAGAGAGAGAGAGAGAGAGAGAGAGAGAGAGTGAGAGAGAGATACAAAAAAGTAACCGTTTAATTAATGAGTTGAAAGAAACTTAACTATCAATAGATAATCATAAACATAACTTTTTATCAGCATTTTCATCAGCATTTTCTTTTATCACGTGAGCATTACATACCGTCTAAATTTCTGTTCATTATTGGCTTCTATGTATATAACATTATTTGGACACTCTTTTTTCCAAGTAAATAATTATTGGACGCAATGCTCTCACTAACGAGAATCCATGGACACATCACGATGCATTCTAGATCCGTCTGTATAATTTACTCTTAATAATAATATTCTCTTTGAAATAATATCTGCCAGGGTCATTACATTTCCCGAGTCTGAAAAGATACTCCTGAAAAAAGCCCAGAGCTTACAGCGGCTGAAACGTTGTGAGAATAACATTCAAGATAAGAACAGTAGTTCGAATAATCCAAATTATACATAAAAACATACTTTTTCATTTTTCATTTAACTAAATTGCCAAATCTGTCATCTATGAATTGAACAGTAAGTTTTAAAGTGAAATCTTTCGGAAGTTTTTTTTTAACATCTTTGTTTTTATATTAGTTACACATTCTAAGTAAACATGTAGACATCATTACTGCTTATACAATGAGGAAATGTTTTAATGGGAAAATAAAAGCAACTTTACTTTTTTCCAAAATTATTGTTGATTTTCCAATCCCAGGTTTTGTTTATACTATATGAAACCTTATCTTGTTTTGGTTCTTTTGTTTTACATATAAACATTTGTAAAGGTACTTTATTACGCAATAAAGTTATTTTGATAATATATTGTATGCTTCAAGTTTTTTATCTATTCAAATATGTCTGAGGTAATTGATGTTTTCAGCTAATCTTTTGTTAATAATAGTCTATAAACAATATATTCTATTTATTGAATTGATAGCACCGTGAAATGTACTATCACCCCGGGTCAGTTTATCTAAGTTTAATAGACTCTAAGGAAGAACTCCACACATACAAAGCTCTTAAACTGCGTCTTCATGATAAGATGCTTAATCAACCTAAGAAAAATGAGATTCCACATTTTAAGTCAAATACATGTGACCACAGCGAAAATCTTGGCGGAAAGACGGAAAAGTAACAAAACAATTATTTTAGACTTTAGAATGTAGGATCAGGTTCGTATATAAATTTAACGTAACATAATTCTTTATTTATTTGCAATTCTATCTTTAATAGCCGTTAAGTATTTTTTTACTAATAACTCTAACTCCGACAGATCGTAAAACTACAGGTAAACAAAAATGCATCCCCTCCCTGAAAAAAGAACGCACAGAAGTTATCTCCCAGAGCAAACACAAAATATTTAACTAGTCTAAATTGCCTGGGAATATAGCAGGTTAGTAATTTTACGTTAAATTTATATGGGAAAATTATCACCAAAACTAAATTCTAAAATAATTGTGTATTTAATTTATTTTTCTTTCCGGCATAATTTTGAGTGTATTTACCTGTGATGCCATAAACAATTTAGAATGTAATGTTTTTTAGGAGGGTGGTGATATAGTCGAGGGTGTTTATCTACATTACTTCCCATGAGACTTGAACGGGTACTGCGTTAATATGAATAGAAATTTATTGGTTAATCATGTTTGAAAGTAAAGTAGACAAAAGAAAGGAAAATACAGTAAAAAAAGGTTGAATTACCTGGTAAAATAATTTTGTCTGCGGGGTGAACATCTTGTAATTTTCATCGACGCAGCGAAGTGTTGTGTCATGGACTGCTTGAAGGATAAAAAAAACTATTTTCATTTGGCACGATATGAAACAATATTTCTATTCATGATGCAGTCGTATAAAAGCGTAAAGATAAGACTTTTGTTTCAGGTATAACTGATAATGGATAACCAACTGTTTTTTATTGTTTTTATCTTCTGTTTTTATGATTCTAAATCCGATAAAAGAGACAAAAGCTCTGCTTCAAAACACAAAATGCGACAAAACTAGAGGGCGAATGCATTCATAAAACATAGAATGTTACAAAGCGCGAAAAATACTGACAAGGAAGCGTAAAAAGAATATTACACGAAAAAGAAAGTGAGAATTAAAAAAGAAATCCGTTTCAGAATTTAAAGGTAACACTCCTTTGATTTGTCGATGAAAACGACAGTCACACACGAAAAAATGAAGCAAATCATCGATTCAGAATAATATACGACATAATGATATTGATAATAACAGAAACACTATTGGAATTAGTAAAAGTGTTGGATATAAGCTGCTTACCTATCAATGAGCTACCATGTTTTAATCAAACCTGATTCTTGTCTAATGACGGCGGCGAGTTTATTTCCTATCAGTCCGCCATCTTCAATTCGAAGGGGTTTTTAGTGTTCAGACCAAAAAGGGGAAACCGTCGGACAATAAAATATGAGACAAGACAAATTAATCCACGTAGCTGATTGGCTGCCCCGAAAAAAAAAACAATTTCAGTGAACCGTGGTCATTATAAGAACTCAAGGAAGAAGGTGGCGCCCCCAGCGGCTTAAATACCATATGCTCGCGGACACATTTCCGACACAGACAATATATCGAACTCAAACGCAGTGAGCCTACTGGACAACATAAGTCAATTGATTCATAACGTCACCCATCAGCTTACACCGGGAAGCATTGGTTCTCATGTTGATAAAGGTGTTTTCATTGTGCCTATTTTAGGGATGAGACTAATTATTACACTTATCACTGTTGCCCAAAAGAATAGTCAATCAGGCATAAGTAAGCGGTGTGAAGGCGCCTGAAAGTTAACGACATGTGTTGCATAGAGTAAAATGATATGAGAATGATACGATGGATGTGTAATGTAAATGTTAAACACATGCTTAGATCTCATGACCTCAAAGAAAGATTAATTCTTGTTAGTATAGGTAGATATATGCAGAACAGAAGACTTGGATGGTATGGTCACGTTGAAAACAATAGGAGAAAGTTATTGCTTTAATAGATGTAGAACACTTGAGGTAGCAGGGTCAGTTAACATGGAATAACTAGGGGAAAAAGAAGTGATAAGGACCACTATGAAAGAGAGAAGAAAAAAGATAAGCATACAATACGGAAGTTAAACCGCTGCTGCTGCTGCTGATGATGATGATGTTGACAATTTTTCAGAAGATGAAGATCTAGCAAGAATTTATATTTTTAAGATGATTGCATTAAAACTGCATGTTCAGCAATAAATGCTATTTCTTAATTAATCATTACAAACTTACGAAAATGCCATTCATTTACATCATAGAGGAAAACAAAAATGTTACACATGAAAAAACAAAGTCCATGCTATTTAAAGCTTCAGCATTGCAGAGCGCGTATGATGTTATTATAACCCTGATAGATTAGCCATCCAAGATACCAATCTTCTATATAGAGTTGTAGCGATTGATGTTTAGATGTCTAAAAACATGTGATTAACGGAATAAAATAAGTTAGAAAATATAATTTTCCGTTACAAGTTAAGTTAGATGTTGGGTTTACGTGTACTAGACGTGGCGTCATTGTAAGAAGTACGTGGCAGAGAAACGAGATCGGCTCTGTCTTTTGTGATTAATGTAATTTCATAGTTTTAACTAATTTATTGAAGTCAGAAAATGGAATATGCAGTTCATTTGATGTACTTGTGTAAAGAGGTAAATCCAATCCCAGAGGAAATAATGCATTTATTTGATGTTTTTATTCCTTTTTATTGTTCCAGCCACATGCTAAGAAACAAACACAAGTACAGAATCTTGACGACTGCTACTGACACAACTGCTGAAAGACGTTACTATTAATGGAGCTGTCTGCTTACAATGTCTTTAAATGGCGAACAGATGTCTAGTCTGTTGATGAGAAAGACGACGACCAGTCAACGAAAGTGTTAGCGAAATGCATAAACCCGTCTAAAAATTGATATCTACATTGGAAGAAAAATGTTATTTCTATTATTATAATCCTTGAAAAATTTGCTAACACGTCCATCCTTTTATTAGAGATACGTGTTTATAAATGAGAATGCGATTTCAAACTGAAACGTTGAGACGGACGACGGACGACGTTTCGTTTAGTGACGCATAGACGCATCTAAAACATCAACCATTGTTTAGTGACATTTCTATGTACACATCAAAGAACAAAGCCACAATTTTCTAGTCTACTTCAGACATCATTTTTAAGATTATATTTTGTATTATTTATGAAGAGATCACAAATATTATCAGTTGCATTATAGGATTGTATGATATCTCGGATAATAAATCTTTAGGCATATAAATGGCATCTCAATATTCAGAGAATTTTATCATTACATGACCACTATAATTTCTTTTTTATTACTGTACGATATCATTACCTGCTGCCTTTTTTATTTGAAAATATCTATCAAATATATATATATATATATATATATATATATATATATATATATATATATATATATATATATATTAATTTACATTATATATGTATGTGTTTCTATATATATATTTATATATATATACATATATATAATAACATTCAAATATATTGATAAATTAACTTAAAAACAATATTTATTTTCTTAAGTGTACAATACAACGTACAAACATTAAAACAGCCTACCCAAATTAACTTGCGTGTCTGTGCTATTCCCAAGTATACGGAGCTGTATTAACAACTGATTTAATGTCTATATAACTTTAATTTGCATATATATATATATATATATATATATATATATATATATATATATATATATATATATATAGATAGATAGATAGATAGATAGATAGATATATAATAGAATATAAAATATTTTCAAACATACACATTATATACGCATAGACAGATTCGAATATGTGGACACAGCACATTTGGACATTTCCAGATATTATATATGCGCGTGTTAGTAAAATCCGACACTTTATAACAAATAAACAAAATACTACTAGGGTTGTAAAGCCTTGGATGGACTAGATCACAGCTTGTACGTCTTCCAGCAGACCCCTATATTTACACACAATGTCACGACGACCCAGGTGTGACTGCTCAGCATTGTTCATTACTGGTAGTAGCCATTGTGGAATACCTCATCATCCGACTGCACTACCCTTGACTATTACATCTGGAGCGTGATTTAGGCATAGATTAACAGCTCGGTAAACTCTTTGAAGTCTGTTATTTTGGTCGCGTTCGCCGCTATAGACGTGGACGCTAAAGCGTGTGACTCATTTTGTGCCTGCCTTGAGATGGTCGTTCCCGCTAGTAGCAGCTATATTGCAAAATAATGTAGTATGTGATTATAACTTTTGTTTTTATTACTTATGTCGTTATCTTTTTGTCAAGTGTCGGTTATTAAATCTGTGGGTCATAATGATGTTTTGAGTGAATTTGTGATGTTAGTTTTTTCCTAAGTGCGTCTAGAATTCATAGCCTACCATATTTAGAAGAACAATTCAAATATATAACATATCATAGACTTCAGAAACGTACACTACTTTGAATAAAAACGTCTATGTTTCCTTCGCGAGTAAAAGCAAGCATATTATCACGTCATAGACTCAGGACGCATTTTCAAATATTGCCCTCTGTGTTTTCTTTTCAAATCTGTCATCTTGAAGCAGTCTTTAAATAAAAACTAAACGTTGATGAATATATAAACACAATTCAATTTTTTAATTTTTATGACTACGTTATATGTATTATACTTCTCATAATTATATATATATATATGTATATATATATATCTGTAATCAGTCAACAGAAAATCATAAGCGCATACATATATATATATATATATATATATATATATATATATATATATATATATATATATATATATACAAGTGATTTACAGATAATTTCGCTTGTTCACCCAGTATCTATTTATTATCGTTTTCTGTTGTTGAAAATCTCTTATTGCTGTAGACTGAAAAAATATCGTGACTGCTTCTTTGCTAAAACAAGACTACTGATTGTAAATTAATTGTTGTTCTTTATTCATCTTGTTATTATACCAAGTGCAGTAGGAGTGAAAGAGATAGCATCGGTTTGCACTTTTGCTAAAACTTTTAAGACAACAATTTATTCGTTGAACTCGACCCGCTCCCTGTCTACTTCTGACTGACAATTCCCGCGAATTTCGTTCGTCAATGACTTAACATACGTCTAGTGCTTCCTATTTGCGCTTTGATTGTTTATACGCATGACAGACCTGACTACAGTAACTTCTCCCAGATGCCCTTGAATGTGTTCGAAATCGCCGAATATACAACACAAATAGTAAATTGGTTACATTTAAACACATTTTATGTTGATGCAACAAGTGCGCCTGTTTCTCAATGCTTTATAAATGTAGTACATTTTTTACGTTATGGCTTTTTAATGAGTTGTAAAGTCCTTTAAATGAACGCTTATCGAACTAGAAAGCTTAGAAGCTTTAAGGCATTTTAAGCCTTTAACCTGTCAGCCCTTTTTTATAGTATTATTAATCACTTGTTCTTACCGCGTAGGCCAATGTAGTTGTAAAGTCTCTTTCGGCCGAGGAATCAATGTGTGTTGGTGGACATTGATGCGCGTGCGCGTTTCTTTTTAAAATGCATCCCATCGATAATACGATGATATAACCTTCATGCAACTTTTTTACTCCTTTTTTGTTAACCGTGTGTGTACGTAGACTTCTGGAAACTCTCTTTTAATCCAATAGTTCACACTTTATTTGACATTTCTTTTAATTTTATTCGTTCTGGGCTTCTTCGTCTAGCTTTGCACCGTGGGGTTTCTTAAGAACCTCTTACACTTTTCTACGCTTGTAGCTTGCTTGATCATATAACGTGGGTCCTCTGTTCTCTGGTAATCAAAACTCTTTGATACGACAAAGAAAGGAACTCGGAAGACATGTTGAGAAGGTTATGGAAAGTTCGTTTATTAGTCCTTCCTGATAATGCCTGGGAGAGATCGTCGTCTTTCAGTTGCTTGTTTCTCAAGTGTTACTTAACTACTCTTTCTGACAAGATATATGGATGTTATCGCTCATTTTGGTCTCATTTGAGAATCACATTCACAAGTTCAAACTAATATTTTAGACATCTGCGCTCTTCAGCTTCCATCGCAGACTCAGCCTTTGCACATCTTCTCGCTTCGGATTTCATGTGCAGACTCACTTCTCGATTCTCGTTTTAAGCTTAAAGTTTCATGATCATTATTGTTGGGAACATGCTTACCTCGAGTTTCACAGCGGTCTGAATCTAAACTCAAGTTTTTGACAAAACAAGTGACGTCACAGACCCTTGTCCCGTGTCAGCCAATCAGATCACTGCACTCAATATCGTCCTATCTTTGACCCTTGACCCCAAATGTTCCATCACTGTCAGCATACTATGAATTTGGGTACGAGTCTTCTCTGGAAATCAGATTTTACCCTTCCATAACACATGTCATCTCAACCTGCACTTAATTCGCGGATTCCACCTACGTCATAATTCATACTAGCTAACTTAAGCGTTCTTAAAATTTTAGGGTTCTTTGATAATCAAACATATCTCGTCATACTCTTGTTGACTAGTACTACTACTACTACTACTACTACTACTACTACTACTACTACTAATAATAATAATAATACTAATAATAATAATAATAATAATAATAATAATAATAATAATAATAATAATAATAATTTAATAGTTTCGAGCGTATGAATTGAAGACGTCTTTTGGGTAGATATACAAATGTTATATTTATTGTGAATTTTAATTTTAACTAATAAGAAGCTTCTGAGATTTCAATTCGGGGTCGGGAGATAATATTTTTTGCGTTTTGTTTGAGTTGAACGTAATTGAACCCCCTTTCCAAAAGGTAGCTAGCCACGTTAGAGAACAACATTTACCGTTATTTTACAGCGGCCGATAAGCATTTGAAGTCTCGAGCGTATGAATTGAAGACGTCTTTTGGGTAGATATACATTTATATATATGAAATTAAAAATGGAAAAGCGGAAGACCTTTTCGCTCAACGTTTCGCCCGAATTTCACGTGGGCTTTGTCAAGAGCGGACGAAGAATACAAAAATGACAAAAGACGAGAAAGTCTGTAAATTATGGGGGATATATATAGTGGTTGGGTTCATGTTGAGATAAAGGGTATGCAAATTAAAAGAAAAAAAAAAAAAAAAATAAATTAAAAAAAAAATAAAATAAAAAAAAAAAAATAAAAAAAAAAAAATAAATAAATAAATAAATAAATAAATAAAAAATATAAATAAATATATATATGCACATAAATGTGATCGAAACATATATATAACACATATACATACATAAATATCAAATATACATAGAAGTAGCATTGGAAAAGAAGAGGAGAAAATAAAGAGCAGAAAGGGGTCCAAAGGATATTTAATTTAAAGCTCAGGGAATCATCCGGTGTCTAGAATTATCTTGTTTTCACTAATGATTGCTTTTGATAGGTTGGGGGAGATATTGTAGAAGCCCATTCTTTGTTTAATTTTATTTAATGGGCTTCTACAATATCTCCCCCAACCTATCAAAAGCAATCATTAGTGAAAACAAGATAATTCTAGACACCGGATGATTCCCTGAGCTTTAAATTAAATATCCTTTGGACCCCTTTCTGCTCTTTATTTTCTCCTCTTCTTTTCCAATGCTACTTCTATGTATATTTGATATTTATGTATGTATATGTGTTATATATATGTTTCGATCACATTTATGTGCATATATATATTTATTTCTATTTTTTTATTTATTTATTTATTTATTTATTTATTTATTTTTTATTTTTTTATTTTTTTATTTTATTTTATTTATTTATTTATTTTTTTTTTCTTTTAATTTGCATACCCTTTATCTCAACATGAACCCAACCACTATATATATCCCCCATAATTTACAGACTTTCTCGTCTTTTGTCATTTTTGTATTCTTCGTCCGCTCTTGACAAAGCCCACGTGAAATTCGGGCGAAACGTTGAGCGAAAAGGTCTTCCGCTTTTCCATTTTTAATTTCATACCGTCGGATTATTTTTATCCTTTCATATACTCATTTATATATATATATATATATATATATATATATATATATATATATATATATATAATTGTATGTTTTATATAGACTGAACGTTTGATAACTATGCATCAATTTATTAGACAAACATAGGAGGGGAATCTATCATCTTTTTATTTTTTTTTAATTTAAGAGTATCCTAGAAAACTCATACTATGTAATTAGGTAACATATAAATATTGAAATATATATATATATATATATATATATATATATATATATATATATATATATATATATATATATATATATATATTAGGTACGTGCAAAATCATTTGCCAATTCCCAAAATGTAAAAACATTTTGACCCCCTTCACTAAAAAATTCACTCAAATTCAGGAAATCAACCAATTTTAATGAAATTTTCAATATTGTTTAATCCACAATCACGGAATATCATAAACATTTTTTTTCTTTTAAATCTTGGTGGAAATGTATTATTTTTGAACACAAAATACACCTTTAATAAAGTTATATTTTTATATATTAATTTATTAATTTTTTTTTTTTTTTTTGTTTTTTATAAAAATAAAGCCCTGTGAATGTTCACAATTAAAAAAAAAATTTAACATTGTTTATGTATTACGAAACAGGCCCTCAATGCCGTGTTAACAAAATCACTATAAGTCGAAGAAAAAGTACATTTTTTAATTAGCGAAATTATTATTGAATAAAGCATTGTTTACTCAATATTTTCACAAAAAAAAAAAATATTTCAAAAAATATGTTATGTGATTCTAATGATTAGAGTTTCTGGGAAAATGAAAAATTCGACATAATTATATTTCCCTTTCATACATTTACTTTTTCACACTTAAAATAAAAAGATACACTTTATTTTAAAAAGAATCAATGTAATTTATCGTTACGACACGCTAAGAGTAAATCGAGTAACTAAAGTTGTAAATAATATTTTAAAAATGATAAAATTGACGCAGGTCATAACGTAAAAATATTTTTTAACATTTAAAAAAAGTTTTATTTCAAATTCTAAGAAAAAACATTGGTGAACAGACGTCATCAATAATTAAAAACTAATACCAAGTTAAATATGAACCTTTTTAGTTAAAAATAAAATAAGATGTTAATTGCGTACACTTACAAATATTTGAATTAAATAAGCATTCCCCTTTCTATTATAACAAAATAAGGATACTGAAATGTGTTTTTAGCGTTAAAAAGAATTAAAAAATAATGGATAATACTTTTTCAACTTCTATAAACTATCACAAAACCATTTTTATATATAAAGTTAAAAATGATAAATTATGACATTTTTTTGTCTTCCATATATTTTGCATAGTAATAGTCAATTGCTAAACAAAGTTGTTTGCCGATTGTGTGACGCCGGATTTTACTAATTTATGACTTTTGAGGAATAATTTTGCTAATTTTTAGTAAAATGTTAGATTATTATTTTATTTTATTTCATTTTGTGTTTTATATTCAGTATCCTATGACTTTTATTTAATAATTATCTTTAAAATAGTTTCCAAAAATTTATATTTATCTTTCAAGGGATTTTTACAAGTAATTTTCACAAAGTTCAACATTCACTGAATTTTTGGGGTTTTCAGCCGCCGTGATTACATATTTCATTATAATTTATTTGTCACACGTAAATATGCAGTTTTCTTTTCGTTTAGAGATTAAGTTCAGGCTTTTATCTTTCAAACAAAATCAAAGTTTACACGGAAACTAATTAAATAATTAATGATAATCCCTTTTTAATAAGCATAGTCTGCACAAGAGGCGGCCATTTTTGCACATACCTAATATATACTTATATATATATATATATATATATATATATATATATATATATATATCATTATTATCTTTTTATTTTTTATTTTTTATTTATTCATGATTATTATTATTATTATTTATTTATTTATTTTTATTTATTCATAAATGTTTCTTTATGTATGTGCGATAGTGCACTTTGAACCTCATGAAAATGAGAGAAACACTATCCCTGTGACGGGATCACAGGAAAACTAAGCCTGGGCCTGGTGTTGCCACAACCACCAAACAATGATAACTGTCTATAAATACAAATAAACGCCGTGGGACTCAGAAGAAAGATCTGAGTGTCATGATGTGCAGGTGCTCCCTCGATGGCCAACATGGGGGACCCGGTCCGCATCCTGCGAATGTTGGCTCCCTTAATTTCCGGAACAAGACAACGGACAAAACCAGGTAGGTAACCCATCAAATTCCAAATATGATAAGGACACTGACCAAACACAAGAATTCAATAATGAAAATAACAGACCAAAAAAACATAGAAAGAAATGGACCACAAAAGAGGATAGACTGGTAATGGAATGCTACTACAAAAGCCACTACCCAACAGAAAGAGGATATCGGAAACGAATGAAAGATCTATGAGACATTTCTACTTACTACCATACAACGGCACAAAGGATAGCAGATCAAGCAAGACAGATACTCAAAAGAGGATGGTTCTCGTAGCTGGAATTAACGGAAATCGAACAATAGATAAATGGCGTGACAGATTAAGACACATTTTTGACGAAAACTAAAAGGAAGAAGACGGGAAAACATAAACACAGAAACTGAAGAATGCGAAGACGACGAAACTATAGAACTATCTGAGGAAGAAGCAAGAGAAGTGGAAACATCAAACGATTAATGACCGAGAACAAAACAAACCTTCCATCCATAAGGAACGAAGACTGGAAGAAGTTAAAAGTTGAAACAGATAAAGTAAACAGAGTACTCACGTACATCCAAACGGACACTATCACAGATCTAAACAACTTGATATATGCGGGGGCAAAATCAATAAGTATGAAACTAAAAAGGGAAAAGAAGACTGACCAAAAGAATGGACAGACGAAATCTGGATGGGAGATCAGACTGGAAACCCAGATCACCAAACTTCAAAAGGAAGCTAAAACCGTAAATAGGATGAAGGAGTACAGTAAACGATGGAAGATCAGAAATCTGAATCGCAAGGAAAGACTAAATAAGAAACATGAAGAACTAAAACAAAATATAGCAGCAAAAGAAGGAGGATTGAGACGATACAGATACAAATCAGAGCATAAAAACAGAATAGGATTATTGAAAACAATGAAAGCCAGTTTTACAAAAACGTAAACGGAAAAAGAACAACAACAGAACAACCGGACCCGACACAAACAAAACATTTCTGGAGCAAGATATGGGAAAATGCTGAAGATCACAACGAAAATGCTAAATGGCTGAAATACATGAAAGATAAACTTCTAGAAATTGAAGAAGGAACGGAAACAGAAATTAAAGAAGAAACTATTAAGACAACACTAAAGAAAATGGAAAACTGGAAAGCACCAGGTCTCGATGGAATACATGCGTACTGGTTAAAAACATTCACGACCCTACATGAAAGGCTAGCACAGAAACTTAGGGGATGTATCCAAAAAACAGACGTACCAGAGTAAATGACCAAAGTAAGGACAACGCTCATACAAAAAGACACCAAGAAGGGAACGACCCCAAGCAATTACAGACCAATAACCTGTTTACCGACCATGTGGAAAATCATAACGGCACAACTTAGAGAGCAAATTTACCATTCTCTGAACAGTCGTGGACTACTTCCCGAGGAACAAAAAGGATGCCAGAAAGGGAAAAGAGGGACGCATGATCTGTTATACATAAATCAAAAGATCCTGAAAGAAGTTGAAAGCAAGAAAAAGAACATATCTATGGCATGCATTGACGACAAGAAAGCGTACGACAGAATCCCTCAATCATGGATAATTGTATGCTAAAAATGTACATGATACCCAACAGGATTATTAATTTCATCAATAAAGCAATGGAAACATGGATATTAGAACTGACAGCTGGAGGACAATACTTGACGGAGATAAAAATACAGAGAGGCATTTGCCAAGGAGACTCCCTATCACCACTACTGTGTATCATAGCCATGATGCCTCCCAACTACATACTCAGTAAATGTGATGCCGGATAAAAGTTCACAGGTAGAGAACAACGAATAAACCATCTCATGTACATGGACGACCTGAAGCTATTTGCAAAAAGCAAAAAGGAACTGGAAAAGCTGATAAATACGATCATAATCTTCAGTCAGGACATTCAAATGGAATTCGGAATGGGAAAGTGTGCATTGATAGAGATTAAAAAAGGAAAGTTAAAGACGACTGAGGGCATGTAACTGTCCAACCAAGAGCAGATGAGGGCGCTGGATGAACAAGAGAGCTATACATATTTGGGAGTTTTGGAAGCAGACACAATCAAATCAACAGAAATGAAAGAGAAGATTGGAAAATAATACATGAGAAGAACAAGAAAGCTCTCAGAAACAAAATTATATAGCAGAGACCTAATGAAAGGAATAAATACTTGGGCACTATCACTAATAAGATATTCTGGACCATTCATAAACTGGACTAAAGAAGAACTCAGGCACCTTGATCAGAGGACTAGAACATTAATGACTATGCACAATGCACTACATCCAAAAGACGATACAGACAGACTCTACGTGATGAGAAACGAAGGTGAAAGAGAACTGGTAAGTATAGAAGACTGTGTGGACGACACTAAAAAAGAGCTGGAGAAATACATAAACCAGAACACAGAAAGGCTGCTTACCGCAGCAAGAGTTACCGTCCCAACGAACAACACAGGAAGTTTCGAAACTGGATACAAACATACAAGAAAAGAAAAATGGGAAGAAAAACAACTACACTTGTAAAATCGTATACTTCGCCGTTCCAGCAGCCCACAGAGTGAAGATCAAAGACACGGAAAACGAAGTAAATACACAGAACTAGCCAGAGAACTGAAAGGAATATGGAGCATGAAGATAGTTAGTATAATACCAATAATCGTAGGACCACAAGGAACAATTCCAAAAAATCTGGAGAAAAGACTGGGAGAAATTAGAATCAAAGGGACTATCAAAACCATACAAAGGACGGCAATGATTAAAACAGCTGCAATCTTGAGGAAAATCCTTGAATGCGGAAACTAACACACATAAGCTACAAAGGCTAACCAGTAACACAGAAAATTTACAACGGAGAAAACAAAACCACACGAAGAGCCAAGGAACAGAAACGGCAAGAACAGCATTTCATAATCTCCCCCCCAATAAATTACACAGGCCTCAGCTATCACTACACAAAAAGGAACCAGAGAAACAACAAAAAAAAAAAACACTATAAGCTCCTTCCTCTCCCCCCCCCCCAAATTTTTTTTTAATTAATTTTTTTTTTAAATAAGGAAAGAGTAAAGGAAAAAAAATAAGGAATTGAAAGGAAAAAAATTAAAAATTAAAAAAAATTAAACTTTTTTTAAAAATTAATTTAAAGACATATTATTTCATTTTTTTTTTCAACTGGTACCGGCCTAGGCTGACACCAGACAACATATTTGTAGAGGGTCGAGGAGGATGAGAAGACCGAGGAGGGACAGCACAAACCAGACCTCCACTGGAAAAGTGCAGTGAATGCTGAGACCTTGGGAAGGCTTGTTGCCACCCAAATCCCAGAGAAGACAAATTGCCATTACCAGCGAGAAATCAATGGTAAGAGGCTGTTGTGATTCCGCATCGTTATCGAAAAGAGGTGAAGAATACTGGAAGTCTGGGGAGACTTGTTGTCACTCAGACTTCAGGAAATACCACTGGTTATTGTCGGTGATCAATCACTGACGATGATCTGTGTGAGAACTCCTTGTGAGTACAAATAATGATAATAATAATAAAAATAATAATAATAATAATAATAATAATAATAATAATAATAACAACAACAACAACTAGCAGAGACCGCATAGAAAATCCACGGTTGCTTATTTTATTTATCTGTACACAAATAAATTCGTTTGCATCAGCATTGCACGACTATAGTTGACCACCTTGATTTAGTTGTTGTCATTTGCTTTCCCTGATGATAACTTTTATAATAAGGTACTTACAGGATTATCTAAAGAATGTTTCAAACGTCACGAACACGACTGGACTCGAACTTAGTACAAGCAAGTTTTCAGTCTGCCTCGTTAATCATTTCACCACCACTACCTCACATTTACCGGTATTATTTACTGTTAATCCGAAAATATCTCTTGATTTCATTCATGTATTTGAAGTATTATAACATATAGAATAATAGTGTACCTTTTTTATCCGTAAAAATAAGTCTTATGATCTACTAAGATTTAAATAAATAAAACCAATATATTTCTGTTTTTAATTATATATTTGTTAAAGGTTTTAACACATTAAACAAGTATTGTTTTAGAGTAAAGGACAACATCAGTCGATTTTAAAGTGAGTAAACTCATAACTTCCACTTTAACAACGCAAGCACTCGAGGGAAGGTTTTTTTGTCACTGAGTCTTACATGACTAGTCTGGGTCGCTCTTGTTCCGGCAGGTTGAGGGTGCAGGTTAGACAGCTTGTCTGGCTGCTGTTTCCGATTACTAGTTAGGAGCCCAAACTCTTAGGTAGCGCTAAGAACGGCTGCTCCGTCAACAGTTGCATAATATCGTGTGTAACTGTACGTGCAATGTCGCGCATAGAAATGGACCCTACAGTTATCCCCGGTGGGCTTTCTCGTGGTCACACCCCCATGGACCAAGTTACGACTAATGGACTGGATGTGGGAGTTTATTGGCGGCAAACAAAAACCCCTTTTGCCCTCCCTTCTCTATCTTAAAACAAACATGAATATACAAAATAAGAAACCCAAACCTAAACCAGACACCAAACAAAAAACATATTCGCCTCCACCCTTGAGGCTCACATTAACAAATATCCGGGGACTTAGAACCAACATTAACGACGTAAAAACTTTTCTCCTGACAAACTCCCCAGATATCCTAGCACTAAGTGAAAAGAACCTTCAATCATCAATCTCCTCTCACCACTCTGGCATGACCGATTACCTTCTACTCTACCGTAAGTACCCTGACAAACATATGCATGGGCTAGGAGAATATGTTCGGAACACCCTCTCTTTGACTAGAGAACATAGGTTAGAATCAGATGACCAAACCTACATGTGCTTTAGATTGACCTTACATAACAAAGTTAGTTACTTATATTTCTTATATGGTTCTCCTTTTACTCAGGACTGTACACTGCTTAACCCTGTCTCTCAAAGCTTAGATAGATCACTCTCACTCGATTCGAATGCCCAAATACATGTATTTGGGGATTTCAATGCACACCGCCGTGACTGGTTGAGATTATCTAGCGTTACTGATGCAGCTGGGAATTTAAGTTTAATTTCTCCTCAGCTCACGACCTATCACAGGCTGTCACTTTTCCGACCCGCCTTCTTGATTGTGCGGACTAGAAAGACTCACTTCTAAATCTGTTCTTGACCTCACTATCTGAGGATTGTGTGGCTAATGCAAAATAGTCCGCTCGGAAACTCTGATGACGTAGTGGTAATGATACTTATAACTTTTAAAACTCGCCCAAAAGCTGAAGAGCCGTTGCTTAAAACGACGAGAAACTATGAGCAGGCTGATTTTGAATCCCTTACAGATCACACCAGCGACGCCCCATTAAGTGTAACCTTCTCCCTCCCTGCTGATTAGTGTGCAAATGAGATAACCAAATGGGTGAAAGCAGGCATTGATCCTTATGTCCACACGCGAAAAGTCTTCAGCAAACCGTACTCTCCTCAATGGTTCACTCAGAATGTGCAGCTGCTATTACTGAGAGGCAGAAGGCATTCTGAAAGTCCGGCCGCCATAAGTCAACTGCTAACAGACAAAGATTTGTAGGGGCAAGAAATGATTGCAAAGTAGTAATAGACGAAGCAAAAAGAAGGTATACAGAGATAACTAATAAACGGAGTCAGTCACAGAAACTAGGTACTCATGATTTCTAGAAAATATACAACAGTGTGATGAACAATAGACAATCGACAATTCCCCTGCAATCAAATCACAACAATGTTGTTTGCACGGCAACCGATGAGGCTAACTACTTGCCCAGCGTTTCACCTAAAATTCCACTCTGGACTCGGCAAACAACCACCGTCCCTAAATTCTAATTGCGGACTGAAGCCACAATTGAGAACCTGGTCACCACCTTGTCTCAAGTGAGAGATATCATAAAAAACGTTTACACCTCCAAAGTCTGTGGGCCTGATCTTATAACAGTAATAGTAATAAAGAAATGCTCTGCTGAGCTGGCCCCTGCCCTCTTCAAACGATACAACAAATTCCTTACTGAATGTTGTTCCCCTGATGGTTGGAACATTGCCTCTGTGGTACCCGTCTTCGAAGATTTTTAGATTGGACTGATCCTCTAAACTACTGCCCAATCAGTCTACTCCTAATCTTTGCTATAATCTTTGAATCATTAATCAATCTAGCTAGTTAATGCTACACATATTTCTGATCATGAATACGGATTCAAACAAGTCGAGCTACTGCAGATATCCAAACGGTGAACGCATATTCCGTACACTGGACAAGGCAGGTGAAGCTAGGGTGGAAGCGCTCGATATATGCAAGGCCTTTAACAAGGTCTGGGATGAAGGGCTGCTCTTAAAACTGTACTCATATGGTATTACTGGACAAATGTTTAATATAATTAAATATTTCCTAACATAACAAAAGATCCAGGTTGTACTCGATGGCCGTTCTACTGAGCAACATGGCATTAATGACGACACCACGTTCTACTCTCATCATGTAGGCAAAACCGACGCGCATATATTTGGGGCAATGGCTTAATCCTTAGAAAATGACCTCTAGTCTGTAGTAGAATGGGGCCAAAATGGATGGTAACTTTTAATGCCGCAAAGACAAAGCTAATTTCCTTCAATAGTTACAAGAAACCTTTTCAACCACAGATTGTCATAGCAAATAGTACCCTGCGTGAGAGTTCATTATTCAAACTCTTTGGCCTAACTTACACGGATAACATGAATTGGAATAAATACATTGAAAACATTGCCAGCGATGCTGCAAAGAAGGCGGGCTCCCTCTACCGTGTGTGTAAACTTCTCACATCTGACATTATCCTATATCTCTACAGAGCCACCATCCGCCCATGTATCGAGTATTGCTACGACATCTGTGCTGGTGCATCATCCGTAAGTCTCCACTCTTAGACAAGGTCCAAAAAAGAGTCACCAACGATAGGCCCTTCACTATCCACATGGCTCCAGCTCCTGCTCAATCGCCGCAGTGTAGCTTCCTTGTACAATTACTTCAATGGATTGTGCTCTGATGAGCTCGCTGCTCTGATACCCCCACGACGTAAATTCACTAGACGAACCCGACAATCTTCCAAATCCCATCCATACACTGTGGAGGTTCCGAGATGCCGAAGAGCTTTCTACTTCAAAAGCTTTTTTCCTCGTGTTGCTTGACTCTAGAACTCCGTCTCTGCTCCCTGCTATCCTGACATTACTGACATGCAGAAATTTAAAACTAGTGTAAACAGACATCTCGTTGCGCAGTTCTAATTTAGGTTGTACCCCCAAAAAACATTCACCCTTTTTTCTCAGTAGCCCCTTGCGTCTACAGTGACGGTCTGCCTTGTTTTGGGTAAAATATGTTGAAAAAATATTCAGTTACATTTTTGGCAATCTGGTCATGTTATTATACTTTTATAGCTGATAAACTTTATTCCGTGACTTCGCGTCGTAAACGTTTGGGCAGGTCTCGGAAGCGCCCGAGAGTTGACGAAACTATTAACCAAAGAAGATTTGATTATAAACAGTTTGTTTTCGTCAAAATAAAAACAAAACAAAAATATTGCTTTAAAAAAGTTGTTGCGATGTATATGTTAACGAGAATTTGAAAAAAAATGTAAAAAAAAAACATTGAAAAATATTTTTAAAAAAACAATAACATTTGCTAACAAATCAAACAAAGTCATTATTTGAAACTTTCAGGTGCACCAACATAAAAACATTTTAACATTTGATTGGAAATGATTATTTTGACAAAAGGGAACAAAAATAAACGTCTAATTATTAACAGTCGTTTAGCTGTTGTTTGTTCATTCTTTATTTGCATATATGTGTTACATTACGACACCAAACAGACATTTGTTACGTTTCGTTCTTATTTTTTCATGTATATTAATATATTTTACGTTGCACTTATTGATTATTATACTTCGCACCGACGAAGCCTCGAGGCCAACGCTTCCCGCAACAGCATCAATGAAAAGTTTTTTTGGGGAATAATACGAAATGTTTTTCGGAATAATACGAAAGTACTCGGAAGCGCCGAGCAAGGCTCGTCTCATAAAATCGATTCAAAGTTCTTACTATCTTTTTAAACAACTTATTTTAAACATTTTTCTTTTTAAACAATTTTCCTTTTTTAAAACATTTCCTTTTTAAAACATATTTATTTAAACCCTGTTTTTTTTCATACAACTTCTTTTTAAACACATTTGGTACACTTTTCCTTTCTTTTTTAAACGTCACAGTTTTTCTTTTCAGTTTGTCAAATTAGGACCCGAAAATGTTCAATTGTACACAAAAAGTTACCTTATCATGTCTCTCTTCGTCTACTAGTCGTGATCGCTATCTGTGCCGCGGGTTCCATTGCGTTTCTGGCCGTGATCGATTCTGGTGGCCTTGGTTCTATAGACCAACTTTATTTTCGGGATGAGACAAAACTCAGAGACAGTTTTTCTCAGAGAGAAATTCGATTCATTTATTCATCTGTCTTCGTTGTGGAGGGGTTTCCATCCATTCTTCTCTTCCATTCGTCTAATTCATACTTTTCGTTGTGGGATGCGACGGATGCACGGGGATATATGTCGGATCTCATTCGAGATCCAGACCATAATTATTTAGCCCATTTTTTCATGGGTCCGCTTGCTTCAGGATAGCGGCTACATGGTGGACTTCTCGCTCCTACTTCCAAAGCGTTCTCTCTCAAAACTCTAGTTTTCGAGAAAAACAAATAACACGTCGGCAAATCAGACACGACATTCAACAATCGTACCATATCTGACCTTCTCTGACCCGAGATTTCCTGTGTCGGCGCCGAATTTGTAACTTTGTTATGGTTTGACAAAAATGATTCACTTATATCATTCCCCTCCAGTGCATGTCAGCTTAACCCGCAATTATTGACCCAACTGACCCCAGCCATAACTCATACTAGCTAACTTAATCGTTTCCAAAGATATGGGCCGCCTCCATGATACAACATATGTATGTTTGTTTGACTTTCTCCCTCGTAATTTATCGGTTGCCAGTCTTCAATTTAACTGCTGCTACTTATTATTATTATTATTATTATTATTATTATTATTATTATTATTATTATTATGTTATTATTATTATTATTATGATGATGATGATGATGATGATGGTGGTGGTGGTGATGATGATGATGATGATGATGATGATGATGATGATGATGATGATGATGATGATGATGGTGATGGTGATGATGATGATGATGATGATGATGATGATGATGATGATGATGATGATGATGATGGACAAAGATGATGTTAATAGCTTTTTCGATAACGCCGTACATAATCTAGTATTTGTTTCATGCCTTTTTTCTGTAAAAAAAAATACTTATAATCCCATAGCTTTGTTCTGAGAAAAGACGAAACAATAGAATACGCACCTAATCTTTTTTTTCGATTTGCCTAGGTACTGACAGACCTCATCTATTTTCCCCGCGTTCTGTGCAACTTAGTTTCCCGCTTGTGAAAGATAACACGTTATTAGTAATTCGTGAGAAAGGTGCCGCCATTTTTTTTTCTTTTATGGAAAAAAATATTACAGTCTGAACACAACAGCACGTCAAAATATG
The DNA here is from genome assembly GCA_963556195.1 of Sepiola atlantica. Lineage (NCBI taxonomy): Eukaryota > Metazoa > Mollusca > Cephalopoda > Sepiida > Sepiolidae > Sepiola > Sepiola atlantica. Next base: position 143,039,762 of record OY744524.1, on the reverse strand, counting down.
AATCTAACATTCAGGAGAAAATTTCTTCTTTTTGTATTTACACAAGAGGATACTTCCAGAATATAATTTATCACACGTCTCCATAAGCCATGACGGTGCTGTTATACGCCGCCGTATAGGCAGTGCGTAAGACAGCTAAGAATATTTTACATGATTTTAACAGCATTTCTACACTCAGACGTAGTATATATCTCATGCCTATCCCCATTCAGGCAGGTCAAACTTTGATCGGTCAATGTTAGTCTCCAGGCGGTTTACGATTTTCGTTTCCAACTACTTTGTGATGCATCGGTTGAAACTTCTTCCGATCGTTGGATGGCCGTATCTAAAGAACTTTAACCTTTCCTTTCGAATTCTTAACCTTTTTACAGCGATTGGATACCATCAAAAACGGGAACTCTGTCTAGAAAACACGTTACTGGCATCAATAAATATGTTATAATCTGAAGTCGTTAGACTAATCTATTTACAACATAACTATTTTACAAAAGACAGATTACGGGTAAAAGAAACACAATTAAATATCAAATTATTTCTATTCTACCATTTTCTAAACTCCCCCTATCGATAGTAACTTTTTTCTTTAGGGTTTATGTTGAGGCGTTAGTAGGGTATCTGGCTCTATGTGGCATTCGAGTTTATATTGCTTGAGGTCTCGGTTCATGTTCCACACTCTTGTTATTGTTTTGTGTGGTAGTTTTGATATTTTCGTAAAACATATTCAAGCTATTTAACAAAATGTATAGCAGGACATCTGGACTTTTCATTGTATGGTAAGAGAGTAAAAGGAAGAAAGGCGATTGAATAGAAGAGATGTTTCCAGTTTGTCTCTTCTGTATCCTTATGTTCATGGTAAGAGGCTTGGGTGAGCTCCAATCTATTGCACAAATTTCCATTCCAAAAACAACCAATATGTAGAACAAGGTAACATGAGTCTACTTCCCAACTGACTACAACATTGTCGTCTTTAAGTCTAATATCAACATATACTTGTTGAGCCGTCACCTTTGTAATATCAATTCTTCTTAAGTAATCTACTGCCCATCCCACCCATATCTTATCAGCTCGTGCACATGATAAGAGGCGATTATAGTCCAACAAACACTCTATTTAACTCTTATTCTCGAGTTTCCCTGTTTCCTGTATAAGTGGTGCCACATCAATAAAACAACACCAACAAATCATTTGTATTTTTCTATTTTACAAACTCCCTCTTCCGGCAGGGGTAGACAACTCCATATTTCTTAAGCGCGAGTTATTGTTTTAGCTGGCACCAATGCTATGGAGAAATGCTTTCCTTTCTAAAGAATAAATGGTGTATATCAATGGTTTGCTTAACCTATCACGAAATGACCAGAGTTGCTTTGAAAAACAGTCTAATATTTCTTCTTACAACAATGGCTACAAATGTAACTATTAAATATAGGGAACGCGGTTAACGAGTATAAAATGATCCATTAAATATATGGTGAACATTTTTCCTTGGAGCCTCTTTGTCAATGATTGGCAATATGACTAATAACCGGAACGGCCGAGATACAAATAGAAAAACGGTGTATTACTGTAAGTTAACAATGCAATAAATAGTTACAAGGTGGGTAACTGGTTTTTAAAGTATATGTGGAAGGGCTTGGCGGTACTCGTACTACTGTCGTCCTCTTCGAAGCTAGCAATATCGTCGTAAGTATGCTTCCCATAATAGTGCATTGTATAAGGAAGGGTAGTTCTCTACAACACATTAAATAGCTACAATTAAAAGAGGTCAGATCATTTGTCAGCTGGCTATTATCGGCTATTATCCTCAACAACGACCATTACACCACATGCTGCACGAACATTACACGCACTATTATATAAAATCGTAGTAAAAATACACATAGTGCAACGAATCTATTCTCGCACACTCTTAAACCAAAGCAGCAGCCCTTTCCGGCTTGTTCAATTATAATCGTAACAGCTGTAATAAACTGTAACGCAGACAGAAATTACTTTTTGAACACCTTTTCTTCTTAGAATTATATAAATAATTACACATTTATCTGCTACACACATTCCACTCTGCTGTCGACTCGGGAAGGTAAAAGCTGTTTATGTTAGTTAGCCTTAAATACCCAATAATTAAGCTGAGTTCGGGAAATACAACTTAAATAACATTTAATGTTATTTCAATTCTGCAAAAACATTGCATTTTGTGTTGCGTCGTACTTTATCTTGTTGCAACGGAATTGTACTGCTTAAACCCACTATTATCTTAAGACAAAGGACTGGTAAGTTCCAATATTATCCCAAAGTTATGGTAATGTTGAGAATTGATTTAGCTGAATCATTTCACCGGGGTTCAACTTGACCTTTCCTGTGGTGGGGTTTTTCATACTAAGTCGATTATACGTCATCAAAAATTAGTTCGATAGAGTCTGTGACATTTGGTCTTGGTAGCCTTTTTTATGACTGGCTGAGGTATGATTGAGTCCAATCCAAGGACGTCCTCCGTGACAAGGGGTTCATTAATTGCTTACCGCTTGAAACACCCCTACCGGAGAATGCCGGCGTGGCTGCTCAAACATTTTCCTTTTGGCTCTGGCTTTTAAATCCCTACATTCTTACCTTCGTCACATCTGTCCGCAGTGGGAGGAAGGTAAATACTATCTGAACGATTGCTCATTGTTCGAACAACATACTAATATTTGTTCATTTTTAAACATTATAAAGTATAAACTCTTTTCGATATTTAATTTAAATTTAAAACCATACTTGAAATGATCCCTGCACATTGTAAAATCGTCGTGGAATTGGTTATTAATGTTACGTCAAACACTTGAACAGTTTTTAACTTCAAGAATTGTGCTTACAAAATCCCAACATTTAGACTATTGAATTAATTCTTGTTTACGACTGTCCAGCGCGAACGTGGACTTCATGAAGTTTATGTAGAACCTTCTTGGGGGGAGGGGATTTCTACCACGACTTATGTCTAATTACTAACACGTAAGGTTAGTGTTGGGCTTAACGACAGGTATGTCCCCTTAAAAAAGACGCGGGGTCATTAAAAGTCAATATCATCAAGTAAAAAAAAGGAAAATTAAAAAATAAATCTTTGAGAACAAACATTTTTCTGTTGTCTGGCACAAAGGCAAGCACCACAATATACAACTGTGTTTCTAATGGCTCCCCTTGACTTATGGTAGAAGTTTATTTGGAAAATATTGTTTTGTTTAATGAAGAAGTTTAGTCGGCCGATGACATTGCCACCAAAATAGAAAAAAGCCAAATAAAGAGCATGCCTAGTAAAAAGTAAAAACGAAACAAAAGAGAAAAAGTAATCCGTAAAACTTCAAATGTAAATACGGGAGTGATTCTATTAAATCAATCGTTACGATACATAAAAAGAAAAAAGAGTACTTATCGAAAGCAATAGGCACGTGCACGATTCGAAAGTGTATGTTTATTTGTTCATGCGAGTTGTTAAAAAAAACGTGCAATAGTATTTGCTGACGAAGCGGTGTTCATTAAATTTGTAGTTTTTCGTAGGTGACGCTATGCAATAGATATCTAAGAGAACAAGAGAAAAACATATGTTCTTGGAATAATCAAACATGTTGCATAGTCGCGATTTATTTGTTATATGTTCGTAAATTAAATCAGATGATATTTTTTTAATTGTCTAATGTATGTTAATAGGCGAAAGCCGATAAGGAAAGATGAATGTAATTATGCTAAAAAATATTTAATGTGTATCGGGTATGTAATTGTTGTTACATAAATTATGTTATGTTACAAATCTGCAAGAACGAAATATCAATAAGTACTTTTAATATGAAAATTGTTAGACGGTTTTGCGATTTTTCTGGAAATTGTAAACCGCTATTTTCTCATGTAATCCTTCATTCTAAAATACGCCCAGGAAAAAAAGAGAATACTAGAAAAAAAACGATCTGTGTTTAGGTGTAACATGTAGTGTAGTATATAGACGACAGTAAGAAGAGAACTATGACAGGAGTGCGGTGATTTAGCCAAAAGTTACCCTATTATGAACAGTCCCCGGTAGCATTTGAAGCTGTGGGAGAAGATATTAGAAAACTGAGACATGTTAACATATTTACTAAAGCGCAGAGGATCACTGCTCGAAATATAAAAATTAAAATTATAATAACACCTATGATTGTACATGATATTATGTTTTCTGTTTTATTTGTAAAATGTGAACAAAAATCATTATTTTTTGGCCAGGAAACGCATTATATATAAAATGTTCGTCACTTTTCTCCACTTTTGCTTAATGAAACTCTTTTGTTTTCGTTTATTAGTCTAGAAGGAATGTTTATTTAATAACATTAAAAGAAAGCGTATTTTAAATCTTAGTGAGATGAACATATATTTAGTAATCATCAACTTAAATACAAAAAAAAGGTTACTTTTCAGAAGGATTTTGTCTCTTTGAGACACACATAGAAAGTAATATTTATTCAGGTAGTGGGTAACCTAGTTAGATTGCGAGATGTTCATATTTGTTGGCGACACGGTGTTACGATCCCCAGAATAAAATAGACGATACAAGAGTGTTTAACGTTGGGGCACACCGACTGGCCATGGATTGTCAAAATGGACCTGCAGGAGCTTTTGGAAGATGAGATAGAAAATCACCGTTATATATCGGCGCAAGCCCAAATGTCACTTCACAGTTCAACGTATATTCAGAAGCGAAACAAAGGGCATCTCTTAAACAGTCCCACTGACCCCTTGAACGCACTCTGTCTGCTGATGATATTAGTTAAACAACTCATATAGATATATTTACATTTAGCAATTCGATTATTGTCTGCACATGAATGGCATATTTAAACAAAATTCATAGATTACCGGTTAATATTAAAATTTCTAGATATTTGTATATTACTTCTAATCTTTTTTGTCGTTCTTGTCTTCATTTGTCCCCTCTTATTATTTTATTTTTTTTAATTATTTAATTTTTCTCTATCTTTTTGCTATTCCAGTTCCCTATTCCCATTCATTCTGCTCTTGCTTACCTTCATCATTTTATTATGTCCTTTATGTACTTCTTCACCCTTTATACTCTCTTCCTTAATGATGTTTTATCATTTCCGTATGTAATTCTCTTATTAATTCTGTTATTTTCACTATTTCATTTGTCCATATAAACGCCTCACTTCTGTGAAATTGTTATTTATTGTTCGGATTAGTATCCATTTAATATCGGTTTTTCATATTATATTTTTATATCGACTTCTTTTATTTGTAAGAGAGTTTACAATTTGCTATGCACATTTAAGATAAAATGGATATGATAGTTAACAAGTACTTTTTCATTACTCTCTAACATAGAAAAATATTAACATTAATAATCACCGAATTTGATGTACATGTTTTTTGAATACCTGATGAGAATCTTAATCAAATATGTTTTTATGATCCGAAAATGTTGTGTGTATCTAATAATAAGCAGAAATTTGTTTCTCAAAATAAGATAGAATAACGGCCGTTTTAGAAACTTGGCACACATGTTATACAATCACAAATAAATGTTAACATTCATAATATCAAAAGAAAATTACTAACATTTAAGGGAAAATACTATTAGTATTTAAAAAAAGTATCAATTATCACTGTGCTTGAATACACAATCATAATAACATAACATTTATTTTGTTTCTAATAAATGTAATATATATTTGACTGTAAGCACATCTCACTATCTCTGTTGCCTACACCCTCTACCTATCTCTCTCTCTCTATCTATCTATCTATCTACATATATATATATATATATATAGAGAGAGAGAGAGAGAGAGAGAGAGGGAGAGGGGAGAGGGGAGAGAGAGATGGAGAGAAAGATAATATTTATACACCACACAATAACTATCGTGCCTTACTAATAAAAACTTGATTTTTAGGCAAAATTCGACTTTATTATTCCGCATAGTCTCTTATAATATGGTGCAGTTTTTGTAAGATCGATATGTCTGTAGTTTCAAAATACACCTCAGTTATCGATATCACATTTTTATTGGAACCAAATCCATTTCCCATCAGAATTTTCCTAAGATCTGCAAACAGTGTGTGGAAGCAATTAAAAATGCAATTCATGTTGTTTTGTCATCGTTGCGATCGATTTGTTCAGAGTGAATTGTCTAGGTGAAAAGGCCCATTTTTCTTCCTCATTTATAGTCGTTTTCCTTGCGATTTCTTCCTTCAACCGGAGCAATAATTCTATATAATATTCGCTTTTTTTCAAGGTAATCAATGAAAACAATACCTTGTATATGCCCAAATATGGAGACCAAATACATGCCTGTTAATCTTTGCGGTTTTGTGTTGCTTTGGTCGAATTAAAACAGCTGCTGTCAACTCAGCTGACTGTCGCTATAACTCCTGAATGAAATAGTGGATCTATGTTTTATCCATTGTCATATATTGACGCCAAAGTTATTTTTATTGCGTTGAAACTGTTGCAACCGACGATGTGAATCGTCGACGTTTATTGCTTTCGATCGATTGTGAGAAAATGCGACACCCACTTTGAACACATATTTCGCATTAACAAATATTAATGCAAAATAGTGAATACAATCCCTTCTTATATATTTAATGGCTCTACTTTCTAACGCAATTTCAATTTACGGTTGACTAAAACAAGTTGTGGATGGTTGTTTTTAATGTTTTCCGGAATTTGTGCAACCTCACCATTCAGCGTCACTGCTGTCTATAAGCCAGCGTTTAAAGTGAGAATATCCCTTCTTAACCGTTGTTGTTAGTGGACGAACGTCAGAATATCACTTATCATACCATTACTTTGCTTGAATTTTATTACTATCAGAAGGCAATGCGTTATCAACATGCGAAATTCAGATTTTGCAATTGTCTTGAAAATCTGCAACAGTAGCTCTACCTACATAAGTATAACCTGTAAAGTTATAATTAGAGTGAGTTTACATTTTAACATGCGTCGGTTGAAGGTTAGTACTATATGAATATCTTATGGGTTTTTAGTTGTGGCCTTATTTATGTCACATCTGGGACTTATTGAGCGATCTGTATGATATATTCGTACATTCTTTTCGTTTTTTCTTTCGACTCACGTAACACCTGATTGTTTGTTAACATAAAATATCGGTAATTTAAAATACTTTTGTTTAACATCAGACAGACATCATCCGCTTCTGTGTACTGTTTTTTCTTCAGGGGGCCAAACTGGCAGATATTATGTCCGCCGAGCGAAGGTCGGCAGGTTTATAGTCTGTTGCTTGATACGCCCTATTCTAAAATGCCAACGTGTCTGACCATGCAGTGTGTATAGGTAATTCGCTACAACCACACACGCACTTGCCATGTTCCAAAAAAAGCAACACCCTACATTAAACTTATCATATTCAACCCTCGTCAGGAAGTAGTTACATCAACTAATCGATAGACATACATTTTGTTACTTATATTGGTCAAAATAGCGTCTTAGCGACACCCGAGAGCTGATGTTACGAAGTTTGTCGTTAACTTTATAATGTGGACAGACTCCGTTCTACTAAACATCGATTTCAATAATACATAATTAACTGGGCAGACAGTTTTTCCTCTGAGGCTTTTTATCTATTAATATGTAAAGGGTTCTCTTGTGTGTTAATAGAAATTAACACTTACATCATCCTTGAATTTCTTTTCCGTCTTATTTTCCATCGTTTTTATTGGTTGTTTGATGGTTTCACACTTTCATTCATTTTGTACAAATCTTTCATCTTGCACATCTCATCCAATACTTTAATGTTTCTCTCATCTGTCCTTTTCTTTTCTTTCACTCTCTTAGAAGCGACATCGAATCACTTTGAGAGACTTTCTCACACGCTTCAGTTTGAAATACTCTTTTGATCAGTAGCGGAGGTTTAACAGGCGCATCTTATTTACGTAAGTATCTAACGCCCAATCAGCTCTGAGAAGATTCGTTTGAAGCTCGGTCTGTTACACTTATGTTTAATTTAAGCTATACTAATATAATAAAATTATTGATATTAGTTTGTCGCAATGATATTTCGTTTTTTCATAATTATTGTTCCGACATTACCGTTTCAATGATAGTAGAACCGGTTTGTGTGTGAGTGTGTGGGTGTGTGTGTGTGTGTGTTTAGAAGATGTTGTATTATCCGAACCTACATGTGTTGTTTCTTGTATTCACGCAACGCTCGGGAAATTTTGAATTTAAAAAATACAGACATTTATAACACACACACACACACACACATATATATATGTATGTATATATATGTATATATATATATATATATATATATATATATATATATATACATTCTTGTTATATGTGTGTATATATATATATATATATATATATATATATATATATATGTATATACGTATATATATATATATAAATATATATATATATATATATATAAGTTATGAGGTTTAAAAAGACTAAATATACATTCGGATTGTACACATTATAAGTTATTTCGACCTTAACTAGGACTCCTCGGATGTGTTTCTAATCACGATTCAAACCCAAATGGAAGAATTTTAACACCTTTATATATTTTAAAACAAAGTAAAAATAAAGAATAAAATAAAAAATAAAAAGTAGAAAAATAAAAAGAATTTCAACGATATTCTATTTATTGATTGGTCTCTATAATGTAGAAGGGATGGGAAGGGGTGATTATGTTAATTAATCGATTAGGGTGGTGGCATTAACGGAGTATAAAAGTATGTAAAATCAAAGTGCAAAAATAAATTAAGTTTCCTATTTTTACAAGAAGTAAATCCTCGATTTAAAAGGTGAATATAACTGATCATGATTAAAACCCAATTGCGTTCGTTTAAAGGAATAATAATTTTTTGAAATTATGAAACAATGCGAAAGTTTTGATTAAATTTCAGATTGCGAATGTTATACGTTTAAACATTAAAATACGGGAATTACGATTAAAATAGGTACTGCAACTGCACACGATTAAAAAATGTTATATTATATGACGATGAATTAAAAGTATGGTGAAGTTGATATAGGTTTTATTTACAAAAGAAATAAGTAAAAAAAAAAAATTTAAAAATTAAAAAAAAAAAAAAAAAAAATTACAGGTTAGTTATTTTAAATTTGTGACGGTGTCTACATTTTGCCAATAATTCGTCCCTTATTTAAGATATTGTTGTCTGCATATTTTAGGATTCTAATTTTTTCTTTGCAATCCGTGTTTAACCGATGCCCCCTTTCAAAGTAAACCAATACTAGCTTACATTACATTCAACGTAGAATTTTCTTTTTTCTCCTTTGTCTCCTCCACTCTCATATCCCTCTCCAAGAATATAAACTTTTCTCTTTCCATCTACCCCAGCCTTTGAAAATATATCTGATACCCTTTAGGTACATATGTGTAAAGATGTTTTTCAAAAAGGGGTAGCCAGTGCTCAGTGGTTTATTATTCATTGCACACTAGTCACGGTTACACACCTCTTAAGCTCATTGGTTTACTCGACTCGCATCTTGGCCTTTTGGCTAAGATCAAAGTGTAGTATCTGTTCCGATGGATACTGCACCCCATATATTGGTATTGTCTTGGCCTTCGGGGCTTGATTTACGCCGGTCTATGGGTCTGTCTTGTGCAGTTCTAGGAGGTACACCCTCCCAGACTTCGCCTCCCCTCTTTGGGGAGGAGTAAGTTTATTGCTTACTGCCTGAGGAATGCCAACGGGGCTGCCCAGGCAATTTTTAAACCCCACTTTCCCGACCCGACCTTGGGTTACATCTTACTTGTGGGAGTAAGATAAATACTGGCCTTGTGCCTAACTCCTGGAGAGGAGTAAATCAATACTCGATTTCGCTAATGTTTAAAATTGCTACCCACACACATATATTTCATCACAACGAAGACGTTCGTAGGTAGCGACCAAAATGTATGTTTTAAATGAAACATTATGTATTGCTATACGTCAACGAATAAAAAATAAAATATAAAAAATATATGAAACTAAATATATAAAATATCAAAAATATATGAAACTAAATATATAAAATATCAAAAATATACGAACATTTATATATAATGAAACTGAAAAAGTTTTTCGAAGCTTGTGTTAAATATGTTTTTTATAAATTTAGCAACAGAGCCGTTAGAAACCATATTTACAATGGACATATCTTTTAAATTAATTATTTTTATTGTTGTCCAAAATTGTTCGAGAATAAAACCCTTAATCAATGACAATGATTGTTATATGTTATTAATATTAATATTATATATATTTAATAAATTATTTGTCGTCAATGGGGTTGGTGTGGTACCCGCGTGTTGTCATGCCGCGGCGTTATTAAATTGAGTACTTTAACGGTACATGCCGGAAAATATAATTAAAATGAGATAATTCTTTTAAGCATCGTGTGAATTTGCATTTTGAAAATTAAGCAATATGTCATAAGAACAATAGATAAGATGCAAATATTTTTTATTTTACTTTCGTCTAAAACGTTTCGAGCATAACCCCTTTCTTTAGTTACAGGAGTTGTTTTATATTAGCACTAGTAACACTAACTTTTCTGTAGTAAATTCCTTGCTTGTTTTCACTCTATTTGTTGTTGTGCACCAGCGGCGCTTACGTTGCGCTGTGCTACTCTACACCAGTATAACTGATTTGTCAGTATCATATGGTTATGTAAGTTGGTTACCGCACGCGCGGAGTTTTCTAAATATTACAACTGTTTACTTAGATTAAATTGATGCATATCAAGAACATCCGATCTTTTTATTTACTCAGTTCCCTTTTTTAAAAACTTATTTCTATGAATATATTTTCGTTATCTGTTTTTCAACCACTGTTCTCCCCGCTGTCTTTAGTCTTAGTTCGTACGAGCTATCATTAGCAAATGTCAGCGTACTTTTATCAGTGAAATAATTAACAACCCCATCGCGTGAACCCGTTCGTTAGTCTCGCATGTTTTCGTCCTTTGCGGCGATGTGGCAAGCAAATAAATGGCTTACTTACACCCGGCTAAATACACAAACATGGCAGATCATTTTACTCATTTATGCTATAACCTGCTGTTATCATTGTGAATTTTAGAGATATTTTACAATAAGAGACATAGATATATACTCATATGAAATACGTGTTCCTCTCTGTATGTCCGTTTACTACGTGTTGACTACTAGATGAAAACATGTGAAATTTGGTAAGGATACACTATTAAATATGTGGTAATCTTGAGCACGAGACAGCACTTCTTGTGTAACCCTTCACAAAATAAATATATATATATATGTATTTATATATATATATATATATATATATATATATATATATATATATATATATGTATATATATAGTAAGCAATGAAAATATATATGGCAATCAAGCTACACAGAGGCTCCCGTGTTTCATCCCCGGGGGGAATCGTCAGGCTAAATGCATGGAGTTATTATTGTCAGGTGTTTTTATATACATGACTTGCTAGTTAACCAATCAGATTCTTTGGTGTTCCCTCAGCAAATCGTTGGGCTTCCCGCGAACAAAGACTTTGTTGGTGATGCTCATATGCCTATCCTATTTTTTTGTTGTTAACAATGGATTTTCCTATATCCTGTTTTCTTTGTTTTGTCAATACAGTGGGCGAATTTATTTTCACACGTAGGTTCTTGTATTTCCTAGCTAACTCTACTTACGTATCGAGCACTGTTGAAGTAAATACTGAAAACTGACACATAAAAAATTATATCTCCTTATAATATTTTATGTGGGTACATGAAGTACTAATATATATATCGCAAGTAAGCTAACAGAAAGGCGCATGTTTCATTTCCACACGAAATCATCAGGTTACATACCTAATGATTTCAAGCGAGAATTAAACATTAACATTTATGTGTAGTGTACTGGACATATATATATATATATATATATATATATATATATATATATATGCATATATATATATATATATATATATAGCATCATATGAAGTGAAATAATGAAATAAGGTGCGAATCAAGTTAATGCTCTATCCAGTATATTTAGATTCAGTTTTATCCGGATGTTCACTAATTAAAGATATTAGTTGCCTCTTATATCTTTTGTTGGATATGTTTCTGGCTCACAGCCGTCATCAGTATGGCTAACTTAGACAAGGATCGAACCTTTGATATGGATGTCTATAGTTCAGCGTTTTACCATCGCACCAACACGCCATGTCTAGAAATATGTACGATTTTATAAACATAATAACAGTGTAATTGTGATACTCTTCCCTTTCCAGCAGCACCTTTATTCACCGAAGACACTTTTCTAGTATTTCCTAACTCTATCGGTATTTCCATAGTAGGTGCTCGACTAAGCTTCAAGCGTTGATCCTCCCCGTAAAACCTTTTAGACAAGCATTCGTCTTCTACCAACACGTTGTTATAACTCCCCTTGTTATCCTGTGTGCACCTATATTTCTTTCTGAGAACTTCCCAACACATGAAAAACGTTATTGCTGGAATCTTTCCCTGTTTAACTTTTTCTAACATCTACTTTTGTGTAAAAATAAACATGTATTTTAAAATCTTACACATAGTGTATACACCTATGTATTTATATAATTAATATTCATAAATAAATACACATTGTAATCAATATTATTTATAGTGTTTACCTGTTATACACGTATCATGCCTCGTAGAATTTTCCAAAAAGAATAAATTAACCTGATTCCACAACGTGTGTTTGTGAAATAATATTTGTGCTTATCGTACTGATTGAATTTTATGTCAACGCCCAATACATAGCTTTCTCATTAAAATTCGTTGTCTATTATTCTAAACCTTTAATTATATGGAGCGTGTTTTACAAGTGTATTTTAAATAATGATATACTGGACATCTGACAGGTTATAAAAACTAGAGTGTACATTGGTTCAATCAACTTTGCAATTAGTTTCAGGAAAAGGAAAGTCTTCTGACAAGTTCTCAAAGCAATAAATTGGATTTTCGCAATTTCAACGTAGACATGTAATTTGAAAAGTTTACAAAGTCGAAAGTTTGTGTATAAGAAATTCACAGAATTTGAAGTTTGAATAAGGGAGATATTACCTAGAAGCTACGGTCGTCAACCGCCTAAGTATTACATATATTTGACAAACACCTGCTTATATTATGACAATTGATAATGGTAACTGTCATTTTCAGTTACTTGAATTCATTTGTTTCTTTTTATATTATTTCGGAATGTTATAATTTATAGACTTACACTGATATATTCCTAGATTCCCATAGAAATGGGCAGCAGGTAATCACAGAGAAAGCTTTAATCATATGCTCGCACATGTTATTAATAAAGAATAGCACACATTCGTTTGCGTTTTAACAATTTTCTCATGGTGTTGTTCATTTTATTACAGTATACGTGTATCCATATATAGACACAAAATACTCCAAACACGTCATCCATGGAGGTGGAAGCAGCTATGCACAATCTTGTCCGATCGCTCTGTCGATTCAGTATATAAAGAAACATCTGATCTGTTCATTCGTCACGTTTCGCTAACCTTTCTTGCCATCTATTAAGACATTCTACATTATAACATAATAGTAATATAATGTGTGTGTTAAGTATAGATATTCTTTAGCAAATCCATACGGTTACTTAAGTATGATTGACATAATTTCAAGACATGGTAAACTATGTGTTCCTTATCGGAGGATAGATATCATATAGGATTAATTAACCATTATATGCCCCCTTTTCTTGACTTGAAATTTGCTAGGAAAAGAGAGAAAAAAACGCTCATGAAAATAACGTTTAAGTTTTACTTTGAATTTGAAATATGAAAACGTAAGAGCAGAAAAAGCAGACCCACCTCCCCTCCAAAAAGAGGCATCAGGATTTCCTCGAGGCGAAATGATGAAAAAAAATGTCGTAAACAAGACAAAAATTAGTAATATTTTGAATAACATAATCTTGTTACTGCAGTGAAAAAGGGAGGGAGAGAGAATATGAGAGAGAAACAGACAGACATATGCAATGTGATATGTGGAGATAGACACAGAAAGCATATTTGATTAATAAATTAATTGACAAGTAAAATAATATCATTATCTATTGAATGTTTGAATATATTTTTATGAATTAGAGCTGTTTTAGTCATGAGTAAAAACAGCTACATTCAAAAGTCTTCCTAGTCGTAATAAGTATTTTTGATAGACACTAGAAAGAATTGACCTATGTTTTTACTTTGTAGCTCGATTTAAACCAGTGGAGCTACCACTGGTTTAAATGCTGGTCGTACTTGGATTTGATCAGGTGTTTGATTATCGAATTTCGGCATTGTTACATTCGCTACTTCTAGCCAAAATGATTAGTCGTAGATTACAAGAAGAAACAGCTATTTGTCATGACAATATTGTTTACACACACACACACATATACACCCACCCCCACACACACATATATATATATATATATACACATATATATATATATATATATATATATATATATATAGAGAGAGAGAGAGAGAGAGAGAGAGATACACGTATGCAGCTTATTTATGAATTATTATTCTCAGTTACTGATAACATTGTGAACTTAATGTATGTAAACATACAAAGTTTTACTTTATAGATGATTTTTTAGAATTTTGGTAACATGTGAATGATTTCCAACCTCGGTCTTGAAGCACTCGTAATGTTTATCCACATTGATGGGCCATAGATGACGAAACAACTGTCTATAGAATGACTATATATAGAAAAATAGCGAAAAAAAGATAGATAAATAGAAAGATTGGATTGTAAGATCGAACCCGTTATTAGGTAGGCCATTTAAAAAAATATACACCGATAAGTATTTAAGACACGAAACAAGCTTATATATATCCATAGATAAATATATATATATATATATATATATATATATATATATATATATATATCCATAGATAAATGAACAATAACAAATATTTATATTTGAAGCTCCTCGTAAAACAGTAGAGCACTGTAAATGGTAGTACTAACACAGTGTGACGTCATTTGCTTTATATGCAATGCATAATTCCTTCCCTTATAGAAGTAGAATGTCTGTATATCTCGCCGCCTTAAATGTATTAAAATTATCATTCTTTATAAGCTATTAAGAATTGGTCGATCGGTTAGCGACGTTGGATTGGGGTTGACAAATACTTGTAATCCAGGGTTTCGAATCGTGTGACCGTTAGTGAATAGTCATACTTCTATGCTGATGAGTCTCGATTGAAATGAGACGAAACGTATACGTCCATAAATAAATAAACAATATCAAGTATTTATATATATATATATATATATATATATATATATATATATATATATATATATATATATAAAATATTTAATTACTTAAATATTAGAAACCCCCCTTAATTAAAAGAACAGGCTTTGATTGGGGCCAGATAATTATACTGTCCTTGCAGTAATGCTATAGGTCTTTTCCCTTGGCTGAACAACTTAGATGAAAGTACCGGACGAGTTTGCATTAAAACCGTATATGCACGTCCTAATCGCATAGCTAACCACTGTGTAAACAATGTTGGGTTAAAAGACCCAGGGTTATTAGTTCGAAGTCGTCTGTAGGTAGACAAGTTGTTTGAATCTATACTTCAAAAGACGAAACAAGCTTGTCTATAGGAAGGGTAATACTATTTAATTATGTAATTGTAAGATATAGATAAGTAGATCGATATAGGTATGAACATGAGATCGTTTTTACACGAACAAGAAATAGAAAGATTTCATTATTTAGAGGACCATGGATTGTTGAGTTAAAATCATTAAAATCGGAACTAAACTGCTTAAGAAGTAACATATCGTACGAATGGAACCTCGTGTATTATGGGATCTTTCTAATTCTCTTATAATTTGTATATATATATATATATATATATATATATATATATATATATATATATATATGTGTGTGTGTATGTGTGTGTTTCCGAATGTGTGTCTACTACGTTCCCCCCACGAAAGAGTCAGCCAGTTAACATGTGCTTTTTTAGCTCCAGGATCACACCATTTCGAGTAGTTACGGAAAAGAGAAAATAAAATATTAAGTCAAACAACCTCATACGTACCCTACTTCCTGCAATGAATTTGGAATGAAATCATCCACTCTATAATTAAAAGTCACTTTTGGGTGTGTTTGCTTTATATCATTAGATATGATATAAATAATGTACTCATGAAAACTCAAAATACTGACGTCATTATATAATTACATATGACTATTTTAGTAAACTAGCTAGATATATTAACGAGTACGCACACTAGTAAAGCATATTTTTAACCGTCATATTGTACGGTAAGGGAACACTAGTATATTACTCCAGATATAAAGTTAGGAATGTGCATATATTTATTTATCCATATTACCAGATAATCTCATAAACTAAGAAACTAATCATCATGAATTTTGGAATATATATTCTCGGCAACACGGTGAGTAACATAAGTCACTTATTCTTGTGTTATCTTTATCATTTATGATGTGCATTTAACCAAACTCTCACCTTCACCCTAATCACATTTATAATAAATTAAATACAAAAACATTTATAGGGAAAATACTTGCTCTACATCCAATTTTGAGTCATATTAAGTATTATATGTTAAACGGATTAGTGCGCGCGCATGAGCGTCAATGTATAAGATTGAACGTATCATTATGAATTATAGACTATGTATTGCAAACAACCGGGTGAGTAACGTGGGCACATAATTTATTTTTTGTAAACTTTATGAATATATATAGTGATAGTGTATAATAAAAAATTTAATCTGTCTAGAGGGAAGATATGCAAATATGTACATACACACACACACACACATACACACACACACACACATATATATATATATATATATATATATATGAATTTTACTTTTATTTCATTTATATATATATATATTAATTTATTTTTGTAATTAATTTATTTTGCGTACATAAAAGAAAAAATACAAAGGCTATACACACGCACACCCATATATATATATATATATATATATATATATATATATATATATATATATATATATATATATATATATATATAAGTAAAGCACTGTTTGAAATTGAAAGGTTTGTTGTCATCTGCAATAAGCTAGTTCCGCTCGAGCGTTGAACACTGTAGACAGCAATGACTCTTCTCCATGCCTTTTCTCTCTCTCTCTCTCTCTCTCTCTCTCTCTCTCTCTCTCTCTCTCTCTATATATATATATATATATATATATATATATATATATATATATATATATCTTAATTTCAATTACTGTCTGCATCGATATCTCGCAGCCGTGTGATCTTGAGCGTTCGTCTCGTGATTCTATCCTGAAGCTACGAACTACGTTCGACCCTATGCGACTGCTTGCAACCGCCACTTTTACACTAATAAGGGTAAAAGAGCCCGAAACGACGTCGTATGTAAGTAAAAAACTTTAAAATTATTTAGAAAATATTTATAGTGTATATATATATATATATATATATATATATATATATTTGTTAAATAGCAGCGTCTACTTGGCTCCCTTCAACTGACACAGCCAGTCCAACTTTTGTTTTCTTTGTGAAAAAGAAAGGTTGTTACTCTCGAAATGAGTAAAGTCTCTACCATCCCGGACCTTTAGATAGTTAACAGAAAGCCCACCAATTTTACAATTTACTGTCTTTATATTTACATTTTGAAATAAAAATGAATTGATCTGAGATTTATCGTTTCTTGTCATTTATTCTTTTTTCATTTTTATCCACCTTCCGGTTTTTCAACATTGCATTGCTTCTGCCTCTGAATTCTCATTTTCATATTTACTTGTTTACTAGCAATGCTTCAGCAAACTACCATTTCCTTATATATATATATATATATATATATATATATATATATATATATATATATATATATTGAATAAATATATGCATGATATGTGACTTTAATTAACATACGATTTTTTTTTCAGGTGCATATTAAAAAAGAAACAAATTCGATTTATTTCACTGGAAAAATGCGAGGCAATTAAATGCTTTTCAGCGCAATGTAAGTATTAGTTTTGTTTTAATTTTATACAGGTGTTTTCTATTAGGAATCCATAAACGGTTTTATATTAATTTTGTCACTATTTAAGAAGCCAATCGCCACTTCATGTTAAGGTTTAACAAAATTGTCAATTAAATGAAGGACGATAATATGAGAAGTTTCAAAAAGATGGTTAAGAATAGTCAGAAGTTTATTATTTAAGAACATGATTAAAGAAGTGGTTGTTGACATTTGACTTGAAAGCAGCCCGCCGTCTTGTATTCCACAGAAATTATTTTTCTAAAAAGAAACCCTGTTCATTGAAGTCGCGTTTTGTTTTAAGTATAAACATGTTTCTAATAAAAGATCACTTTTTCATCATAGGGCATATGGGATGATAACTATATTCATAGAATCCAAGGCCCCCTCAATAGATTTTCTGACACTTGCCATATTACGTCAGATGCCTTTATTGCAGGAAGACATCCGTATTGCTAGTCACTAGGTATATTACATTTTCTGAAATTTTTGGCACCTTTTTTATCACAGACTAATACAACTTACTTATGACGCACAAGGGATTGACCGTACTGTACTGAAATGTAGTAGAGACATCCTCATAAGTTTTAGTATTCGGCATACCGGCTAAGTTTTCTAAGGAGATGGACAAAATATCTATTAAGCAACGATTGAACAGCTTTGCAAGTATAGGAGCTAGTTCCAGCAATATAAGTATCGGAACTACACCCAGCTGACGACTCTTCAGCTCAATGACTGGAATATTATCAGGACCAGTTGCCTTACTGGTAAAACATTTATCATCCGGCTACATTTTAATGGGTAAATTTAAATGAATGCTTATAGGGGAATCCTTTTGTATTGTATTCATTAATCTTAAAGAATATCGTGTTTCTGATACTGAACACACGATAACGAAAAACAATTAAATAATTTAAAAAGCTCACTTATTTATTAGAACGCTTTTATATGACTATTTTAATGAAAATCACTTCATAAAACGTTTGACTTTTTCTATTTACACAAGTTCTTAAAATCCGATTTAAAAATGCATACGATATTTTCAGGATTTCGGGATCGTTTCTTGAAGCGATGTCATGTAGTAAAATCCCAACCATAAAATTTCAGATTGTAATCGTTTTTATTTGTATGCTGAAACTTTTTGTGGCCGATTAAACTTTTATTAGAATAAGCATTAGTACATTCCCGCCTTTTTAAATCTTGGAAAATAGAGCGAAAATCTGGAAAATATTTTTATACAATATCGTATTTGTAAATAACCTTATAATTTCTATAAATGTAGAATTATTGGAATTATCAACAACGTTTGCATTATCTTATGTTTATTTAGGGAAGGCGTCTTAGTAACTACTAATCAAGCATGTTATAAATACATAATCATCACTTTTTTTCACACTATCAACAGTGGGTAGTCCACATAACAAGAGTATACAGATTATATAATAAGCTATGATATGCGGAATCAGTTCGTATATTTACTATATAACAGTATGAAACCTAATTAAATAATCAGCCTCCGCCCCCAATTAAATAAGTTGCAAATAAAATACCACTCTCCGATTATAAGACTTATGAAATTTGAATTGCCTAGCTCAGTGAGGTGTTTTGTGAAAACAGTGTCTGTTATCGCCACCCAAACTCCATCTGAAGTCTGTTTACTAAAGAGTCGCGCAATAGAAGCCTTACATTACTGCGGCTCAAAAGGTCACTCCAGCACACCCAACTTTAGTATGAAATGTGTAGGTTACTGATGTTGCACCCATTTCCTGGTCGGGTCTACAAAAGTAGCCGAAAAGGGTCTGGAAGCAAGCCCCACTTGAAGCAGTCTTAGCAAACCAAACACATAGAAACGGAATGTAATCAATGATGGACACCGAACTATTTTGTTAACCCTATGAGCTATCCCAACTTCACCCCACAACGAACGGCACAAAAGCCAACCCGGCATAACAAATGCAATACATCAGCTGGTAAACATCGATCCTTTACCTACATTTTAATAATGAGGATGACAGGCTTTAAATAATAATGCAATACATGCCACCCCTATTCGGATCTGCTTCCCTTTAATTTTAAATGTGACATATCACATACTTTATACAACAATAAATCCAATGCAACTACTACCATCAAACCGACACACATCCCCTCATATATTTTAATTCGTCCCTTCATTCCACGCAAAATGATGAAGTCCTTTTCTAATGAAACCGGTCAAAAGCGTTTAACGCGTTTTTGTTTTCTCTTTTTGTTATGTCATTAACAAATCGGTGTTCGGCAAAGCCGTCGTGGGAATAACGACCAGAAGGCGTGCAAAATTATGCAGATCTCTTAAGCCTTCCAACGTGCTCGGACACTAAGATGAGTTCTAGGATTATTTTAGAACAGTTGATTTTGACAAAGCGAACAAAAGAATGGGTTTTCTTAAGATGTTCGTATTCAATCTGCGCGTTTAGTAATGAATATAGTTTCTTACAGAACGCACCAAACTGACGAAAATTATATTTCAAACTTAAGCGTGATGTAACTTATGTACACCAACCTTAAAATAGGACCAACATATTATGCTTCACCAGTGTTCGTACAAGTATTAGTATTGTGTAAGAAATATAACTTTTCATATATAAATTATTATTGTCTTACTATTTAAATAAAACCACCCACTGTTGTAATTTAGTTTCGTCCAATGGCTAGAAAAAGACACGGTTTCTACTCGCTAAGTTTTTTGAGACGGGGGGGGGGGATTCATATTTATTTATATACAAATAAATACACATTGGGTGTTATGATAGAATGGAGGACGACGAGTGATAGACCAACTTAAATGCTACTTCACACATAATATTAGCTGACGAACATAGATTCTGTTTCAAACTTTCCGGTGACAGATCAACAATAACGCTACTTAAAAGGTGAGCGTGACGAAACAATAAATTCGATGTTCGACTCCAACCTAAAAAACAGTGGCAAATACAACCAAATGCAATTAAATGTTTGACCGAAATTCAGCCCAAAAGCAATTTCAAATTTAAACGTGACAGATGAAATAAACTGCTATTTCTAAATTCAGAGAAAATAATCAACTAAAATGCTATTTAAAACGTCGGATTGACAGAACAAAGTAAATACCGTTTACAGATTATATATTTCAGACGGTAGAAAATACTTTTAAAACACAAGCGTGACAGACCAACAATAACGCTATTTATAAAATATGCATCGAAAAACACAGAAAGTCTATATTTCAAAGCTGAACGTCACATGCGAAAAATATTTTCAAACCTAAGACAGACGAATAATAATGCTATATCGAAAAAACTTAAACGTAGCAGACAAACAAAAATTATTTAAAACCTAGCGTGACATGAATTGATATACTTACGATGACTTAATTAACGTTTGCTTCCCTAAGGTGTTTCGTACAGGGTGGGCAAAAATAAGGGTCCTATTTTTAAAAATTCATAACTTTTTTATTTATTGATTTTTTAAATTTTTTTTTAGAATAAGTAAAGGACCCCTTTCCGAAGCAAGCATGAGCCGTATTAGCCCTAAGGAACGTACCCTCATTTAGAAAACATTATTTTTGCTTAAAAAACTCAAAACAGTGTAAAAAACAATACTTTAGTTTTTGTAAGTTTTAAGAAGTGTTTTTCGGCTAAAATTTGTTTTGTTTATTTAAAAAAATCTCGGAAGGGTCAGTCTACACACACATAAAGTTTGGTGAGTTTAACTTTTATTTTGTGGAAGTTATTCAAATTCAAGTTATTCAAATTTAAAGATAGGACCCTTATTTTGGCCCACCCTGTATATATATTTTTAATCACACAACATACATGATTAAATATTCCTCGGGTTTAGGGTTGAGTTAAGTTTAAAAGACAATCCATTAAAATAGCCTTAATTTTCAACTAACTTACCAAGTGATCTATCTCTTATTGTGTTTCCGTCTATAACCCTCTTCCTCTCTCATTGTATTTTGTGTGAACTGCGTTTCTTTACACCGTCTGTATCACCTATCCGTGATTATTTCTCTGTTTATTCATAGTCGAATATAATAAAGAATGGAAAGAATATAAAAATTGATATATTCAATCAAAACGAAAGGAAATAACACCGCATGTAGTGATACTATTTACGCTATAGTCAAGCTGGGAAAAGAGTAAGATAAAGGAAAATAGGGCATATAGCGAACAGAAAGAGTAATTTTGGATTCTTTCTTTTAATTTTAAAAATATTTAACTGTCTTTGCAAACTCACTGTTTCATAAAAGACGTAGAGAAGATTTTTGTAGGGACTGTTTTATCTCTTGGCAGACCCATCTCATTGGTATGAGTAGGCCATTCTCTCAGACTAAACATTATCTTCTTGTTAGAGATGAGTTTTGTTTATTGTCTGTCGCTGTTTCCTGATTTAAATAATCTAACCCGAACTGAATTGGTGTATCAACTAAAATTCAATTACAAACATATGCTATTTAGACCGACGTTAAATGAAACGTAAGCTTGGAAAATTAAAGACATAAGAGTATTTAGAGAAGAAAATAAATTATTTTTAAAATGTTCGTGTGATCGACCGATGAAAATGAAATTTAAAATTGTAACTCAGTAGAACAAATGAAATATTATTATAACTTTAACTTGGCTGTCAAAAGAAAATTCTGTTTCAAATTTTACCATGTCAGACTAATGAAAATGTAATTTAATAGTTCAACCTGAAAGAACAATGAAACTTACAGGTTACAGACAAACAAACCTGCTATTTCAAATAAAGCCTTCTAACAGACGAACATTCCATGTCAAACGTAAGCGTTACAACAAAAAAAGCGAATTCAAACATAAGCGTTATCAGTGAAAAACACCACATTAAAACGTAAGCATGATATACGACATAAACATTAGTTTGACAATAGACTTGGCAGACTGATGGAAGTATAACACGTAATGAATAATACTAAAAACAAAATAAAAAACTTTTTATTGCAAAATTGGTTCAATTCTGTCAGCATTTTTGGAGCCTGCAATTGACCAACAGACAATCATATAAACATACTTATAATATATAACATCTTCTTATGATACTATATGTGCGTACATTTAATAATATATATATATATATATATATATATATATATATATATATGACGAGTTCCGCAGCAGGGGCGTTGAACACTGTCAACAGTAATAACGATTCACCCTAAGTCCCCTGGTCAGTGTATCTTAATTTCAATCACTGTCTGTGCTGATTGCCGTTTGTCTCGTGATTCTAACCTGAATCTACGAACTGTGTTCGATCCCATGTGACTACCTGCAACTATCACCCATGCACTGATGAGGGTAACAAGCTCTAAACGATATCGTCTGTAGGTAAAAAACACTCAAATATTTCATTAAACACATATTATAAATATATATATACATATATATATATATATATATATATATATATATATACATAATGTGCTTACACAAAATAGACGATCTGAAACAGACAATTTAAAAAAAGCATGATGATAAATGACAAACTATTAAATCATCTGCACAAACAATAATCTGAAAAAAATCTAAAGATTGATGAAGGAGAACTACCATGCAGTTCTGGAAGAAATAGACACGACAAAATAAATCATTGTCCAAACACAATGTAGTTACACATACATAAACTATTCTTAAGTGCTTAAATACATACAGTGGAACACAGTGTTTATGCTAATGTGTCACCATATATATATATATATATATATATATATATATATATATATATATATATATATATATATATATATATAATGTGAAATAAGCCAAATTGAAAACTGGAGCGAACCAAAAACGAGAGATTTAACCGGTTTGTTCGTATTATCGAAAGTGTTCAGAAGACTTTCGTTAATACGAACGAAACCAGTCAAATCTCTCGTTTTTGTATTTCTCCAGCATTTTAATCTGTTTTCAGTTTGGCTTTTTCACACATTTTGTCTACACAGCATTTATATATGTATATATATATTACGTGTGTGTGGACGCGTATGTGCTTGTATACATATATTTAATTTATGATTTTTCTACTCTTTCCCCCTCATTGCCTGGGAAAACCTCCCACCGTACACACGCAAACCCCAAACACCGATGAAGACTGAAGGATCAGTCGAACATTTTGTTCTCCAT
>OY744524.1:143000530-143010530 GCA_963556195.1 Sepiola atlantica | reverse complement strand
TATAAAAACTTCAATCTCTCTTTTTTGTTTAGCCGTCTTTCTTTCGCTGGTCCTCATTATTTCCCTCCCTCCTTCAACCCTCTATTTCCCTTTTTCCTATATGATTCTTATCTTGTTTAAATGTTAAAAACTTATAATAAGGTAGTTCACGTAAATTCTTTGTACTTAATATGTATTTTATGTAACTGTGGATTTTCTTAAAGAAATATTCCATGTAAACAAACAAACATTTTGGCTGAAAGTTATTAATGATTCTTACATTGTATTTTTGATCCCGAAATAAAATTATATTTTATTTTTGCAAGACTTTAAACTTGAATTTGAATGCACTTACTTAATCGCTGGCGGCCATGTTGTAATTTCCAATAATTTTCTTTCGTAAAATAGTAGCAATAGTTTATTAGCGTTTGTCGCTTATTTAAAAAATAATACCAAAGAACTAAAAATTTAAAGGCGCGTCCCTGGCGCTAACAAACGTTAAATAAAATTAAAAGTTATTTCAAATTATTAGGTAATTAAATTAAAATATGACTCAGGATTTTCAAATTACTATAAAATATAATGAAAAATAACTGAAAACAGTCCCCCCTGATGAAATACGCCCCAATAGACCCCTAAGGGGTGGGTTTATAGATCTGTGAATACTCTCATACACTTACTCTGTGAATATTACATAAGAATACACTTTTATATGTTATGTATATTCTCTAACCTTGTTTTAAAAAACTAAATTGTGTTTTAAACATGAGTTATCATTCTTCCTTAGCTATCTTCTAACAAATAAATTTCATTATAAACCATGAATTGTTTTATGAACTTGAGGTATTACGTAATTAAATTACAATATGACCCAGCAATTTCACATTACTATAGAATATAATGAACAATAACTGAAAATCCCCCGCCTGATGAAATATGATCCAATGGACCCCTAACGGGTGGGTTTATAGATTCAGAAATACTCTCATCATCTTACTCTGTGAATTTTACATGAGAATACACTTTTATATGTTATGTAAAATTCATTGGCCCGACCCCTAACTTTTTTTTACTCTCTCCCAACCTTGAGAAATATTTAAAGTTAAAAAAAAAGAAAAAATTTGGCCCGACCCCTATAAAGTTAGGCACGACCCCTAAAATATTCCCCGACCCCTCAATCTCTCCAGCCCCCCTCTCAACTCGTTCTTCACTCTCCCCCAACCCTGAGAAATATTTTAAGTTAAAAAAAGAAAGAAAAAATTTGGCCCGACCGCTTAAAAGTTCGGCCCGACCCCTAAAATTTTCTCCGACTCCTCAATCTCTCCAGCCCCTCCCCCTAACTTTTTTTCACTCTCCCACAACCCTGAGAAATATTTTAAGTTCAATAAAAAGAAAAAGAAAAGAATTTGGCCCGAGCCCTGAAATTTTCCATGACGCCTCAATCTACCCAGCACCCCCACCCCACCTTTTTTTCACTCTCTCCACACACTGAGAAGTATTTTATGTTCAAAAAAAAAAAAAAAAATGTAGCCCGACCCCATGAAAATTTGGCCCGACCCCTAAAATTTTCCCCGACCCCTGAATCTCTCCAGGCTCCCGCAACTTTTTCTTTCAATCTCCCACTACCCTGATGAATATTTTAAGTTAAAAAAAAAGAAAGAAAACTGTTCCGACCTCTAAAAAATTTGGCCTGACCCCTAAAATTTTCCCTTACCCCCTAATCTCTCCAGCCACCCTACAACTGTGTTTTCACTCTCCCACAACTCTGAGAAATATTTTAAGTTCAAAAAAAAAAAAAAATTTGGCCCGACCCCTAAAAAATTTGGCCTGACCCCTAAAATATTCTCCGATCCCCTAATCTCTCCAGCCCCCCCCCCCCCCAACTTTTTTTTCACTCTCCCACAACCTTGAGAAATATTTTAAGCTCAAAAAAAGAAAAAAAATACTTGGCCCGACCCCTAATAAATTTGGCCTGACCCCTAAACTTTTCCCCGACCCCCTAATCTCCTCAGCCCCCCCCCCCAACTTTTTTTTCACTCTCCCACAACCCTGAGAAATATTTAAAGTTAAAAAAAGAAAAAAACAAATTTGGCCCGACCCCTAAAAAAAATTGGCCTGACCTCTGAAATTTTCCCCGACCCCCTCGTCTCTCCAGGCCCCCTAACTTTTATTTCACTCTCCGACTATCCTGAGAAATATTCTAAGTTCAAGGAAAAAAAAATTGGCCCGAAACACTAATATTTCTAGGAACCGTTATAATTAAGAAGCACCAACATTCGTTTGAAAATCAAGGAGACCTCCTGAGCACTACTGAAATCACTCTTACCGGTTGCCATGGGCGGATGTGATTGAGCAACCCCTGTTTCACTACACAATCTTAACGTAGCCTTTCTATGATGTTATTTATTTATCCGGACAGAAGTTATGCGATGACCTTATACAACCGGACACAATTTAGGAAAGACCGGGTATATACGGCAAGGGATTATGGGATGTTTTCAGTGACCCAGCATTTTTATCGGATTAGTACATAAATACATTAGATTATTTCCAAATTAATACTATTTAACATTGAAAAAAGTCTGAAAAATACGGGAAAAATGCTACCCTCTGTCGGAAACTGGTCCGGTTGACCCTCAGCAAGTGAATCGTTTTTTTGCGATTTTGAGATATTATGATCCCAGGATATGTACAGTGCTAAAAATATCAACTTTTTGACATGGTACCGCTTAGTTTTTGAGGAGTAGCTGTACATTACATAAATACATTAGATAATTTCCATATTAGCACTAATTAACATTGAAAAATAACTGAAAACGACCCCCCTGATAAAATCTGCCCCATGGACCCCTAAGGCGTGGGTTTATAGATTTGGGAATACGCCCATCAACTTACTCTGTGAATTTTACATGAGAATACACTTTTATATTGTATCTATATTCTCTAACATTGTTTTCTATAGGGCACACACACACATACAAACATACAGACATTCAATTTTATATAGAAGAAGATGTGTGTGCACGAACAGTTCTGTTAAGTGGTCGTAGTCATAGATGGTAGTAGTTGTAAAAATCTACTGAGCAATTAAATAATACAACTAGCAACACTCTGCAATCGGACGAACCATGTATTTTCCAGTACGTATAATGGAGGTGTTTCATTTTAACAACTTAGAGCTGTTTCAAACAACATACGTACGACAGAATTGCATCAATATCTCCCTATCATGAAAAATAGCCAGAAAACTTCTTGATTTGACTATCTAATTATATATATATATATATATATATATATATATATATATATATGTGTGTGTGTGTGTGGGGGGTGCGTGTGTGTGTGTCCCCGCTTGGAGGGGATATTGGCACTAACAGGTTTTATCATGCGCACAGAAAAGTTCAGAGAGATAGAATATCTGCCTGTCAGCTCGAGAGCGCCCCAAGCCATTATGTAGAAAAACAAAAAAACAACATATATAATACAAATGTTTTTAAAAATATTTATTTAAAAATATTGAAATATAACTTTACAACAGCGTTTGTTCTGTGGTCAAGTTGTTAGAACTGCCTACTCGCCGCACTTGAAGAGATATTATTTAGCGAAACAGTTTCTCTGTGGATTACTATATATATATATATATATATATATATATATATATATATATATATATGCACATATATACACAGATATATATATATATGTATATATATATATATATATATATATATATATATATATATATGTATATGTATATATATAAATGAAGTGTTTGAGTGCAAAAAACGATAAACATCATTTTCAAAATTAGGTAGCTATCACTACTAAAATTTTGTATTTCAACACCGAATTACATATCAAAAGTATGTTTTACCTAATATAATATCGGCAGGATTTTCTTTGGATATAATTAAAATAAGATTTAAGGCAAAATCTAGATTAAATGTATTTGTTCTGATATTGTTCAATGTCTAAATTGAGATAAATTGGATTTATCGCGTCTTGCATTCGAACACTTTTCATATATATATATATATATATATATATATATATATATATATATATATATATATATATATAGTAAGCTATGAAAATATATTAATGGCAATTTAACTACACAGAGGCTACCGCGTTTCAGCCCCGGGGGATTATTACAAAAAGCTGCTTCGGAGTGAAGAAATAGTGTATTCGATACATTTGCACATATTGTAAGATAATCTTATCAAATAAACAACAGCTTCACTCCTAAAAACTTATGTGAAATTTAGCCTACTGAATAGTATTTCATGATTAGTTTTTGTAATTTGTTTGGTTTGTTTACATCTGTAGCTTAATGTTTCTATATATTCTATCGCTATGTATCCTTATATTATATATATATATATATATATATATATATATATATATATATATATATATATATATATATATATATGTGTGTGTGTGTGTGTGTGTGTATATGTATATATTTATATATATATGTATATATATATTATTATATATACTTATATAATGCAAAATACATATTTCGCAAGTAAGCTACTCAGAAGAGTCCATGTTGTATTCCCGCATGAAAACATCACGCTAAATGAATTAGGTTAATTATTTGCTACGGTAATATAACTTGGACACTTCTGTGTAGTTTACTTGTCATAGATACATTTTCATGCTACTACAAAGCTGTGTGTGTGTCATAGTTTTAGTAAATACTAAACATAAATATACACAATACATAATATCTCTTTATTATATCATATGTGTATATTTATGCAATAGTAATATATATATATATATATATATATATATATATATATATATATAATATTATATAATACATTTAAATAGATAAAATAAGAAAATATATGAAATAATATATATATATATATAGAGAGAGAGAGAGGGGGAGAGAGAGATAGATATATAGAGAGAGATATTAGGACGAAAGAGATAGAGAAATGCCATCAATATAAAAAGAAGTTTCCATGTTCTAAATTCTTTGGCAGTAACCTGATTTTACATCCCGAGATGGAAACCATTTTATGTTTAATTAGGATGCAATAAGCCTTTTCCTCTGAGACGATAACGCCCTGCTTTTTAAGTAGAAACTCAATTTGTCAAAAACTTTACGAGACAGTTTCCAATTTGTAACTGACATTTGATGAAATGACTGGAAGTAATACTACAAATGCATTTGAAAAAATATTGGAGAATAAAAGAGAAAAAATATTGACATGATTGAACTTTTCACTTAGGATTACACCACGAACGATTGATAACTTAATTAAAGGAATTCGACTTTCAATTGTCTTATTTCTCAGGAGCATTATTATAGATATATAAGTAATAGTAATTCCTAATAGTATATCCTTCCTTTTTACATTTACACCATTTATTATTTTTTTATACCTTTTCCCGTCAAGACATTTTACTTTTCAACAGCTTTGTAAGGGAGTAATCAGACGCATTTAATATGACGAAAAAATAATATATATATATATATATATATATATATATATATATATATATATATATATATATATATATATTATTTGGATAATCTGTAAATGTGGGAGATCAATCATCCAAAATCTCACGTTTAGAACTGCAATATGTAAAATAAATTAGACAAGAAAAATACAAAAACATATAACCACACACGTATTATATAAAACACTTGGGAAATAAAAGTTAACTAATTTGAGACATGTACACGAAACACTCACACACACAAAATGAAAAAATAAAAATTACACGAAAAAAACATTAACTGTTTTCAACTATGAAGTAATTCGATTAAACATCAGGAATTGTGATAGAGATCGATCAGAAATTTCTCCAAGGATTTTTGAAGTTGGACATTTTCGAATATAAAATAAAAGTTCCTGAATAAATTACTTCTTAAGAAATTAATTTTAACTAATTAAAATGTTAAACATCGAAATAAAAGAATTGGTAAAAACAATCAAACCTAAATCTAAAAAAGTTACACCACAGAAAAGTTTTAATAAATATTATTTTTTAAATTATTTTTTCGTCTTATGTGGAGATATATGTGTGCAGGTTGGCCCATGATCAATCGTTAATGAAGAAACACATATTTCATGATTTAGCGAGTATATATTTTTATGTAACGCCAAAATCACTGTATGTAGCGTTGTATGTAGATTATTTGGCTGATGCTCTTCCTCTACAAAAATAGCGCGATTTTAATCTGTCTTTCAATCGGTCACACTTACGCATTTTCCTGAAAATCATAATACATTCAAAACTATTCAGTCAAGCTTTACGCATTTTAGTATAAAAAAGTGGATTTCCTTTCGTCTGTCACGCTCTAGGTTGAAATAGGATTTGCATCGCTAAACCTCCTGATTGCATGAACGTTCTGTTATTTATTTCGTATTTCTCTCCCTATCTCTTCCTCTTTCTTTTCTTTCTTTTGACATCGCCGCTAGTGATTAAAGCATCTCCTGACAATTACACTTCAAACTATTTAATAAGTTTACATACCTTCGTAATTCACGACTTAAATACGCGAAAAGACGCTAATAAAATAAAACTTGTGAATACTATGATATATGTTAGACTGATGAAAATAAACAGCAATAAAATTTATGATTTTACATCCTCAATTACGGTTTCCACTAAGGACATACGCAGTTATATTGTATATAAAACACAAATTCCCCATCCGAAACACACACAACCGGAAAGTGTGTGTTTATTTTTCTGGTTTCTGTATTCCATAAATATCGTCGGATCTGCATAAGCAGCACATAATCTAATTTACACAGATGCGGGTAAGCAAATATAATTATATATATATATATATATATATATATATATATATATATATATATATATATATATATATAAAATAAAGTGGTGTACTAAAAGCGAACTTTTAGGAAAAGTAAAACCTATTGTGAAGAGTATACAGCTCAATATCCAGGATAGAGCAGGTAGAATGAAGAAGAATGGAAAGGAATTAGAGAAGCAAAAGCCAAATCATAATTCAATTCAATTGCTCTGAGCAATTGAATTGAATTATGATTTGGCTTTTGCTTCTCTAATTCCTTTCCATTCTTCTTCATATATATATATATATATATATATATATATATATATATATATATATATATATATATATATATATATATATATGACAAATTATATTTATACAGATATGTACAAACTCTGCGACATTGAAATGCTGATTGTTTTTATCAACAGCTGTTAGAAACTGAGATCTCATCATACAGTATTAAAATCCGATCCTTACTTCAAATCATATTTCTTCCCAAATTTGATCCGAGGTAAGGAACAGATTTTAATTCACCTGATGAGATCTTAGTTTCTAACAGTTGTTGATGTATATATATATATATATGTATATATATATATATATATATATATATATATATATATATATATATATATATATGTATATATATGTATATATATATATATATTAGACCTCTTCAACATTGACCTTTTTCTTCAAACATATGGAAACTGCTATTATTCCCATTCTCCAAGGTCTAAATCAGCTAAATATACCAGTTATTGTGATCTTGGACCTTGGCTATGCCTGCCTCAAGAGCCATGTCATTTTATTGTTGACGTTTTCCAAAAACGCTGCAAAATATGGGATATTATGTCCTTATTTTAATTGTAGCTTTCCAGAGGTTGATGCTATAGCATTGAAAGTGGTACCAAATGAAAGCTAATAAAATTTTCTTGCATATGGTAGTAAGCACAATAAAACACATGAACCCCTGTGTAAATTTGAACTAATTTTAATGCACAAACAGCTGCGACACTACCGAAAATCAGTTTGGTAGTATGATAGTACTGCACTGACACATATATTGCATAAGAAACTGTCAGATAGGATGTTACTAATACATGTATTATCACTTGTTCAATGTGGCTTTTTTGAAACTGTCAAATTATTTCCTGTGGTACTCCACAACTTGTAGTAAGCAGCTTCTTTGCTCTGGGTCACTTGTGATCTGAGTTGCAAAGTTACTCATTAGTTTCACACCTCTCTCAGCAACATCATTGGTCACTTTCACTGACCTCACAAACTTCTGTGAATTCCTGTAGCTGTCATTGTCTTCCCAGGTGTCAGCAGGAGTAGTGAGCCAGTCACATTTCACTCGAAGAGCATCAAACAGAAAGTGAGACTCTGGCCCTACCAGGTCTGTGAGAACTGTAGCTGCATTGATGACAGGAAACACTTGCTTGCCTTTCCTGTAACTCTCAGGTTTCTCTGTTTCTGACAGCTACTGCGAGCCTCTCTTTTGCAGACTTGGTCATGCTGGCATGTGAACTGAACAAGGTGAATGGCACTAATTCCTGGGTCAGATACCAGCGGTGGTTGTTCATTTTCGTGAGAACAGAGGTTGCCAGTTCATAGTCATACTGCTTGTATTGCAGCATGTTCTTCATAAGCTGGAGGTCATGGATAGGTGCATCAGCTGCAGATGTGGTGGTCACCCAGTGGCTGGTGTAGAATAAGGTCAGGAACTTGTTCATCCTCTCCAGCTTGAAGATAGTGTCCGTGTTGTATTTTAGTTCCTTGGAAAACATGAGCATCTTCATACAGTAAATGTTCCTGGCCATCCAGCGGGCTTGGTGAATGGCACCTGGCTTGGCCCAGTGGATACCTCGAGGAGGTTCCTCACCAAGCAGGATCAGGCACAGCTCTGCCACCTCTCTGTAATCTGCCCTCGGACTTGCTTCCTCAAGGAAATTGCTTAAGACTGCAATTGTGCTTGTCTTCTTCTGTTTCAAGTTTTGTTCAACTAGGCCCAGAACTCTTGGGCAGTCCTTAACCAACTTGTCCCACTTCTCTTTCACATTGCTGAACATTGGGTTTTCTGGACTCTTGACCTTGCTGAACACAGCCTCCCATACACTTCCAATTATTACCTCTGATATGTGATGGCGACAGGCGAAGTAGAATACCTTTTTGCCTAGTTTTTCTTCAATAAGCTTCGCTGTAACCTTGTTGATGCCACTATTGCTTGCTGTGGTATCAAATACCAAGCCTACAATGTTGTTTGTGAGACCCCATGCTTCTATCAGTTCCAATGTAGCATTACACTGTTGGATTCCTGTGGAACTTTCTATGAAGGGCACGCCAATCAGCTTCCCTTCTTCATACTGTGGAGTACCAGAGACGAGCACTGCAAGACTTTCCACTGGGTATCTTTCACCAAGAAAATCCCGTAGAAGTTTTCCATCCCAGTGTAGTGTGCAGTAATCTGGCGGACTTTCCTTGAAGTTATTCATGTAACTTTGGCACAAGTTATGACGAGTGTTTATCCTATTTCGTCTTGTAGTAGAGGCTGATATAACAAAGTCATCAAGATCTGCGCCTCCTGCCTTCAACACTGCAGACACCATGGTCGTAGTCTGGTTGTCAGAGAGTGTCAACCAATCTGCAGTGCTACAAATCTCTTCACTGGTCATAACTGAGTGTGGAAAGTGTAAGGTTATCGTACTTGGTTTTGATGAACAGCTTGGTGTTGTCTCAGTGTATTCTGAACCCTCACTAGTACCAGAGCCTTGACTGTTCTCTGGGTCTTCATCACTTGAAATTTTCCCAACTTCTGCTGCTGCAGCAGTCACTGATGATAACATTCTCTCTTCTCTTTCTTCTCGGAAGCTTTTCTCTCTAGACTTCTTCTCAAACACCTTATCATGACCTGACATGTGTGCCAGGCGAGTTGTCTGTTGGTCCAAGTAGAAATTGACGTCCTCTTCCTTGATCTCCTTTGTGAGCAGCCTGTTGCTTCTTATCTCCTCCACAACATCGCTTGCTCCAATATCAAATAACTTGTCTAAGTCCTTCAGAAAGTTAGCTCGTTTCTCCTCCTCTGGTTTGTTATTTCTTCCCTTGTTTTTAACAATTTTCCTGTACTTTCCATGGAGGATCATAAAACGGTTGACTGCATTTGGTCTAGTTAGTGTTTTAATCCTTGCCATATCCCAGAATGGCAAAACGACATCCACT
>OY744524.1:142988030-142995530 GCA_963556195.1 Sepiola atlantica | reverse complement strand
ACCTTTGTGTCGGAAAATATCTCCGTCAACATATATAGATGACATATTAATGATACATAAAACGTAGATGTTTTTTTCCGTAACTGTTTACTCTTAAATACATAATTTTTTGTCATTTATAACTGTGAAAAACCGATAAGATGGGGTGTTATAAGAACTGGAATTTGTTCTAAAGATTTTAGAAGCATATGCTCGATGCGTTGTGAAATAAAAACAAGTCTTCTCTCTAAAATTTGATCAGAGAAAATTAGACATTTTCAAAATTGAATGTGTTGTCCCAAGCATTCTAGCTTCGGGCTGTAATTATTAGAGTAATGGGTGAAGTTGTCCCGCAGAGCGACCAGGTTGCCCTTCCCCACTATATAGCCTCTGGATGTAAACCTAAAACGAAATGTACGATATTGTCTACCGAAGAGCACATACGTGTTTCACGTTTTAGCTACAGGCGCTAAATAAGCGAAGTTAGAAACTAAAATGGCTAAGTTTCTGTTGTAGTTTGCAGAATCTTTTGACTTCCCCTGAAAAACCTTGTATAATGAATATTTTCATGAATTATTGATTTATTCACACTATAGTAAACATTGTAAATTCGTATAATAAACACAACTTTTTTAGTTTGTAGTCGAAGGCGTGCGTATTCACCCGACATACCGCATCATATACCCCAAGTTTGACTAATAAATTCATTATCTTTCACTTAAAGTCACCTAGTTGGCATAAGTTAAAGAGTGCAAGAACAGGATGGCCCCAAAATTATCAGAGTAATTAGCTGTAAGATAAAAGTAGTTTTAATACTTATTAATATTACTACAAATTCTGTTCAAATGTAGCCACTTAGGTAACTAAAATAATAAATAATGGATTAACGTTAAATCTAAGTTGATGGCACTGGTAAAGACGGGATATTATAAAGATGAGAGTATTCAAACTGCGCTTTTAGCGATGGACCGATAGCTTGAATCTCTAATAAGATGTGTACACACATCTATAACTCTATATTTATATGAAGTTAGGTGTATTGGCATAGTTGTATATATTTGTATGTGCAGGAGTCAATCCGAAACTAATAAACCGATCCTTATAAATTTGCGAAAACAGATGCTAAGCGCAACGGTAGGTAATGTGTGATATATTTAGTTTTATTTAGTTTTTGCAGAACGGCGAATAGGGGGTACAAGTTTGGAAAGGGAAATTCAGATACCTCCGATATTTGTAAAATTTGAACACTAGATATAAAACATAATGAATAAAAATTCCAACATTTGAAAAAGTTTTTATGGGGTCGGGGCATAATAGGAAAATTTGAATCTTTTACAACGAAAGCTTGCAAAAAATAAAATTCAATAAATGATTTCATGTGTTGTTTTTTTAATAATTTAATTCAAATACATTTTCATGTGTGCTTCAAAGATGTTCTCAATGTCCTTATTCAAAACGCGCCAACCAGCGCTAAACACTAACCGGACTTCACTTTAAACTAACGTCCCTTGCAACTTGACGTATTTTTCTGACTCTACCGTGATTCGACCCTTTGGTGTTAATAATATAAAAATGAAGAGAAAAAACGAAAAGATAACTATAGGACAGTGTCGCCTGACAAAGTAGTTTTACAACGAAAGCTTGCAAAATAAATACAAAAATATAAATACATGATTTTATCATTTAAATGTCACCATGCGTTTGTTTTTAAAGAAACTTCATTTAAATATGTGTCTATATTCATGCAAACATTGTTAAAAATAACAGAATTCGTTTGTTTAATTATACCTTTTTATTTTCTCAATGTTTGTAATGGTCATTTCTGTATTCAAATCAAAAAATATTAATGAATATTCTATAGATATCACGAACGTTTTCAATTCTTCGTTGAATCGTACTCAGATGTCAAAATAAAATGGAAAACAAAATAGAAAATGACGAGATTTTAAAAAACTTAATGCGATGTAATAATTAGATGCTACTCCTGCGTCGCTGAATTAAAATTGTCAGTATGTTTCTTGGAACAATGCGAAAACGTTATTTTACGTGGCGTGTGTCCGCCGTCCTTTTAAAATTCTCTTATTTTTCCATCTTCTTTGTTCATTTGCTTTTGACACATGTAGATGATTCGACGAAGAATCGAGAACGTTGGTGATAGCTATAGAAACATTTATTAATTTTTAAAATTTTAATACAAAAAAGACCAGTGGAAAAATTTAAAAAATAAATAAAATGGTATAATAAAACGGACGAATTCTGTTATTTTTGACAATGTTTGCATAAATGATGAAATGCTGCTTAAATACACAATATATATATATATATATATATATATATATATATATATATATAGATGTAGATACTTATATATATACACATATATGAATATATATATACATATATATGCATATATATATATAGAGAGAGATATATAGATATAAATATATATGTATATATATATATATATATATATATATATATATATATATATATATATACACACATATATGTATATATACAGGGTGTTTCAAAAGTCTTGGGAACATAACGATTTTTAATAACTCAAAAACTATTAGGAGTTGAAAAATGAAATTGGTACCGTTGGAAAGGTTAAAGTAACAAGTTTTGTGGGGAATCTTCAAAGTTGCTCAATATGAGCACCATTCGTCACACGGCAGACATCTAGTCGATAGTCCATTTCCTGCCAAACGCGTTCCAGCATCTTGACGTCAATGGTTCTCACAAATGCCGTTACTCGAGCCTTTAGTTCGTCAATATCTCTTGGAAGGGGCGACACATAGACTTGTTGCTTGACAAAGCCCCAAAGGAAAAAGTCACACGGGGTAAGATCTGGAGACCTAGGAGGCCAGGGCATGAGAACGTCATCAGCTCGCCCAGATCTCCCAATCCATCTACCAGGCAGCCTTGTGTTAAGAAACTGCCTTACTCTAAGACTCCAGTGTGGTGGTGCACTATCTTGTTGAGAAATGAAGTCATCAGATTCTGCTTGTTCCAACTGAGCCATTAACCAGTCTTCAAGCATGTTGAGATAGGATTCACCAGTGATAGTTGCCTCTTCAAAGAAGAACGGTCCATAGACACCTTTCTTGGAAATTGCACAAAACACGTTCACTTTTGGCGAATCTCGCTCGTGCTCAAGAAGTTCATGAGGATTCTCAGTACCCCATATGCGAGTGTTATGCTCGTTAACTTTGCCATTCAGATGGAAGGTCGCCTCATCGCTAAAAACAAGCCGGTCATCAAAGCCGTTATCTTCCAACTTCTCTTGCATTGCAATGCAAAAGTCACAGCGAAGTGGCTTATCAGTGTCCTTTAAATTTTGGACCAACTTGAGCTTGTAAGGTACCATTTGCAGTCGTTTCCTTAAGACACGCCAGACAGTTGCTGGAGCAAGCTGAAGTTCCCTGCTTGTTCTTCTCACTGATTTACGGGGGCTCCGCTGAAAGGCTGTCCGAACTTGCTCAACTGCATCTTCTGAAGTTGAAGGGTGACCTGTTCGCTTACTTGGGCATAAACACCCATCTTTCACAAATTTAGCATGCCATCTGACAATGGATTTCCTTTCAGGGGCTTCTTTTTAAAATTTCCTGCGAAATGCACGCTGAACACATGTCCGCGATTCAGTCTTTGCAAATTGGAGGACGCAAAATGCCTTGTCTTGTTTAGAGAACGCCATTACTGCACCTGGAAAGATAACACGAAAATAATTAGTATGACCAAAAACTTGATTAAGCAAGCTTTAAAATGGCACCAGTTTCATTTTTCTACCTGGAATAGTTCATGAGATATACGCATTTGTAATGTTCCCAAGACTTTTGAAACACCCTGTATATACATATATATGTATATATATACATATATATGTATATAGATATATACATACATATATGTATATATATACTGGAAGTTGAAGCGGAATTACTATATCGTAGTAGCAGATGTATGTAAGTAGTTATATAATTACTAATAACCAATGACAACAGTAGACTGGGCGGGGAATGCCCACGTATCAAACAAAACCAATGAGGCGAACACTGTGGAATTATATCGAAGAATATTCTTATTTACCGCAGTGACCAGCTTCTATCGAGCATAGTGTAAGATTATAGGTTTGAACAATTACAACATTAATCTGTCTAGACTTTGTGTTATAACCTGTTGACAGCGTTGTGTAAGGAGGTAGGTTGAAGCATAGGTTGTGATAACTTTACTTATATATGAATTATAAGTAACGTCGTCATTTTATGACAAAATGTATAATACGCTTCCTAAGTGAAGTTTGTCGTTCGTGAATTAAGATTTAATCAAATTTGGCATAAATTCTAAAGTCTGTAACTCCTATCTTTTTCCTGCATTGTATCGACCTTGTCTTTTATTTTGGCAACTCCTAACAATTCATAGACTACACGTTGCGTTACTAATGCTCACTCGGGCAGTCATTGTATGTTACCAGCCAACGCTGCGTGATTGATTAATCGTCTCAAAAGAATGGACGAGAAAAGGCCAGAAACCGACGTTTTAACATTGGTGGAACCCCTACCGCCAATGCAGGCTGTGTAAAACTTTCTATTTGTTATATTGGCAGACAGGATATACGTTTGACGTTTGACTCCAGTGTTAGACTAAGTTCATGAAACAGTCAACTGGGAGCGAACACAGAACCGTGCTTTATGAGAATACTATTACAGACGCATAGCCAACATTTCCGATGTGTCAACATTCACATATCTTGCTCAGAAGTTTTTTTTACTAGGCGCCGCAAAATACCTAGCCGTCTTCAGATGAAATGTGGAAAGATTTCTTAGAATATATGAATAGCGCGTTTTCATCAAATGTCTGTAGAGGAATAAGTAGATAAAAAAAATTACATTTGAATTATTTTTAACTTCGTTCACACCAAACATGGCAAGTTCCCACTTTAGACGTAAGGGGCTACTGAGAATTAGGTCAAAGTTTGAAGGATCATCTTAAATTGGAAGCTATGCAGCAAGATGATTGTTCACATTAGTTTTAACTTTCTGAATGTCGATACAGTCGTGGAAACAGGGAACAGGGAGGGGGTTCCAAAAGCCGAGGGCTCGAGGAAAGAAGGTGTTAGAGTAGAAGGCTCTCCGGCATCTGATGATTTCCACAGTGAATTGATGACATTAAACTGTTGCTTGGTGGATCGTGAGGGATCTATTAGATTAGCGACTCTTTTCTTGATCTTGACTAAGAGGAAGAGACTAGTGGATGGTTCATCAGCCCAGATGTGACAACAATACTCCATGCATGGGCGGATAGTTGCTTTGTAGAGATATAGGATACTGTCAGGTGTGAGAAGATTTCTAGCATGGTAGAGAGAGCCCACGTTTATGTCCAACAGCCTTGCCAATGTCTTCTATGTATTTGTTTTAATTCAGGTTACCCGTGAATGTTATGCCGAGGTGTTTGAACGTTGGACTCTGAGGTAGAGTGTTAGTTGCCATGGAAATCGGTGGTTTAAAATGTTTCTTGTAGTTGGTTTAATAATAATAATAATAATAATAATAATAATAATAATAATAATAATAATCATAATCATAATAATTATAATAATAATAATAATCTGATTTTCAACGGATATCCCAAAAAACGGAAAGTATTGGAAATTCCAGGAGATTTGTTGTCATTCGACATGTTGTATTTACTAATGAACAATCACTAACAATTACTCGTGTGATAACTTCTAGTCGGTGCATAAGCAACAACAACCGAACAAAAATAATCTTTTTGATTCGGATCTTGTTTCATAGATTACTAATTACCACTTTCCAGTATGACTTTGTTTTTTTTTATTTTGATCATGTTATATTTAAAATGCGTCTTCTTTGGTTAATTTTTCTGTGCAACGGTCTTGCACGCTTCATTTGGAAGTGGCATCTTAAACGCAATGCGCGCAGATTGAATAGACACATCTTATTTTAGATGTGTCACAGCATCTGTCTACAAAGATATGTCCGTGTGGCGGACCTTAATTTAAAACATAATATAAACGCATTAATTTAATGTAGGCATATTTTTTAAATGAGTCAACTTGTCTCTAAAAAGGCACTGTATGTTGTTCAGTCTGTCATGATTGAGGTTAAAATAAAACTTCCACCGCTAAACACGCAGATTAAGTGGACGCATTTTAACATATATTGTTTATTAGTCGGTTTTTGCATACACAAGTTTTGAAATGTTCAGTAACTGAATCATCTAAAGCCGAAAGTGCATGCCACCATGCCTAGGCGTGTTTCTCACTTTCTGCAACCATCATCCCTCTATATTTCTTTGCTGAATGTACAGACCACCGTAATCAAATGGTGGACACACATTATGTGACTAATTACACTACCCACTATGTAATGAAGTTATGTGATACCAAACCTCAGTAATGCTCGACTTGTCTAAGATGTTAACGCGCTACGCCCCCAAGTTAAATTTACGCGACGTCATAGAAATGTTAGTTTATGCTGGGTGTCGTACATTCCAATCTTCAAATCCTAATAAGTAATTTGTTTGAATCAACTAATTATCTCTGTACTTTTCTAAACTTCATTGTACACTTTAGTATTCAGTTATAACAAGATAATATAGACATTATTTGTATTCACTATTCCATGTCATCGCTAAATTTTATAATTAAGAACACTAAACTATAATTTGTGCAAGCGTTAAATAGCATTTCCATCGTTGAATGCACAGATTAAATATACGCATGCTATCTCTGCATGTCTGTCTGTTATTCACAAGTTTAAACGCAATTTTCTTCGAAAAACGAAAAAAAAAACGATATGTCTTTAAAATGCCTCTTCTTGTTACTCGATGTTATTACGTAACAGTCAAACACACCCACAAGCCTCTAACGTTTTCTAAGTGTTTTATCTTTGTGAAGTGACAAAATTTAATTACTTGTTCATGCATTGAAGATTTCAACGTTTTGTTCCATGTCTTAAAGAATTAGCTTGCCATTTATATTATTGAAATGTATCACCCTGTTAGGCATGGCATAGTAATATTATAAATAACAGCAGGTCATCATAGAAGTATTATTTCCTTTCAGGATGAACAAAATAAACTACATGTTCTACAATGTAATACAACAAAAATATTTTACATACAATTAGAATAATTCTTTGTTACGTTAAATGTAATGTACTAAGTAAGTAACGAGTGTATAATGTAATAACACCTGCGCATTAGATTAATAAATTCAAAATCCAGGATATTCTAACGAAAAGTTTGTTACATTTACCCACTTTGTAACTTCTCTTTGTTGATGTGTACCTTCTATCATACTAACACATGGTATACACCTGATTAACCTCATTCCCCTGAAGATGGGCCCGGATTTGTCTGAAAGTACTTGAGAAACAAATCTAAACTATGGCAAATTCATCAGCCAATTACCCTCCGAAACTAAGATCCGGATTCGGACTATTGAAAGGATATACCAAAGGATATCAAGACATGAGGTGTCTCTTATATTCAACAATA
>OY744524.1:142903030-142983030 GCA_963556195.1 Sepiola atlantica | reverse complement strand
GTCGAGGAGAATGAGAAGACCGAGGAGGGACAGCACAAACCAGACCTACACTAGAAGTACAGAGACTGCTGGGACCTTGGGGAGGCTTATTGCCTACCAAATCCCAGAGAAGACCAATAGTCCTTACCAGCGAGAAATCAATGGTAAGAGGATGTTGCGATACCGCAACGTTATCGAAAAGAGGTGAAGAATACTGGAAATCTGGGGAGGCTTGTTGTCACTCAGACTCCAGGAAATACCGCTGGTTGTTGTCGGTGACAATCACTGACGATGATCTGTGTGAGAACTCCTAGTGAGTACACATAATAATAATAATAATAATAATAATAATAATAATAATAATAATAATAATAATAATAATAATAATAATAATAATAATAAACGGAGAATTTTATTGCAAAAAATTAAATAAACCCAAGAGTTAGTAAAAAGATAGTATCGGAATAATTAATGTTAGTTAGTATTGATTGTAACCGAGGTTTAAATTATCTATATGTGGTCATGTCAGACTGACAAAGCTTTGGGGAAACGAATCTGTTTCCCACGTATTAGTAATAAACAGTGATTTTAAGGTCAAAGGAAAAAAGATTTAGGGTCAATAAATATCAGAATGCAGAATGACAAGTCGAGTAGCGCTCATGTGGCTTGTTGATGTCGAGACAAAGACACGATAGTTTGGACAGTCTGCCATGGAGTTTGGGGCAAGTAAGCGTCTCACAATGAACTGAACCTTAAAGTTAAGTCTCAGATGAAACGTAGAAAGCAGATCCCTCTGTATGTTAGTGTGGCTGTCTTTCCGTCTAGTATAAAATGTCTTCCACTTAAGAAGCAATAAAGTAATCAGTAATACGTAAGATATTAAAATAACGCAGAAGTATAAGATCGATACGGTCTTTCTTCTCGACGTGACTTAATACAGAGAAGATCAATAAACACATATTTAAACATTTCAACAATGAAAATATGTGTTCAAAGATACCGCATCGTTAGCGAAAAGAGGTGAAGAATACTGGAAATCTGGGGAGGCTTGTTGTCACTCAGACTCCAGGAAATACCGCTGGTTGCTGTCGGTGA
Organism: Sepiola atlantica; assembly: GCA_963556195.1. NCBI lineage: Eukaryota > Metazoa > Mollusca > Cephalopoda > Sepiida > Sepiolidae > Sepiola > Sepiola atlantica. The sequence goes on along the minus strand of OY744524.1, from coordinate 142,981,956 downwards.
GCAGTCACTGACGATGATCTGTGTGAGAACTCATAGTGAGTACATGCTAATCTATTAATAATGGAGTTTATGTATCTGTCTGTCTGTCTGTCTGTCTGAAGCCGAAACTCCAGTATGACTAGTTTACTGAAACTAATCTTTTTGAAATTCTTTATATACTGTCATCAAAAGTCGTTCAGACACCAGATGGGTGTTGCCATTAACATAAGTCATTCCTTTAAACCTTCAATTAAATTCATATTTACAAATATACACTTATAACTGCTATTATCCAATTTACATATGTATTTACAATATTTTCCGATAAGGTTATATTAATAAACATTATTCATACAATTAATTAAAGCCATTTTCATCATAACCGGCGTGTTTTCTAAACCATTTCAACGCGAGTACTGTTAAAATTGCAAAGTCATTAGCTGTTTAATAAGTGGTGTCCTCCCTCCCTCCGGTACTTACATATGGCGATCTGATTAAGCAGCCGATTAGCTGTTTAATCAGTGGTGTCATCCCCCCCTCCGGTAATTAAATATGTCGATCTGATTAAGCAGCCGATTGGCTGTTTAATCAGTGGTGTCCTCCCTCCCCCCGGTAATTAAATATGGCGATCTGATTAAGCAGCCGACGTTAATGTGGGACGTTAAATATGGAAGCAACTACGCTCGCAAGCACCGTGCTCAGTTTTCCATTTTTAAAACCGTCCTAAGTTTGTTTATTCTTAGCCATTATGTTTTAAAACACAAATTTATTAAATCAAATTGTTTAATTAAAATAATAATTGATTTAAAAATTACTCTATAAAAACGCGCGCGCGCATGCACACACGCACACGCACACGCACACACACACAGTTCAGGTAAACTTTTTCTTTCCGAGAATTAAAAAACTTTTCGTGTTTACTGTATTTGATTTCTTAATACTTTCATATCCAATATTATCAATTCTCCGTTTATTATTATTATTATTATTATTATTATTATTATGATTATTATTATTATTATTATTGAAAGATAGTCAAAGAGCAAGTGTAACGATACACGTTACATGTCTACAGCACCAGATCAACATATGTGACATGGCCGCATCTACATCTTTACGGCACATCCACTTTTTTAACGATACGTTCTTTACAACTCTACATGAACCTTAAACCTTTTATATAAACCTTAAACCTTCGTTGCGATACGCCTTTTACATTACAATACGTATCTTCACGTATCATTTTAATCTATACGTTTCGTAACCACAGTTTTAAATCTTCACGTATCAATTTACGGCCTTTCAGGCCTTTTTAAAATCACGAATCTGTTCACGGCATCTCAAGCCTTTTTCAATTACGGCCTTTGTTCATTTATACGTACGATAATCGTTTACAGATCTTATTTTTCAAATAACGAATGTTCCATTGCGACACGTCTCTTTAAGCTCTCGGCATCAAATAACATAATGTTCACATATAACTTTTATAAATCTTATTCCACATATAAAAACGTACTGTTCACAGTCTCGAAAGAGTTCTTTTACCATTTATAAACGCTTGAGTTCAACTTATATCAAATCACGGAAAGTTCATTATACATTTCTTAAAGTTCCTAAAAAGTTCTTCTCAAATAAATCTCAAGGTTTACCTTATCTTCTGTTCTCTTCTTTGGCCTGTGATTCGTCTAGTCTTCGCTGGCTGTGTCGTCTTGATCGAAGGAAGAGGTCTGTCTCAGACAGAATGAACACACGAGACACGAATTTTTTAAAGGGAAATTTCACACAAGTTTCTTTATTCTCACACAAGTTTCTTTTTTCTTAGTTCGTTTGCTGTCAAGGGGATTCCGGTTTCGACTTTCTCATACTTCGGCTATTTTCTGGTTCCTTTTGGGATATTTTCTGCCCTCCCAAAACGGGGCCTTACCAGTTTGCCGGCTACATGCTCGCACCCGGTCTGAACGGTATCGCCTCTAAGCTCAGACTGATTCTAAAAAGCTAAGTTCTTGTTCTCCGTGGTGACGTAATCATCATTCCCACGCACGAGATGGGGACAAAAACGACTCACTCTGATCTCTGACTCAAAGGTCACGTCAGGTGTCTAAATTTATTATGACTATTCTTGGATCAAACTCTTCTCTGAACTCACTTCTGAGTCCAGAAACAAAACCTATTTTTCAATAACAAAATTAGCTATTTGATACTAGTTAACCTACTGTGCCTTGCATAATGGGGCCCTACAGTACTGTAACACAAGGACTAAGAGGCTAGATAAAAGTACGTTGTTAATAACACATTTTCTTTATTTATATGTTTGTTGTGTGTATTCTCTTCATCAAACGTCCAATGGAGGATATTATGAGAGAAATTCAGATCCTTTTGGCCGAGTTCCTTCTTGTATTAGTTCTGGTATTTACATACATGTGGATGTAACTAAAATGATTTTTCATTAGTCTGTTTTGGTAAAAAAAAGGATGAATAATACAAATGAAAAGAACAATTAAGATGTTAACGGTTTGGTATCAATTTAGTTTAATGTGTTGGAAAAATTAATTGAATGAAGCCTTTTTGAAAAGATCTTGAATTTATAGCATGAGTAAATGTATGTGGTGCAAGAACAATTTTAGGAATTAACATGCTTTTTGAAAGAAATTCGGAATATTTATTAAATTATTATATACTATTTTTAACTTTAGTATTGTAAAAGGTATTGTGGTATTTCAACAACTGTTGAATTTTTTTAAAGTTTAAATATTATATATATATGTATATCTATATATGTATACCTATATCTATCTATCTATCTATCTATCTATCTATCTATCTATATACATATATATATATATTTATATATATATATATATATATATATATATATATATATATATGTAAGTACTGTATGGTAGGGCAGGAAAAACCAGCAGAGTGCTCGATTAATTAAGAAATCCGAGATTTCGGAGGATTAAGCGCGTAAATATTTATTTATAAAATACAGAAATTCAATGTAACATCAGTACCGTCGGTTTCAAAGCGGGAGGTTGATCCCGATTATCGTCAGCTGATAAACATATTCAGGAATGGTGGGACTTATTCGGTCACGTCTGGGATCACGTAGGACGTGATTTGTGTAAAATGGGGGGGGGGTTTACATATGTGTGCATGAGGGGTTAAATTTAGATTCTAATATTTAAATTGTTAATGTATATAGAATTGTTATTAATTAAAATAAAGCAGAAGAAAAAGTTTTTTTGTAATATATATAAAAACTAAAAGGTGTAAGAAATTCTGTAGGGTAGGGGTCGGGGTTTGGGGGCCAGGAAGTATAGGGGAAAGACGAAGTAGAGATGCAGGGTAAGACACCGAGGGGAGGGAGGAGAGAAGGGAGGGTCTAGGTGTGGTAAACATTGATAGCCGTTGGTTCTAAGGCTCGGCACCGCCGCTAACTTTTCGACCCAATATATATATATATATATATATATATATATATATATATATATATATATATATATATATATATATATATATATATATATATATATATATGTTTATAAATGACATGCAATAATTTGACCTAATTTATTAACTATTCCGAAAATTGAAAAAATAAAAAGTCTTATCAAGCAAACACACCCTCCGTGGTATTTAATAATGAAACGGGGGAGCCTCTGTGTAGCTCAATTGTCATAAATATGTATTCATTACTTACTATATATATATATATATATATATATATAGTTTTCAGGTTCGATTATTTTCGATAGGAATTCGAATCAGAGAGCTCTATGTCCGTTCAAACAGAGCATGAATACGTTATGAGGTTGAAAAAGACTAGATATACGTCCGGATTGTACACATTATAAGTTATTTCGACCGTAACTAGATCTCCTCGGATGTGTTTCCAACCACAATCTAAACCTAAATGGAAGAAGACATAATCTTGGCTTATCTGAAATCAATTCTAGTCCACAATGGAGTGAATTGGATTAAAAAAACGGTAATCAATTTGACGTTCTGATGGGGTCGTTTGCTTCTGCACAAATTGCAGACATAGTGGGAATATTTAGTATATATACAATTAGCAGAATAGTAGACCCTAATTTGATAGGCTTGTATAGGGATGATGGACTAATTATAGTTCTTAAATGCAATGGCCCCTTAGTATCAAGTATACAAAAACAGTTGTGTAGAGCATTAAAATATCTAGGTTTAAAAATCGATATTACATCAAATCGTAAGAGAGTAAACTTCCTTGATATTACATTACATTTAACAGAAGAAACTTTCAAACCATATACCATGGACAATCAAACTCCTATATACATAAACGTAAAATGTAATCACCCGAAATGCATAATTAAACATATTCCAAAACCAATAAATACCAGAATTAACAAACTATAATCCAATATAAATATTTTGAACGCAATTAAACATACATTCGATAATGCATTAGGAAACAGTGATTTTAAGGAAAAATTAAGATATGTTTAAGATACAAATAAAAGCAAACCTAAGAAAAGAGAACGGAGAATTATCTCGTTCAACCCTCCATTCTGTCTACTATCCAATATTAATATTTGTAGAAGATTCTTAAATTTATTGGACAAAACACCGTTATCTGCTACGATCAAGAAACTCCAAACCGAACTTCAAGAGAATACCTAAACACTTAGTAAAATAAAACAAAATATATAAATAATAAATAAAATAAAACTCAATTAATTCCCAACCAATGCGTTTTTTCTAGAGAGACTTTCCGGCTAGGCATCGGTTATTTATCGATATAACGCCATTTCTCATGGTGGGTTCACCACATTTAGAACGCCGACGATTCCACTGGGCATAAATAACTTTTTTTTTAATGTAAAAGTCATCCCATTTGAATTAAACCGCGGTGCGTTTCTTAAATATGTAAAATATAGTTTTAAAATAAATTATATATATATATATATATATATATATATATATATATCACAGATTCATGTAACCGCATTTAAATGCCCAAATCGCGTTCAAAGAATTCAACATAACAATTATTTGTGTACGATCGCTTCGGGAATTATGGCAGAATAAATATATCATAGTAGGAAATGTATGTAAGTAGTTTTGTCTGAAGAGATTATTGGTGAATGATATCCAACAATATTCTGATTTGACGTAAACAAATATCCAAGATAGTGTAAATATCATAGTTGTTAATCTTGAAACGAACCTTACAATTACCACATTCATAGACTTCTTATTATTACCTGTTTATCTCGTTCTGTAAGAGGATGGGTTAATGCGTAGGTAGTAATAACTATTGTTATATATGAATGTAAAGTTACGTCAATATGTTATGCCAAAAATATATAGTATGCTACCTAGGTGAAGTTTGTCGTTTACGAATTTAGTATTAACAACAGTCGATATAATTTCTTCAGGGTGTAATTCCTATCGTCTTCCTGTGTTTTATCGACCTATCTTTTATTTGGCAACTCTTAACAATACATAGAGTGCACGTTGCATTAATAATGTTCGATCAGACTCTCATTCTATGTTGCCAGCCAACGCTGCGTGATCGATATACCGTCTCAAAGGAGAGGACGAAAACAAGGCAAGAAACCGACACTTTAACCTTGGAGGAACCTCTACCGCCAATACAGGGTGTTAAACACATACTCGTTGATATATTGACAGCCATGATGTACAAAGATAAATTTATAGTGACAGTACTCATAATATATATGTTAGGTGTTGGACTTCAGTTTTCGATCAAGTTAATGAGACAGCCAACTGGGAGCGAACCTCGGAATCATTATTTAGCCTATATTTCTGAATTTTCGGTATCCCAGAGGTTTTACTACAAGGCACTACGAAATACCGATCTGTTGTGGAATGAAATGTTTAAAGATTTTTATAAATTTATAAATCGCGCGTTTTTAGCAAACTTTTATGATTTGATTTAGTGAATCAAATTTTAACCAGTTGAATGTATTTGCTAATAGAGTCATATAGTTTTGGCACAGCACTAGTGTAGAACAATTTAAGACGAAAATAATTAAGAGATCATTTTTATTCTGATATCTTATTTAATATTAACAGTAGTTACTAGTTATTTGAATTTTCTGTGTAATGTTATGTGGAGGATTACATCGAGAAGATAAATATAAAAGAAGATGCCAAAAAGGGAAAGTAAAATAAATTCATAAAATACTACTACTACTACTAGTACTAGTACTACTACTACTACTAATAATAATAATGAACATAAACATACCGTTATTTGCAACGGATATCGAACAAATCGGTAAATGCTGGAATTTGGGCAGTTTTTTGCCATTCATACTCCATACAACATAATATGTTGTGGACAGTGAGCGATCACTGATAATTATTCGTTTGAGATGTACTAGTATGTAAATAAACAACAACAACAACAAAAACAACAACAACAACATTTTAATTCTGATTTGTTTTTTATATAGTAACTAGTAAAATGCCTTTCCCAGGACTAGTAAAAATCAGTTTCCGAAAAAAACACTTTTACCCAAATTTTATGACCCTTACGAAGATTAAAATTAAGATATACTGCTATTAAATCGTATGTCTTGAATCCCTATTTCAATCTTGATCAACATCCATTACATTATTTTTATTCTTAAAAGTGTTTAAACGTAAAGATTAATCTTAAGTGGTATTAAGAAGAAATTAAAATTAAGGGAACTTTACTTATTGGTGTCTAATGACTCAAATTTAAAAACAAATTCTTAAATAGTTTAATATTCAAATGCGAAGTTATGCCCTTTAAAACCCTTTTCAAATCTTCCAAAGAAACTGAAATTTGAGGAATATTTCTTAATTAATGTCTAACTGAATTTTAACTAAGGGTTTACACCACCCATTTACTCCTTTGCATAAAATAAAATAAAATTAAATATAACCCACATTTACCCCTCTTACGCCGTTAGCTGTATTCCAAAATGTATAGTGAACCGTTAATTAGTTTATATATTAATCATATACATAGCATTATAGAGACATATACGAATATCTAACATCATATAAATACATCTTAATAATAAAAACCAGTGTATGGCTTTCTTTTGGCACCGTGATAATTTAGATGCGTCTACGTTGGTCGATTTGGCCGTCTGTCTGTCCGTCACCCTTCAGTTTTGAAGTAGCATTTTACTGACTATACGCGCAGATATTTAATATAACTCTTATTTAGAGGTGTCCAAGCATATTTACAAAGGACTCTATCTGTCGGACGGCTTCAGTTTGAAACAGAATTTGTAAGATTTAATCTAATTAATTAAATGTAAGCATACTTGTACATACGTATACTTATATCTGACATAAGCATTGTATGAAGGTTATACTTGAGTCTTAAATACAACCGTCATCGCTATATGCGAGGATTAAGTGGGCGCATCTAAATAATATCTGTATTTATTCATTTGTCGCCCAAATATTTGAGTCGGTTTTTAGCTGACTAACGTTTTTATATGTTCAGTGACCTTTTAACATAAACTTTTACTGGTAGATGTAAGTGCCATGATTCATCAACGAGTTTCTCACTTTTTGCAACTGTCATCACCTACATCTATCTGCTGGAGGTACAGTAAACCGTAATTAAATGGTTTACTATCTTTATACAACTTCATTAGGCAAGCCCCCTTCGTGATGAAGGTATGTGTTATCCGACCTCAGTAATCCTCAACCTTTTCGTTATACATACGCACAACACTTATATTAAAATTACACGACGCCATACTAAAGAACTTATGTTAGGTTTCGTTAATTTTAATATTTACATCTCTAATATATAACATGTACTGATCATACGAGAAGTGCAGCTTATACTATGATCATCCTTATCAGGCATAATAAAAGCCTACACATGGCAAACTATCTTTGTGCTTCAGTTTAAACTTAAGTAATCATTGTATTACAACTTAATATAAACCAGATTTCTATTCTGCTATCTCAGGTATGTCGTCCTACTGTGTGTCTTTAGTTTCATCATTGGGAACATTATATTATCATTTGCACAAATTACCAGCCAATACATAAAATACAGAATTAGAAGACAAAATTGTTCATATGAAACTAGCTGATCTGTGTTCCAGCGTTGTCCAGGGAAGGAGAATCTGGCACTAACACAGACTCCAGAATGTTAAAAGCAGATCCCCAGAATGTTTGTAAGCTATTCTTACCCGTATAATTGTTTCGTAGTTTCTTTTTTGTTGTGTTACTGAAATGCTGAAACAGATGTGCACGTGGACTCGTGTGCGTACTAATCTATGGGGTAACTTGAACCGGAGAAAATTCGCTTCACTTTATTGGATTTGTAGCACAGGCTCAAAAAGCTCTGCTTACACTATATCTATGATGTCATCTCCAAGCCATCTAAAAATTGTAATTTGTTTCATTACATAAGTAAAACAAAAAGCCCCCTCGATTTGTATAGTCGGGTAGGGCGTAATAGGTTAGTGGGGGATAACGGGTCAACTCACAGATTTCTTTTATATTCTCCCAACTCAAAAAATGTCCTATGCTCTCTTTCATGGATTTACCAGCTTATGGAAACGCTACCGGTAGACTTGCTGACTTTTTTATGATGAAGTTGGCTCATTTATTTCTGAAGAAAAGTACTTTGGCTTGAAAAACATCAGCACAAATTGAGATTGTGACATTACTGACAGAGTTACAAAATACCCAATTACTTTACAATGTATGGGCATGATGGGTCACCTCAGAAGTTTATTAGATGGGTCAGAAAGTCGGCCCCCTGTTGGCAAGAATAGAAAGTAAGTTGAATAGGTTTGTACTTATGAGTTTGTGTTCATGACATGTGTGTACTATATTCAGAGGATATGGAATGATAGGAAAGATTGTCTAGGTGTACATACATGTTGGTTGGGTTTATAACATTTGTGGGCTATTCTATATTTCGCCTTGTTGTTATTTCATGGAGATGTTTTGTACTTTTCCAGTTAAAACTTTGTTGTAATAGTGGTAGCTATAAATATTAAGGTCTCCAAGCAGATATATGTTGTTATGTTGCATGTTAGAACTGCTTATCACTTTTGATCTTGACAAAATAGTTTTTTTAGTAGACAATAGTGTGATTCATTACAGCCCACCACCTAAACAATTATACCAATTTTCATACCATTTTGCACAATATGATGATATTTAGAAAACACCCCAAAATAGACTGATTATACATCCGTTCAACATATACTCCCCCACAAATACATACTTTTAATAGGTAGTAATATATGTTTCTTTTTTTCCTTCAAACTCATCAAAACAGACTTTATTCCCCATCCCACCCTATTCATTTGCATGTTTTTAATTAGTTTTAAAGCAGAAAAAAGGCTGAATTAGAGAAGTGTTAGAACAACTAAAGAAAACGTAATTACGTCCCTTGAACCATTTCGGAGTTATCCCCCTTGGAAATGAAGATATGCCAGGAGAGTAAGTAAACACAGACCATGGATTAAGACTGTAAATATCAAATCGCGTACAGCGGCCAATTAACTCATGATTTCATTCTGTGTCCAGATTTAATAAATCTGTTAAACGTTTCTGTTGAAAGTTCATCCATTTTGTTTGCGAGTTATTAATTATTATAACCTAAATTACAAAATTACAAAAAGAAGTAAAAGAAACTCTCTCCAGAATAGTTTCTACAGTATTGCTATGATTGTACAGTAGAATACTAAAACGTGTCCGCGCTTTAAATTATCTCCTCTAACTCCGATGAGTGAGATAGTAAACAATTTGCAAACGTGTAAATTAGGTGCCATATAAGTTGGCAATATTGAATTATTGTGCTAACAATGCCGTATTCTGAATTCGTGGTCGTGATCCACACTCAGTGGAATTTTTCAAACGGGCATAAACAAGTGTAATCTAGAGAGTTTGAACCGATCTAAATTATTGCACACCAAAACTAATTAAATTAGAAGACAGCATTTTTAATTGGACTTATTTGATGGTTTTCAGTAATCACGTCAAAATTCAATTTTTACTTGATAATGTATTTACACATTTTTAATTATTCGTGCAAATTGTAATTTTAATTAGACATTTTTTACTAAAAAAGATTATATGAGACGTTATTGCCAACCGCCACTAATTAGCAATAGTGACGTGTGAGCGAAGCAAATTATTGGAGTTTAAATCGGGTGACAGTTTTTGAAATACACTATCGAGATGTTTTTAGTAAAAATAACAGAGGTTAAAACTTAATAATCGATCTTTTGTTTTTGTTTTCTTTTTCAATCAATCAATCAATCAATGCGGGCCACACTATTGAAATAGAGTATTGAGATGTTTATTAGTAAAAACAACAATTAATGCCGGCCATAACATTATAATGCGGCATTTATTAGTAAAACAAATTAGCGATTATTTTGCCTATTTTACTCAACTAATGCAGGTTGCAGCATTGAAATATACTATCGGAATGTTTATTAGTTTTTTTACTAATAAACATTCCGATAGGCGTTAAAACTAAATAAGCGACTTTTTCAAATCAAGTGATGCCGATCACAACATTGATACACGGTATCGGAATGTTTATTAGTAATGAAATTGCAGGCGTTAAAACTTAATAAGCGATCGATTGGTTTGTTTTAATCTATTAATGTAAGTTACAACATTTAAATACGGTGTCGGAATTTTTATTAGTAAACAACACGCGTGAAAACTTTTGGTGTGCTTTATTCAACTAATGGAGCTCACAACATTTACAAACGGTATCAGGATGTTTATTGGATAAAAACAGCCGTCACAACTTAATAAGTGAATTTTTCGTTTGTTTTAATTAATTAATGCGGGTGACAATATTGAAATACGGTATCGAATTGTTAAAACATAGCGATTTTTGGGTTATTTTTACAGTCGTTAAAAGTTAATAAGGGATTTTATTGTTAGTTTTAATCATTTAATACCGGTTTCAAAAATCAGTTGCTGTAACGTATATAAAGTAAAGAAATCGAAAAAAAAATATGTACGATTACCCGAGGCATCAGGCTAAGACGATATTGTGATTATTATGTGAGATGTTGGTTTATGTATTCCTTAATTCTGAAAAGTAATTAAAATGCTTCAATAAAATTAATCTGATATCCAGCTATTCCTCGAATAGAGTTAATACGTTAGGTAAAATATAATAATATTTAAGAGAGCGTTCATAATGTTTATGCAAAATTAAGTGTAGTATGTGCGCAATTTAAAGTGTTATTTTTTTTAAATAACAACGGTCGCTTAAGGGCATGCCAATCTTTTAAGGAAAATATCCCGGAGTAGGTAAATGTAGCAGAGAGAAAATGTTTGCTCTTCTTCATGGAATACGTATTTGAGAGAAGCAGATAGATCTAAATTAATGTAATAATGTTACTAAGATGATGAAATGTACGCATGTATTCTCAAAATACGCATTAGGAACTGCTGTAAGTGGTTAGGTGAACAGGTTAGCATTTGAAGTAGTCGGTTATTTTACTATGTCTGAAGGCTTTGGGGAAAACGATTTGGTGTTCTATTATAGAAATAGGAATTGGCTGTATGTCTGTCTGTATGTATTTATGTAACGTATCTCCTCCGAGATACTCAACAAACAGTTGATATCATTTGAACGGCCAGCCTTCGGACGTATGATATCTCACAATCAGAATAAAATTACCCTTTGGGGTCAAAGAAGCACTTTTCTCCAATGGGGGTAGCTTTTTTCCTCCATTTTCCAACGTTTTTATGTACAAATTTGAGAATAAACCAATGATATTATGTATAATTTGAGAAATAATGCCAGTCATCATTCAACCGAAAAGAAAAGAATGCCGGGAAAAAATTCAATCCCACTACACCTTTTTTTCCTTCCTTTCTTCTTTCCCCTCTGACTACAACCCTTTCTACCTTCCTTTCTTATGTCCCCCCACCTAGCAATCGAGCCTTTTTCTCAACAAAGGTGTGTAGTGAATCAAGGGTTGTATAATCAGAAGCCGCACATGTTCTTAACAAAAGTGTGTACTTAAGCAAGGGTTGCTCAATCAATAGCTGCATACTTCTAAAAATGTAATAATGTATTAATTTAACTACTTCTGTCATCCCCCACCTTTTCTTCGTTTCTTTCTTTTCCCCCTCCCACAACCATCTTACGATCACGTCTCAATAAGTGAAGTTAAAGGAAAAATACTTATGCTCCGCCATTGTTTTCACTAATATTTATATTCATATAAAATAACAAATGAAAATAGCGTATTGTGTACCCATGAACTATTGGTGCTTGTGCAGTATAAAGTACAGAGAAAATATCGGTGCTTGTGCAGTATAGGGTACATAAAATTATCGGTGCTTTTTCAGTATAGTTTACATAGAGAAATATCGGTGCTTCTTCAGTATAGAGTACATAGGTAATATCGGTGCTAATGCAGTATATAGTACATAGAAAATATTAATGCTTCTGCAGTATAGGGTACATTAAAATATAAGTGCTTCTGCAGTATAGGGTACATATAAACTATTACTTCTTCTGCAGTATAGTGTATGTAGGTAATATAGGTGCTTATGCAGTTTAGGGTACAAAGGGAATATTGGCGCTTCTGCAGTATGAGCTACATAAAAATATCGGTTCTTCTGCAGTATAGAATACCTATGAAAATACATGTGCTTCTGCAGTATAGTGTACCCATGCAGTTTTGGTGCTTGTGCAGTATAAGGTACATAGAAAGTATAGGTGCTTCAGCAGTATATGGTACGTAGAAACTATAGGTGGCTTCTGCAGTACAGTGTACATAGGAAATACTAATGCTTCTGCAGTATAGTGTGCATAGGAAATGTAGTATCTGTGCTGTTGTCGCGATATTCTCCTCCCAGGTAGTACCTTCGCCTTTTTGTAGAATTGTGGAGTTAGTGTAGGATCTGTTCTGTTGTCACGATACCCTTCTCCCAGGTATTACCTTATCCTTTTTTGAGAAGTGTGAAGGTAGTGTAGTATCTGTTCTGTTATCATGGTACACTCCTTCCAGGCATTACCTCTTCCTCTTTTGAGAGGTGTAGAGTTAGTGTAGTATATGTTCTGTTGCCATGATACCATCCTCCCAGGCATATACTCCGTTTCTTTTGAGAGGTGTAGAGTTAGTGTAGTATATGTTCTCTTGTCATGATACCATCCTCTCCGGTATCACCTCCTTCTTTTTTTCAGAGGTGTGGAGTTAGTGTAGTATCTTTTTTATTGTCATGATACCATCTTCCTAGGCATTACCTCCTTCTTTTTTAGAGGTTTTGAGGTAGTGTTGTATCTATTCTGTTGTCATGATGCCATCCTCCCAAGCATTACCTCCTTTTTTTTAGAGGTGCGATGGTAGCGTAGTATTCGTTCTATTGTTATGATACCATCCTCTTAGGCATTACCTCTTTTTTATAGAGGTGTAGAGGTAATGTAGTTTCTGTTCTGCTTCTAACTAGAAAAAATATTTCTTTGGGTGGGGAGAGTAAAAAAACATTTGTTAAGGGGGAATTTTTTTTTGTAACTAAAAATATTTCTTTGGGTGGGGGAATAAAAAAACAGGAGGGAGGGGAAATTTTTATTCATTTTTTATTTTTTTGAACTTTAAATATATCTTTAGATGGAGGAGGGTAAAAGAAAAAAACGTTGGGGGGGGGTTAAAACATTTATTGATGAATATTTTTAGGAGGGTTAGCGTTACTTCCGCCATTTTGAGAGATGGGAGGTAATATTGTATCTGTTCTGCTTACAACTAGCAAACATATGCGAGTGGGAGCTCGTACAGTATACCGCCCTTATGGAATACGTTCTTAGGTTGCTTGTGAAGTATTGTGCCTCTATGTAATACGTTTACTTGTTCTTTTTCTTCTTTTTAATGAAAAGCGGCACAAAAGCACCATATGGTAGTTTATATAACAGAGGCTCATTAATATGAGTTCTTTTTTATGATAATGACGCTACATGAATGAACTTGATGTTTGTTCTTTGATACGACAAGGATACATTAATATGAGTTATTTTTTATGATAGTTACACAACATAACTTAACATAATTTTGGTTCTTTGTTACGACACGGCGCATTTATACGAGTTCTTATGTATGCGCACCGGGGTGGAGATAGTAAGTATATAGCCTGCGCACCGGGACGAGGATAAGTATATATATAGTATGCGCACCGGAGCAGAGATAGGTATGTATATAGTATGCGCACCGTCACAGAGAAAGGTACGTATATAGTATGCATACCAGGGTGGTGATAGGTACGTATAAAGTATGCACACTAGGGCAGAGATAAGTATGTACATAATATGCGCACACGGGCGGAAGTATGGTACGTATATAGTATGTGCACCAAGGCGGAGATAGGTACATATATACTATGTGCACCGCTGCTGAGAAATGGTACGTATTTAGTATTCGCACTGGGGAGGCGATAGGTACCTATATAGTATCTGCACCGGGGTCGCGATAGGTACGTATATAGTATGCGCACCGGGGTGGGGATACGTACGTATATAGTATGCGCACCGGTGGAGAGATAGGTACGTATATAGTATGCGCACCGGGGTGGGGATTGGTACGTACATAGTATGCGCACCGGTGGAGAGATAGGTACGTATATAGTATGCACACTGGAGTGGTGATAGGTACGTATAAATATACACACCAGGGCAGAGATAAGTATGTACATGATATGCGCACCCGGGCGGAAGTATGGTACGTATATTATATGTGTCCCAAGGCGGAGATAGGTACATATATACTATGTGCACCGGTGCTGAGATATGGTACGTATTTAGTATTCGCACTGGGGCGGCGATAGGTACTTATATAGTATCTGCACCAGGGTCGCGATAGGTACTATCTAGTATGCGCACCGGGGTGGTGATAGGTACGTATGTAGTATGCGCAGTGGGGCGGAGATAGGTACTTATATAGTATTTGCACCGGGGAGGCGATACTTACGTATACAGTATTAGCACTGGGGCGGTGATAGGTACGTATATAGTATTCGCACCAGGGCAGAGATAGTTACATATATAGTATTCGCACCGGGGCGGTGATAGGCACGTATATAGTATGTGCACCGCGGCGGAGCTCGTTACTATATAGTATGCGCACTGAGGAGGAGATTGGTATGTATATAGTATGCGCACTTGGGGGGATATAAGTACGTATATAGAAGGCGCAGACAGAGGTAGTACTTTTAATAAAAATATGTTATACTTTTGCCCTGGGAAACGGAAGAGGAGTGGTGGGGGAAGAGACAGCTTTCGCCGGAGGCAGCAGGGAGAAGGTGGCAACGGGAAGATGAGGACAGTGAAATGGGGCGACAGGGGAAGAGAAAGAGAGAAAGATAAAAAGATGGCTATTGAGAGAGGGAGAGAAATAAAAGTTTGAATATAAAGATGTTGCACACGCTATTTTTCTTCTATTTTGTGTTTCTATGCCCCCGAGCAACACCGGGTAGCTCTGCTAGTATTATATAAAAGATAGTCTTCATTGCAAATAAACTCTTTTTAGTATGCGACTAATATACAATTATTCGAATAATGATAGGCGTAAAGAACATATTTTTGAAACTATTTTACTATGAAGATCAACAAATCTTTGGCTTTTGTAATATTCTGTAGGTTTAGTCTTTATAGCATAATATTTGATCTACATTTTCAAAATTTACATTATTATATTTGTATTATTGTAAATATTTATTTGTATTCGACGGTTCGAACAATGTGTCGGACAGTTTTCTCCGCATTTTTAGTTCGTTAATACGGCGATGTTTTACCTCATTTAAATATAGCGTATCGTTCATATCTATATACGTTACAGTTTTTAACATTGTGAATTAAAAATAAATATCAACATGACAATTGAGGATTTAATAATGTTATCATATTTATATCTATCTATTTTTCTATCTATCTATCTATCTCTCTATCTATCTCTCTCTCTCTCTCTCTCTCTATATATATATATATATATATATATATATATATATATATATATATATATATATATATATATATAGAGAGAGAGAGAGAGAGAGAGAGAGGGAGGGAGGGAGAGAGGGACGGAGAGAAAAACTTATAAAAGGAACACTTTAAATATAAAGTTTTCCTGAAATAATTCACATCAACAAAATCCTTTTTAATTCCTTCCGAATTTTACTTAAACGTAGATATTTATAAGTATTAATTTGGAAAATGCAATTAGAATACATAATAAAATATTAGAATACATTATAAAACAAGAATGTTAAAGATCTAAAAGTTATCACTAACAATTGTTAGTTTTTTTATTCATTAATATACATTTTGCGTAGCGTGAGTAGAACATGGCGAATGGTTCTGAACAGCTAGAATGCGATTTTAATCGACCTGATTACCCGGTAGCCAAACCGGAAATTACCGCGATGCACTTGAAATCTCACGAATTCGTAACGTGACACGTCGCAGTTTAACGTGGAAAGTCCAATGAGACTCTAGATGTTATAAAAATAGCCTTGATTCAATCCGTCGGGAGTTTCAGTGAGCTTAATCTTGCCCAGTCAGAAGACTGAATTAACCGTAGGCCGAGCCCCTCTCCCCCCCAACAAAAAATTGTCCCTCATAGGAATTATATCGAAGGAGGTAAATCTTCCCTCGCCAGTAAATAAAAATGTAATGCCTGGGAGGATTGTATCCTGAGACCGACAAAGCATTCACTTCTAGCCCAGTCGGAAGACCGAGCCAACAAAGGGCAATCACCGTACTAGTATTTATAATGAATGGCGGTCGTCTATTTAATAATCTAGAAATTTAAGTTCAAACTCAGGTGTCAGCAGTGACAATATTTATTCACATATGACATTTTAATTTTTTTTTTCAAATATTTTATAATTCTTTCGTTTTCATTAGTTTAATGTTTCAGTTAGTTTGAGTCAGTCATGTAGAAAATCAAAATAACATCTTATCATCACAACCTAGTTACCTTAGCATATAGAATGCTGAAAAAGGATCTAAATAAGCTCTCATATAGAATAGTGTACTCAAATATAGTCATCAGTTGTTGAATAGTGTCATTCAGGTATAATATAAAAATCCGCAGCTGTATATCGATAAAGTGAATAAACTAATACGAAGATTTCATGATCTCAATTATACTTAGAGGTTATTATATTTACGTTAAAATACTTTACATGGGAGAAATGAGAGCTTACTCAATTGTAGCCTTCAAAGTAATCATTGGGGTTTACTTGATATGGAATTTATATATATATATAAATATATATATATATATATATATATATATATATATATATATATATATATATATATAACCCGTAATTTATTAGAGAAAAAGATTTCAAAAACCAAATCGAGAAATGAGAGAATGATATACTTTCATTACAAACTAGCTAATGAAGTTGTGAAAGTCATTTTAAGAATAAACTCAATGAATTCAGAAAAAAAACATTGTTACAAAAATGTATAACTTTAAGATGAATATTAGTATTTTTAAAATGGGATTGTCTATCGGTCGATCGTTTTGCCACGATTCAATTTCAAATCTCATTTTCATTGATAAAGGAAAACGATTAAATTCACGCCTTTTATTTAAGATGCAGCCCTATATCCGTCTATCAGTCTATAAAGGTTTAGAAAAGAGACAACAAAGAAAAGTCCGGGGCAACTTTCTAACAGATTACAGCCACTCGGTATACACCACCTTTCCGAATATTTTATGTTCTCATACTGCAATTTTCCGTTCATCTTGGATGCGTCCCTTTCACACGCAATAACATTTTTCGGTATTTACTTCCTTTCCACCACACAAAAATGTCGCACAACGCCCTAAAATATGGTATAAAAAGACTTGACACAAATACATAGATTTGAACTTGGGTTGCATACAATTAGCCTGAGTAACCCTGTCGACATTAAGCGGTAAGGCCGCCTTAGGCTATTCGAAATAAATAGACTGCTTGCCTTATTTCTTACTCCATGTTTTCCTCACAATGTTAACATGCAGATATTTAATTGTAATGAGAGCAAACATCTTGCTGCCCAACGTCCCACCCAGGATGTCCCTATAAATTTGACCCCTTCCATAGTTGCCTGTTATTCTTCATTGGTAATATGCCTTGTTTAGTGAAAATAGAAACAACCCACTTTTCAAAAAGAGAGATAAGGCCTGGGAGGGAGTACATTCTGGAACGGAACAAGACAATGATGTTACATCGACTGAGCAAATCCAGCTGATGTAAAAGCGACCCACCCTCTGGCGGAGTGATTGTTGATGACGTATCCTTGACTGATATGCAGAGGAAAGTGTTTCCTTACGCCGTTAACAACATTTAACTGGTGCATGCTGTCATCCGAAGTCGAAGATCTCAGCTTTTAATGCCATCGCTCGTATGCAAACATGCTGTCACCTCCAATCTCACATCCTGGCATCTAAGTTACTCGTAAAATCAACGTAAGCCATAACTTCGAGTCTATCGAATAAATAACACTGAAGTTGTGCTTTTCTACGCCATCACGCACTGAATGTTAATACGCGATTTATTTTGACAACTGTCGAGCGAGAGTATATGTCAGTACTTTCTTCGCTACATTGTAAATTAGCATTTTGCTCGCTAAACTCGCACATTGAAAAATCGTAACTAAAGAATATTCGTTCGTGTTTCAGCATTAGGTAACAACAAGACAGAGAGTAAAAAAAGTGTTCTATATTTTTCTATTAAAATGACAACATCGTAACTACTTCATTCGGTAATGTTTTCAGACATATTTCAAATAACTAACTCCTTCATTTTACATATTTAAATTGTTCTCACTGTTAGACTTGACATGTAAATATGATAAATGACAACACGCTAAGAAGCACCATTTCATTTAACACATTAAGATTAATACAAAATACATTTTTTAAATGATCTCATACGCAATACAACATGAATATTTAAAATACAATCAGAATCAGTTATATTTTGTCGCGGAAAATTGATGGCTTGTGTAAGCAAATAATCTATAATGCAATAACACATGCGCATTAGATTAACAAAAGAACAGTTCTGATGTCATCTAATATTAACAAGATTTCTACGAAGCTTTTATTACATCTACTTACTTTGTCACTTCTCTTTATTGACAAACATACACACACACATGTTATTATTGACAATTCTTTACAGGAGAAGGCCATCCCTACAAGATCGCATTGTCCGGCTGTGCTCCTGCAGATTGTTGAGCAAGCTTGCTTTATTTCTACAAGTCTTATCGCCGTTTGTCGTGTACGAATATCTGTACATGTAGATAGTCATGGTGTGTGTTTGCACGACACGCATGCTCTCATTCTACAAAGCCTGACTTCAGTGACACGCCGAAGCAAGATAACTGAAAGACGATGTAGAGCACATATTTTATATCAGAGTTTACGTCTCCTAGATAGATGATCTAAACAAATCCACGACCCCATAGGTCGGTTACCATCGCCCCTCGGCAATATGCCAGGTATTTCTACGCCCTCGCTAATATATAGCTTAATTGCCATAAAAATATTGTCATTGCTTACTACCAAGCCATACTTACGTATCGATCACTGTTGAAGTAAATACTGAAAATTGATACATAAAAAAGTATATTTTCTTATAAAAGTTTATGTTGATACATCAAATAGTAATATATATATATATATATATATATATATATATATATTTATATATATATGTATATATATATTTAGTATAGAGTTTTCTCATGTTTTAATAATGAAAAGCTGAAAATAAATATCCGTTATATTATACGCTGCGACTTTGCTGTGTTGCATTAGTGAATAGATGAGAAAAACAAAGCCCATAGAGAGGAGACGGGCGTCAAATATAGGGTTTTTATCATGTTTTGAGTGTTGGAAAGCAGAAATTACATATACCTTGCTAAAAATGCTGCGACACTACGGTGCTGCAACAGTGAATTGATGAGAAAACACACACACACACACACACACATATATATATATATATATATATATATATATATATATATATATATATATATATATATATATATATACTTGCAAAAACTAAACGGGCATCAGTTAATAAAGTTGTAACCTTATTTAGAGAAAAGCAAGTTATTATTTCATTTTGAGATAAGATTTATATATTCATATTTTGAAGAAATTTACTGTGTATGAACATAGTCAATTTTAATTATTACTAGTAGGACCTGCACCCCAGCATTTCCGTTGAAAAATATAAAAGAATGAGAGTCTCAACCATTTAAACATACAATTCTATGCTCATTTTTATCTTTTCCTCCCATAAATACAATATTTTATTTTCGGTTTATTTTATTTTTATTTCGTTACTTTTCAAAATTTAATTAACGTTGGCAGGTTTTCCCTACATTACCAACTCTAGTATTGATTTTACTATTGTGTACTTCTCAGTTTTAAATGTATGCTTTACTTTTTTTTTAAATATACGGTGCTGATATAATAAGTTTATTATTTACAAACCCATTTAAACATGCAGGGGGATTTGTTAAGTATTCTGTACTTTCACCTAACAATTTAATAAACAATAGATATTGTAAAATCTTATTTTAATCTTATCTAAAAATAGCACGGCCCGGGCTCGTAAACTACAGAAATACGCATTTTTATCCGGGGCATTGAAGGAGAACCTATTCTAGGCTGTGATTATGATAACTTTTGTCCCAATCCAAAGTTCTCAATTTTGGTGGGAAAGTGTATTTTAACAAATTAAAAACCGACCTCGTGGGGAGGCAAGTTAATAGGAACCACATGGTGAAATTACTGAATAGATGACAGTTGGGAATCGTACAAAAATTAATAATGCCTTATATCTATCAGGTATTATTCTAATCGAGGGCAGGTCGGTTTTTAATTGATGAAAATCCATCTACTGGCAAAAAGGAGAACCTCGGATTTGGTCCTAAAGAAAAATTGCCGCAGTCTCGAAGAATTTATCCTTCACTGATAAAGGAGAAATAAATACTTTTGCAGTTTACGGACCCGAACCGTTTTTTAGATAGGATTTCCAAGTTAAATCTATTTGTCACGGTATTTTATGTTTATTTAATGGTAGGGTTAAAGTACCGAATTGTTAACATATATATTTGAGGAAAATCGATCTCCTGGCAAAAAGAGTCACTTCAGATTGGCACCAAAAGAAATATTGGCACAGTCTAAGAACAGTTCGCCTACACTGATCGAGGAAAAAAGAGCTACTTCTTCAGTTTACGGACCTGGTCCGTGTTTCCCCCTTTTCTCCATGTTAAGAATTAGTATGTAACGCGTAACGTTGTTATTTCAGAAGTGTCCGTAAACTGCAGAAATACCGTTAAAACATTGAGGCAAGTAGCATTGCAGAATTGAATAAATAAAAGGTATGTAGAAGTACAAAGGTTAACATGTGGGTATCGTACTTAAAATTGTCTCAACATTTATAACATATTGCATGAACAGGTTGTTATGAAAAGAAAAAAAACGTAAGCATGTGATATACGTTGTAATATTTAGAAATGAATAAAACGTAATTAGTGTTTATTATTTAATATTAACTTATTCGATATGTACTTTGCTTGACTGTATAGCGAACGGAATCATGTCGCTGAATAACTGAACAATGCCCTCGTGTAAACGTAAGCTTGGTATGGACGGACAGACGTGAAGCATTTGACTGATGGAGAATAAATTATCGATTTGATTAATGAATTTAATAAATAATTTTGTTGTACGAAGACGTTATTTATGTAGCGTAAAAAATGTAAAGTCGTAAAAGAGTGAACACGAACAGTAATTCTAAAATGTGAATTCTAGCAGGTAATCTATTCACGAAAGTTAACGTAGAGGTTTTTATATTTGGAATAGTGTGAAGATGTTAATTGTAGCAGACAGCGGCATCAAGAAAGTGGGATTACGAGCTACGTTGAATCGAAGACTGCACTGGGTGTTATGCTGTTCTGTGTTCGAAAATTATGTTAATGCCTTTAAAAGGTCATCAATGTGAGTACTGAAGGTAACGAAATTGTAAATTATGTGATAATTCATAATTTGAAAAGAAATGGAAGGATTACAAGTAAAATTGCGTGGCACATGGGAGAAGCAGATGATGGACGCCATTTTGAATCGAGTTTGGTGAACATTTTAGGCGTTAATTTATTGTTTATAAAATTCTAGAATGTGGAGAAATTAAGGTGAATTAGTAAGAAATCGTTAGGCGCAAACTCGGTATTATGTAAATTGTCTAATCTTATGAACACAGCGTTTCTTATTAACTTTATAATATCTATGTTATAAGTAGTATGTTTTGATAAAATAAGTAGTATGTTTTAAGTAAATGATTATCGGTGTCTCGAATATTAGTTACTTATTTAATATTATCTACGGTGTGTAAGTATGACGTGGTAGGAGTAAAATATTAGGATGAAATGAGTATGATACCTTCTGTTAGCATTACGTATTCAGGAGAGTCAGACATAACGGTTTAATAATAGTATTTAATGTTTGAGGATGATATCCAATTAAAGTTTCTTGAAATATGCTTGAGTAAGTAAGTGAATGGAGTGCTGAGTTTTGTAGCGTATGATACATTTTTGTTTTTCAGCGCAGTCAAAGTTTCAGGGGAAAAGAAAAGTCTACTTTATATAGAAGAAGAAAAACAGAAATATTATTTTATATGATATTTTCGATATTCAAAGTCGAGGATTTGTTAATTATTGGGTTCAATGTTGAGTGTATTTTAAAATAGTAATTATTCCAGAATAATCTATTTTTTTGCTTTGTGTAATTGTACGCGTGCGAAAACCTAACCGGACAAATAATCAAGCGATAGTTATGATTTTGAATTTTAAACTGTTTTCATTAGATAGCTTAATTAATAATTATAGTATTTTTATCATGAAAAGTATTGAGTTTATATAATAGAATAGGAAAATCAAATTATAAACTAATCGTACAGAATAGTAACTTATAAGACTGTTTATAAAATAAATATGCTAATGTATTATATTATTGATTGTGTTTTGTAAGGTTTCCTGTTGATATAAATAAGGAATAATACTATATCATTGAATTAAATAAAACTAAGGTGTTTTGATATCAATATAGTTGGGATAAGTGAAAAACACACTTTCGAATTTTCTCATTTATATATTTATATATATATATATATATATATATATATATATATATATATATATATATATATATAAGGTCTTTCTTATAATTTGCTTGAAGCGTTGTGTGTAGTATATATATATATATATATATATATATATATATATATATATATATATATATATATATACTTCATGCATTTCTTAATTTTCTTAACAATGATACAGCATATTGTTCCATAATAGCGTTTCCCGTTTGAAGTTAGTTTTTTATGATCACTCATCTATCGGCGAGATGATGGAATTTGAGTCTTAGGATTCCCAAAAGCAGATTATGTAAGCGTTTGTTATTCAAATTTATATTACACACTATTAATATTGAATTCTCATATTAAATTACCTGTTTTTATGTTTATCTGTGCTTATCTAGCATATCAAGATATCCTGTCGGTATTCGAACGTCAGACGCAAATAGCCGTTTAGCTGACACATACAAATGCACTTCTGAGACGATAATGTAAATTTGTAATTGTTGTACCACGTTGTAGGCAATATAATAACGTACTTTTCTACAACCTAGCCGGAGTTTTAGGTATGTATTCATCAATGTGGGGCAATGATGATATGAAATATGTTAAATAATCAGCGATAAGAAGACTTCAATGGTGGAAGAAACTCATATCTTAAATTGATTATTACAAGTCACATATTTTTATTTTTCTATATAAGTTTAAACAAGCTGTGAAAACAAATACAAATTAAAATTTCGAAAATAACTTCTATGAATTACGGACTACATGTTGAGTAGGTACAGTAACCATATATATGTATACTATATATATATATATATATATATATATATATATATATATATATATATATATATATATATAAATGTTTTGAGGTACAAAACTTATAAATAAATTTAAAAAGAATACGCGGAAATCTCTCTAAGACCCTTTCGACTATTATCTCGTTAATTTTGGCACACTCAATTTCCCCATTTTTCTCATTCTTTCGACGTTATTATTAATTAAATCTATCGATTTTCTCCTGACGAGATGATAGTCGAAATGGCCTAAGGGAGATTTTCGCGTATTCTTTTTTAAATGTATATATACATATATATATATATAAGTATGTATATAAAAAAATAAAATGAAAAAAAGTTTATATTGTGTTATAACTTTTTATTATTTATTTTTCCATTTATTTATTTTGTGACGTGTAGGAATATAAGTTGTTCTGTAAAGAAAAATAGTTTTTTCTTGTTGGTATGGAGAACAAAATTTTCGACTGATCCTTCAGTCTTCATCGGGGTTTGGGGATTGCGTGTGTACGGTGGGAGGTTTTCCCAGGCAATGAGGGGGAAAGAGTAGAAAAATCATAAATTAAATATGTGTATAACTGAGCACACGCACAAACGCGTCCACACACACGTAATGGGACGTGTACATGTACATTGATACACACACACACACATACACCGACACGTGCCTATGCGCGTAAGCATACATACATATATACATACACCCATTCACAAATACCTTTTTTATTTCTCCTTTTCTTTCTCTCTTACTGCTCGATACACACACACACACACCCACACACACACACACACATACATACATACATACATACATACATACATACATACAAACACACACACACCATGCGATCAATCATACACATCTCTTAGCGTTGTAGTTGACTTAATTGTTTTAAAATTACTACTACTGCGTTCAATTTAACCGTTTAAAGAATAGTTGTTTTTCCCTTTCGTTCTTTCTCTCTTCGTCTGAGCTTGCGTGCCCTTTTTCTTTCTCTCTTTCTTTGTCTCTTACTGCTCGATACACACACACACACACACACACACACACACATACATACACCCACACACTCATACAAACACACACACACTCGTACGTGCCTGTGCAGGCCAGCATACACATATTTTAGCGTTGTAGTCGACTTAATATATATATATATATATATATATATATATATTCATATATATATATATGTATATATATTCATATATATATATATGTGTATATATATATTCATATATATATGTATATATATATATAGTCATATATATATATATATATATCTGTATATATATATATTTATATATATATATATATATTCATATATATATGTATATATATATAGATATATATATGTATATATATATTCATATATATATATATATGAATACATATATATGTATATATATATATGAATATGTTTATATATTAATATATATATATGAATATATATATATTATATATATGAATATATATATATATGAATATATATATATATATAAATGAATATATATATTCATATATATATATATATATTCATACATATATATATTCATATATATATGAATATATATATATATATATTCATATATATGTATATATATATATATATATATATATATATATATATATATATTTATATATATATACATATATTCATATATATATACATATATTCATATATATATATACGGATATAAACATATCTATATATATATACATATATAGGTATATATTTATATGAATATATACATATATATATATATTCATATATATATATGTATATATATATATTTATATATATATATGAATATATATATGTATATATATATATATGAATATATTTATATATTAATATATATATGAATATATATATATATATATATTATATATATATATGAATATATATATATATGAATATATATATGTATATATGAATATATATATATTCATATATATATATATATATATATTCATACATATATATATTCATATATATATATATTCATATATATATATATTGATATATATGTATATATATATTCGCATATATACATATATTCATATATATATATATATATATATATATATATGGATATAAACATATATATATATATATATACATATATAGGTATATATTCATGTAAATATATATATATATATATATATATATCGCCATCGAAATCCACATATCTTCAGTGCGGCAGAGCAAGCGCCCACCTAACGCGATTGGGCCTCATATATCTGGTCGATATTCAACGATTCTAACCACTTGACCCCGAGGCAAGATAGCGATATATCAACATGTTTTATACAAATATCTTCAACTACTATGCTCTCTATTTTTTGATAATTTTTTATTTTGCCTCTCGTAACTAGTTATATCAATAACGACAGTGCTTACTCTGATAATGCTTACTTATATAGATATACAGATACAGACTGTTTTGCTGTAACACAACCATGGAATGACAAGTGTGGAAAGACAAGCAAATGCTTCACGCAACCGAAACTAACACGTTTCTTCGACAGTTGGGGCGTCGATAAAGTGAGACAGAAGAAAGAGAGATAAAAAGTGTTTCAGGGTTACGCCAATACTATGTACAGTATACCATGCTGAAATAAAACATTCATTTTATCGTATAAGACGTGGAAGGTATCTCGTAGTGGTATGCTCTCTTCACTGAATGGCATGGAAAGGGAAAACTGGCTTGGCAACGAAAATTTACTGAATTGCAATACTTCATAACAATATTTGAAATATATTGAACGCATAAAAGTATTTGTAAATATAGATGTATTTTTAAATGCAGTCAGCACAATAAGTAGTGTACGAGAAATTCACAAGAATACCACTTAAATTCATAAAACAATGATTTACTGCCCGACTGTCTAAAATGTTGGATATTATTGTATTTTATATAAGCAGATCCAAAATATTTTTTCAAAATGTGCAATTTAAAAATTCTTTTGAAAATCGTTAGCGACGATATATCGCAAACATTTATATTTAAAAAAAACCTTAAATCGTTTAAATATGACGTTGCACAAAAGTTAAACTCATAAAATTATCTTAGTGTTCAATTTTTATAGGACAAGTCAGTTCACTGTGAACGTTAAACCCACACATAAATAACTGAGGTTTAGACAAGCGTACGATAATCAAACACAAACAAATAAACGGTCAATAACGAAGAAAAGCCAGTAACAGAGGTATAGAAGCAACAAGAAAAACAGTGCGAAAAAAAGCAGAAGAGAGATAAGAAAAATATAGGGCATTGATCGTTGAAGTATATGACATAATCATTGCTGTGTATTTATTATGGTTAGACATTTCTCGCATCTGTGGAAACCTATTGTTCTATACTGTAGGTTGCCGGTCTGCCCCCCCATACAGGAATGTGAATATTCTGTTCATCACTATTAAAGGAAGGTGTTCTCTACAACCTTCTTTCCGGCTACGGTGAGCGACTAAGTTGTAAAAAATAACGTCATAACCGGAAGACAAGTAAATTCGATTTCGATTGCGCGTTCTTTTTCTTTTCTGTTTTCCAAGAGATGAGCTTCTTCAGTCGAAAAGCACCCCCTATAAACAACAGCGGAATACTTATTTTATATCATAGAATCTAAATAGACCGTGAACAATAAGCATTTGTTCCAAGTCGACACGCGAGTGGTTCGAATTCAAGATAGCTGGATGGAGAAACCCAGAACTACTTGACGACGACAGAATAATCATCATCGCCATCATTATAATCAGACGAGTCGAAACAGAGCATGAGATCAACTTGGGGTTGGCTCTTCTCAGCTATTCAGCACCAATAGGATCGAAGGTTTTAGAGCCTTCCTTAACTAAAATTGTTTAAGTTTTTAAATGCCTAATTGTGGACTAGTTATATGTAGCCAGAAGGTCTACATATATTTTTGCGAGAGCAAATTGTAAAGTTTAGCTTTAAAGTGTTTCTAAATGTCGTAGAAAAATATTTACGTTTTTAATAATTTTCTTTTTACCGTTAAATTGCATTTAAGTAAAACACCAATGTTACCTGTCAGTCGTCATGTGCTAACCTTATTTCTGTTGCTTTCCCATTAAAACTTGTTCGATATTGTTTTCCGGCATTTCCTCTATTCTGTTTCTAAAATACGAAATATATTCGATTCATCTCTACCGAATGTGTGTGGCCTTCCCTGTTTTTTAATACGCACATGTGCTTCATTTGATTTCAACTTTTCGTTTACGTTTCGCTTTTTTCTCTTTGTTTTTCCTATTGTTTTTTATCTTTTAAGTGCGACACGTTTCCGATGTTGTTTACGAGAAAGAAAGTTTAAGCAAAGAAATACTGACGGCTACGTTGTACTATTTCTATTATACTATTTCAAACGTCAGTGTGACAGATGCTTTTATAGAGATGCTTGAACGCATCTGAAATGATATTGAACACGTCAGCGTTGTATAACTATAGAACATTTTATTTTAGACGCAAGTGTGACAGATGAATGAATGGATCGACTCATGGAATCTTTAATGCAGGTGCGTAAACGGATATAAATATAATGTTCTAAATAAGCGCTATCTAAATGCGGGTGTGTAAAGATATGTTCCACACAAATTTAAAATCACGCAAGAGAATGGGAAATTTCATTAAGAGTTAAAAGTAGAAGAAGAGAAAAGTTTAGAGAGAAATGGAATCATGAACGGAAATACGATTTGACACGTGACATTTATGCTGATTTTGTTATGGCAAAGTTCTGGAAGCCCTGTCTCCCGGGAAGCTTAGATGATGCTGGGGAATGGAAGAATAACACATCAATGGATATGAGACATTGAGATTATTTGAGCTTTTTTATGTTATACAGCTTTGCATCTAGTAATTGTCACATCACCACTGCGACTACAGAAATACGAACATCAGGTTCCGTAAACGAAATAGACGAAGTAGAGAGATCGAAAAACACCAAAGCTATTTCACAGCAAACTTAAAAGTGTTATACAAAAGCAACTTTCTACGTGACAAGTCGACTACAATAGTATTTGAATGTATCCATTACATATGCCTGTTTAACGATTTAAATGTTATACAGAATTGAAGCGTGACAGACCGATAAACAGACCTATCGATGTAGCGACGGACGTAGCGACTGCCAGCGGTGTTGTGAAATGTGTGAATGCATCACAAGAATATATTCCAACCTTAAGCATCAGCTTTGTTTACAGTGCACGCACATAGAATCACACGTGCATGACGTATACTCGTTTATCGATTAAATATTATTTCAAATTGAGGCGTGACGGGCTGAGCCACAGGTCTACCGACCGACAGACGCATCTATGATAATCGAGTTTTAAAACGGAAAGTACAAATCAAAATGCTTAAGAATTTCATGAGTTTATTTGAATTTTCAAATAATATTTTAATGATATTTGAGTTTATGATGATGAATGTTATGCGGCGTTATTCTTGAACATATTTAAATTTGACCCCTAATCTTTGGCAGTTTCAATAAAAATGAGCTAAATATTAACCATTTTAGAAAGTACACATGACATACTATAATTCTTCAAACTGTGGTCCCCAACAAGCTTCTAATATATATATATATATATATATATATATATATATATATATATATATATATAGAGAGAGAGAGAGAGAGAGAGAGAGAGAGATAGAGAGAGAGAAGGGGAGAGAGAAAGAGATGAAAGATGAGAATAAAAAAATTTTAAGATTATTATCATATTTCATCTCTAGAATTGATTGCTCTATTCAATATATTGAGCTTTATATTATCACGATAGATTTTTATTAAACGCTAATTACATACTCCTTAATTTAATTCAACATTTATATATATATATATATATATATATATATATATATATATATATATATATATATATATGTTTTTAAAACATTCTCCTCGACAATTTCTTCAGGAAAACGATACTATAAACACTGACTGGCTAAATACTCCATAATTGTTCTGAAGGTCTGCTGAATAATCCAGTCGAATAATAATAATGAATCAGTAGTGACATTAATGGTATAGACGTAGAATACGAAATACTTATATGACTGATGCGTAGACGTAAGTTCGATTGAACATAGTAAAACAAGAGGCAATCACTAGAAAGATGGGGTAGAGAAAAAAAGCTGTTGAAGAGAACAATTCAAAAATGCAAGGCAATGATATTGTGTTAATACATCTGTACTATTATTACTGATGGTTTCGAATCATTAGACTGGGATATTGTTCATAAGGTACATTATAATATTAACAACACCAATTGGAGAGGCACGAAGCAATTTGAACATTTAACATATGCACAATATGAATAATTATTAATAGATAGATAGAGAGATAGATAGATCGCACTATACAGTTTTAGACACATGAAAGGGTTGTCTTCAGTGATGCATTGTCTTCTATGCCGAATTTAGAGTTCGCACTATATCGGCTCAGACAGCACACCCGACTTGACGTCGGATGAGCCAGGTCACCTTTTTTTACAGCGTTTAGCTAGGCACTTCGACATTCCAAAAAAAACTTTCGTTTTCTTTAATGGCAATCATCTACCATTATTTTATAAACGTGTCAACAGTAATCAGCTAATGAGAATTGCCTCCGTTTCTTCGGCTCCCATATAATACCCTACTTCTCTCTTATTTTTCCGACTTTCTATTGTCCATTCGTTTGCATTCAGGTAAGTTGTTTTTTATGTCTCTCCTCCCTTTCTAACTACTTAATAAATCTTAACTAACTTGGAGCACTATTAAAGTTAATTGCTAACCCAACCTATCTCATTATTTAATGAAATCTATCTATCCAAAATGTTAAACTAGTAAGTTATGAACTAGAATACATCTTCGTGACAAGAAAACAGAGCGCTGTGCAGTTTACGTCCGCGTTCGGCACAGATTTGTTTTCGTGAATTAAATAAATAAACAATTACATTAATATAATACATCTCTTATATTAAACTAATAACTGTAAATTTTACTTACAGAACAGTCCAACGTGACACTCAATAACAACAGGAAATACATCAAGAAACATGTCATCATAATAGGTTAAAAATTAAAAAAACAATGTTATGGATTAACATATTGCATGAATATATCCCGAGTTGGACGAGAACAAATATTCAAACCGCATTACAATCGCCATATTGGATTGAAACACGCTTAAAATTGTTAATTTTCACACTAAACTTTCTTGCCGATTAAAAACTAAATACAATACTAATTTGTATATTCGATTAAACGCACCCGCTAACTGAATAGTCCGACGTGGTGCTCAAGGTGAATCAATGATAAATAATTAAAAAAACATGGTACACTGATGGATAATAAAGAAAAAACACACACAAATAAAAGTTACTGTTGTGTTCATCCCTCGCTACAATTTTCTACTTAATTCTTTTCCCAGATTATGATCTTTTTAGCCAAATCCATTTGAATGCAGTAAGCGCTTATTTATGCCCTTTAAAGCATGGGCCCTTGCTGCCCCCACTATACCTATTTGTGTCA
Source organism: Sepiola atlantica (assembly GCA_963556195.1). Taxonomy (NCBI): domain Eukaryota; kingdom Metazoa; phylum Mollusca; class Cephalopoda; order Sepiida; family Sepiolidae; genus Sepiola; species Sepiola atlantica. Next base: position 142,950,490 of record OY744524.1, on the reverse strand, counting down.
GTGCTCTGGATAGTAACTCACCGGCAACCTCTCTGCAACCAACATCGGATTGCAGTTGATATTTCATTTATTGTCTCGACATTGTTCGACCAGTTTCTAGTATGTTGTCTTTTTCCTTCCTATTACCTAATGCGATGGATTCCTCCATGGCACCGACATTTGTGATATTATACACCGCTTTGTTCTTTCTGAATGTAATATTATCTCGGGTCTTAGCGTCGTTATTGCTATATTCCAAGGGAATTTAGATCGTTTTTTTGTCCACTATCAAATTGCAGTCATCGGTAGAAGACATCTGACTTGCTTTTCCACCCCTCTGTTACAATGTCTTGAATCCAGCTATGACAAACTTGATCAGGCTCTATGATTTTTAAGCACATATTTCTCAGACTTTACTGCTTTCGTCACCTCTCAGCGTTCTCCCATTTTGTTCAGACTTTCTGTTGACCACGACTGACCATTTTACAGTAACATGCATCTTCTGCACACGAACATACGTCTTTCCTTTCCTTCGGTACTGTTGATTTGGGGAAGGATCGTTACCCAACCCCGTTTTATCTTTAGACACGGACCCTAATGTAGACTTATGCATAAGACTCTCTTACACCACTGTATATTCCCTCTTTAGCACCCCATTTCATACCTACTCCTTTCTGAATTCCTGCTGCCGATATTTTGGGATCTCTGGATTCAGCATACTGCATCATTTCTCTTGTTCTTGTTACTTAAAATACGTCTGTGAGGTTTCTGTAATTGTAAACGGCCGCACTGCTAAAACATGTTGGTACTACGAGCCATATCTTTGGCGATTACTGAGTTTTCTCTCCAATTTTTCCACTATGCTAATAAGAAAATGTTGGAATTGCAATAGCTAGAATATTCGGGGAAACACTGTGGTCTATGAGGCATCTATCTCCTCAACCGAAAACCCATCCCAGACTAACTATTATATTGGTCTGGCAGGTAACAACGTTAAGGAAAGATTCTACCACCATAATCTCTGCTTCAACAACCCTGACCATCCTGGCCAAACTGGACCTTCACTACACTACTACAAAATAAAAACAAAAAAAGAAACTCCCACAATAAAGTGGAAAATCTTGAAAAAATCTAGCACCTGCAAATCAATAAACTCACCCTGTAGATTATGTTTATTTGAAAACCTGGAAATTATCCGTTTTAAAGACAAAAATAAACTCGTAAATAGAAAACAAGAGACATCTATCAACTGTAAAAATAGTAGACTCTACCTCCTTAGCAACCCACATACCCCACCTTAACCCCACACCAACTCCCCACATAATTTATTAAAATGGAAACAAATTTTTACAAAAATGAATGATTACATAAACCCGCCCAGTAAACACTACCTCAAAACACATTATAACCCCCTACCCACCCACTCAAATTTACCACCCAATCCCACCCCAACAAGTCCCGATGAATTTATAAATCTATAAATATATAACCACCCCACTAAACTATCAATAACATCAAATCTCTAAGTATTACTTATAATTCTCAGCCTCAATAGCCTCTCAGTCATACTACAAATTCTACCAAAATCATCTCCCACCTAAACCCATAACTGGGACATCTATTAACTCTGATATCACTTAGACTAATCTAATCTCAATTACTTAATCCTTCGATTACTATCTTGAACACTTAATTATTGACTGGTACTTAGTCCTTGTCATTGGTAGTAGAACTATAAAAGCCTACCATCACTTGTAGACTCATTTCGCCCAATGACTTCGCAAGTAGCAGGATGGTAATAATGGTGATAATTATTATTATTATTATTATTATTATTATTATTATTATTATTATTATTATTATTATTATTATTATTATTATTATTATTATTATTATTATTATCTTGTTATTTTTATTTTTATTAATGCTATTATCATTGCGAGTATCGTAGGTATGATTGGCATTGTTATTATAATTGTTATTGTAATCGATTTTATTACTACTAAAAATGGTAACACCATTAAACTTCTTTTATATAATGATTCCACTTGTATTGATTTTAGTATAATATAATCACAATTAAAAAATATTATCACAACAAAATTCACTATAATTACTGAGCAAGCCATAAATAACTATATTAAAATAGAATGCAAAAGTAGCAATTAATACCCTAAATTAAAATTATCAAAGATTTTTATCTACCCGATAATTACCTATTACAACACAAATGACAGTTATAACTCTATGATTATAATTCTATTCTCATTTTAAATTTAACCCACCCTGGCCCCCGCCCTGGCTGGAATTGAGGTCACGATGGCCCAGACACGAGAGAACCTCCCACGCAACTTTTTGAAACATGACTTGTTGGGTCTCCCCCTCTCCCCCTCCCTTCTCATGTCCCCGTTATAGGCAGAACTCCATCTCTGTCCACCTCCCTCTAATGCATCTTCAATTTCCGGTTGAGGTTGAATTTAAAATCTTTGCCATTTGATTCCATTATAGCTTGAAGAGTTGACGTTCTTTGCGAGCGTTAATGAAACAGCATATATTTTGTCGCAATTAATGGAATAAAATCACCAACAACTATATATATATATATATATATATATATATATATATTTATGTTGTGTTTAATATATTTTTTTTATGCGAATACCTCTTTATAATATCTGAAATGTTTCTAATGGTAAGCACAATGACGTTATGTTACAAGATTATGAGCATATATGTTTTATTTTTCTTATTTTTATTACTATGTAGAAATCAATTCAAAACCGTAATTTCCATTGGCTCGAACACTGAGAGAGTTAAAAGTGGGCTTTTGGTTTACTTTCGGAAGCCTTTTAACTCTCGCTTCTCTTATTTTGTCATTAAGGTCCAACATTCCATAAGTGATGTTTTTGAAAAAGTGATGTTTTCTAGGTCGAATCTATTTATCTAACACTTATCGTTGGCTAGTTTGTTGTACCTTGAAGTAGTATTTTTAGCTTCATAAAGTAAATGGATTCATGCCTTGTCTTTAGCGATTTTCATTGAAAAAATCACTTTAGTTTCGTATTAGGATGAAAGTTCATTTCTTTACTTCATCTTACACTAAAATATAATCTTTTCAAATTTAATATTCATTTTTCTTACACGTATATGGATAAAAGAAGTTATACTATATGTATATATTTGTATATATATATATATATATATATATATATATATATATATATATATATATATATATATATATATATATATATATATATATATATATTTGAACTCATATTTCAACATGCCCTTACTTAATAGACTGTTTTTCTAAATAAATAAATAATACCGCAGAAAAAAAAATTGAATAAGACTGTACGCTCTATGGAGCTGCTTTTAAAATCACCGTGAACTACTTTTAAAAGGGAACCGCAATTGTCATATGGTGTCCAGTGACGTAATCAGATGTGCACGGGGATACTCATTTCTTCAATGGAAACGGCGGGTTTTCACGCTACTAATTGATTTAAAACGCGAAAAATAAGACTCGTCAAATCGCCACTTAAGATTAATTGAACCTCTTGCATTTAGGAAAATGCGTTACTTCAATGTGTACGTGTATGAACGTACTTGTTCATAAGAGATTTATGAACAAGCGATTCCTTTAACTGTATGCAAACGTTTCCACTGCTATATGTGGGAAGATGGATAGCTACACTACATAACTTTATTACCCGAGAGCATTGTATTAATAAAGCGCGATCTTTTAATGCTCTATTCATATACTATTCTCGGCTGGAATTCTAAAAACAGGTATAATTGTTTCATCATTCATTTACATGACATGAACTCATATCTCCTCATGACATTTTAGGCGAACCCCCAAAATAACGTACAATACACATGTAAGAGATATAGTAAAAAATAAGAGATTCTTAGCAAAAAAAAAGTCGTGATGTCTGTTATTTATAACCTCTGGAATTTAGATTACAAAAAGAATTGTTTCTCTTATTTGTCATGGTGCCTCCTATTAGTTTGAGTAAAAGCTGAAACCGGCGACATGTCACATAGAAATCGTAAAGCAGAAATCGAATTCGTTTTGTTTTTTATTTATTAGCCTTGCTTTTGGTTTGACCTTTATTCACGATGTAGGGTAACGTGTTCATTTCTTCAATTCTAATTTTAAAAGAAAACAAGTTTAATTCATGGTTTTTATCCTAAATCGTTGTTTTGTGTTCGGCCTGGAGTTTTCATTTAGAAAATGTAATCCCTGTCACAGAAAAACAACTATTTTCATGTCAGAAAGACTCCTAAATTTAGAAGTAAGTTAATACGTGATAAAAAAACGAGCACTTAGAGAGTGTACATTTTCTAAAATGCTCTTCTTGGACAGAACGTTGCCGTTTCTTATTGTTTCTACAAATATGTATTTATCATATACGAAAAGCTAATTGTAATAATAACAATAGCTTGATCCGCAGGAACAACACTGTTTGTAATGTGATTTTATTTGTCATAGCACAGATAGTAAGTATATATATAAATATGTTACTTTATGCGCGAATAATATTAAAAGAAAAAAACACTTACATTACAAGAAATTACATTTTTTTGATAAAACGTTAGCTTTAGATATGCAAAAATATTGAAATCGTACAACAAAAATGGGATAAAATATTTCCAAATTACTGAATTACTTACCTGGTATCAGCAGGGTCTTTCGTTGATAATAGCAATACTGTTATAAACACATTTGTAAAATACGACAAGAGGATACAGATCCGGATGGCATCCAAATCTTAATGGAGACCCTCTTATCAAAACATACATCTCTGGTAAAAAAATGAATATTAAAGATCTGAGCATTTGGTTGTATATAAGTTTATTCGCTCTTGATGGATATTTATATTTATTTTTTTTATTTTCCGGTACATTTGAAAAAAATAGGACCATGAAACGTCATTGATAGTTTGTCTTAACACTGATGGAATATATCTATGCACATATATACAATTAAAATATGTATCTGTATATATTACTGTATATATTACTGTTATATATTATACTAGTGTACATATTCCGTCAAAATGACGGAAAACGATTTTGCTTCACCAGTGTTTCCAATCACTATTTATGATATAAATTAAGAGAATTACGCTGTATAAACATTATAATAACATTTCTGATGACCTCAAAAGCACTCACCGTTGACCTTTTATTGTAGAGTTGTAGATTGATTTCATAATTAGTATCCGGCGGGTAAGCCTGACTTGCTATTTGCTTTCTCGCTTCACCTCATAACTTGAAATTGGTTAAGCGAAAGACACACATTTACACCAATGAATACATGTTGAGAATCGTGAGAACTTTGTGAAAGTGACTTGATTCGGCATTATTTATTTGCTTTGTTTTACTAGTAGGTTACCACTTATCAAGGCGAAAATGCACTAGAGAATAAGTTTTAATTAAATGGGTAGATTGCCATATGGCATAACTTGTTATACCAGCTGGGTAATTATTTGGGAATACCAAGCGCTGTATGAAGGAGCGGGAGTGCTTCATATTTCTTTTTAAAAAGCTGCAAAAAATAAACGTCGTCATCTCATTTGACCGGGATATTCATGTGACTGAAAACCGCTTGTGAATTAAATATTTACTAGAAACGTCGTGATTTGAAGGAAGCCGACTCACACTGGACAACCCAGGATGTATGCGGCACTAGTTACCAAATATAGATCGACAGTTGAATGCTGATTAATAATATAAAAGGGTTGAAAATGATAATTGGAATCAATTAGTGCTGATGACTTATAAGGAAGTTTTAGACCAGTGTTTTCTGGCATTATATTCAAAGATGACCATGTTGTAGGCATCAGGAAAGCAATTATCTGGCAACGTGATTAACGGATTCACGGTTTGTGGAAAATAAATACTTGTCATGGAAAATTCAATTTGTTTATAGGCACTTGGGGTGATTTAGATTTGTTGAAGACGAGCTCTTGCTGTGAATGTTTCACATTAAGAGATAACTTGAAAAGGGTTGATATGTTATAAAAGAAAACCACCAAGCAGACATGAATCTATTTTTTCTTGTGTTTAAGAGTAGATTTTTTTTATTAATTCATTTGGATATTTATTGCTTGGAATATACAGACAAATCAACGGATTGGCCAAAAGAATATTCTGTGTGATCTTATAGAAGCGTTAACTTGAGATGCTTAATTGTGTCTGATTTAACTACGGATTAAATTGCACTCTTATCAATTAAACAATGTTCATGTGATTGGCATGTCATATTGTAGACCCCGTAAAATGAAATGAAAAATAAAACGCTGTTTCTTACGATATACATATATAATGAACACTTTATTCTATATATCACATTCCTCAGTTAACTTCAGTTTACGAACATGCAAAGCAGACAGCCAGCCCTAACAGATGTATTGTATTGGTTTAAATTAAAACGTTGTCAATGAAACTTCGAACGTGAGCAAGTATTAATTCATCACGACTCTTCATTCTTTACATAATGCTTTTATCTTGTTTCCAACGATATAAAAGAGCATAAAAACTTCAAATTAAGTTTGTTCAATCCCCTCAACACTTTGATTCTGACAATTGATTACTTGCCAATTATCAATATTTTCTATCTATTATTTGATGTTAATACACGAACGTGCTACATCGAAGAAAAAATATATTTTGAAAAGGAGACCATTCAATCTGCGGATGTTACGATGAAAGTGTTTCAAATTTAAGAATAACAGGCTGATCGGCGAACAGAGCTTTTTAAAACTTCACCGTAACAAAAGTACGAAACTTTCAATTTAAAATTTAAGCATGACTGATCAATTAATGTGCTAGGGACATCACATCTTATAGAGAGTATTGAACACTTCTGAATGTATTAGACAATGCAATGGAGGAGAAGGGCGTGTTGTCCACCTTTTCCCCGGTCGATTGAAGTAAGGTTGTGACGTTCTAATCGGAAGTGTGCGAAGTGTTTTCCTCTTCTGTCTTTCTAACTATCTTTGCCCTTCGGTTTCAGCGAAAGGGGTCGCGTTTCTTGACGGCCTGCGTGCCCCTCTCTGACCTACTTACCATTAACCACTCTTGTCGATTTCCAGTAAACCATAAAAACAAGTGTTGATTATTTTAATGCATTTTATTTTCATATCGACAAACATGCGGTTTTAATACAATATGTCGCACTTGAATAATCAGATTACTATTAGATCATCCAGGTCGTGACTAATGGACTGCTTGTGTGAGCTTATTGGCACTAAACAAGTACCCACTTTGACCAACCCACTCTATAATCAAAAGAAACATGTCATTACAAAGAATAAAAGCAAACGTAAACCAGACACTCAACAAAAAATATTAGCCCCTGCCCTTGAGGCTCGCATTCACAAATATCCGGCGACTTAGAATCAACATCAACGACGTAGAAACCTTTCTCCTGACAAACTCCCCGGATATCCTAGCTCTAAGTGCAACTAACCTTCAATCTCCGCTCATCACTTTGGCATGACTGACTACCTCCCACTCTACCGTAAAGACTCTGACAAACACATGCACGGGCTAGGACTTTATGTTCGGAACACCCTCCCCCTGACTAGAGTACATAAGTTAGAATCAGATGACCACGACTACATGTGCTTTAGATTGACTTTACACTACAGCGTCAGGACTGTACTCTGCTAAACTCTGTCTCTGAACGCATAGATAGAACACTCTTAATTGACTCGAATTCCTATATACATGTATTTGGGGATTTTAATGCCCACCACCGTGACTGGTTGGGATTCTCCAGCCTTACTGACGCAGCCGGCAACTCTACGTATGATTTCTCCTTAGCTCACTCCCTCTCTCAGACTGTCGATTTTCCAACTTGCATCACCGATCGAGTTGACATACAAGCCTCACTTCTAGCCCTTTTCTTGACCTCAATACCCGAGGCATGTGTGATGAAATCTCATAGCCCACTCAGGAATGCTGATCACATTGTGCTAATGATACATATCACCCTAAAAAGTTGATGAACCGTTGCTCAAAACAACGAGATACTACAAGCAGGCTGATTTTGAGTCTATCAGAGACCACATCAGTGACGCTCCATGGATGGAAACCTTCTCACTCCCTGCAAACCAGTGTGCAAATGAATTAACTGAATGGGTCAATACTATGTCCCCATGTGAAAATTCCTTAGCAAGCCCCACTCTCCCCAATGACTCACCTCGGAATGTGCAGCTGTCATTGCTGAGATGCAACAAGCATTCCGTAAATTCGGCCGCCATAAGTCAGCTACTAATAGACATAAGTTTATAGAGTCAATAAATAATTGTAAGGCCGTGATAGGTGAAGCAAAGAAAAGGTATAATGAGCTAACGAAAAAACGCATTCAGTCACAGAAACTAGGTACTCGTGATTTCTGAGAAATCTATAATAGTGTAGTGAATAATGGTCAATCAACGATTCCCCAACTATCAAACCACAATGATGTCGTTTGCACGGCCACTGATAAGGCTGAACTACTTGCGCAGCGTTTCACTTCTAACTTCACCTTGGACTCAAAAAATCACCCCCTCCCCAAATTCCCATTGCGATCCGAAGCCACACTTGATAACCTGATCATCACTCCATCGCAGGTCAGAGACACCATAAAAAACCTTGACACCTTCAAAGCTTGTGGGCCTTATCTTATACCTATAATAGTAATAAAAAATGTTCTGCTGACCTGACCCCTGTCCTCTCCAAACTTTACAATAAATGCCTAGCTGAATCTTGCTTCCCCAATAACTGGAAAATTGCCTCTGTGGTACCAGTCTACAAGAGTTCTGGGAATAGAACCGATCCCAAGAACTACCGCCCAATCAGTCTACTGCCGATCTTTGCTAAAATCTTTGAATCCTTTATTAATCTAGCTATAGTTCGGCACTTAGTTAATGCTAAGCTTCTTTCTGACCGCCAGTATAGATTTAGACAAGCATCCTAACAGTCATCTCAGAACGCATTATCATACACTCGACAAGGCAGGTGAAGCTAGGGCAGTAGCGCTTGACATATCCAAGGCCTTTGACAAGGTATGGCATAAAGGGTTTCTCCTGAAAATACGCTCATACGGTATTACTGGGTAATTACTTAATATAATTTGATCCTTCCTAACCAAAAGAAAAATCCAGGTTGTCCTCGATGGCCGTTCCTCTGAGCAACATGACATAAATGCTGGTGTACCCCAGGGATCTATCCTTGGACTTTGTTGTTCCTGATCTATATAAACGGTCTCCCTGATGACATAGAGTCTGATATTGGTTTATTTGCTGACGATACCACGCTTTACTCTCGCTATGTTTGCAAAACAGACGCGATTATATCTGAGGCAATGGCTGAATCCTTAGAAAATGACTTCCAGGCTGTAGTGGATTGGGGTGATAAATGGTTGGTAACTTTTAATGCCGTAAAGACGAAGCTCCTTTCCTTCAATAACTACAAGAAACCTCTCCAACCACGTATTGTCATGGCAAATAACACTCTACCTGAGAGTTCATCATTCAAACTCCTCGGCCTAACCTTCACAAGTAACATGAATTGAAACAAATATATTGAAGAAATTGCCAAGAAGTTTGCCTCCCTCTACCGTGCTAGTAAACTCCTGACACCTGACATGATCCTGTATCTCTACAAAGCCACCATCCGCCCATGCATGGACTATTGTTGCCACATCTGGGCTGGTGCATCATCTGCTTTCCCTTCCTCTTTGCCAAGGTCTAAAAAAGAGTTGCAAACCTAATAGGTCCCTTACGGTCAACCAAACTCAAGTCCCATCGCCGCAATGTAGCATCCTTGTGCTTGTTTTACAAATACTTCAATGGATTATGCTCTGATGAATTGGCTACTCTAGTGCCCCCTCGTCGTAAATTCACTAGACCAACTCGATAATCAACTAAATCCTATCTATTCACTGTGGAGGTCCCCAGATGCCGGAGCGCTTTTTACTCAAATAGCTGTTTTCCTCGTGCTGCTGGCCTCTGGAACTCCCTTTCTGCCCCCTGTTTCCACGCCAGTACTGACATGCATAAATTTAAAATTAATGTAAACAGACATCTCGCGGTGCAGATCCCAGTTTAGGTTGACCCCCCTAACCTTCTCCCTTTTCTTTCTTCTCAGTAGCCTGCCTTGTTTGGGGTCAACTACGTCAAAAAAAATCATCGTCAACAGACGTGACACAGCATAGTATCAATTCGATATTTGATACTTTTTAACTGTGACACGAAATAAGATGCATTCAATCAATATGCGTGCTTAGTTATTAAAATAATAATTTAACCTAAGCGTCACAGATCAACTAAGCCACTTATAGTGATAAAATTATCAACAAAAATACGTAATAATTAATTGTATATAACAGCCGCCTACACAAAAAAGATTAATAAAATAATACAATAAATATTACAGTCAAATTGACATATTTGTGAAACTGAAATATGGTTTTACATTGAACAAAAATGTAATGCTAAGGATGCGAAATGAATAAAAAGTTCTTGATACATCTAAGCTGTTAAACTTTATCACTGCATACGGAAATATACATGGTATATAGTTGTATGAAATATGCTTATGGCAATGCATACATCAATGAGCATGTTATTATTCCTTTTAATAAACAACTTATGTTCACACTTATCACACCTGGCATACATTGAATCATTAATAACATTCACTATCTTTTCTGCAATCTAATCGCAAATATGCCCATCTCGAACCCGATTGCTTCAGGAGTGGCATTTATGAAGATCACAAATAATTAATGTTCAACTATCGATCCGTGGGACAAATCCGCAGCATTATGTTGTTGTTCAGATGTACGGTCATCAAGAACGACCTGGATGTTTTCAAGAACAATCAGATCATATCAAATATTCGTTTAGGAATACCGTGCGAATTGATCTTCTTGAGAAAACCTTAATGCAAATAACTTTGAAACATAAAGCGCTCCTATCGTCGCTTCATCCGCCTTATTCAGTGTATGAGCCAGAGTGCTCTAGCGGGCAATACCCATTATTATATCTGATTTTCATTAAAATATCCTTCATGCAATTGCGTCTGAGATTGGTATATTTGCTTATGATACCACGCTCTATTCTGATGATACTGGCAAATATAACGCATACATTCCCAAGCCAATCGCCGTATCCTTAGAAAATGACCTCCAGTGTGTAGTAGAATAGACCTACAATTGGACGGTTACATAATGCGTATTTACTTTTTAAATCATGAAAAACCTTTCCAACCACCGATTGCCATGGCTGATATCAGTTTTCCTTAGAGTTAAAAATGAATATACCTCGGCCTATATGTTATGGTACCGTTCCTATAACGGAGTTTGGCCTCTTCCATTTACCATAAATACTGAGAGCACCTGATCCCCAGTGCTGAATCCACTCTAGTTTATACTGACAATCAAGACTGATGTACACCCACTCTTGTTTCCTTGTTGTATTATACTTTTCTGCAACATACGTGTTTTATATAAACTCGTGTTTTATTTCCGGACCATTTACAGGGTCACACCAGCTGGCGACGAGTTATTCAAACGACAACAGCAACAGAAAACTGAAGAAAGATTTCAAAAGCTTCTACTAGAACAAACCGTTTTTTTTTTCGAAGATCGCGGCTCAGCAGAGAGCTGATATAATCTTTGCTAGCATTCGGGGTACATTATTGAATTAATACCGAATACGACCATGAGTGAAAATTCATGTGGTAATACGTTGATTTACTACCCATCAGTGAATTGAGTTTTTTTCTGCTGATGTTCATTTTAGCCAATGCCGAGTTCATATTTAAGTTGTTTCCCATCATTTGCATATAGAATATTAGAAATGTAAAAGGATTTTCTGTGCTTTATATAAATATTTATTTTTCCTTCAGCAGGTGTGTGTCGAAAATTGTTTTTACTATTCGTAAAATATTTGTGATACAAAAATAATTTTTAACATCGTCTTTTTAGACCAATAATCTCATTTTAATTTAAAAAAGAAAATGTTTTTACTATTATGGGTGGTGCCATGCAGAGCAACATATACATTTGCCAATGTTGCAACTTTGCAATATAGAGTTAATTAATTTTACTATTATTTATAAATTGACACAGTTTATGCTAAAACCGATGTTCAGTAGAACTATTTTTACTTCATTAATATTGCGCTATTAGAAACATATCCATTTGTGTGGGTTTTCAATTGTGGGGCAAATAAATAACAATTTAATTCAGATTTAGAAATTTAATTATTTTGAAGATATCAATGAGCTCACCTCGCGTTTTTCTCTCTACTAAAGTATAGTAGTGAAGACTAAGATTTGTTAGGTGAAATTTTGGATAATTCTTATCTTTATGAAATTTAAACAATAGATATACGGCATCAATTGAAAAAAAAATTCCCCTAATGGCAGTTTCTTTAGAGAATTCCGAATGGTTTATGGGATATGATATGCCTAGAATTTCCAATTAGAATATTCAAATATTTTTTATTTGCATTAAATTTGATCCATAGACACTAGATACCAATAAGAAATATTACCTGAATTTCGTTTCCATTTCATACTCCTTGACCTTAGCCTTATATTTGAGATATTTTAAGAGTTTGTTTCATGCAATTGATTCTGATCAAAATAGAAATACATAATCTCAACGTTAGATTTCGTATCATCATACTAAGATTTTAATCTTCGTATGGGGAAATTAAATTGTGCAAAACTGTGCTCTTCGGAGAATTATATTTAATTGTCCTGAAACAAGTGATCGGCTCATCTCGTCTCTCTCCCTCTCTCTCTTTCTCTCTTTCTCTCTTTCTCTCTCTCTCTCTCTCTCTCTCTCTCTCTCTCTCTCTCTATATATATATATATATATATATATATATATATATATATGTATTGCCCCCCATATTTTAAATGTTTAAAGGTACTTGTGTATCTGCAGATGTGTGCGTTAATGTATTTTATATAGAGATAAAAGTATGTGGATATGGGCAGGTATGTATGGTTATCCAGGTATATATTTTTATGTGTATATATGATGAGAACTTTATGAGTTTACAGATATGTATGTAGATTAAGACTAAAAAATAAATGATAAATGTAATAAAAATTATACATGAAAAAGGTAGAAACGAATTGAAAGGGTTAGCGAGTAAAGAATGTAATTCGATACTAAGCTTGACCCGTGAAATTATAAACACGTACCATCCCCCCAAAATATACTTAACAAGAAAGTTTCCAAATCCATTACACTTCCTCGTGTTTTCTTTGTCTGAAGAGGTTGACAATCTGTGAAGTGTACAAACAAACCATGTATTCACATATATTACCAATAATATATGTATGAATAAAATTTTATACTATATATATGTATGTATATATATATAACCATATATACGAGAAATGACATGTCATTTCTCGTGCCTTTAACGACATATAACCATATATATATATATATATATATATATATTAATGTTAATTGGGAATGATTGAACAATTACTGAACCTTCCGCTTAGTGCCCATGGCACCATGTCACCTATTTATTTGTAATTATACATGTTATACCATCCAGTTTTGTGGTGTTCAACCCAATGATGTACGTCGAATTGATCAGTACCATGACACTCATACTACTTCAGATCACACCCGGCATTTCGTAGGGATCACTAAGGACGCGTATGTACTCCTGCAAGTCATGAACCCCATACAACATAACCCATTGGATTAGTGTATTCCATTAGATCAACACGAAATATATCTGTCAATACACCCTAGATAATTTCGTTTCAGAATATATAGGATTATACCGGTCTATGTGGAACTGAAAGATGAAAAAATAAAATAAACATGGCCACACGAAGAAAAATCAAAAGTCCGACTCACAAATTTTATTAACAATTCTCCAGACGACGGAAACTCAAATAATCCGACTCTAGAATTATAATTTACAATTGTTCAAAACACGACTTTCATCAATCGAGTAAATCGACACAAAACGCTAATTCAATTTTTTTTTTATACTTTTCTCGCTTAACACACGACGTATCGTAATATTATCGTCCTGGTATTTAGTTCATTTCTACCGCAAAAAGGTGTGCCACAATGCCGGAAGGTGGGGAGAATAAAGTCAGTGACACTACAAAATGAACACTATGACCTTTTAAAAATTGCCTTGGCAGCCCCGTCGGCATTCCTCGGTTAGGACTATTCCGGCAGTAAGCAATTAACTTACTTCACCTCAGAGAGAGGCGGTAAGGTCTTGGAGGATGGAATTCCTAGGGCTACTTAAGAGGAATACCTGAGGCCGACAAATAAAAAGCCACTGAAGTGATCCAGTTTCTGCCGGACTGGTTGTCGAGATCGGAACGTCGACTGGTATGTCCGTGACATGACGACCACTGAATGTTATCGCCACACTAGATAGAAAGTTTTTACTCTTTTTATTTCAACGAGAATTCGCCCTGGCAAAACAATGGTAATGTTTACAAATGGACTATTTTATCGCACAAAAATAAGAAGATTCCATCCTGTAATCGGAACGCTGTAGGTTTTATCCCTGATGAACAACACCCGACGATACGTGAACCCGCATGATGGCGACTACAGCCTGTCTCCCTTTTCAAGTTATAAATAAACTGAAGGTGTGTACTCCGGCGCGAACGCCCACCTTGCGATATTATTGAATTCGCTTTTATCAAAATGATATAATACTATAGATAGCGGATATGTTCAATATCCCATAAATATTTGTCTACGAGTTTACTAGTATTTGAATTCATCGATACATTTATTTTTAAAGGGTTGACACTTAAAGCAGATCAAGCAAAGTCCTGATATATCTACATAAACCACTGCACAGTAGATTTTGAATGTTTGTGTACATTTATTTACTAGGGTTGTTTGTCCTTTTTCTCTTCATAAAATAAATCAAACACATAAAAGTACACCTACTGTTATGTTTACTATACAATTATGTTCCAAATATAGAAATTCATTAAAACATGTACTTTAAACTGGGCTTTATACTCTTTTCTCTTTTGTACGCATTAATCAAACATAGATCATAAATAGCTGATTCCCATTGATGGATACATTGCTGGTTTCAACTTTCATAAATATATGGCCCGTAATTATTTAATGCATGAGTACAATTATTTTAAGAAAGTGTATTCCGTACTGTATCAAGAATAAATTAAGCAGTATATCAACCCTTTTTATATCAACCATCTATATCCTAAACTCAAACAAGCCGTGTCCATTTTTTAATTCATGTGTAAATTTATTCTCACGAGAAGTTCTGTTTCTTTTTTTCTCTTTAAAATAAACCAAAAATTACTCAGTACACTCCCTTTATATCTACTGTCCATTTTCAACATTTTGTGAAGATCTGTAAAGTAAGTATTCTTCCTATTTCTGTACAGAAAAACGGGCATGCACCTTTATTATATAACTATAATATAGGTTCGTAAATAAGTTGTT
The DNA here is from genome assembly GCA_963556195.1 of Sepiola atlantica. Classification (NCBI taxonomy): domain Eukaryota; kingdom Metazoa; phylum Mollusca; class Cephalopoda; order Sepiida; family Sepiolidae; genus Sepiola; species Sepiola atlantica. The sequence continues at coordinate 142,935,009 of OY744524.1, read as the reverse complement.
TTTGAAAGGTATTAAATGTAGCTTTGTATATTTATTTTATTTATCTTCCTCTCACAAGGTAAGATGAGACACAAGGTCGGGAAAGTGGGATTTGAAAAGCCAGTGCCCGAGAAGGTGAGCACTCTGCCCATAAAAAATTGGCTGCGCAGCCTCGTCGGCATCCCCCGGTTGGGGCGCCTCAGGCAGTAAGCAATAAACTTACTCCTTCCCGAAAAGGAAATGGCAGAACATGGGAAGGTGGGCCTCCTAGAACTGCACAGGACAGACTAATAGACCGGCGTGAATCAAGCACCGAAGGCCAAGACGATACCAGTCTATGGGGTGTAGTATCCATCGGAACATACTACACTTTGATCTTGGCCAAAAGGCAGCTTCGTATATTTATATGTTTGGATGTAGTCATATACATATATTCGTATGTATGAAAGCGTACCTATGTATATTTGTATTCTTCTATTGATATGCCCCCGAAGGATGCACGTATGTATGTATGTATGTATGTATGTATGTATGTATGTATGTATGTATGTATGTATGTATGCATGTGTGTGTGTATCTATGCATGTATCTTTGTATGTATGGCTACAGAAACTAATATAAATCAAAAACACCTATTGCGATTGATAAATGTGAATATAATATTATACCATGTATAGATAGATAAAACACATTGTGATAAAATTATTACCATTTTATTTATCAAATTCAATATAATTCGATTTCTATCTATTCGATTATTTTATCTTTTACTGTTATTTTACTTTTCTTCTGCTTTTCCACCATTTTTGCCAACAGTTTTCTCAATTTCTCGAGCTAACGTAATTATCTCCCTTGCTGTTTTTTCGATCAGTAAAATCACAGTTGTTTCGCGTCTATTTAAGTGGCACCGAGAGAAAATAGCAATTTATTTTCTACGTTTAAAACATAATAAAAAAGATTAAAAAACGAAGACAGTATAGATATCGTTTTAAATATCATATAACGCGATCAATTTTTCAGTCATGATTTTTTATTTATTTACTTTGTCTATGTTTTTCGTATTTCTCACATATGAATACGAAAAATAAACTCGCAGCTTGTACGGATTTTTAGCAGATATTTCTATCAAATTACGGAAAAATTGCTAGTGGATGCTTATACAAACGTCTACATATTACTTTTTTTACTAACTTTTTAAATAGTTTCTATGGTGGAGAGATCATGGCATACAGGCATCATCGATGGATGTTAAAGAAATAATGTTAAAGTACGAATCCAATTCTACAGATTCGATTCGCTGTAACCTTCGGCCTTCTTCAGGTGTATCTTCTCAAACTCGGGAATATTTCTATATTTTCGAACGGACCCCTTTATTTAGTCCACGGGGGTAGCATGCTCCCGTTCCGTCAGCTATGTATGGGAGAGGTCTTCAGTAATTCGCAATTCTTCGTATCGCTCGGATTAAACCATTAACCTTCAAATAACTATGACTTAGAAGTATCACTTAGAACTATCACTTAAGACTAAATTTCCTCAGTACTGTATCCACTGCGCCATGGGTCCGTAAGACTTTTGGGACAAGAAACTGATTACTGTATAAATATTCTAAATTATAGTAGATGGTCATAAAGGGTTAGTCAACGTTATGATCACTTTGCATGAAAATACTCTAACATTGCAGACCTAGTAAGATAACATGTTAAATGCATAAACGTTATCGTCAAAATTAGATAACAACATTATACGCAATCATTAAAATTTTATTTATATTCTGAATATTTATCTTAAACAATCCTGTCTTCACATGGCTCCATATATTACTTGCCAAGCATCAATATCAATTCTAATTTATCTTCAAACTACATCAGGGTATCACTTAACTATAGGCCTGTTTATCAGAAATGCTGCTCTCCCATCTCAAACCCTGTCTTCATTTCTTTTTCTTTCGTTGTCCTGTGACGTGCAGAGTTGTTTTCGCAACGTCTGATGAACATGTTTCGTCCTACTGTCACATCAATGTTCGTCTTTCTACTGTACACAATAGGTTTCCGCACTTTCATGTGCAAGTTATTAATAAAGTATTACAAGCGCCTATATACGACTATAAAACGTTGACGCACGGATTCCTGTAATTATTCCGTAAAGCAGCAACGTTGAATCTGGTAAGTATTTAGATGAATAGCCACTCGGAAATACAAGCTGTTGTACATGATATTAGCTGGTAATTCTCTTGCAAGCCGAGGTCTGGTTACAAATCTGACACTACAATGAACAGTCTTTGGCCGTTATTTGTGATCTGCACTAACCAAACACTTAACGCTGACGGCAGATCGATTTCAGATTTCTATTTCGAACAGACGCATATACAACTCTTTTTCAGATGCATTTAGTTACATTTCACATACAGTGTTGAACACGGGTACGTACGTTTCATTCACATTTTTCCATTAACATAATCGGAGATGGTGTTTTAAAAATAAATTAGATTCAGATCTAGATTTCAAACGATTATACCTTAACCTTAACGTATTCACTTTCTATACATTTATACTATTTAGCAGTATACCACTATAACATTATCTTGCATATAAGTATGTCTTAATAATGAAGATGCTAAATGAGTGGATAAAAATCTGCGCGTGAGAACGTCACTCATATTTAATGTACTATCACCTACCAATTCAATTGGTTGTATGACACATTTTAAAACAATAGTTCACCTTTACGTCGCTTGACACATTTGAAGCCACGGAATGCCACATATTAAATGTTATAAAACGATAGTTGAAATACCCGGTGAATTACTCCCGACTGTGCCATTATTGTTTAAAAAGAAATTGCAAATCTGTTTGGAATATTGATTTGAACACACTGTATTTATCGCCAATCAATGGCAGGCAGGTGAGCTGATCGTTATAAACGGTCGTAGACAATATTATCGGCCCGCCTACCTCAATTGAGAGAAATCATTTTAATTTATCTTTTTGGATAATTTGTTCGACAAGATAGAAAAAAGAATCAGTATTTTTATTTCACTAGAAACGTGGATTTATGAATGATAACATAACATTGACATGTTAACTTAGAATTCCTGTGGATAATTAAGTTTAAATGCGCAAATAGACGTAAGCAAATTATAATAAAAATCATCTAAACTACTTAGTCTTGGCAAGTCATTTTTGACAAATGATATACTTTGTAATATGGTATAATTTTTTAAATTATATTTATTTTAGTAGAAACACTGAGATATCTTGTATACAAATAATATAGATACTGTCCCGGAATCCTTTGTTTAGTAAAGTATCCCGGGAAGAAGATAAGAATCTATTACGATAACATAAAAATACATCTACATTTACCGATTATTAATCTTAATTGTGTCTTAGTAGCTTGGAGTTCACACAAGATTTTACCAAATTAGAATAGATTGTGTTCCATGGGGTTTGAGTGACAACACGTCTCATCAGGTTTCTAGTATTCTCCGTTTTATTTCGACATCCATTGTCAATCATTTTGCGTTGTGGCACCAGCCGTTTACCATTGTGTTCTCGCTGATATTTGCCGGCATCATTCTCTGGAACTTAAGTGAAAATAAGCCAGCATTATTGTAATCTCCATGCATTTTCTGTCGAGTTGCTTGACTTCTGTACTAGATGATTGTTTTCGTAATATACCGGCTGTTGTTATCAGTACTATTCTGTGTATGGTGTCAACTTCTATTCAAATAGTTGTCGAAGTGTCATTTTCTTTTACGATTATTTTAGTGTATTAACTTTTCTTTTAAACAGCACCGATCATGGAAAACATTTAAAATTTTATTAAGGTATTCCGTGTGTATGAGGTTACAGGACGCTAATAGTTCCAACAACTTTCAATCTTTTAATACATGACGATTAACTAAAATGGTTAAAGTCAGAATAAATTACTATCTATTCGACGCTGTAACTGCTTTATAAATCATTTAAAATTTCGAAGTGTCACGTGGTAATTTTTTTTGTCAACCGTTAACAAAAGTTTAAAATGGCTGACTTGTTTACGAAGGCACAGAAATGTATTCGTAATTAAAGTATTTTCATATGATTTTTTAAATATCTTGTAATTTTAGGCTATTGCATATTTATACCAATAAGTAATTGATTAATATTAACACCGTAATAATGTATTAATAACGTAAAAGCTAGAATCTTATATATGAACACACGATGATTGGTCACAATTATAGTAATATAGAGATTAAACAACGAGTTTAAAATACCGAACAAAAATAGGTTTTTATTTTGAATATTATTGCACATTGTGCTGCATACTTCAATATTTCAGAATAATGCTTAATGTTTAATCATTTTTCCATTACGTTTACGGAATGTTTATGAAAATAAATCATTAGAAAAAATTTTTTTCATTGTTTATGTGAAAGCTATAATCAAATTGCAAATGTTTCTTCAGTATTTTTTATTTTTCAAAAGTACTTGTATTAAAGCGATCGTTCCTTTTACAAAGTACAAGGAAATTATTGAATAACGGTAAAAACGCAATAGAAAATTGTGTGCTCAGCCGATAAATAAATGGATATTTTCGATGTGTATGTTATAAATAAATAAATAAATAAACATATGTATACATAACTGTATATACATATATTAACTGAAATAATAATATAAATACTACTACTACTTATAATAATTATAATACATGCATACTACTTTAAAGGATTCAAGACAATACATGAACAACTAGCGCGGAAACTGAGATGGTTGGATCCACAAAAACGTACCAGAGGGGATGACCAAAGAAATGGCAACGATAATACAAAAAGACGCCAAAAAAACTGATCTCAAGCAACTACAGACCAATAACCTGTTTACCAACTATGTGGGAAATCCTCACAGCATAATTGAGAGAACTAATCTACCACTCCCTGAACAACTGTTGACTACTCACTGAGCAACAAAATGATGCCGGAAAGAGACTAGAGGGACTCATTATCTGCCATATATAGATCAAAAGATCTTGTATGAGTTAAAAAGCAAAAAAGAGAATATAGCCATGACAGGGATTGACTACAAGTAAGCCTACGACTGGATCCCTTTAGCATGGATAATGTAATGCTTAAAAATGCACAATATACCTGACAGGAGTATTAATCATATCAAGAAAGCAAGAGGACTAGAACTGACAGCTGGAGGACAACACTTGACTGAAACAAAATACTGAGAGAATTCAAGGAGACTGTCTATCACAACTACTATTTAGCATAGCCATAATGGCACGCAACTTCATATTCATTAAATGTGATACAGGATACCAGTTTACAAACAGAGAACAACGAATAAACCACCTGATGTAGATGGACGACTGAAGCAAGAAGAAACTGGAACAGTAGATAAATACGACCAGAATGTTAAGCCAGGACATTCAAATGGAATTTGGAATAGAAAAGTGCGCATTGTAAGAGGTGAACTGATTAAGCTCCGTTATCGTAGTATTCGCAGTACATACGTCCGCTTACGTCACGCTTACGTCACGCTTACGTCACGCCTGTAAATTTTAGTCGTATTTCCCGGAACTGTACAAGAACCACATATTTTTATTGCCATTATATGCTCAGAGTATTGTTGTGACTCATTCTCTTAGCAACAAACATTAAGTAAAACTATGAACACACTTTTGGGTATTTTCTTACTTTTCGAAAAAACTGAATGTTTTGCTTACCTTTAAATGTGTATTTATAAACCATGATTGTTCATCGTAAAACACCAACGTATTTGCGTGTGTGCAAATCAAGTCCGCCTCCTACTTCCACTTATTCTATTACGCTGCTTTCACTGCCCCTCTCTTTCTTTCTCTCTCTCTTAATCTCTATATATCTCTCACTATATATATCTCTCTTTAAAATGCTTGTCTACTATATCTACACTGGATATATATATATATATATATATATATATATATATATATATATATATATATATATATATTACTATTGTTCAAATTTAAATCTATTTTTATTATGAATAGAAATTATTATGGTCTCTTATTTAAAAAGGTCGAATTTTCCCGAAGAATGCAGTCTGGAGCACTTTTCTGTAGCGGAATATTACATCCTCCGCGATATTCATAAGAATGCAAAAATATTTCATGTTTAGTATTCAATGAAATCTATGTGAAATAGATTTTCGTTGATTTATAAAATAAATTTAACTCGTTTAAGAATGTGCTGAACATGGACAAATTACCACTTAAACTGAGTGTTAACTTTATATATAAAATAGAGTTGTATCTAAAAAGAAATGACCCCTTTTGTTTATATGCTGCCCTTAATCTAATTCTCTTTCGTTTGAGAGGTTTGTTTATTCTTTATATATATATATATATATATATATATATATATATATATATATATATAAAGAGAGAGAGAGAGAGTGTGTGTGTGTGTGTATGTCCATGATTTATATGTTGAGCTCTCTAGTAGGGTAACTGACGGTTTCCTTTGATTGCAGATAAATATTCTTCTGTAAATCGCATGATAAAATATGTGTTAATAATAGGAGTATATATTACGTTAGAAATAGAAAGTTTTTTGGGGGCGTAGTGGTTCTATGTGCTTGACTGCTGGTCACATTTAGATGTGACTGGCAGTTTGGAATTGTAATCTCGATCTGGATATATATGCTTATTCTAGTCACACTGATGAGTGGTAATCAGCTGTTTGCTGATAACTACGTAAATATATATAAAGAGAGAGAGATAGTTATCTATCAATAGAATTTTCCCATGTATCACATCTCTTCAAAGCAGCTAGACTAGCACGCATCCTAAGCTAGGGCTCGGGCTTCCAACCATTTAAATGAAGATCGGAAGCTCTTAATACTTAGAGGCGCTCGTAAATGATATCTACAATGTCTTTATATGAACATTGACCGCTGATTTACAGTGCTCTATTTTAAAAAATGTAAATTGCGCTAAGAAGCAACAGGCGATAGCACTTAACGACAAAGGGGACTTATGTTGTAATCCTTTAGTATTGTTCTATATATATATATATGCATATATCTCAATGTCTGTGTCTATGTGTATGTTATACTTGTGTGTGTGTTATAAAAGTAAAGGTTAGAGAATCTACATCACACCTAAAAGCGTATTCTCATGTACAATTTACACAAGTGATGTGTTCCCCAAAATCTTCTGACAGTTATAAAGGGATTATAAATGAATAACCCCTTCCAACATAGAATATACTCCATTTTTTTGAAATTTTAATCTGATGTATAAAATTGTCCGAGTAAGACAATAGAGGTGTTCCCATATCTCTAATATCTCTTCTAACCTAAAGTAGCTCTGGAGGCCGAACGTTTTTAAAACTTGAAATGTATCTTATTTTCATAAAATTTAAAACATATACAATTCTCCGAGTAAGACAGTATAAGTGGTCACAAAACTCTACGTTACAATGTATGTGCTGATAATGTACGTGCCCAACCTCTAAGTGGCACATGGCGACTGAACTCTCTTAAAACTTTAAATACCTATATCCGACTTTTCTTGTGATTGTTATTTTAAAATTCGACTTACACAATATCTTAATTTTTAGTTGAAAATATCAGACTGAACACATCGAGTGTGCGGTTTCGATTCTAACCACTCTTGATTTTTTAAAATAAAATCATATGAAATCAAATAATATTTTCTATGTGTTCATATAATAACATATAAGTGGATAATGTTTGTATATTTAGTACGTAACGCCTCTTCGTCTGTCTGCCTCTTTCTCTGTTTGTATTTTTCTCGCTCTCTCTTTATCGCTCTCTATATACCTAGATCTTTCTCCTTCCCTTACTCTCTCTCTATATATACTAAAGAAGAAACCTCTCTGTGTGTGTGCATGTATGTCTCTAAAATCCAAGCCATACTACAGAGTCTACATTTAATATAAGTGTATTCATATGTACAATTTCGATGTAAAAATAATGTAAGTACTTCTACGTCTCTATCTATCCGTTAAAAGAGCTAATGAGAATTTTCGAACACGTTATACTATAAAAGTAATGTATTTAATAGCTTTAGGTAAAGAGTATTTACATATATCCGAATAGCTGCGTTGGTAAGACATCTAGCTGACAACATCAATGTGGCTGTTAAAGTAAACTCTTTGTTTTAGTATGTTTCATATGAGGCTAACCTACCCTCAACCGGGCAAGCCGGGAATGCTTGCTAGTATATATATATATATATATATATTTATATATATATATATATATATATATATATATATATATATATATTAAATTCTCGAAACAGTTTTTCATGGTAAACAACTGATGATCCCTTAAAATAGTGTTAGAAACAAACTAATATAATAACTGTAAAAAATAAATTGACTTACGTGAGTGATTTTCCACTGAAAGACTTGGGACTATAAGTTGTTTTTTAAATTAAAAAAAAATTTTTTTTAATATAGTTTTAATGCTTGAGAAACTTCCGAAACTATATATATATATATATATATATATATATATATATATATATATATATATATATATCATTAAAAATAACGGGCATCTTGTGTCTGGATATTTTTTCTATGATCCTTTCCGTTTTTCTGATTAGGTTCTTAGTTTCAGACGGAAACTGGCTGATAAAGTTGCCAAAGCTTCCCAAAGACCTTTCGGACCCTTCCAGGTCCATCGTCAGTGGAGTAATGTTAACCAGGCATAGATCTAGGAGTGAATATATATTCTATTTAGGCGGGAAAAATAAAGGACTGTGTTCAATTTAAATTTATATTTATAGGCATTCGAGTATATTAGTACTAATAGCATAATTAATCTTGTTAATAGCTGTTTTTTCTGTTTTAATGTATAGGGCTTCGAGTATGTGGAGTTTAAGTCTATTAGTATTTTGTGCGATGATTTTTGTGTTATCTACTCGAAGTTTACGGATATGCGAACGGGGACAGGAATTCTTTTTATAGAGGTGCTGGGTTATGACGGAGACGTTAGATAAATGCATAGTTGATCTTCTGGATAGCGTCGTAACAGTCGACTTAATGTATACATTTTCATGATTGTCGAAGACACATTCTCCCAAAGGGCATTTAAACTTGTATACGAGACCGGTCCTATCAAGAACTCCAATCCGGGGTGAAGAAATATTATTAACAACCAGATTGGTAGTTTTAGTTTTATTATAATAGATCATTAGTTTTACTTTTTTGTTTGGGTCTGTGGAGAGTACGTTTTTATCTATAATGTTTTTTAGAACCTGTTCGTCTATTTTATAGTTATGATGAAATTGGTTGCAGTAAAATAGTTTTATAATGTTCTTAAGTAGAGAATTGGGTTCATTGTTGTTTTTGTTATAATTATTATTATTATTGTTATTATTACTAGTATTGTTTTTGAATTGTTGAATTTGTTGGTCAATAATGTAATTGGGGAAACCATTATTGACTAAAGTTTGTTTTATATTTTTAAGTTCATTTTGAAAGAGAGTTGGGGAGGAGGAGATTAATTTTGCCCGCGTTATTAAGTTTTTAATGATGGCTGTTTTGTATTTAAAGGGGCATTCACTAACGAAATTAAGAGTGCAGGAGTTAATGTTAATCGTTTTTTTTATATATAGATGTTACAAATTCGTTATGATTGGTGTCTATTAATACGTCTAAGAAAGGGAGTTTTTTTTATCTCTATTTGGTTCATAGGTAAAGTCCAGAACGGAGTTATTTTTTAAATATATATATATATATATATAAATAAATAAAAGCAATTTAAGTGTTTTATATAATTATTTCAAATCAGATTAATATGTATTAAAAAGAAAATATTTTTGAATTTTTAATGCGTTCGAATTGATGTTTGATTAATGCTTTGAAGGTGCGTAGCTCTGGTTGAATGACTTGGATTGGTCCTATAAGTTTTGTCCAGGGTTCTGAAACACGTGACATACTGTATTTTCATTTTCATTGATTACTTGACTTGTTATTTTCTCAAATAGAGATCAACGCATAATTTCTATACCATGCAAAATATCTGCATAGTTTTAAAATATTGATTTCTTAATTTCTAATCGGTTGATCAATTTCGACGTGTAAATTGCTCATTTCGCTATTGTTTAATGAAAATACTGCAGACTTTCAGATATCGAGCGTCGACAATTAACTATCTCCTAGCGACACTAATAGCGCCTGGTATCGCAGACTCCAAGACCCCACCGCCTCTTCTCATTGATGGATGGACCAGATAGGACACCGTGTATAACATTGTTAGAACATTTTGAGATGAGGATTGCTTTTTCTTGTATTATTTGGCTTATTCGTTTTACTTGTCTTATCTTGAATGTTACAGCTGAAACGCTGTGAGAATAACAATTAACATAATGATTCAAATGATACAATGTATAACATATATATTTGCTAATGTTTATACACAGTTGATGTGTTTTGGTATGCTGCTTGACGGCATTTCCCTTTCAGATGCATGTGTAATGTGTATACTCTAGTAGACACGCTACTCAGTGGCGTTTCGACTACTGAACAGTCTAACTATAATATAAGTCACGTCGTGTAGATGATAGAAAATATGATTTTGAAGACAATCAAAAAGATTATTGTTACATATTAATTAGCATTATATGTATGATAAATTAAAAATAGAGCGATTGCCACATGCAAAATGTAGCATAGGTATGATTAACAAAGAGTTCTAATATAGTCCTCTTCCCAGTATTTTGATGGTAGATATCGAATTGGTTGAGTTTAGTCATTAGAAAATAATTTGAGTTGAATAATATCCTATGAAATTTGGAAATTATTAAAAAATATAGAACTCTTCTCTGTTTTATGAATGGTTAACTTTAAAGATGTCAAAATAATTTAAGCAGCCAATGTAATTAGTTTTATTTATGAAGAGTCAGTATGGCATTACACAAGTTTAGACATAAATTTAAACATACTATTTCCATTGAGCTTCTCCATATATGATAGGTATGGGCATACATCTTTTTATACAAATAGTACCACCTACAAAGGTCAACATCAACTAACGCATAAGTTACTGAGATTATCAGTTCGATACTAAACTATCTCACAAGAGTGTTGAAAACTATGGACTAAAAGGACAACATTTGATTCCTTAAGCGGACGGATAAACAAGCCATGTTGTAGTCTGCATGCACTCATTTTATTATTTCCCTGCGATCACATTAAACTATGATTTAATGAACTGTTGAAATTATACTTAAAATCTGTGGGAATAAGTATTTGAATTTTCTTCAAACAACTTCCAGTGATAAACCCTTCTCCTTTGTTAATATACATGATAAAAACTCTTCTGAATATAAAAATGAAATACTTTAAATTCAATTGAAGATTTCGTCGAAAGACTGATAATTAATAATATGAATGTTTCGGGCCTTTGTGTCTGTCTGCGCCAATTGTTGATCGGCTGTTTAACAACGTACCTCGTAGCAATATACAGTAATAGAACTAGAGTACCCGTTTCATAAAATAGCTTTTGAACAACGTACCTCATAGCAATATACAGTAATAGCACTAGAGTACCCGTTTTATGAAACAGCTTTTTAACAACGAACTTCATAGCAATATACAGTAATATAACCAAAGTACCCGTTTCATAAAATAGCTTTTTCACAACGTACCTCATAGCAATATACAGTAATAGAACTAGAGTACCCGTTTTATGAAATAGCGAATAGACATATTTCGTTTTTCGAGTAAATAAATCAAGCGTTAGAAAATATAGTAGACAGTTTTATATCAAAATAAAATGTAGTTACATTCAAATAATGAATATTTTACATCAACAGTTTCTACTCGGATATTGTTTAATGATATATTTTTCGAATGTGATTTTCCAGTGTTATGGTGTAAGCTGGTCTACGTATTGAAGGAAGAAATGGACTTACGCAGACACAATAAATTTAGTTACGACTACGGCAGTTATTTGTAGAATACGTCGCGGCAGCTATTGGTAGAAGTTATGGTCGTAATTCTGTAACATGATTTCATAAATATACTTTTGTTAATTATACCACTATGTGTGTCTTCATTATTACTGGCCTTCGAGGCCACAGCACTAGCGACAAGGGGTTCATAACTTACATGGCTACTAAACTGTAACCAAGGATTGGAGACCTACATCTAATAGCACAAGCGGTATGTATATATTCGAACATTACTTAAACATGTATCGCACAAAACTGGAAGCAAAGAATCGAAATTTATATCTCATAAACTGGGAGGCAAAGAACTCAAATTTATTCGGTCCAACATTTCTCTTCGAACGTATTTCGCACAATTTAGACAAGATATTCGCATTTCTTCAAAACACCGAAAATAAACCAGCCTTAAAGCACACAAAAACTAGTAACGGAAAACTCGGATTTATGTCTACAATTGAATTGGTGGATTTTAGAAACAAAAAGACTTTAGAGGTATTTTATAGTTGTTTGTTTAAAAAGAGAACAGGAAGTTGAAATAATATCGAATTTTAACGATCAAGATGTAAACGCCGCGGGGAAAAAATCCAAATCACGAAAAGAAGCAAAGAAAACGAAACCGTTTTCTAAGTAGTAAGAAATAGTTTTAAAAAGAATTGCAAAGTCAAATCGTTCAACAGCGAAGGAAAACACAAGATTAACAAAAGACAAACTCAGTCGATTGTCTTTTGTCGACCACAAACGTATTTTTGTACGAACTTATTTATGTATTTACATTAGAAAGGTTACGAACTTATTTCACAATTAAAAAACTACGGACTGTCTAAATTATGATTATATATATATATATATATATATATATATATATATATATATATATTATGTTATGTATCCACATAACATTTTATAAGGAGATATGATATTTTATGTATCGATTTTCAGTATTTACTTCAACAGTGCTATATACGTGAGTATTGCTAGGTAGTAAGTTACGAAAATATATTCATGGCAATTAAGCTACACAGAACATCCCGTGGTTCATCCCCGTGTGAAATCTTAAGGCTATATATATATATATATATATATATATATATATATATATATATATATATAATGATAATAATCCAGGTAAAAACATCCACAGGGTAGTAATCACAAGGATTTCAACCGGGTTTATAACATTCTCTCCAAATATGATCTGACGTATAGATTGTATTCTAACTCTGCCCGATGAGATCATAGTTTATAATAACTGTTGATCGATAACATCGACATGCTAGTGTCGCAGATTTTGTACATGTCTGTGTAAATAAAAATAATCATATATATATATATATATATATATATATATATATATATATATATATATATATATATATATATATATATATATTGAGAAGTCAGTTATTTCTTGTGACCGAAATATTAATGTGGATTTTAAAACTTAATACTAGAGATCTACAGGCATCAACTAAATGAACAGGTAGGATTACAAGAAGAATTAGCATTTTACCGAAATAAAATCGAAGCAGATTATTTGGAATTACAGAAAGAACATCTGCCACAAAATAAAAAATGTGAGATGTTAATTCAGACATAACAGCAAAGGCCGAAATTATTATAATTGTCAAATACGATGGCAAAATGGTAAAAGCAAAAGCGCGCTCTCGCAGAACACAATTTGGAAAACATTGAGCATTTTAAATATTATCGTGATAAGGAGGTTAATTTTGACTCGTACTTCAGGCGTTATGAAGACATATATAATTTAGAGTGTTGAACCTAGACAGGTTTCAAAAAGTCTCGGTGAATTTTAATAGAAATAAGGCAAAGTGAAACATACGACATTTATGAATTACATTTTACCTAAAAAAACTCGCGAGCTAAGATTTAGTGAAGCAATGCAACTGTTGATCAAATTATATAGTCTAAAACTATCACTATGTCACAAGAGGAAATCATAGTATATAAGAACTGTGATGACTTCAGATTAGCGGAATTAAGTACGAATAACTTTAAATGTCTCATTGTTGAATTCGGATTATAGTGTCGAACACAACATAGGAAATTCGAAAGAAAAGTCTTTAAAAGACAAGAAAATGAGTCAGATGTAACACTCCAGAAAATATGCGAGAGCTGCCAATAGTAGATTATGATGCGTCAGGATTCAAAGGATATGTAAAAGTCTGTAGTGTGATACAGAAGAAAAATCCACAACTAAAAAAATATGAGCTCACCAGTAAAATTTGATAGTCAAACGAAAAGTAGTTCGGTTGCGTCAGATTCATTGGTACATCGATTGCCCCTATAGAACAGATATACACTTTAACAGTTGATCGCGTAGGCCATAAAATACGCATTGCACACATAATAAAACAAGAAAGAGTTTTATCAGAATCAGGAAATGTTACAAGATTAGGAAGTTTGCTCAAGTCAAAATATTATATAGATATAGAAACATAAAATTGGTCCGATTTATCAATTATGAATTTGATCACATGGAATAAAATTGACAAGCCAACTCTACTGACGACTAATAAAATCATAAAAAGCGAAACCGGAGAACAAATAACTTTCCACGGAAAACTGATACTGACAGTGATACTTTAAGGAGAAACGTTAAACCTAAAAGTTTTTTATTAATAATTCCAGTAATTGATTAGGAACAGATTGGAAAGAAAAGTACCAAGTGTGGGGTTTACTCAAGAATTCTTATTTACAGTGTGCTACATCTGAACATGTCGCGGTAGGATTAAACTGGAGAGTTAATTTTTTACATGGTTTTTCACATAATTGCAAAATTTGAGTAGAAACTCGATGTACAACTAATATTTAAAAAGCAAAATGTTCCATTTACGTAAGGACAAAAATCAAATTATAATTGCATAGGCTCAAAAAATGGGAGTGCGATCAAGAATTCAATATAGTACAGGGATTACCCGACAGTATACGCGCCGAAAAATAGAAATTCGTTTATGAGCATATTTTTTCACGGATTTGAACCAGGCATTGAGAGATTATCATTATCCCTTGCCTAGTCCGGAAGAAATATTCGCGAATGTAAATAAAGGAAAGTTTCTTTTCACAAGTGGATTTAAGCAAATAATGATCCAAGTTATTGTGTATGAATACACATAAAGGGTTATAGAAATTTGAGAGACTACTGTTTAGAGTGAAAGGTTGTTCCGGCTACATTTTCGTAGGTAATGGACGCATTTCTGAGCGGTTTAAAGTGTGCGACGGCCTATTTGGATGATATCTTAATAATTAGTAAAACTACGGAGAAACACAAAGCGAGGTATTTAAGATTACAGTTCTTAACTAAAATAAGAGCAATGGGAGTTTTTTATGGAGTGAATCAAATATCTGGAGCAAATAATAGACAGAACTAGGCGAATACCTAACCCAAAGAGGGTAAGGGCAATAAAGAATATGCCAGCGCGAGAAAATATTTCGTCTTTGTAGAGTTTACTTGGGTTCGCGAAGAACAATAACGTATTTATGCAAAGTATGCTGGTCATTGCTGGACCATAGGACAAGTTCTATTATCTAGTCGTAGTAAGTAGCTTCCCTAAATAGCCAGATATATTTAAATGTAAAAGAACAACGACAGTAAGAACAACATAAATTGTTCGCATGTTTCGAAATCGTAGATTGTGTAGTATCGGGTAACGGCACTCAATTCACGTCTACTGAGTTCAACATAGTTTGTCAATCGTTTCCAGCAAAACACCTAACAATCGCAACATATTATCCAAGATGCAACGGTGTAGCGGAACGATTTGTTGATACTTTTTAATGAATGTTAAAAAGGTGAGGGACACTTCCACAGAGAACTCCATACAGGAGTTCCTAGAAGTATATTGATTGCCCCCATCTTGCATGTCATCAGCGGAAGCTATGTTCGCAAAAAAATCAAGACAGAAAAGTTTATTTTTCGAATGTTTTAGAATAAACGATCATTTTGTGACATCGAGATTGTAGATAAAACAATTTGGAATATACTCTATATGGTGGTTTAACGGTTAAAATATACTCATGAGAGACATTTCTACCAAATCAGAAAAAAGAATTAATAGACGTCGTGTTTGACACGTTCGAGTTATTAGCCCAACGAGTAGTTTCTCAAAAGAAAAAGGTCTGAAAGAGAAAAAAATACTTAATGGAAGTTAACTCCAGGAGAAACACATATTGACTCTTTACAGACCATAGGCTTAAAATAAAGTGTTATGGTGTAAGCTTATGTGCATATTTCAGGAATAAATGTACTTACGCAGACACAAGAAATGCAGTTACGACTAAACGGTGTGGCAGGTATTGGTGGCAGGTATAGCCCCAGAATCGTTACGCATTCTTTTGGTAAGTTATTTACGTTAATACAACAACAGATGGAAAAGTGAATATTTACTGCCCTGTTCATTGATTGTTCTCACAATCCCCAGATTACGAAACTGTATGCTTAATATAACCATTACTCTCCTCTAATTATTTTCGTTTTATTCAGTTACAACTTATTATGTCCGTTACGTATCAGACTTCTCACGGACAGAAAGATGCGCATATACCCACATCTAATCATTAAATATATTTATGTTTATTTTTGTATGAATTGGTAATTGCGTAATATTTTGTTAGACAGGTGACAATAGGCTTATGTACACTGATGTTTTATAATGCACAGTTCCATATCAATATGTAGTTTAATTTATTAACTTGTAAGTTATTAAATACATTGCATCTTATAGTTTATAGATGAACTTTCTTCTCTAACTTTTCAAATGCTGTTTATGTCGCAATATTTACAACTTCATGTGTTGAATATAGCTAGGGTTCGGTCTATTAGAAATACAAGACCACTTTTTAATTTAACACGTAGCTTGCTTATCCGATGTGATACAATACATTTCTTGCGATTTTAAATTGTAAACACATAATGAGCCACTTACATCAGTCATCCACCATCCACTATGACTATTAAATCACTACAGCTACATAGACAGAACACGGATCTGTTAAACATGACAGAGTGATATGGGAAAAAGGGGAGAAAGTAGCAACTCTAGTTGAAGTCAATGTCCTTAATGATGATAGCTTAGATAGAGGTGAAAGGGAAAAGATAACTAAATACTACAGTCGTATGTACGACATGAAAAAAATGGAATTTCATTAAAATCTCTGTCATTCGAGCAATTATATGAGCAATTGAACTTATGATAAAGAATCCCAAAAACTACCTGCCTTATCTACAAGGTGAACCAAGTGCAGGACGAATCTAAACAATTGCACTTAAAGGGACGGCTTGAATCGTAAAAAAGATCTTTCAGCTTGACTGTTAGAAATAGCGGATGAATGTCTTGCATCCGGTATGATGCCTCATCTCGAGCAAATACAAAACGATAAGAAAATTGAAGAAAAGGTGAAGTAAAAATATAATTGTTTTGAACAATCTAGCTGCACAATTAATCCTGATGTTCTACCTACTGAATGAAACTGACTTTTCAAAATGATTGTTTTGATAAGCGATCAAGTGTAAGCTTTGTTACACTTGTGCAAGCGATATGACTTTTAGAATTTTATAACAGATTGTTTTCTTGTATTGTAAACGTTGGCAGTATAAAGCTAAACATAATATTTTTACACTATTCTGTCAAACGAGTGTTAACGTCTCGTTGTTTTAATATATTATTTTCATAATCATTATGTTAATTTACCCCCAAATTTCATTATTCATGATTTGACAGCAATCACTAAGTCAGTGAGTAGGTTATTAGCATCAGTAAAATACCTCATCGTGTCACAGATTACCAGCGTACTGTGATGTAATATTATTTTGTGTCGTGTAGCAGAAACTTTCAACTGTGTAACTAAATTCCGTTTCAATTAGATAATTTTATAATTAAACTCTTTATAATGAAACAGCCGTTCTGTCTGATATTTTCCGAAAATATTTATCAAGGTACGTAATGCTTTTTACTTAATTGTAAATGTTAACTGATATATAAGTATTAGAAAGCCAAACTCTGAATATATACACAATATTAAGTATTTCACTGTACACATTTCGGTAGTTTGTGACGCGTAGAAACAATCATAAACCGGTGTTTAGGAAGTTAGGCTCGGGTTGATCTCCGGATACTATCATTCGGTCTCTGATGATTAGTTTTAAAGAGGGTGCATTACTTAAAAAAAACATATTCACAGATAGGATCGGAAAGAGAGACTATTGTTTAAACTAGCGTGTTAACTGCGTGCGCGCGAGAGAGAAAACAAAAGACAGAAAGCTAGACACATAGATAGCTTGTCTCGTAACAACTAGCTACATTGTGCGCTTCCACAGCGTGGACGGTGCCTTTTACGCGTCCTTTTTGCTATAAGTGCCTTCAAGAAGAGAAAGAATATACCCTGGCCAGAAGTAATGAGGTTTCATCTCAACTTCCGTTTCTTGTGTCAACTAGGTTGGACTAAAACTTTTATCATGGAAATAACCTTTTTCGTTATATAACCTCACACCCACTGTGGATTTCTTTTTTAATTTTTGTTTCATATAATCATTCTCACATTTAAAAAAAAGCAACAAATAATACGCTGGTACAAATATTATAGTGTGTGCAAATAACACATTACAGGCAGTATTTTTTTTAATGAAGATAAATTGTTGTGATTTACAACCCATCACCATTACTGAACTACAATTTTTTGAAATAACATCGTGACTCATTCTGAGGAAGTCGTGTAATAATCAAGCCGACATACGATAAATGTCATCAATTGTTATCAAATGGGCGATTCTTTATATTTTGTCGGATTTTATCCATTTTTCTTTTCTGACAGACACACACACCCACGCCTACATACAAACACACACATATATATATATATATATATATATATATATATATATATATATATATATATATACATATATATATATATATATATATATATATTCCATGAAAAATGCCTGTATACTGAACTCATATGCCCTTAATAGGGTTAAGATGATAATGCATATACACTTAACACTAAATGTACAAAAGCAAAGAAATTCCCAAATATTTACACTGTTATTGTCCTTAACGGTATACAAGCACAACAAGGCTATGTATTTTACTGGTAGGAATTTTTCTTCGGCGCAAATCATCGAACAAGAATTAATCGTTTATACAAAATCTCTTGGGCTTTTTCGAAGAGAATTCGGCTGGAACTCATCGTCTTCTTTTATTGACAAACGTTCTGATCGATCTGATGTTCTTATGGAAGCTACCTAACATCGACTGGTCCTAGGTCGATCCAGTAAGAACTTAGACTTTGGCTGTAGGCTACGTGTTGAACCATTAGGCAAGGTTACAAAGTGAGAACCGGAATAAAGTTCCATTCTATTGCCCATATTTGTCATATTAGAGCCCTAGGGTACTGTTTGTAGTTCAGAGAAAACGAAAATTTCAGTGAAATGAGGAATACCAATCTTTATAGTACACATTTTTTGATTTATAAGATTTAACATTTTTGTTCTAACCTGAATAGTAAGAAAATGTATTGTATTGTTGAAAAAAATACAGTAAAAATCGTTTATATATTAAAAATAGGGTGAAAGTTGTTAATTCTAATAAACTAAAGTGTGAAACATACAATTTACATATACAACAAGAATACCTTCATTTTTCTTAATACATAACACTGATGCTAGTGTCGTATGAATCCACTCGGGCGTGATTGATAAGGATACTATAAAGGTAAGTAAAATACCAGTAAAAATGTTTATTTCACAGTGCTAAAATAATAATAATCTTTATATTTTTTATAAGAACATTTCCTACAAGTAAAATACGTAGCCCTGTTGTGCTCGCATACCCTTAATGACAATAAAAGTGTAAACATTTAGGAATTTCTTTGTTTTTGTACATTTAGTGTTTAGTGTATATGAATTTTCATATTAACTCTATTAAAGGCATATGATTTCAGTATACGGGCATGTTTCATGGAATGTCACTACTTTTGCCTTAATACAATGCCTTCTCATTACTGATATTGTTGGTAGTGGGACTAATTAATGTTTCTTCCAATATTCACAGGTAAATATTTTTTTTAAATTATGATGAGTGTATATTTACTCATGATACAATTCAACCTAGAACAAATTTTTTCACAGTTCATATATATACTTATATTAACCGTGAGTTAATCAACGTTGTTTTCTCTAAGTCTTTATTATTCCTATGCTAAAATGTTACTTAGTTATGGGATTCAATTACGTTTAATAGAATGTTTTTATTATTCTAATTCCATTATAATCTGTATGTATATATATATATATATATATATATATATATATATATATATATATATATATATATATATATGTACATATATATAATCCACAATTATATATAAATTTCAAATTTTGGAAAGACTTTCGATTTCATTTGACAGGAAATCGTAATAAAAACGTCCTCACTCAATTAAATAAATTACATTTCATTGAAAGTTATAAAATGGAGTCAATCATCATTTTTTCATAAGAGAAAGTTCAGTGAGAAATGCATTGTGTCTGAGTGTGCGTTGGTGTCATTGTGGTTGTGTGTGCATTGTTGTCTGTGTGTGCGTTGGTGTCAGTGTGTCTGTGTGTCTGTGTTTGCGTTTGCTCAATGCAATGGTCATTTTTAGGTTTTTTGGACTGTTCTTGGAAACAAAGGTATATGGTAAACTGAAATTTAAATGCCATCAACAAGACCCTAGAACCTCTACATCTGCCATCAGCTGAATCCATCAAATAGTTGATGAGATACAGAGTGGCACATACGAACTTTCTGGATCTCTGGGTTGCCTTGACTAATGATGCTGAAATTCTACACACTAATAAAACCTATGAAAAAGACAAAAAATCGTGCAAAGTTTTAACTAATTTTGTTTTATTGGTGTTTGAGTTATGATTGATCAAAGAAATGAGATTTCCAGCATAGGCCGTTTTTGAAGTCTATTAAGGGATAGAGCGCTCTCGCGCCTCCATTGATTTTTTTATATAATCATATATTTATAACAATATTTATTTAATATGTAACTCTCACTTTGGTGGCATAATTTATTTTAGATTCACAGTACTTGTGTTTACATTAAAATAATAAATAACATATTTATCTAGCATTTCTAAGCGTGATGTTTACGTTGCTCAAATAGTTACGAGACTAAAGGTCATAGTACTTGGATCTTATTTCGATGTGTTCTACCGGCGATACGGTTACGTTATCCCATACTGAAGAGCGTCAAATAAAAACGCCTATGGATATATAATAATCCTTATATATATATATATATATATATATATATATATATATATATATATATATATATATAGTCATCAACATACCGACTGTTTCGCTGTATCACAGTTCTTCAGTGGGGCTAGACTAACTACTGTCTCAAGCCGGAATCGAAACTCCACCGTCGAACTGACAGTCGGCGCCTCTACACATGCGCTATCATACGATACTGACTGAATGTAAGTGATATCTCAATGTAAACATTGTCAAGTGCCGGGAACTTTAATTAGTTTTACCTAATGAGCTATGCTTTAAAGCTAACGGCAGTTAGCGATATCCTTACAAATAAGCTTTACCCATAAAAGGGGGCTTTATATAGTCATCCGCATACAAACTGTTTCGCTGTATCAAAGCTTTTCAGTGCAGCTAGACCAGATAGGGCTTCAAGCCGGGATTGAAACTCAACCGTCGTTCTGACAGTCGGCGCCTATGTTTTTAAATCGATAGCACAACTTTAGGAATACACTGTATATGTGTAAAATAGGGTATTTATTTTGTTAGAGCACTCCTTTTCATGTGTAATTTCATTTGTACTGCATTTGCACCTCTATGTTAGTTTTTGCTAATCACATTTTTACCTGTATTTAGTATGTTGTAATATGTTAACTTAAATAAGAAAGGTCTAATATTCACATGATGTTGATTGGATCCACCGTGCTGGCTATTAAAGGAGTCTCTTCTTATCCCCACGCTAGTTATGTTTGCAGGGGTGTCAATTTATCATGTTTTTTGTGTATATATTCAGCCTCGGTCCAGGTTTAGTTTTACTTGTAATCCCTCTAAAAGAAAACTGTTTATATATCCGATGTGTAGAAATATATGTGCACTATATATATATATATATATATATATATATATATATATATACGAATGTATCCGACTATTGGTCAGAACAAATATTTCACATAGGTGACAGGGTTGGGACCCCGATATCCTTCAAAGAATTCCCCTTGTGCTTGCTCACACTTGGCCCACCGATTCAGCCACCGCTGGAAACTCATCTGGAAGTTTTTTTTCGAATGGTGTGAATCTCCGCCGTCGTGTTAGATTCAGCAGGTAGATGGAGAAGATTCGATGGGGGAAACACAATTTAAGCATTTCACTGATTAAAAAATGGCCGCATATGAGCGGAGAGTGGCCAGCGTTCTAGCAGGCCCCTAATTGCTCGGAATGCAGCTGATATTGAGAGGGTGCATAAATAGGGATGATGTGGAACGCGACGGCGGAGATGAATACCATTCCCCCAAAAAAAATTCCAGATGTTTTTTCCGGATCGCTGGGATAAGTGTGTGCAATCACAAGGGGCCTAACTTGCATGGTATAAGGCTCTCAATCCCGTCACGTTTTTGAAATATGTATTTCTGGGCTAAGGGATCTGCTCACAGATATTTAAACAGAATCAATAATTTCTGATGAATTTGAAGAAGTTTAACTTTTGTTGTTTGATCATCTGTATAATCTCATTGCGCTATAGTTATACATTGTGGAGGTTATTTACCAAATTCTACAAGTAAATCGTATTCGTATTTTAAAGTAGGATTTTACTTTACTAAATAAACAAGATATGGATTTGAACAAAGCGATTATTAATGGTCTGGTAATAAGAATTACTATATATATATATATATATATATATATATATATATATATATATATATATATATGGAATAAAGAATAAGCAATTCAACAACTAAAAAAAATAAACTCAAAAACTCATGTTGTAAAGTTCCACCGAGATATTTCGGTCGTAGATACGGCCATTTTCTATCGGATAATAAACTTTATTTCAAAACGGAAAAGTTTTCAAATTATACAGAGAATGCGATTGGAAGAAAATGTCACGTGCAGAGAACAACAAAAGCGGGGAGAAAAAAGAAATGCGAGGAATGTTATGAAAAGAGAAAGAAAAAGAAGATGAAGAAGAGGAAGAAGAATAAAGAGAGACCGATCAACCAGTGTCTTTATAACGTCAGTTGAAGAAGAAGAAAAGAAGAAGAGAAAGCAAGAGTAAAAAGAGTAAACGTGAGAAAGGGTAAATCGACAATTTGCTGTCGAGAACTATTAAAGAAGAAAAAGAGAGAGAGTAAAAATCAGTGCTAAGATATCGCCTGCTGATAGAATTCGGACTGGGAACGTCAAAAGTCTACAAGGATTAGTAGTAATTGGAGCAGTTAACGTCGAGGGACGAAACAGGGGAAGAAGAGGAAGCAGGGGAGGAGGAAATGGGGGAAGAAGAGTTTATTATCCGATAGAAAATGGCCGTATCTACGACCGAAATATCTCGGTGGAACTTTACAACATGAGTTTTTGAGTTTATTTTGTTAGTTGTTGAATTGCTTATTCTTTATTCCATTTTTATTTCTACATATTGTCTGAAACATTGTTTCTTTTTTCCCATATATATATATATATATATATATATATATATATATATATATATATATATATATATATATATATATGCCTTACCTACAAGATATAGATTTGAACAAAGCGATTATTGATAATGGTCTGGTAATAAGAATTACTATATATATAATATACATATATCTATATATATATATATATATATATATATATATATATGCCTTATCTAGTTCTGCCTCAGCATATAATTAGAAAGCAAGCCATATATTAAGATAAAAACTAACTTTTTTTGAGTAACATTTTCGTATTCATTTATTATTACGGAAGTTAATAATAACATCGTGTGCTGTGCGATCGCGCTAGTCATCCATATGTTCACGAATAAATGTGAAAGTGTTTTTGACTATTTATACCTACATTACCATTAAAACAGCTCGCCTGTATTTTTCACATTCTATCGGATATGTTTCTGACAAAGGGGGAAATATTGTTGTTTTCTGTTTCGGAATCTATCCACCTAACATTTATAGTTGGCTGGTTTTTGACCTTGAAGTAGTATTTTCTTTATCACCTTACATAAAGTGGTTTCATGCCTTGTCTAGAGCGATTTTCATAGAAAAAATCAATAATACCGAGTAGTCATTTGAAATACGCTAAATATATCAGACGGCTAAAAGCTAACACACATATATGTGTATAGTGTACCTTATTTGCATGACTATTTTAAACAGTTCATAATAAATAAATATTTGGTGTTATTCATTTGTAAATTTATTATCCTATTTTATTAATCATATGTAATAATTTCGTAGATATTATCAGAAACAAAGGATTTAATGAATACTGATATATTTCTAAGAATATTTCTTAAAATATTATGTTAATTAATGTTCACTGGGGGTAATTTAAATGAAAACTCTGACTTTTAAAATTCAAGTAGGGTTATATTAAAGATATGTAAATCAAGTTATTCATTTAAAACTACTAGTTAAAGATAGATTAATAGCTTCCAGGTGTCGCGTATGTTTTTCTAGTAAAATTTTAGTAGAATAAATAGTGGTTGTGACTGTTGCCTAAGGGGTCAGGGGTACGTCTAGTAAACACTAAAGACGATAAAGTACTTCGTTTTACTTTTATTTTATTTATAAGTGGAAAGTTGAAAATCATATACATTACAAAATAATAACAACAATTGTAGTGAAGTGTTCAGGGATGGGAGCATAATAAACAGGCGCCCTCATTAATTCACTGATAAATTAACAGTGATTTCTAGTTAAAAACATTTGTTTAAACCATGGTCTGTACACTTAAAATCAGTTCATGGATAAGTTGTTGAATATGTGTAAATATATTAAATACATCGAGACAAACGTTCATAAACTTGAACAGAGAACCTTACTATTCATCCATTAAAGCTTTGCGATTAGTGATTAAAACATAATTTGAAACCTTAGCCTGACATATTGAAAAATTGGATTTTTCCTAGAAGCAAATTGCGATATCTGTCTTGGTACTGCATTTCATCTTTTTGTTCTCGGTTAGTGAAGGATAAATCCACACTGGTATATATTCTCGTACCTGGTCAAAATCTAATTCGATATGAAATGTGCAACAAGAATGGACATATCTGTGAACGAGTTATTATACGTATTGTCCGCTTTTGTAACGTCCTTAATTTATCTACATACTATTTTTGTACTGACATTCCCATGCGTCAAACATGCATTGAAAAATCTAAGTATATAAATATTTTCATTGTACTACAATTTACACTTAGATCCTACGTTTGCTTGTGAAAGTATTCTTATTTAAGTTGAAATATTGATTTGCAAGGTTGTATTTGCATATACTAAATGAAATCTACGCTCAGAAACATTCCTAAATATTTCGTGTAACTACATCTGTGCACTAGATTTGCTCCATAGTTCCAAGTTTGAAGACTAAAAGCTCTGTCATCTTTCATATCTGATCAGTAAAATGACGCGTAGTGTGTCTTATTAATATCCAGCAACAGTTCATTGCTATCAAGCCAATCGCTAATACAATATGGCTGCTTATTTATAATCCTTAATGGAATTAGTTCGTCCCAAACATAGGGATAGTTTAAAGATCCGTCCATTCAATCCACCGGTTTATCGATGACAATCCTTTCTCAAACAAGCCGAAGAGATCGGAGAATCGAGTGACAGGCGGGAGGACTAATTGTAAAGATGTGTGGACGTACAACAATACGATTTACAGCGTTAGCTTTACAAACAAACGAAAATGTTATCACAAAATAGAGAGGGTCAACCTTGTATGCTTATTTGTGCTTTTGATAGATTTAGACGACTTTCAAATGCTGCCGTCCACTAAGATCAATGCCAATTTGACTCCAGAGTGAAGCGGTTAATCTATGTTCAATCCATTGACACATATTGACGCACAACATTTGTGGCGTTAAAACAGTTGTAAACAATAATCTGAATCGTCGAGGCATTGTTATCTTTGATCGACTGCGAGAAAACGTGGCGCCCACATTGAACATAGCTTCCTAATTGACAAATGTTTATGCAAAATGATGAGCATACTGCCACTTATATCTTCAATTTATTTTCTATCTAATGCATTTCAATTTACGATCGGTCAAAACGAGGTTGTCGAATTTTTAATGTTTCGAGATAACTTCTGAATTTGAGCGACCTTAGCATTCAGCACTATTGGTGTCTGCACAACCGAGTTTCAAGTCAGCATATCACCTTTTAACTGTTATTTCTGACTGAGAAGATTTCGAATAAAGCTTACCAAGTCATTGCTTTTTTCCCATATTTGAAATCAGCGGTTTATCAACGCACGAAATTCAGATTTTGGCATTCCAACATTAGCTTCATTTAAATAACTGTAATTTGTAAAATAATGATTCAATTAGGCTTAAATGTTGACACATGCCATTTGGAAGATAGTAATCTTATAAATTCATATCGATCTTTTTAATTAGTAATACCGTATATATGTCAGCTCCTGGTGTTGTTGTGTGATCTGTTATATTCGATTAAATTGTTCTTGGATTTGGTAAGGAGTTAATCGACTATATTCGGTTGTCATGTTTTGTTACAATCTCCATTCTAACTTTACTTTTCTGATGAGTGTAAGTTAGAAGATTATCTTATCAGACAATTTACTGAACCTGTTTTTATTAGCTACGAGAAACAACAGTAAATGTTTCCCGGCAATGAATGTAATGCTTATATACTAGAATCTAGAATCTAGATCAATCTGACATTTATTTACTTATGTTGGTTTTTATATTCGCAACTTTCCGGTTTATATATCCTTTGACTTTATTCATGTGCTACTTTACGTCCTGGTAAAGGTTTTAACTGAACTTGGAAATCTTGGTCGAACTCATAAAGCTCATTGTAATCAAGATTAATACACTAAATCAGAATTAAAATAAGACAAATAATCAATGTGTGTCATTGACACGTTGCGTAGTAGGTTATCGGCTTGGTTAACAACCAATCCTCAGTGACCGTATTTTGGAGGTTGAATGTTCTATCCTTTATATAAACGATAATAACTAAGTATAAAATGATACACGCCTGGTGATCGGGTTTACTGTGAAGCTTCTGTGGGGTGTTGTGATAAGTTTATATGAAAGTATTTTATCAGCTATACAAAAAGATAAAACAAATAATAGAATAAAGGGAAAAAGTGAGACAAAATGGTTTAACAATAATATTATGCCGTAATTGAAGATTATTTTATATATTTAATCTCTTCGAACTATTGTCTTTTTCAACATCATTCTTTATATTATTTTGAAATGTGGGGAGACAAGAAATTAGGACAAGCCCGGGACTATGTGTTCTAGTCGGCATTGCCCGAGATCTATAATCATTATCCCCATCATTTCTCTTCATACTTTGATTTTAACGGTACGTTAGTCAGTTCTGCGAATGCCTCCTTCCTAACACTACAGTATAAAAAGAGAAAGGGAGAAAGATAAATAGACGACTTTCGAGGGAAAGAAGTTTTAATATACAGATGTCACACATTTTATTTAAATTCTTGTATTATGTTTTCTTTATGACCCCGGCCAACGCTGGGTAGCACTGCTACTGTGAAATAATCATGAATAGTATGCGTTTGGAAATCTAACGGTTACATTCAGATTTTTTCTAGTTTGAGCTCGCAATCGGATGTATTCAAACATGTAGGATTCTAGGACACAGATACACTTCGAACGATCAGAATTACTGAGAAGCTATAGTTCTGAGTATCTATTATTTTATATATATTCGAGTATATTATAATAGAATAAATTAAAATAAAGCAAACAAAAATGATTGACATATATGTCAGTATGTAAATACTTCACGGAGCTGACCCCTACCTGTCTTGTATAGTTCCTGGCCACTTTTGACTCCTGACACTCTTAAAATGGCAGACTGGTGTCTGGCGTGTTCAGTCTTATCTCTTGTGCAGAAGAGCCTATTTAGCCTTTATTAAAGATCTGTGGTCTCCCGATAGAAACACCGGTTTCTTGTCAGTTACCTAACCAGTTTATGGGTAGACATTCTTGTAAACCCTTCCCCTCCTATTGGGCTCTTGAAGGGCTTACTTTTTTAGCTAGGCTGTTTGGAGTTCAAGCGATTACAAGCTGGTGGTAGAGTCTTATTGTCTTTGCTCGTCTAAAATTGATTCTACACCATTTATAATGTGTTCTACTAACCCTACACCGCAAACAACTTACAATCTTCTATAGTAACATCAGATGTCTCAGGTCGAACTTTCCAGATGTCCAGTTTGTTCTTTTGGGCAAATCTCTTCAGATCCTGGCTCTTTGTGAGACTAATTTAGATGATTGTATTAATAGAAACGATCTACGTGTGAATGGTTATTTGCCACTTGTTCGCTTAGACGCGTTCACGTATTTGCATCGCCTTGCTCTATTTCTTCGCAAGGATATTCTCATTGCGCGTGCCCCTAGTCCTAAAGCTAATGGTGGTCCTTTTATATGTCTGTTGTCATTGCTGAACTTTACTTCATATGTGTTTTTTGTACCGTTCACCTTCTGAAAATGACTTCTCTTTTGCTGATAATGCATTGCAACTTCATCCGTCAAGCTCTATCTTTTTTTTTTCTCATAATGTTAACTGGCTCCTTCACTCTAATAACACATATCTAACTGGAGAAATATGTCTTAACTTTTCTCTGCCTCAGGCTTGTCCGAAAATGTCCCTTTTCCACAAACTGTTCTTTTTAAGTACCTTTCATCGACAATCTTTATTTGATTTTTTCTCACTTCTGTTTTGGACTCATGTTTTATTTCGTCTTCTTCTCTATTGAGTTTTTCTGATTATACCATTGTGCATGTTGGGGTTATTTTTATGTGAAGTGTGTTGATCGTCCATTCCATGGAAATACGTTTAACTACAGGAATGCTGATTGGGATGGGCTTCGCAGCTTTATATGTGACGTTTCATGGGGTTTTATCTTTGATATGCCTTCGAATGCTGCTGCGAAAGACTGCCATCTTGTTGGAAATGAAACATGCAGTCATTATCGTAAATTTTAAGCCAAATCTCATTTACCTCTCTGGTGTTCATCTCTTTGTGCTTCTGCCGTGACAATCGTAACAATTACTTTAAACAGTGACGTCGGGATGACTTGAGGCTTCCAAATCATCCTACAGAATGGATAGCAATGCCTGCAAGAAAACGATTTATGAGGCTATCTAGCTATTCTCAAAGGATTCGTATCTCTATCTCATCTCAAACGGTTGCTTTATTGTTTTCATTGTCTAATGACCGAATTTCTCTTTCGAACAAAAGCCTTTAACATAATATTGACACTCCCGATTTTCAAGTTGATCAACTTAAAAGTTAATTGTATTTAAACACGTGTGGCCTTATATACATTATCTTTTCTATTGGTTTGGTTACTTATTTTAGTTTTATTTAGCTCAATTTTTGTTATTAATTAAAGTTATTTAATTTATTAATTTATTTCATTCATTAATTTATTTTAAGTCATCTGAAAGTACGGTTTATAATGTGTCTGAAGTTAGCAGCTATTTTGCTTCTACAATTCAATAATTTCATGGATCTTTACAATTTTCAATTTCTCGCTTCTTGTCATGCATAATGTAACGCGTTGTCTTAATATCATCATATCCTGACCCATCGTTATATTGTCCACGCAATTATTGGCAAGCGTCTGTATGCTTAGGGCAGAGTAACTCTTCCTTAATGATGTTCTAAATCGGTATTTTGCCATTAGATGTACTTTAGTGTATATTATACTTACTTTAAAATCAAGGCAGGTTTCGCCTATGTAGTAGTTTTATATGGATCTTATGTTTCTCTTTGTCAAGTGTTTATATTTCCAACGAGATAAATGAACACTTCCATTTTATTATTTTGTCTATACGTTAACAAGTCCAGCAAAACGCAACATGATAAGAAGTGATATAAATATCATTCTATATTACAACGGCCGTTTCCTGCTTTACAAACACACTTAAATGAGATTTCAGCTAGACGTCGAAAATTTCTAGCAACTCCATCGAGCCGCCTATACTATGAGACATCGCGAGACTTCTGAAAGAATAAGACATTTCTACATCTACACAATATATTACCGCAGAAAACATATAACTAACTGGCAAGATCGTAACCTAAGTTAATTTTTCAGTTGCCTACGATTGTATACACTCAATACACTTTTGTTAAGCTGATTTTCTAAATAATGAAAATAATGTTTGTTTTAATTAAAAATATGCATTCATTTGTGATCCAAAATACAGCAAAATACCAGCGTTTATGCCATATTTAACATTGGCCACCGAATATACAAGATTGGGTTTCTCTTGATTCACAAAAAGTATACAGCCATTTCCCAATAAAGCTGGCAAATTAAACACACTACAAAAGGTTAATTTATTTTCAAAACAATGCAAAGATTATAAAAATACTACACAACAAAACATGTAAAAAACACATCACGACAACACAATTTCTTTTTCTCTTTTTCTGTTTCCCCCTCTTTTACTTCCAACACAAATAACCACAATTAACAAGACACTTTGTACCGAAAACGTCCTCTGACAATGTCCCCAATTCGATTTTTTCGCGTTTTCGTCTGTCATGAAAACCAAAATAAACCCCCTCAGTCTCTGCTCACGCGCTCTCATGTTTACCTTTTTTTTCGTCATCTACTCACACATTACACCACTTTTAGTTCCATGAAAACAGTCGCCGATTCCAACAGCATATCATCCCGTTATGATCTAGGATTTTTATTTATGAACGTGTGTCTGTACATGCGACCATATTGCATGTTTTGTTTATCTTATGAAACAGAAACTAGTCTGATTCTCAGAGTGTGTCATTAGTAACTTTACAGTAGACGAATCAATATTTATTTAGGCTAACGAATTATCATGTATGTTCTACTATGTAAACGCATTTTACTGTAAATGTTTCTAATATTCCCACCAGAAAGACTAGTAATATGAAGACATTTTTCGATTTCGTATGAACAAAAATTAGTTTACATTAAATAAAATATTCTAACATTGCTCTATTAATTTTAGGTAACAAGTATAGTATTTACTTGATAACTAAAATTAATCGAATTTAAATAAAATACTGCACTATTTATTTTTGATATTATTTGCATATACTACTAATTGTTAAACTATTGTAGTTTCTACAACATACTTCCAATGTCGGCTGATTTCCATGTTACAAATGGTCTTAAATACCAAAAGTGTGAATGGCTGAACGCTTGGTAAGTTATTTCTTATCATCATAATTTATATTTTATATTTTTAATTACTTTCAAACTCTTCTACAAATA
Organism: Sepiola atlantica; assembly: GCA_963556195.1. Classification (NCBI taxonomy): domain Eukaryota; kingdom Metazoa; phylum Mollusca; class Cephalopoda; order Sepiida; family Sepiolidae; genus Sepiola; species Sepiola atlantica. The sequence goes on along the minus strand of OY744524.1, from coordinate 142,903,543 downwards.
CATAATTTATTTACGTATCTAAGATTTCTCCAGCATGATTTATATTCAGACGTAACGCTATACTTCTTATTTGTTCAGTAATTATTTCTCTTTTAACTTCCGTTTTTCTGATTCCTTTTATTATACATTTGTACTTATAATTATTCTCTCTACGCTATAATTTGGACATTTTCTATTTAATTATTGGGTAAATAATAATGTTAAAGCACTACGAAGCAATGGACTTGAACAAATATGTTAAACTCTTACTTAAATATTCCTTTTCCATGATGCCGTTAATGTACAGCGCATTTGAAAATATAAAAATACGATTTCTCTTTGTTTTTATGAACACAAACACGTGCTCAAGTCGTTTGCAAATGCTAAAATTTCTGTAGATTTTCATTGAACTATATCAATCTTGCTTTATATAAAAATAGTATGATGAATTGGTACTAAATACTTATTACATACAGGAGACAGTAATAGCAACTATCTATTTACTTTGTCCGAATCTCTATGAGTTTAGTTTCA
>OY744524.1:142665530-142898030 GCA_963556195.1 Sepiola atlantica | reverse complement strand
TTAATGCTCTATCCAGTATATTGAGCTTCAGTTTTTTATCCGGATGTTTCACTAATTATAAGATATTAGTTGACGCTTATATCTTTTGTTGGATTGCTTCATATATATATATATATATATATATATATATATATATATATATATATATATATATATATATATACCTATATATTTACATATATATATATATATATACTATATATATATATATATATATATATATATATATATATATATATATATATATATATATATATATGAAGAATGGAAATAATGTTCGAACATGAAGGTAAATGAAATAAGCAAAACCAACATATATTATTTATTTCGTCTTTATTTGAAACATCCTCAAGATGATTGTCTGAATAAAAGTACACCCAGGTAGAAAATGTTTTAAACAATGGTAATGGGATTAGTAGATCTTACAAGGCCGCTTATGAAAATAATAAATTATGAGATACAGATAGAGGATGGGTGGAAATGTGGCGATTATATATAAATAGATAAATGCATCCGTTTCTTTTCTTAATCATTATTTTTTTGATAAAGGACAAAATAACACTTGTTAATATTTTAACGTATTTTGTTTCAAATAAATCACCAGGAGCACGTCATGACATAAATAATATCATTTCCCTTTTTATTTTACATACATATAGGGCGGTTTTCTGTGCGTATTTTGTATTTATCTGTGCACATCTATGTATATATTTTATTGTGTATATGTATGTGCTTATATCACGGGAGTCTCGAGAGCGCTCTATCCCTTAATAGACTGCACGAATGTCCTATGCTGGAAATCTAATTTATTTGATCAATCATTACTCAAAAACCAATAAACCAAATTAGTTAAAACTTTGCACAACATTTTTATTTGATAGGTTCTATAAGTGTTTAGAATTTCAGCATCATTAGCCAAGGAAACCCACAGATCCAGAAAGTTCAATCATGAAATCATAGTACTTGTGTGTACGTACGTACGTACGTACGTATGTGCCACCCTGTATCTCATCAACTATTTGATTGATTCAGCTGATGTTTGGCAGAGATAGAGGTTCTATGGTAGATAGAGGTTGATGGCATTTTAATTTCAGTTTACGATATACCTTAGTTTTCCAGAAACTTCCAAAAAACCTCATGGGAAGGCATTGTATTGAGGCATAGCCTTTACAAAAGTAGTGACATTCCATGAAAAATGCCAGTATACTGAAAGCATATGCCCTTAATAGGGGTAAGATTAAACTACCTATACACTAAATGTACAAAAGCAAGGACATTCCCAAATGTTTACACTTTTATTGTCATTAAGTGTATGACTACATATCAACCAAACGATTTCATTATCACATCACTACAGTATAAATCTCTATGCATGAGTGGATGAAGTGTGTGAGGTCCGCCGAAGAAAAAAATCCTACCAGTAAAATACATAGCCCTGTTGTGCTCGCATACCCTTAATGACAATTAAAGTGTAAAAATTAGGGAATTTCCTTGCTTTTGTACATTTAGTGTATATGAATTTTCATCTTAACCCTATTAAGGACATATTATTTCAGTATACTGGCATTTCTCATGGAATATATATATATATATATATATATATATATATATATATATGTGTATGTATGTACATATCAAATATTGACACATCACCTTTTCTTCGCTACATCTTATTCGCGTCCTCTCCCCCTCTACACCGTCCAATTATGCAATATTGATGTTTAACCCTCCCGCTATCCTGCCTCAAGACACACTTTACATTTTTAAAATAAACATGACTTATGTATATTTCTCCGCCTTAATGGTATAAAGAACTCCGACTGATACCAATGTTTTACCCTTACACCTTTCAAAGTTATTGTAATGTCTCCTACTATGTTAATGAGCCCATAACTTTTCTTGTCATAAGCGAACTCTCTTGGCTCACATAAAACGAGCCTACGCCCTCGCCCTTATAGTCTTATAACTCCAACAACTACCATTCCCCCTACACTTTCTAGTGTTACTTAATTTTTCATCATCTATTTGTATCCTATAATTTGGTCTTTACATAAGCGGCGTTTTAAAGTTTTACTCCTCTTACTACCATTGTTTCAAACATGTTGTACTTGTGTGTTATTTTCTTCAGACAATCATCCCGATGAAATCATTAAATAATGATGGAAGATTGATGAGTACATAGATAATATTTTTTGTTTTTTTGATTTCACATGTTCATTATACATCATTCATATATGTATATATGTATATATATATATATATATATATATATATATATATATATATATATATATATATATATAAGCTATGAAAATATATTCATGGCAATTAAGCTACACAGAGGCTCCCGTGTTTCACCCTCGGGGGAATCTTCAGGCTAAAATGCAAGCTTACTACCTAGCTCTACTTACGTGTCGAGCACTGTTGAAGTAAATACTGAAAATGTATACATAAAATCTATATCTCCTTATAAAAATGTTATGTGGATACATGCAATTCTGATATATATATATATATATATATATATATATATATATATATATTTACATCGACAAGAGTGATCTCTAGTGTCGTTTATGTAAATAGATATAAAATATCCAGAAAATAAGCAGCAAGTAATTTTCGGAGCTTCTCTAATGAACAGCATGTAGACCTCACCCTCTGTGAATGGTTTTGTTTGTGGGACAGAAATATCTCAAAGATGCCGATATTCGTGACAATCCTGTCTTTTTAATTATTCGTGTTTCAAGTATTTACCCCCTTCACCCCTACCCTCTTTGTCTTAATGTCAAAGAGGATTTCCTTAATGTCTGTTTCACACGATTTTTTTTCTTCCTTCTCCCCACAAACACATCGTTTGTCTTTTTTTCTTTTCTCCTTGAAACTATTCTTTCTATAATCGGGCGTTGTCTTTTTTTAACCGCCCGCGATGCCATGATTCAAGTCGTGAGCAAAACTGAGGTTGTCATCGTTTTTCCAAATACCAGCATCCCACCTTTAGCGTAAAAAAATAAAGTACATTTCAGACGATTAGTCACGTACAGAATTTGTTTATTTTTTATATAATTGCTTAATATCTTTATCCGAGAATACACTATTCTATTTCTGAAAATCACACTTTTATATTCGATAAAATCTAGAATAGTTGGTTTTATCCTTAACACTGAGGTTTACAAGTGATGCGACAATTTGTTAGATAGTTGGGGTGCAGAAAGTAGTAGGGTTCCCTTAGAGGGGGTAACATACAAAACAGAAATCGGAACTGACGCCATGACAGTAGGGAGCTTTGTCGGTCTATTTCGATCCTGACTTATCGATCGAGGAGGTGTGAAAAGGCCCGGTCCGTGCCAGTTGGCGGGGGCTGGGTGTGCAGTGGCGCAAGATGGTCTGGATATAATTCCGCAGTAATTAATTTCTTCTCTCTCCCTCTCCCGTGCAGATAACCACTAAATCTCTATCTGTTTAATGTTAAATAAATCTTCAAACAAACATACCGGCGTTTCCTATCTGGTCTTTCAGAAAAGGTGACACACCGAAATACTAGAAAAAATCCCGGTACCCACAGCGAAGGTAAACAACAAGTTAAGCGAGCTTCCAAGAAGCTGAGGCATTTTTATAAAACTGTTTTTTGACCCCAAAAATACATATTAAAATTGAAGCGTAAAAGACTACTCTGTAAAGGGTCAGATTTAAGTACTGCACATTTAGTGGCGACTATAGCAGGAATATACTTGTTTATATTACATTTAAATTTCTGTGGGGGAAACAGCAAGATGACGTGACATTCAAAAGACGAGCGATCCGACGGGGAAAGAACTTATTATAGTAGAAAAACTTACATCATCTAGTTATTACTACAGTAAATGGAACGGATGTGCTAGTGGGTGGGTCAGGGATATTTACCTTGAGGTGATACAAGTGCAGCAAGTTCCTCAGAGGACATTTCGTGGAAGTACTTGTAAAACAAAAAAAAAACAGGGATGCAACACTGCGGTGATGCAACGGGCTGAAACTTATCAGACAGTGTGGGACCTATGAGGTTACCAATTTTTTTTTTTGCAACCCGTCCAAGAGGAAGAGGTTAATGATTTATGCACCAGTAATTGTGTGGCAACAATAGTCTATACATTTTCTAAATGGAGTCTTATAGATATATAGGGTAGTGAACCTTTCTAGTCCGGTAGAGGGAAGTATCGTATGTGCGGCAGAGTTGACAACAACTTCATTTTGTTAGATATCATCAGTGTGAGGTGTTAACATGTAAGAATCTCGGAAAAGGATGCTATCAGCTCTGATAATTGGTGGTTTGGGGTTGAACACAAAGGAGATTTGTTTTTGCAACATTACGTGTGACTATACATTCTAGCCCTATTAAACTTTTAGCTAAGAATAATTTTATTATATTAAAGATTCGTTTACTAATAGCGTACAAATTAATATCCATGCGAACACTTTCATGCCTTACTTAATCAAAGGATTTGGAGAAATCTAGTGCTATCGTCCTAGCTTCAACGAACTTATTCGGTGCAGTGTAGATGCGTTGATGAACGACCGTGAGGACATTCGCAGTAAAATGGGACTGCGTAAATCCATACTGCCGGAGAGAAGTTTAGCTAGTGAAGTACTGAACAATTGCGAGATAGATTTATACTTCAATTCTTTCTTAGAGTTCATGTTACGAGAGGGACAAGTCCCCAGCTAGCAGGGCAGCAAGATTCTGCCAGGCATTTGTTATAAAGTATGGAAGGGATTTTCTTAATAAGTATAGCAGGGATAAGATCTGCTCCACATTCTTTGGAGGTATCAGATTTTATTTTATGATAGCGAGGATATTGGCAGGGGTGATAATCAGATCATCCAGTTTCGTTTCCATTCTTAGTAGACAATTAGGAACGAGATGGGTTGCGGAGTCCAACGTGAAAGTTAGGACAAACCGTGCGTAATTCAGTGTTTCTATTTCTTTGGAGGCGAATTTCTGGTAGTTGGATCGTGGAGTAATATTTTCTATTGCTCATTGTTCATCACACTCATACAGATTTTCTAGAAATGGTGATTTTCTAATTTCTAATCATATAAGTATACCTAGCCTTAACTGCGGCTATTACCCTCTTGCTAGGTTTCTTGATGCTAAAAATGTTTGCTTATTTTCAGCTGACTTATAGTGATTAAAATGGCGGGATATTTTCTGAAATAACCGTTTCACAGGTCAAAGCGAACCATTTGGGGAGAGTGTGGCTTCAAAAGAAGTTCCGTTACCTGTTTTTCACACAATTTCAAGCAGGGAAATAAACCGTTTTACTCCATGCTGCTTCTCTAGTTTAATCTCTGAGGGATTCGATATCAGGCCGTCGGTAACATCCAGTTATTTGGAGTAACAACGCGTCGGTTATGGGTGGGAGGTTTATGGATATATTAGCTATTATTACAGCATCCTGATTGGGATATTAGTAGCTGACACACAAGCCTCGGGCAGTATTGTCAGGAATAGATTGAGAAATGTCGCTTGCTGGTTTTCAAGATCTCAATGACTGGTCGAAAATGCGACAGGGTTTGTTGAGCTTTAAACATTAGGCCAATCCTTATGGTGAACATTACATATTTTAATACATGAATTTGGGCGCTTAGACCGGGGAATTGTGCTGTGTTGATACTGTCATATATGAAACAAGATTCAGTTACATAATAACAACAGTAAGAATAGTAAGGCATGCCAAATTCATTTGTAGCGATTGATAAGACAAGTGCATTCAATAGAGAGTTTACACTAAGCGATATGTTTCAGCATTAGATCACGAACAGACACTGTATTTTTCATCTTGAAGCAACATAAAAAAAACTTAGAAACAAGTTAGAACTACATATACGAGTATACAGTTTAATTACTGTCACGCTTGGCAAACTGTGATACATTAAACATAAGTGTATATCACAGATAGTCGACGTATGACGCATTAGCCAACAGTGGTTTACTATCAGATTACAAGTGACGCTGGGTGTGATGACTTTCAAAAATACAACGATTCTATACTTATTAGTTGAATCGGATGTTGTGAGTCAAATTATATTCGCCAGATATTTAACGTACATTAAGATTGGACGTTTCCGGATGAACATCCGGTCATTTGTACTTAAGTGTATCATAGTAAATGTCAGAGATAACACAAGCAAACCTCTGCTTGTCCATGTCAAAACAAACATGAAACTGTTTTTAGAAAAACGTGCAGCAGAAATGTGAGTAATTTATGTTCTAATCTGAATCATCGGATTATTCACATTGATGTTATTGTTCATGTCCATTAAAACACTGCACCCGTTTTAACACTCATAATATAGAAACACTCTATGAATCTTGAATACTTGAAACTAACGTAAATACAAAGTAAAATACATCTACCTGGTATATTTCCCTCTACACTGCTCTACTGTCTATTCTACAATATCTATATATATATATATATATATATATATATATGTTGATATATATATATATATATATATATATATAAAGTTAATACAATAAAAGACATAAGCGGCAACTAATATCTTTAATTAGTGAACATCCGGATAAAAATAAAGCTCAATATACTGGATAGAGCATTAATAGCAATAGATGAAGTAAAATAATAGAATAAGGTGCGAATCAAATTTTATTACAGTTCAATGTTCAGGCAGAGTTCTTTAAACTCATGCGTTTTCAAAGAAAATATACTCCTCAGAGGACCATTACCGCAATGGCATTACTGCAGGTAATAAAAATTACACTTTGAAAATATATAAAAAAAATATATATATAAAAATACATAAAGGTATATAAAACATCAAATATATCGGCCCAAAACATACTTTTTTTAAAACCTATACAGTTCATCTACGTCAACAAGTTTAAAATAGCTCCGGGCAAGACATCAAAGAGGTTGATTAAGAAATACTCTAAATGGTGAATGGTGGTCCAAAAATGCAAAACGTTTTCCAGGCGGGAAATTCGTTTCCTATCGATGCAGTAGATAACAGTGAAAAGTGTATTTAAGGTGTATGCAAATTAATAAAACGATAAGAAATCGATAAGGAAAACGAATCATATGAAAAGTTCAGAAAACTCACTTGGTGTTGAATATTATGATGTCCAAATTCAGGGTTATTAAGAGCTAATAGGAGTCATGCAAACCATAACTTCCTGGTTGTATGCAAGCTCTGCTAAATCCAATTCGAATAAAATTAAACTAACCTGATGTATTCGGCCATTTTTTCTTCCGGGTCCGATAAAAATGACTCAAAAGAAAAAAATATATATTTAAAGGTAATTAGCTCGCGCACGCCCAGTAGACAGCGTAAGAAATCCGACAACAGCACGAACGAAATGAATATCAACTGATTCCAATCGTGCGCACAAACGGATGTTACATGTCTTCAGTTAACAAGGAAAACGGCCACACATATTGAAGGATGTGTAAAATTTGTTATATTCATACCGGATGTTATATGTCTGCGTCGACTCAGTTCCGTCTATATTTGAATATGGTTCACAGAGACGAATTTGTAAATTTAGGTCAGAGTCTCGATATATTTCCTCCTCCAAATTTACTACTGAATCTCTGCTCTAAGTATATAAATAAAATTTACACATCCGACACTATCATATAATTTAGAAGATTTATGAAATTAATAAGTAAGAAGTTGTTAACACATTTACCATTTAATAATTTAAAAATTAAAAATGTAAAAATCTAGACCCCTGCAACCTTATAATTTAAAAATTTAAAGATTTTAAAGTCCAGACTTTTGCAACTTAAAAAAATTAAAGAGATTAAAAGAGATTTAAAGAGATATTTAGGCATATTCAATGTCTAAACCTTATAGGCTGGGAAATTCAACACACACATCTCCAAAACTGGATACTCCGAATCCAGTCTCGACACTCACCCAACCAGCTACGGTTGGTTTGGTGGTGGGCTGAATTGTGCATACTTGAATTTCCTCCTATGGCGACATTTGGAAACTAATTCATTTATAGAGTTGATTAAAGTTAAACGTGTAGTTGCTGTGGTAACCATCGCGGCCTCTGAATTGCATAGACCGCAAGATCTAGATCCTAGGTTATATGAGTTTGATTTTTTCAGGATAGACCATTTTATACTGTGTGGAATATTTTTGGATCTTAGATTTTGAACTAAAGTAGTCAGTGATGTTTTGTTGTTGCTGACATCGCTATTGAAAGAGTAATTATGCATAGATATGCGGGTTTTAATTAGATTTGCTGTAGCCCCAATATAAGTGTGTATCTTAGGGTTTGCTATTATTCCTGAACCACTTATATTTCTATACCCGGATCTACTTCTGTTTACTGTATTTTCATATGAATTCGATTGGTTAATTGAATGTATATTATGGTTAGCGTTATCATTAACTACCGTTAGAAGATCATTATCGGCTTGCTCGGGTGGAGGATGGATATTAGCATTAGTAGGTGTAGCATTATGGTGCAAACTAGTCATGATGCTTTCATTTAATTTTTTTTTTTTTGTTGCTCCACGAGGAACAAATCTAAAACCTGCAGTTTTGTGACATATCTAAACTCTACAAGAGGAGAAGGGGTCACCAAAACTTTTTCACGGTGCGCCAAGCATATCGGCCGAAACGTTGTGGGAATAAAATCCAAGATAAAAACAGTAGTCTGAATAATCCAAATAATGCAAACTAAAAATGTTGGGCGTAATCGATAAAAATCGCAAGAGTTAAAAAATAAAAAGTAAAAAAAAATAACAAGTGACGATGTCGACTCTGCAAGCTTTGAGAGAGACAAAGACAATACAAAAACAATACGAGAATGAAAAAAAATGGTTAACAAACGCAAGAAATTAATTGCCTCTTCAAACGACATGTATTACGCTAAGCCGGTTAAAAGCTAGTTGTTTTGATTTCATTAAACAGTTAGATTGAAATGCGATTCATATAATGAGGCCTCACATCAGTTAGGGGGCGATACGCAAAAAAGCCGTCGAGAGAAAGCCCCTGAAACGGTGCGTATTCTGATGACCCGGCATTGTCTGGAGCCTGAAATGAAGTATTCCATCAGTAAAAAAGTTGAGGATTTATATATATATATATATATATATATAAGGATGAAAAAGGAATTAGAAAAGCGACGGAGGCAGATGTTTTTTCAATTCAGTTGCTACATGCAAGGCATATTCTGCAAAACAGCAATTCATTCAATTACTTTTTTCCTTAAGGTAGGCTTTTCAAAGATCAAAATCTTATCATCAGAGGAAATTGCTTGGATAGATAAGAAAGCAGAGTCCAAGATTTAAAATTTGAAAAAGTAAAATAAAGATTGTGGATGAAAAAAACAAGGCAAAAAGCTGTCTAGATGCAAGCAAGTGTCCGATTGCAAATAAATCCGGTGTCAAAAAGTCCAGCGGAGAAAGTGATGTGTAGGTAGGTCGTTAGAAGGCACGGGAAAACATCAATATCTTCTGTTATCAGCTCGGTTCAGGGCGAGTTTCTGCTACTATTCCGGTAGTATGTATATATATATATATATATATGTGTATATATATATGTATATATACATATATATGTATATGTAAACATATATATATATATATATATATATATATATATATATATATATATATATATATATATATATATATATATGTATATGTGTATATATATACATGTATACATATGTATACATATATATATGTATATATTTAGTATGTTTCAGAAGTAAGTTGCAAAAAAACAATAGTGCTTCATCGTAGGTTAGACAAGAGCTAATATGAACTATTTCATTTAAATACTATAAAATACAGTGTCTTTCGGGTGTATCTGTGTTTCATCAATCTGGTTATCCTAGATTTAGGAAAAAAATCGGTTGATAATTTTCTTCACCCCTTTTTGTTATTGGCGGCTTAAGCCGGTTTCCTCTTAAAGGAGAGGTTTCCAGGGAATATTAAATTCACAGGCGATCCCTATTCGTTTGTATATTTTTCTCAAACAAGATGACAACGTTAATTTTTACATTTATTTTTGCAAACAAGTGTCACCGTCTCCTACATTCCACTTGGAATTGGCCAGGGTCACCGTCGCTTAACATCGGTGATCTAAATAGAACCAATATGTGTCAATGTGATTATGCCAGTCTAGGATTAATATTAAGTTCTAAATAGCATCTTCGTCGGTATGTGATAATTTCATATCTCACATTCCGATCCTGTGCTGTTCGGTTTTCGGTTTATCTTACTTTAGATTTGAATCAGTAAATCTGTCACTTGAGTAGACATACTTAAAAATATACGTTCTTTTTTGTTGGAATTGTTTGCTCGTTCCATGTGAAAATGTAGACAACTAATCATATACATTTGTGAAAGTGCAATTAATGATGCAATAATTAATGAGGCAATGTAATCTACGTGAGGTGTTTTTTTTTTCTTTTTTGTTTTCTTTTCACATCCATCGGCGAACTTAGGTAGAGTTGCTAAAATTTACCTTGTTTGATATGTTATTCTTTTCCATCGAATTAGATGTTTTTTGCTGAAAATCTTGGTACACTTTTTGTATTTTAAAATATGTGCGAACAGTAATTTACTTTTACTGTTCCATTGCTATGATCTCCTCTGATGATAAAAGCCTGCATTTTCGAAAATCCATGGGTTGAGGAAAAGAAAAATAGGATATATATATATATATATATATATATATATATATATATATATATATATATAAATTGTGTGTATTTAAGGAACATTTTCGGATTTATGCAAACATTGTTAAAAATGACAGAATTCGTCTATTGAATTATACGTTTTTTTTATTTCTTCAATTTTTCAAATGGTCTTTAATATATTAAAATAATAAAAAGTAATAATAAATGCCCCATAACTATCACGAACGTTTTCGATATTTTGTTGAATCATCATCATGTGTCATGAGCAAATGAACAAAAAAGACGGAGAAAGAAAAGCATTTTTAAGAAGACAGCGGATAAACGTGCAGATTACGTTTTCGCATTGTTCCAGGAAACACATTGACAATTTAAATTCAGCGACGCCGGAGTTGTATCATAGAATTTAATCGCATTACGTTAAGTATTTTAAAATGGTGCCACTTGTTTCATACGTGATGTTTTAATTGTAAGTTGTTGTTTTTTTTATGTAGATAGCTTCCAGTATTTTTAATTCTTTTTGAATTGGTATCGGAACGTATTATTTTAGTGTTATCAACAAGAATTTGTCCTAACACAGAAGGAAACCAGTTATTTTCTTGTAGATGTTTGTAAAGTGAGCTTAAGTTTACACGATGCATGGTTAGGTGGTGAGATAGGATAGTGGTTGTAAAACATATCCTTAATTTACAATAGTAATCAGATTATAACCATAAGAAATTTAAAACCCAACATCTTGTAGTAAATAACAATTCCTCCACAACTTTAAGATCACGAGAAAGAACCAATGTTATTTATAAGTTGGGTTTACAAGTTATCTCAGGACAGCTATGCATGTTGTTAATATATGATTCCGTAAGATATTGAGTAACGGCGTACACACACACACACACACACACACACATATATATATATATATATATATATATATATATATATATACATTATCATTGAGAGTGCCTGTCGACAGAGATATGCATTTGTCAGAGGGATATTTCTTCATAGTTGAACATAAAGAGAAACAGATCAGTCACATCGCACGCATAGCAGTCGAAATGTCAGCGTTCTTCACCTGTTCTTTGTAAGTAATGCGCTAAATTATCAGTGAAAAACTGATGAAACAAAAATCAGTGCATAAAAATTGAGGCTATGCACTTGTCAGAACGATTTACTATCTTATAATAACAGATTCAGATGCTATATAAGAACATATAACACTCTTATAATCTCGCATCGAGAATTACGTTCTCAAGCCTGCGCTTGACATGTGAATTACAATCTATTATTCTACCAAATCTGAGTTAATCGGCTTTTAAAAAATATTGTATTCACACAAAACACATGTTAAAGTCTTCCTTGGTTTTGAGATTGAGTTATGCTGTAACAAAGTGCATTCTAATTGTTGTATCGTGCCGTAATTTGCAATTAATTCACCAAGTGGCCCATTTCTTACTAAGTTTATGTATACCACTCAACTTCTCTCACTGTATGTTATTTTAATTCTTAGCTGTTATTTTATATCGTGTCTATCACTGTCGCTTCTGTCTCTTGCTAACGCTTTTTATAAACAGTCAACGGTAATAAGACCTTCATATTCCCATCTATTTCTATATTGACGAGGAGAGACATCGAGAAGGTAAGATTGCAACGAAAGCGTAGATATCAATTACTTCATCTATAAAACTTAACATTAAAATATACCATTACAAACAAAAAGAAATATAACGAGAACTAGTTATATATATATATATATATATATATATATATATATATATATATATATATATATATATATATATATAACCCGTAGTTCGAGAGGGACAGAAGTGAGATGAGTGAGGAGAGAAATTATGGAATAGGAGTGGTTTGCAATTTTATCTTATTAATTATGATTTTGACCTTGAAGTACCGATACTAATAAAGAAACCACGATGGTATATTTACAAGAGTGATTTTACAAAAGTACAGAATTAGTATGTAACAGAAAATCTCTGTTCAATAGCCTGCTTAGAGCTGCCACCATTGACTTCAGCGAGTCCATTTACACACGAAATAAGGTAGATCAACATCACACAATAACAATTACTTAAATCAACTGGCTTTGCTGATTCAAGCAATCTAACCTTAGCTTAATTGCCGAGCCAATGGATCACATCTTTTTCTTGTATAATATTAAAATTGGAAGGCATAGAAAGAAAAATTAGATTTAGTTTGTATGATACGATTATTTTAATGGTAATAGCACTTTTGTCGGTCAGTCAGGCTTAAGTATAAAATGGAAATTTTCTGTAGAGGTATCACGTGACATGAAAATATGGCGCCAAATTTGTTCTTTCAAAATAGTATCTTCACTCTGAGAATAAAGGTGGTGCAATACGCACGTATTATTGTTACCCCATTCTATTCTTGTCTTTTCTTTAATGTCTTCGTGACTCATAGTCTACCACGATGTTATGCTCTACCCCTCAGGTTATGGGCCCAATTTGCAAACCACAGACTAAGGTTTCAGGGAGATTAAAGAAAGTATGAATTATGGGAAATGAAGTTTCTTGGCTACATGCCGAGTCAAAAACTTTACAGCACCATTACAGAAGGGAGCGAAGCTGAAATAAATCAGAACAAAAACGCCGAAGCTTTTGGTGAACTAGTACAATACCTTGATGACCGAAGTCTTTCGTTGATCATACGAGACGCGAATAACAATGGCGGAAAAGCATTAAATATCCTAAGAGAACATTATCTGTCACGTGGAAAGCCAAGAATAATTTCGTTGTACACGGAATTAACATCGTTGGAAAAAAAATCAAATGAAAATATTACAGACTATGTAACAGGAGCGGAAAATGCCGCCACATTCCTAAAAAATGCCGGAGAAACGATAAGCGATAAATTACTGATCGCAATGATTATAAAGGAATTACCGAGTGGATATAAGACATTCACCACGGTAATAACGCAGAGAGATACACTTATGACATTCCAGAACTTTAACACCGCTCTAAGAAACTTCGAAGAAACTGAAAAAAACAAGGTGAAAGTGCGAACGCAGTAACGAGTGTGAGAGAAAAAAAATATAACAGCCAACCAGCAACCATTTCCAGACCAAATAAATATAACAAAAACGAAGTCAATGGATGATGCTTCTTATGCGGGCGATATGGACATACATCCGAAAATAGTGGAAAACCTGCACGCTGGTGCAAAAACTGCAAAACACGAACACATGACAAATTTTTGCAGAAAAACGCAAGATAGACACTCAAACACCGAAGGGAATGCGATAAAACACGTTCCAGATAAGAACACTTGTTATATTTTTCTGTTAATAACGCTAGTGATTCTTCTATATCTTGATTTATTAGTCGATTGTGGGGGCACAACCCATATTTTAAACGACGAGTCCAAGTTCGATAAAGAATTTGATTTCTCCCGCCATGTTAGTGAGCTAGCCGATGGAAGCCGATACAATAATTTGGCGCTAAAAAGGGGGGATGCTTCTATTAAAATGACTGATACGAATGGAAGGATACATAATAACATCTTAAAAACGCTTTATATAAACCTTCTTTCAATAATGATATATTTTCAGTACAAGCGGCGACAGAAAAGGGTGCTTACGTTGAATTTAAACCTAACTCTGCAGCATTAAATACTAATGGAACTAAATTTAATATATATAAGAAAGTTAAACTATATTACTTAAATAATGTAACTTCTCCGAAGAAAATAAAACATTCGCTAGAAAAGTGGCATAGCATAATGGGACAATGCAACATCGACGATATAATTAAATTAGAAAAAACGTTTCTGGTATACAAATTATTGACAAAAAACAATTTAATTGTGAAGTGTGCCTACAGGCAAAAAGGATCCAATTCAGAAATAAAATACCTGACAAACGAGCAACAAAAATACTCGAACTAGTGCACATTGATCTAGTTGCCGATCGACCACATAGCAAAAGATGATTTTAAGTACGTATTAGGGTGTATAGATGATTATTCCGGTCTCATAGTCACCTACATGTTGAAAAGTAAAAGTGACGCAGTGGGAGCCTTCGCAGGAGTTATAGTTGACGTTGCCCCGTATGGAAATATAAAAACAGTAAAGAGCGATCAAGGCACGGAATTTACTTCTAAAATCTTCGAATCGCTACTAATTAAGAATAAGATACATCATCAAAAATCGGCACCCTACTCCCCCACTAAAATGGTACGATCGAAAGAGCATAGCGCCCAATTTTAAAATGGCTAGGTGCATGTTAGAAACATGCTAACCTTCCAAAATATATGTGGTCATACGCTGTTATTTCCTCAACGTATATTCGTAACCGATGTTACAACATACTTATTAACATCACGCCATACTATTTTTTTTACGGGCGATAAACCAAATATATCAAATATGCACTTATTTGGAAGCATTTGTTACGCATACGTACAACCCCCCCCAAAAAATTGGAAGACCGAAGTGAGTAAGGAATTTGTGTAAGATATGACAGAGGTAGTCCGACCTACTTAATATATTTTTCCCGAAACCGGTGAAATAAAAAATGTCAGAATAGTGAAATGTACAGATAAATTTAAAGATAATATAAAAGAAACAAACGAAAGTGCTACAACTGAAAATATTCAAACAGTGCAACCGGAAACAGAAGTAGTAACTGAAAATATTGGGAGAACGAAAACCCGCCCAAAATATTTTAATGACTACTATGTGGAACACGAAAATAATGACGCAATAAAATACACGATAGATTATTGTTACCACATAAGTAATGTACCAAGTACATACGAAGAAGCGATATATTCAGATAGTTCCGAAAACTCGCAGAAGGCCATGAAAGTCGAGATGGACATTTAAAAAGAAAATAAAACATTTGAATTAACTGAATTGCCTCAGAATAAAATCCTAATCCCAGCACGATGGGTGTATACTATTAAAACTGATGAAAATCAGGGAGAGATATTTAAGGCAAGACTAGTGGCAAAAGGTTATGCCCCAAAACCAAACGTAGATTACGAAGAAACATTCTCACCAACAGCAACATAAACTTCAATAAGAATGTTGATGCAAATCGTGGCACAATACGATCTAAAAATACATCAATAAGACGTAAAATCAGCCGATAAATTTGGAACTTCACATAGAACAGACAAAAAGGATTTGAAATAGAAAATAAAAACTAAACCGGTAGATTAGTGTATAAATTAAATAAATCACTACATGGTTTAAGACAAAGTGGTAAAAATTGGAATAATTTGTTACACACACATCTAATAGAAAACGGATTTAGTCAATCATAGGGAGACGCTTGTGTTTATACACAATATAATGATACATATACAATTATTATTCTATGAGTAGATGACATACTAATAGCGACTAAATGTAACAAAAATATGATAAATACGAAAAATATTCTAAAAGAAAAATTTTAAATGACAGATCAAGGCAAAATCAAATATTTTCAGGCATAGAATTTACATATGAAAACAAAACAATATACATGCATTAAAACGATGTCTTCAAAAATTATTAGAAAGATTTGGAATGAAAGATTGTAAACCTAAACACACACCTAGCGAAAATAGTATTAACAAGTTATGTAACGAAACTAGTAAATTAGCAGACAAAGAACTATATAGAAAAATTGTCGGAATCTTAATATATGCAATGACAGCCATCAGGCCAGACTTATGTTTCATATTAACAAAACTATCACAATATATGAATACACCATACGAAAATCCCATGATGTAAGCTAAACACGCCCTAAGATATATAAAAGCCACAATCAATCAACAATTAATATTCAACCCCACTAAAAGTACTTTAAACATCATAGGTTTTTGCGATGCAGATTAGGCAAACTCACAGGATAGACGAAACATAACTGGATATGGATTTGAAATCTCAGATGACGGGCCATTAATTTCGTGGAAAACACGAAAACAGTCCACAGTCGCATTATCTACTTGCGAGGCTGAATATATGTCAATCAATGCAGCAAAACGGGAAGGAAAATATTTTAAAACACTAATAACAGATATATTAAACGAGAAAATCGACACATCTCATTATATTGCGATACTCAGAGCGCGATAACCTTAGCCAAAACCCCCTTAAATCACCAAAGATCAAAACACATAGATATTAGATTTCATTTTATTAGAGACGAATTACAAAATAATACGCTTGAGTTAATTCACGTTGCAAGTGAAGAAAACATAGCCGATATATTTACCAAACCAGCAAATAGATTTAGAAATGAAAAAATCAGACACTTACTAATGGGACTCTAAAAACAAAAAAAACAAAAACAAGCTTTCTTTAATAGTTAAACCAAAAAAAATGTGTTTTTTAAGGCCTATAAATGTGAAAGGGCATTACAAAAAAACTTTTGAAAACTATTGATGACACAATAAATGTACAAACAAACTTTTATATTGTGAACAAAAAAAAGTGTTTTTAAGGCCTATGAATGTGAAAAGTGTTAAAACAAAAAAAACATTAAGAAAATATATCAGTTGAAGGGGGTATGTTGAATTGTCAACTGAATTCAGTTCCACTCAACCAAGTGGTTATAAGGCCATCGACCTGATCACCGCACTACCTGATAATTACTGCGCTGCAGAGGTATCACGTGACATGAAAATTAGGCGCCAAATTTGTTTTTTCAAAATTGTATCTTCAGTCCGAGAATAAAAGTTGTGCAATACGCACGTTTTATTAATTTAAATAGACCTTGAATACACATTTCACTGTTATCTACTGGATCAATAGCAAACACATTTCCCGCCTGGATTACTTCTTTCGCTTTTGGACCACCATTCACAACTTGGATTATGTTTTAATCAACCTATTTGATATCTTTCCTGGAGCTATTTTAAACTTTTTGACTTGGATGAACTGTATAGATTTACAAAAAAGTATGTTTTTTGCCGATATATTTGATGTTTTATATACCTTTATGTATTTTCATACATATTTTTTTATATTATTTCAAAGTTTAATTTTAATTACGCGCAGTAATGTCATTGCGGTGATGGTCCTCTGAGGAGAATATTTTCTTTGAAAACCTATGAGTTAAGGACTTTAAAGTACTTTGTCTGAACATTGAACTGTAATAAAATTTTATTCGCACCTTAATCTATTCTCTCACTTCGTCTATTGCTATTAATGCTCTATCCAGTATATTGAGCTTCAGTTTTATCCGGATGTCTACTAGTTAAAGATATTAATTGCCTCTTATATCTTTTGTTGTATTAACTTTATATATATATATATATATATATATATATATATATATATATATATATATTCATAAATACATATTAAAATATTTATATTTGCATACGACGTCGGTTCAACACTTACATCATCAGAGAGTCGCACAGGGTCAAATCACACGCCACAAACTTCCGCTCTATTCTCATATCCATAGGTAATTATCAGCGGGCCGTAAACATCATAACATTCTAAAAACTTCAACGAACTTGATCGAAGCTTTGCTTTGTAGCTTACATGAATGTGTGTTTTTTGATATCTCATAATATCACCCAACTTCTAATCTCTTAACAGGTTATCATAAGAATATTTTTAAATAAATAGTACATTATTTATACCTACATTCGACGCCATTTACAGCTTACGTCTTCGTTAATGTAGGGAAGCGATCATTACGATGCACACTAGGCGCACAGTTTCGCTATATCCTCTTGACCATACGGTATGTATATATATATATATATATATATATATATATATGTGTGTATCGCTGTCATTTATTTATTTGTTTTGTTTGCGATATTTTTTTAGCGAATTCAATTATTTATACGGAATAGATTTTTAACTCAATGCTAGTTTAAATAAGGGTTCCTTCATTAATGTGATGCCATCGGGAGCTACATATATATTTGTTTTAATTAAATTATTTTGTTGTGTCGTATACGCCTCATCGGCCTTACTGAACCTTGCCAGATACGAAACCAAAACTCCAGAGTCTGAAACCTGAAGCTGTCTCTATCTTTTTCTACCTCCTTTCTCTCTCTTGACACACACACACTGTATACCCACACACATACACATACCCCCCCCCCACACACACACACATATATATATATATATATATATTTATATATATATATATTCAAATAATATTGGTCAAATTGCCATCATTATCGATGGTTAATGTTATATTTTTTAAAGTTTTTTTAATTAATATGATAAACGAGAATCGCGAGAAGGGGGAACAAAGAGGATCAATGAAATTTTTCCCCGATAGATGTATTTAAAACCAAGTAAGAGAAAAGGGAACAACGTTAACTCCACCAGAATATCTTTAAGTCGACCCTTTTTAAAGCAGTCATCGACAATGTAAGTAATATCGATTAAAAACGTGATCCAAATACAATATATAAGTATCGAGAGTAAAAAAAAGAGAAAAAGGAGGAAAATATATTTTTATCGTACACTCATAAGCTACAAAATGTGGATGTTCTTTTTGCTCCACCGATTTATAAAATCGGGGAACTTATGTTTTGAGGCATGTCCGTCCGTCCGTCCAGATATTTCTCCGCAACTATCCATTGAATGTTTCTGAAATTTTGCATGAAGTTGTAACTTCGGTCAGGTCAGAAAGGGCATTCTCCGATTTTTGAAAGAAAATCTGGTTATCCCCTCAGGGGGTCAAAACGCCCCGAAATGGCAGAAAATGACATTTTTTGCCCCATAACTTTTCATCCATCCATTCAATTTCTCTGAAACTTGGCCAAAATGTAGAAGCAATTGTTCCTAATAGAAAATAAGTATCGCTGACCTTGAAAAAAAATCTGGTTCGCGCCCCCAGGGGGTCAAAAGCCCCCAAAATGGCAAAAACTGACCATTTTATCCCATAACGTTTGATCCATCCACTCAATTTTTCTGAAACTTGGCCAGAATGTAGAGGCAATTGTTCTGGATATGAAATGAGCACTATTGACCTCAGAAAAATTCTGGTTCGAGCCCCCAAGGGGCTCAAAAGGGGGGGGGTAGAAAATGTCCCAAATTGCCCAAATGTATTGCATTTTACACTCGCCACATCGAGTCACATACAGAGGGGGACCACGCACATAGACGGTTGTCGTACGTTAATAGCAACCGTCCTTAGTATATTTAGATTATTTTTCGAACGAGCTCTTTGCAACAGAGTAATTATCTAGTGCGTGTACCCTCCAGTGTATACTTGACACTGTAATAAATACTCACCAATGGCGACTCATGAACTTCTGAACGCCTGGATGTCGGTGATTGTCTCGGCTAACGAATCGAAAGGCGTTTTTTTTATTTGTTTACAGAATATTTTTTCCCGATATATTTCTGATTAATATTTCATTAATATTAGTTTGGCTTAGTTTAGAAAAGTCAAATGAATATTTTTACTTTTTCTAACCATTCCTTGTCAGATACCGATAGAGATTTTGTCTTACCTTGCCTTGACTTTGGTATACCACTTGAACTTATTAACAAGGATGTGGTGTTTGCCGAATTTTAAATGCTTTCTCTACAACTAATGAGACACGTATCCTCCTCGTCTAGGGGATGCAGCATAGCTAAGGACGCGTCTTGCCCATAGTTGTGTTAGTAGTCTTATTGAACGCTCAACATTATGATGTATAGTTTTGTTAATTGACATTCTACTTTTTATTCAGTCGCCATTGAGTTTTTAATAAACAATTTTGATTTTCATTAGAATGATAAAAATGTATTTATTGATTTATTGATTTGATGATTTTGTTTGTATTTATCTTTCTTCTTTTGCCAAAATATAATTTCTAAACGGAAATTCGAGTTTTATATTGTTTTCATTACCCAATGGACGACAATATGACAACTATTATTTCCCTTTCTTTGCCATGGGTGCAAAGAATCTTTTAACATGGAAAAGGGTCACGACTCGATCTAATGAAAAGGAGGGATGTGCAATTTTGCTTTTCTAAAGATGAAATAATCTCAAACTCCACTTACCGGAATCTTTGCTTTTTTTTTCAATGATCAACGAAAACAGAATTATTTTGAAATGCAAACATAAAAGCATGAGAAGCGAAATGCCAGGAAGACGCATCAATGCAAACAAATAGATATGTCAGTTGTAATTAAGCGAGATAATTATAAATGATGCAGTTTTTAAAAAATAATTCAGCTTAATATAATTATTTGATTTGATAACCGAGTCGATCTATAGGATTTCAAACATTTAAAGCCATTTTATGTTTGTCCATATCGCTAGCTAATTAATTATTAGTAAGAACACGCTATCAAGAACTTGGAGAAAACAGTACTAAAACAAATAATAAGCGAATAGAGTGCGTATAATTCGTGTGATAGACGGGAACCGTTTGATACTTAATTATTAATGTACACCACCCAGCATTGCTAGCATTGCTTAATTATTAATATTGATTATCTAAGAGTTAGTTGAAAGTTAGTTTATATTAGCTACACTTGATGTTCTAAACGATTAATCTTGCTGCAAGTTTGGCGAACAAGTAAATGTTAAAGGTAACCGAATGATTATCATATGTTTCACTGTGGTGTTTAAACTAATATTAATAATATTGAAACTAAAATTAGAACAGTGGCTTTTAGTTTGTCTGGTACGTATAAGTTGAAAATGCGAAAGCGTGAGATAGCACGTTCATTGGTTTGTCAGACATAGATGTAAAAACACATTTTCATTTGTCTATCTATCAGGCTTAAGTGTAAAATATATCTTACATTGGTCTTTCAGGCTTAACTGTGAAATAACATTTTAATTAGCGTGTCAGGCTAAAGTGTGAAATGGCAGTTCAATCCGTCTATCAGACTAATATGTAACATGTAATTTATATATCAGACTAAAATGTGAAATTACATTTTCATTTGTCTGTCTGGCTGAAGTGTAAAATATATTTTTCATTGTCCTGTCAGGCTGAAGTGTCAAATAGTATGTACATCAGTTTGTCAGTCTAAAGTGTGAAATGGCAGTATCATTTGTTTATCATACTTAAATGTGATATGTCATTTTTATTTGTCTATCTATCAGGCTTACGTGTAAAATATATTAAGTGTGAAATAACATTTTATTGGGTTGTCAGGCTTAAGTGTGAAATGCCAGTTCTATTTCTCTCACTGACTAAAATGTGTAATGCCATTTTAATTTGTCTATCTATCAGGCTTAAGTGTGAAAGATATTTTTCTATTAGTCTGTCAGGCTTAAGTACGACATAGCATTTTCATTTGTTTGTCAGACTTAAGTGTTAAAAACATTGTCATTCGTTTGTCAGGCTGAAATGTTAAATGCCAGTATCATTTGTCTATTAGACTAAAATGTGGAATGACATTTTAATGTGTCTATCAGGCTTAAGTGTAAAATATATTTTCCATATGCCTGTCAGGCTTAAGTATAACATAGCATTTTTATGTGTTTATCAGGTATAAGTGTTAAATAGCATTTTCATTGGTTCATCAGGCTTAAGTGTACAATAGATTTTCATTGGTTGATCAGGCTAATGTCTGAAATGACAGTTCAACTCGTCTATCAGACTAATATGTGAAATACCAATTTCATTTGTCTATCTGTATATTGTATATCTGAAAAATATTTCACATTGGTTATTCAGACTTAAGTGTGAAATTACATTTTCACTTCCAAACACACAAATTAAATGGGCACGTCTTTAAATTATTCTTTCCTACCTCTTTTGTCCCCTCGACAACGATTGTCTCTCTTTCGGATCTAGTAGACCTATTAATAACACATAAAAAGTAGATCACACACTTATATAAGAAGTGCATGAAATCTTCAAATAAGAGAAGTCAATCGACATGAATAATTCAAAGTGATAAAAATCGAACTGCGTTGAACCGTGTTTTAGTTGTTTTACTTCTTCATCCTTTCTACGATTAGATAAGAACTTTCTGCTGTTTAAAGGAACCCAACAAAACGATGACGTATATATGCTGTCCATAGCAGCTCACGTTTTCACGCCTTTTATGGAGCAGTCTTCTTGAAATGATTAACAACGAAATGAGTGATTCTCACAAATCATTTTTTAATAAAAAAAATAACACTAACTCACATTTACTTTGAATCAGTTAATCTCTTTTTGTCAAACGTTTGTTAATGATAAAAAGGTTTTTGTGGCGAACATTATGCAAGTGCGATGCAAAACTTTTCTTAATAAAGTCTATTTTACGTTTTTATTTCGTGTTGTATTAAGCTGTACTAGGATTACGTTCAACTACGTATGTCGTTTTAGAAATATGAGATGAGAGGTTAACGTGGCGACGGCAGCAGAAAATGAACACAAACAAACATTTGAATTCGAGCAGTTTTATATGATATGCTGATGAGAAATAAAGAAGGGGCTGATGGATTGAAGGAGATCGATGGAAGGATATATGTTTTTAGTTTTGCAAATAGCTGGTATCTGCGGTACTTATCGGTAAAAGTGATATTTTTGTCCATATAATTCTGTGAAGATATATGAGTGAGGTGAAGTTGTATTTGCAGAAAGCCGTAATTCTGTTGCGACATGTACCCGGCTTTTCCAAACTTATTAAACGTCTATAATAGCATTCGGTGGCGTTGCCGTGTCGTGTGAAACGCACCCGAACTCGGCAAGCAAGCCGCTTTTGCTACGCGGCCTGTGGTTTGTTCTCTCCTGACGTGCCACAAGCATCGTTACTGTTTAAAGGGAGGTTACTCTGAATTTCTTAATCGTTGAGAAAATACGAATCGAATTTTTTACTCACTTTTAAAAGTGTATTATGGTGGCTACTTCAGCATCTTTTAACCTAAAATGTAACATGTCTCAACATTGATTGGTTTTCTTTAATACATTTCCATTAATTATTTCGGCATACATTTCGTAGCATTACTAACGAATATTAAGGAGATAAAATGCTTATATATTTCTAGTCTGAGTTACAACCCGGTCATAATTCTTCCCAAATAGCCGACGTATGAACGGAGCATGGGAGAATGGTTCATAATTGATAGAGGATTTAGCAAGTGGTTTCGAAAATTTCAAATAATTTCAATAAATAAATGTTTGATTCTAAAATTGGACATTTTTTCCGAACAAGTGAATATTATCTACGTGGTGCCTGAATGTTATATAAAATCGTTTCACTTTAGCTATTTCTGAAAAAAAACGCATACATTTCGAAAAGAAAAACATCATACTAGTGTATGTTCTCAGGTAAATGGCTGATAGTTCATTTTGTGTTTTAGTGTTTCTTTTGTTTTCATTGCCACCTACGAAGTTCAAATAACATATAAGAGCAAGGTAGGACAACTTACTTATGAAAATAGTAAAAAGGCTTTAAATAGCATTAACGTTTTTTTTATAAACTTTAGCTAATCACATGAATAAGAGAGGTTGTGAAGGAGGATAGGGACAGAGAAAATAGAGAAATACATTTATCTATATCAAGAATTACTTTCTTTTCAAAGATCTCGGAAATGGTGTTTCTTCGTGTCGGTTTCTTTATTTAATCGTCCGTCTCTAACTGTTTATGAGATTTTTTTGGAAATATTTCTGTCCCGCGTCTACATCCATGAGTATTTTGTTTAGATTGTTCCGCTTAAGTTTAAAATTTCGATGCGGCATGTCGTGATACCCGCCTTTCAGTCATTATCCCCACCCTTAGGAGTTTGTGCAGTGTATGTTCGGTAAACATGATATCTTTCCACACTAGTAAAAATATGCGACTGACATATATATATATATATATATATATATATATATATATATATATATATATAATGGCGGATTAGTTTGATCGCACACGTGTGAGTGTTTGCTCTGAGATTTTTTGTTTGTTCTTTTGTTTATTTTCACCTTAAAATGAAACTGATATATGATGTCTGTGTGTTTTCAAGACACTCTAATCTAAGAACTCTTATTATTTGTGAACTTTTTCTGAAGATTTTGTAGTGTTGCAGAGACGATATTGACATACAAATGTTGTTTGGCACAAAACAAATGAAACGGACCGTTAAATATATCTCACAGAAATTTGGAATTTTTGGAAATGTGAAAAAATAAAAATAAAAGTAATAAAACAAACCATGGTTATTGGAATATAATAAAAAAACTGTTCTCTCTCTCTCTCTCTCTCTCTCTCTCTATATATATATATATATATATATATATATATATATATATATATATATATATATATATATATATATATATATGAGAAAGGAGGGATGAGGGTAATCCGACGTAATGGGAAATGAAAAAGGAAAAACCAAAATTTGTTTGTTTTTATGTATTCATCAACGTTTCGTCTTTATTTGTAAGACTTTCTTAAGATGATAATTTTAAGAAAAATGTCATGCAAGGACATGAAAATATTGGGTTGACATGCTGGGTAAATGAGAAGAAGTAATAGCCACTACTGGGAGCGCAGGACCGAGGTCCAGGCTGAGAGAAGTCAGTGGCAATTAATATCACTTTTCTCCTCCTGTTTATTTTTTCTCCGTCCTCTCATTGTCATATTCTCAGCACTATTCAACACTTTCCTTCTAACTTACTAATATCCACACATTCCTGACATAACCAGGTGGTCAAATACCTCTACTCTCCAAAAATGTCACACCTAACTGCAACAAAATCTCCCATCTCCCCCTCACCCATTTAACCCTTTCGACTACTTATTTCACACTCTTACCCACCCACCTCTCCCACTTTCAAATATATATAGTATTTACCACATAGGATTTTAAATATAAATTAGTCATAGTGCTTTAATAAGAGACCAACATTTTTATTAAAATAGGTGCATATGTATGTAATTATGTACCGTCAAACGGTTTTCTCACAACTATACCGTTTCATTAACCTAAAGACTCGGAACAGAAACGTATAACTATTCTTCAGCGTAAGAGATCATAATTATTGCTCTCTTCTCTTTCTCTTACTCTCTATTTACTATACCTCTCTCTCCATCTCTCTCTATATCTCTCTCTATATATACATAGATAGATAGAGAGGGACAGAGACAGAGAAAGAAAGAGAAAAAGAGAATAGAAATGTTGATATTTATGCAAATAAAATTTTAAATAAAACTACTGATAATAACAAATAATTTTCAAGGATATATTTTAATCATATTTTCTAATTTTATTTATTTATTCTTCCTGCAAAAAAGATGATGCATTGCTGCTGTGGAAACATATACTCTTTGATCTTATCATCGGTGTATCAATCCTCTTTCGTGTGCTCTCTACTCAAGATCTGATCTCGTAATAGTAGCCGACGCCATAACTATCAGTCGTGACAACAACTTTTTGTTTTATTTTTGTTACTTTTACAGACCCAAAATGACTTCCGTATTTCATGCATACTATATTATTATTTGTTTTCCCTTGAATTTTTATTACAAAAAAAAAAATATTGGTGAGAGAGATAGAGAGTTCCCAGATTTGTTAACGGTATGTTTAACACAAATAACATCGATCTTATTTTAACTTTTCCTGACAGTCATTAACATCCCTGTTTGATGTATGTGTTACATCATTAGGCTGCATTCCTATAACATAGAAAAAATAAGTCCAGACAAACGCTGGACTTGATGACCTATAGCTCTGAACATTGACATTCTTTTTTATTGATTTTTTAATAATCGATATTGAGCTTCGTTAGAACAAGAGAAAAAAGAATGTATCTATTGATCTTATGATTTCGTTTTAATTATTTTATTTTTCTGTGCTAAAATGTAACATCTAGACGAACACTCTATTTATTTAATTTTTTATCTCCTAAAAGATCAAATATGGCGGCAATTATTTCCTTTCTTTGCTACGGTTTTAACGTATATTATCTCTAGACATAAGCAATCTTCCCCCAGTCATAAGTCATAGCTTGATCTTAAATGATAAGTAGAGATATACAATGTTTGTTTTCGAAGCATAAAATCATCTAACACTTCAAGTACTCAGCTTTGTGCTTTTGTTTTAGAAGTCTACGAATAACAGAATTAGTTTTAAATGCAAACACAGAAGCATGATTAAAGCCAACCTAAAATTTAAGAAGACGCATCAATCAAGGCGGGTGGATTTGCCATTTACAGTTAAGCTAAGTGAATATCAATCATGACGTTTTTTTATCTTCATTTAGCTTTATATAAGTATTTGATTTTCTAACCTAGTCGAGGATTCCAAACATCTAAAGCAATTTTTTTCCTGTCCGTATCAAAAACTAATATGAGATTTATAAAGAACACTTGAACCAACATGACAACATCAACGTTCTTGTTAAACTAATGATATTAATAAATTGTAATTAATGACACGTTATCAGAGTGTATATAATTTCCATGCTTGTGTGGCGTGTTTTATCTAATTGTTAATGTATAACTGTAGCGACCGTTGAAAGTGTGTTCGATTCAAAATGACGCCATACACTTTATGGGAAGTGGTGTATGCCGAAAAGTCATGCTCACGATAATAAATTATACCTTTCTAAAAATATTGTAGAAAACTTGACGAATTCCATTTAAAAATAGAAAATAAACACGATTCGATTCATGAAATATTTGTTTGTTTTATTTAAGCATTTCTATCAAAACAGATTTGTCAATTTTAGTCGATTTTCTTTAGAGATTGACTTCAGTAGTCTTTTTATATACGAAACCATTACTAGATGTAAGATTAAATAATTTTAGAGACAAATCACCACTGTCATCTATCCGCGTCTATCGGGTAACAACCTTTCCCTTCAAAGCATCTTGTTTATTTGCCTAGCATCAACGAACCACTGTGATATAAGCTGACAAATCCGACTTAGTGGCCTGGCCTTCTTAAAACAGGTCGTTATTAAACAACCAACCTTGCTTAAAATTATCAATATTAAATATTTAAGAGTTACTGGAAAGTAAGCCACAAAGGGTTTAGCTTCATTTAATCTTTTTTTTAGATGAATCTGGTTAAAATCTGAGGGAAATTGTGGCTGATAATGATAAACGGACCGTTATCTTTTTAAGGTTTTTTAACACTACTGTGTATAATAATGTACATAACATTTCAAGATAATACCAAAATACTTGGAAGCTGCAATTTCACTTGAAAATAATCAGACATAAAACGGTTATAGAGTACAATACGACGTATTATGTTGTATAGCACATTATAACCATTGCGCCTTGGAAAATATAACGACGATATTCACTGAAAAAAAATTGAAGTTGCTTTTGTATTATCATAATAAGGGGTACCTAAGAAAACGTTTCTGGTGACACCATACTTTTAATTGAAATGTTAAATGTCACATGATTATCCGATCAATCAATTGTATATTAATGTGAGGTTTTAGCTGAAAATTTACCCGTTCACCGCCAATCAACCAGGAGTGGATTAACAGTTAACTTTAACAGTATGCTATTGCCAACAAATGCGTAACAAAACATGCAACGTGAAAAGTTTACTTATGTATATTAAAATACTTTGCTGAAGTTTTGTCGGGTTGTTTCGGAGTCTATAACTGACGAACAGAAATATGCACAAAACTGCTTAATTATGGTATAGAGGTTACGTATAGGTTATTAAAAAGAAAGTCTTAAAAGTACTGGCTACATTTAAAAATGGTTTATGAGATAACTAAGATGCCGTCTGATAAAGTTTAAGAAATAAATATCATGATTTAAAGTGTCATTTCGAAGCCATCATACATCAGTGAAAACACAGAAGTTCAATATAAACACACACCAATTGAGAAATCAGAATATCCTTAAACGTTTCTTCGTGTATGTATCTCTATGTTAATCAAATGGTGTGACCACATGTCCCGTGTCTGAGCATATGAGTCTATCGTATCTAACTGACTTACACATAATTATGTCTTATCTTCTGTTAATCCAATATTTATTGAAATAAAAAATCCAATATCGTAAAATAATACGAATTTTTTAATTTATTTCAGCCAAATCGTAAAATGTCAAGCATTCTAATCTTTTCTGAGTACTGAAAATAAGAATAAATTACTTCGTAGCTTTTCTAAATTAGAAAGAATTGGAAGCATTTAAACTGTCGAATAGAAAGTTATTCCTGGCTCTACAATTTTTTATCGTTGGCCAGTGTCATGTTGGTGCGTATCACAACGAGAACTGTTCGCTGTAGTGGCATATTAGTTAGCGGCAATTGCCTTGCGAGGCCACTACGACCGGGTTTTGCAGACATCGCTTTTTGTTCCATACTGGTCAGACATCTAAGTACCGGCCAGGTTAAACGTCGCTTAACGTCAGTTATCTTACCGGAATCGACGTGACTAGGTGATATTAACCGTACACAGTAAACTTACAATTAAGTAAACAATGGAGTATAATTGCAAGTGTTTCAATATATCGAGCTAATTTTCTGTAAATACACCTGTTTTTGACTATTCGTAATGATTTATACATGTAAAGAGCCAGTCGGGAATAAGTGATAAATATATGATTTCATCGTTGCATTCAAAACATCATACTTAGTATTACTTTTATCGAAAAACAAAATAATTTATATTTACATGACGCATCCTTTTTTTCAAGTGTTTTAAAAGAACAAATTCAAAATATTTGTACACGTTTTGCATGTAAAATCTTAATTTTTCAATATGTATTATATTTTACCTTCCACGTTCTTTAAGGTAGCCTTCCCCTTTTCCATTAAGCCTGTGATTTTTAAATTCAAACCTGCCTTTCCGCCATCACTT
Source organism: Sepiola atlantica (assembly GCA_963556195.1). Classification (NCBI taxonomy): domain Eukaryota; kingdom Metazoa; phylum Mollusca; class Cephalopoda; order Sepiida; family Sepiolidae; genus Sepiola; species Sepiola atlantica. The sequence continues at coordinate 142,868,642 of OY744524.1, read as the reverse complement.
GTTCCATAAAGTGTCTATCTACAGATTCACAATCTAAAATAATTGAATAAGATTATTCCTGAGTCACTTGAGAACTTCATAACGTCTCTGCTCCTCTTCACATTTTTCTTCTGTACTTTATTCTTGCTTGTTCGTTTTCCCCTGCTAATTATTGTAAACATTACTCTTCTCGGTTGTATATTCCGAGAAAGTATATTTACATATCGAAACCTCATATTGAATGAATACAATTTGATACATAGTCAGAACTATACCTTACTCTCAGATATTTTCTATTTTTCTTTTCTACACAGACGCCCGTGTACTCACAAACTCTGCTTTCTCCCCCTCTTTATTTATACAATAAAGTAAAAGTTGTTTTCCCCCTATTTCATCTGACATTATAGTTCTGTAAAAACAAACGACGTATAGAATCTCGCTATGGTCACTCTTTATGTCAAGTATAGATGCGTGTTCTCGGAAAATATGCGTCCGTTTCATGCAATTTCAGTAATTTCTACACTTTTTCCGGCTTAACCAGCGTTCCTAAAATAGTAACACATACAAGAATTCATAGTCATTTTAACTAAAACGCTTATATCTACGTCCACTACGACCAACTTACGTCGGGAAATATTTTTCCCAGAATATGTTTTCCGTCATTATTTAATTTTCCCAGTTTTAGTTTTGTCTTTTACCAATTATACTTTTACTAACGAAATACGGATCGCCTCATTCAATCTAGACTTTCTGTTTTTAGAGCGTTTTAGTTAATTATTGCTGAGACTTTCTTTTACTTGTTTGATCCAATACTAGATTACTTGAATGACATGGTCGTCAAAAATCGATCACTTTAATTATTCTAACTTTCTACTTTTGTATTATTATTATTATTCTGATATATTTTCTTGCTGCATTTCATTTTCTTGCTCATAGGATTTATTTGACAACAATATTTTTCTTTCCTCTGGTCTTTTCGGGTATACTCACCTACTTACTTCCGTTTGTTTTACCAGTCGTCATTTCTCTATTATAGAATTTTACGATAATACGTCGAATAATATGCTTGAATAACTGAATACGCTTTTCGTAAACTTTGCGACTAATACTGATATAGTGTTCGACTAACAATTTATCATATTTTACTCTGTTTATACTTTTTTATTCATTGTTTTCTTACTAGACAAATTACAAAGCACCACATGGCACGCTTCTATGTTTCTTCTTGTTCTTTTTTCAATTTTGTACAATTAAACTTTTCATTGTGTTTTGCATCTTAATTTTGATTGCGTCGTTAATTTTTCAGCACGACTTTCTTTCTTTTTGATTTAAACGCAGTTACGAAAAGAGTAAGATAATTCGACATTCCCGAGGTGAAGACTGATACTTTATTATTGCTATTATCACTTTTATTTGTAGTAGTAGTAGTAGACATAGTAGTAGTATTCATGTCGCCACACGGAGGCAATTGTTGTTATTATTAGTAGTAGAAGTAGTAGTAGTAGTAATAGTAATAGGCACTATTGAAAACTGAGTAATATATTTATTTTTTATTATATTTACTGTTACTTATATTGTCGATTGTTATTTATATTGTAAGTGCTGTTGTTATTATCATTGTTTTCATTATTTTTAGTAGTAGCAGTAGCAATATTGTCAGGAAATGTACCTATTTAAAGTAAGTTTATGAAATGCAATCTTATTTAATCTTTTAGATAAGGATTGATACTTCGTTATATGAAGTGCTGTTATTGTTTTCAATATTATAATCAGGGTTATTATAAGAGTAGTTCTAGTACTAATAATATTTATATTGTGGCAATTGTTAGATGACGATTAATAATTTGGAGTATTCACAATACTATTATCATCTTAGTTGCTATTTTTACAAGGTTTCGGAAGATGTAACCTTCTAACAAAGAAACCTTTATTCTTAGGGAATATCGCTTATAGTGAGGATTAAACCCTCTTTAGAAGACTGTCACTTGGAATTGACAGCGTTTAGCTACACTTGACTAAACGCTTTATCAGTTGCACTGCTGCCCCATATTTTAATTTTAGAAATATTTTATAATTTTCCTGGGCAACGCCAGGACACGGGTTCTAATAGTATATATATATATATATATATATATATATATATATATATATATATATATATATATATTATAATATTGAATATAGAAGCCTTTATCAATGCAAGATTAATTTATCATTTTGTTTTTACTTTAATCTTATGAATTTCGGAATGATATTCTGTCATCAGAGTTGACCAGTATTGTGTCATTTAAAAAAAACACTTTTTTTTGTTTTCTGATATAATGTTTCTATTTTATGGATGTTATCCGCGGAGATGTCGTTGGCGGTTATGAATTCAAATTCTAGTTGTAGAACGAAAAAAGCATTGGCCTGCTCGAAGTTTAAGAAAATGGGTCGTTCATTTAAAAGCATTTGTTGGTCAGTATAATAAAATTGAAAATTGAAAATTGAAGCCTTTATCAATGCAAGATTAATTTATTTTTATTTTTACTTTAATCTTTTTAATTTCGGAATAATATTGAATCATCAGAGTTGAACAGTAGTGACTATATATATATATATATATATATATATATATATATATATATATATATATATATATATATAATACCCGTCCCAGTACGATCATACGTAATAAACACTGAATAAGTCTTGTTTTCGTTATTGAATATGGTTTGGTAGGTTTTCCGTGATTGTCCCCCCCCCGGAATAATAAATACTGTAAGAAGCATAAATAATGTTCCAACGTTACTCAGCCTTTTACCTAAGGTTACATAGTCCATAATTCATGATAAGTTCAATAATATGAGATTTTACTAAACACGTATATATTATTGACGGTCGCGACCTCGTAACGATCATCTTAAACATGTATTAGTAAATATAACTCAATATCTGATGTATAGCAATTGTTTACCTTATGAAATTGTTCATAAGAAACTGTTTTTTTTTAAATTGGAGATGCGGGTGTAAGATGGGAAAGCACACACTCTAAATGGTGTAGTTTACAAAAGATAGTATGCCCAATGTTACTTACTGGATTGCCGGGAATATTTATTCCAAATTTATAATGATCAGTTCATTATACTAAATGTGTATCATGTGCAATGTAATATATTACATAACTTTATATATATATATATATATATATATATATATATATATATATATATATATATATATATATATATATATATATATGTGCACATCTACATGTTAAAATTTACAAAATATTTTGTACCCATGTTACTCAACGTGTTCCGTAGAATATATATTCCAAAATATACAATGGTCCGTTCAAATTATCTTTTACACCCACAGACACATATATATACATACATATATATATATATACGTGTGTGTGTGTGGGTGTGTGTGTCTGTGCACGGGTGTGTGTGTGTGTGTGCAAGAACATGTTTACCTCAAACGCTACGCAATTATTCACAAGATAAATAATATGCATGCATATAACTGTGCGTAATAGTTAAATGTAGCCAATCATCCAATGAGAATACAGAAAATAACGAATAGTTGATTAATGACAGTTCGTTTTCAAAAGTAATATGTGCATTAGTGTTTTAATCGTTCACATATCCACAACTAAGTATATTAGGTAGTTGTTTTACTTTTTAAATAGAAAAGTAGTCTTTCATTATAAATAGATATATTTATATATTTTAATTTTAGGAGAGAAGAAAGTGGACATAGGTTTTGCTTTCGGCAGGCTCGTAACCCTCGCTGCTCTTATTTTGTCATTTAATCCTTATATTCCATGAGCAATGGTTCTGATAAAGGGGGAATAATTACTGTTTTCTTGGTCGGAATCTATCAGTGTAACACTTATCATTGGCTATCTTTTGACCGTTAAGTATTTTTTTAGCTCTTTACATCAAGTGGCTTCATACCTTTTCTCGAGCGATTTGCATGAACAAATGTCAGTTCGGCAAATAACTCAACATTATATGTATAGAAGATATAACACATCACTCAATTTGTCCCCGGCCAGATATATAGATTGCACTATTAATAAATAATCCATATGATTTTTATGCAGTATGAAAACTTAAATGGACCATATCTAAATTTAAGTTCGATTGGATTATTAGTTTACAAGTTACAGTTAGGTAATATAAGCAAGCGGTGAACATTTTACAAAAGAACGAAATATCTGAATTTCGTGTGGTGATAAAATCAATGCTTTCTGGTAGAAAAATACTCTTTAAGCAAAGTAATGGATTGTTAATTGTTATTCCGAGTATGATCGATCGGAAACAACGATAAACAATTGGCATATTAACTTTAAATGCGATTGGATAGACAAAATTGATCCTCAACGCCCGGACTGTTCAGATTCGGTAGTTGTCCCAGCAAAATGTTCATAAACCCCTGTTGTCCGATCGTAAATTGAAGATATCATAAGTTAATGTTTAACTATTTTGCATGAACTTTTGTCAATAAGTAAGCTGATTTAAATATTGGTGCCCCGTTTGCTGAGATTCGATCAAAAAACAAACAAGCGCCGACGATTCAGAGCAGTACTTGGAACTAGTTCAACGCAACTAAAAGGAGGCTTTGTATCAATATGAAACATTGATCTACAACTTAACTCCGAGATCAAATCGGCAGTCAACAGAGTGGAGAGCAGCATGTGAAAGCTGTTGAAAACGACTAAAGTCGCAAACATTAGCTGGCATAGTGTTGCCTTCCATTTCTTGGAATATGTAATATATTTTGTTCATCGATTACATTCTAAAAGGAAAACATGTCAATAGCGAATATTATCGAGGAGTATTGGTAGGTTTGGAGAAGAGAATCGCAACAAAACGGCCACGAATTAAGAAGAAAACTGCTTTCTCACGAAGACAATGCGCTGCCTCACAAGTCGATCGAAACAATGAAAAAACTACATGAATTAAACTTCGAATTGCTTCCGCTCCAACCCTATTCTACAGATATGAGCCTCAGCGACTACTGGCTGTTCTTAGATCTCAAGAGAATGCTCACTGGAAAGAGATTTAGTTCAAATGAAGAAATGATATCGGAAATTGAGACGTATTCCAAGGCCAATGACAATTCGTTCTACAAAACAAAGCTTCGGACTGTGAGAGAAGTGTTGAAATCAGAGTGCTTAAAAGGCACGATGTTGATGAATAAAGTCGGTTTTTGCAGGAAAGATGCTGTTTTATTAGATAAACCTGGACAGTACTGAGTGATGTGTTATACATATAACATTGTATTCCTGCCTTACATTTTAATATGTTAACTACTTGTTTCGCCAATCTCACTTTAGAATCTGGTGTTCAAAATGTTTTAATATTTCAAGCATAGTCCTACTTCTTTAAAATCCCCCCAAAATTATATTTGTAGAGCCTGTTTTGACAGGCATTTTTCCTATAGTAAACATCACATAAGACTATATATATTCAGTTTGATATGTGTATATGTTTATATAATTTATGTGTAGAATTTACATACATAATGATAGATGCACATGTGTTTACATTTTCTATGTCTAGTAACCACTACTAAATTAATAAACTAAACATTAATAAATCTGGACTAAGCTTCCCTATGTAAGCAATATGGCATATATTGTTTTTAATTTACTTTTATAAAATAGTAGTGTAGACGGATAATGAAAGCCTTTGTTAAATCTCAGATACATTTAGTTTTGGTGAAATCAAACAATAAGTATTAAACTTCGCTTAAAACATATTCCGACAATTTCAGTTTTTTTTTAAGAATTGAAAAATAAATTAAAAAGATAATATGTGCGCCATTATCCATGTTACAATTTACATATTTCAAATGTGCATGTAATGTAGTCCATAAACATTAAGCAAGATTATATGATTTTTTTCTTCTTAAACCTTCTTGAGATCTAACTTAAAATTTAAGATATTTTCTAATAAAAAAAACATGTTTACTAGTTTTTGAATAATTTAGATAATGCTTACAAACATAACGTTTATTAGGATTACACCTAGATTTGAATCTTTGTAAGAAAATGTATTAAACGCGCCCCGTGGACAGTATTCTTCGAGTATATATATATATATATATATATATATATATATATATATATATATAAATTTAAAAAAGAAATAGATTACATAAGACTCAACATTTCGTCAAACAGTGAAAAATGCTAAAAGTGGCAAATAAGTTTGTGCTACATTTAGCATTGTTCGCTCTTAAAAAGGCCACGCGATATTTCAGCGAAACATTGAGTCTTAGGTCTTCCGCTATTGCTTTTTAATTCATGTCGTCGGATTATTTTATTCTTTCATTTATCATATATATATATATATATATATATATATATATATATATATATATATATATATAAAAGAAGGTTGTAGTTTGCTTGAAGCATTGCTGGTAAATATAAGTGTAGGTTGGTAATCCGAGGCTGAAGCAATGCGATATAGGACCGGAAGGTGGAAAGGTGAACAAAAACAAACGAGAAGAGAAAACAAGAATGAAATCTCAAATCAATTTATTAATATTTCACGTAAAACAGATTAAACACCAGAACAGTAAAAAGGTTACTGTCAAGAAAATTAAACGTTCCGGAATAATGTAATCTTAAATTTTCGAAAGAAAAACTTTCATTATCAAAAGACCAACAATTAAAAACCGAATGGTCGAAAAACGGAGATGGACTGATGGAATCAACTGTAGACAGAAATACAGCAGAGAATAAATAATAGGTACGCAGAAAATGTTAATTATTACTATCATAATTAATCAGCTTGAGTTATCATCTTATTAATATTTGTTTATTTATATACTAATTATTATAATTTTATTTATTTTTCAATTTTGTTTTATTTATTAACTTTTTCTTTATTTATTTAATTCTAATTTTAAATTTAAATGTGTGGGTCGTTATGGAAATACGAACGGTCAAGGGAGATAACTTTGAACACAGAATATGGTTATAATTAAAGCTTAAACTTGCAATAAATTGTGGAAATAATTAACATCATGAGAGCAAGAATAAACCGTTGGAAAATGTGTGGAGGGAATTAAGAGATAAAAATATACATATATATAGAGTGTACATTTTTAAATACATATTTATTTTAAAAGTTTAATATTCCTAGAATATATCATAGAATATTCCATAACGAACCACACATTTAAATTTAAAATTTAAATTAAATAAAGAAAAAGTTCATTAATCAAATAAAATTTAAAAAATCATAAAATTATAATAATTAGTATATAAATAAACAAATATTACTAAGATGATAACTCTAGCTGATTAATTATGATAGTAATACTTAACATTTTCTGCGTACCTATTCTTTATTCTCTGCTGTATTTCTATCTACAGTTGATTCAATCAGTCCATCACCGTTTTTCGACCATTCGGTCTTTAATTTTCGGTTTTTGATAATGAGAGTTTTTCTTTCGAAAATTTAAGATAACATTATTCCGGAACGTTTAATTGTCTGACAGTAACCTTTTACTGTTCTGGTGTTTAATCTGTTTTACGTGAAATATTAATGAATGATTTGAGATTTCATTCTTGTTTTCTCTTCTCGTTTGTTTTTGTTCACCTTTCCACCTTCCGGTCCGATATCACATTACTTTAGCCTCGGATTACAAACCTACACTTATATATATATATATATATATATATATATATATATATATATATATATATATATATATATATATATATATACATATATATATATATAGATATATATAAACATCTATAATATATATATACATATAGCTCTGTATACATATATATATATATATATATATATATATATGAAAATATATATACACATAAATATATATATACATATATTTATATATACATATATATATATTGTATACATATATATACATATATATATATGCATTACACATATATGTATATATATATATACATATATATATATATATATACATACATACATATAACTACATATATATATACATATATATATATATACAAGTGTATATATACACATATACACATATATTCAAATATGTATATTCATATATATATACATATATATACACACATATATATGAATATATATACATATATATATACATATACATATATATATACATATATATATATATATATATATATATATATATATATATATATATATATATATATATATATGATACATAGATTAAAAACTAACAGACGAGAGTCAAAGATACAATGTTTTGTTCAACAGTTGTGTGTATTTATTTAAGAGCGAAAACTTGCTAAAAGTGAAAAATAATATTTAGACACTTTTAGCATTTTTTCGCTTTAAAAAAAAACACAACCTTTGGGCTAAACGTGTGTCTAGGTGCTTTCGCCGTTTTTTTAAATTAATACCGTCGGATAATTGTATCTGTTAATTTATCATATATACACAACTATATACATATATATATATATATATCTATATATATATATATATATATATATATATATATATATATATATATACATAGGTCTTTGTTTTGTTACTTAGTACGCTGACGAGTCCCTTGTGTACACACATTTTAAAATGTAACAAGTTAACACATCTGGATTAAACAGCGGAACGATTTTTAAATATGTAACATATATTTTAAAATAAAATATTTGTATTAGATCTCATTTTACTGCGATCTAGCACCTTATGATATTTTCATCGACATACTATATACCTATATATACACATATCCATATACACACATGTGTATACATACACATATATATATATACATATATATATATGTATATATACATATATATATATATACATATATATATGCATATATATATATACATATATATACATATATATGCATATATATACATATATATACACACATATATATCCACACATATATATACGTACATATACACACACATATATATATATACGTATATATATATATCCATGTACATCCATATATATACATATATATCCACATATATACATATATATATCCATATATATACACATATATACATACATAAATATCCCTATGTATACATATATCCATATATAAACATGTATACATGTATATACATATATATATATCATGCATATATATATATATATATATATATATATATATATATATATAGTGTTGTATAGTAAAACTGATGTGCTGAGCTCAAGGATACAGATATATATATATATATATATGTATATATAGGTATATACATATATATATATATGAGTGTGTGTGTGTGTGTGTTACATTATACTTACTCTATGAGCTTCTCGAAACACGAAAGTTTAGAAGTAACACAAAAGTCCGTCAGATGCGCCGGCCAAGGCTTGTCTCATAAAATTGATTTAAATTTCTTAACATCTTTCACAGATTCATGAATAATTAACAGTTTTTAACAACGTCTCAACATTTTACTCTTTCATAATTGTTCTTAACTGTTTAGCTCGTAATTATATAAATGTATATTACTATTATACTTCTCTCTGTTCTTTCTTTAAATTGCATCAAACACTTTTCTTTTTAAACAACTTATTTAAAACACTTTTCTCGCTAATCAACTTATATATAACACTGTTCATTTTAAACAACTTTTCTTTTTTAAAACATTTCTTTTTAAAACATAGTACACTTTTTCTTCCTTTTTTAACTGTCATTGATTTTCTTTTCACTTTATCAAATTAGGACCCGAAAATGTTCAATTGTACACAAAAAGTCACCTTATAGTTTTTCGTCGTCTACGTGTCGTCGTCGATATATTTACCGTAGGTTCGATTGCGTCTCTGGCCGTGATCGGTTCTGGTGATCTTTGTTCTATAGCCAACTTTGTTTACGTGCAGGAGATAAAACTCGTAGACAGGTTTTTCTTAGAGAGAGATTCAATTCTTTTATTCATCTGCCTTGTGCTGTTGAGGGATTTCCATTTATTTGTCTCGGTGCATTATTCTCTGATTCATACCTTGTGTTTGGGGTACGACGGATGCATGGGGTATATATATATCGGATCTCATTCGAGATCTCGACTATAACATTTAGCCCATATTTTAACGGACCCGCTTGCTTCCAGGACGAGCGGCTACATCGTTGGTCTCATGGCTCTCAGCTCCCAAAGCGTACTTTTTCAAAACTCCAGTTTTTGAGAAAAACAGATGACATAACAAACACTTGCCTCGCGCTGGCCAATCAGATACGACATTCAAGAATCATGCCATATCTGACCTTCTCTGACCCGAGATTCCTTGTGTCGGTGCCGAATTTGTTACTTTGTTATGGTTTGAACAAAATGATTCACTCACAACAATCTCCTCCAGTGCATGTCAGCTTAACCCGCACTTATTGTCTCAACTGACTCCTACCATAATTAATACTAACTAACTTAATCGTTTCCAAGAATAAGGGTCCCCATCCATAATATATATATATATATATATATATATATATATATATATATATATATATATATATATATATATATATGAATGTGAGGCTTCCAGCATTTATCTAATTGTTAATTATTTTCTATTTCTATTTTCCAAAATTAGTTTTGAATATTTTTGTCTACGAATTTTCGATATACATTTTTCGTTGGATATGCACTATTTCCTACAGTATATATATATATATATATATATATATATATATATATATATATATATATAAATATATATATAGTCTAAAGAAGCTTTGAGTTATTTTAAACAAAAAGACAAAAAAAAGGAAAATGCAGTTTAAATACTCACAGAAACTAACAAAATCCAAAATAGTGCAGACTTAACATTCGTTGGAAAATTCATAAATAAAATATATGTAAGTAAATAAAATAAAAAGGGGGATTAAGTATCTAACAGTGAAACAAAAACAGGAGACCTTAACGTACATCTAATATTAACACGAGGATAATTAGCTGTTTACCATGTAACTGTTTCGGAGATTTAAAAACAGGACAGTTATATATATATATATATATATATATATATATATATATATATATGTGTGTATCAATATGAAGATACAACACACGATATATTAAATATGAAAACAGAAAGGAAAAGGTAAGGAACAAACACATGAGGATATATAAATTAAACCATATATTGAACTTGTTTTGTTTGAGTCAGCGATTGTCTTCAGAAAACCTGAGGATTTGAAATTTATTGGAAACCCAGCGAAACATATTACAGGAAACGCGAAAACTGGACGGAAGTTTCTATTTGAAACATATATGCGGTGCGATCGAAAAAGGAGTTAATTGGGGGAAAAAGAAAGAAAATAAAAATGAAATAAAAAATTGAAACATGCATTTTTAAAAAAAAATAATTAACTGGGTTTGGAATTTATAATGCAATGGCGGGGTATATTGCATTTTTTAAAGGTTCGACGGGATGGCTAGAAATATCAAATCTCGTATTTAAGAACATAAACTGGGCCGCAAACGCAACAATCTTACTAACGCATTAGTTAAAGAAAGAACCACCTGACCCACAATTTTGACGTTACAACTGCACCCTGTTAAAGACTGAATCATCTTTCCAACACTGCAAGAGCGTCGAAAAGGGTTTCTCTCATCACCATCGAACGTAAATCTTACGGTTGACTTTTACTTCCTGACTAAACATTTGGCCAAATCGCACTCAACCATAATAGCATCAGATCCATACACCGATGGTTAAAATTACGTATAAAATTTCGACCTTGAAATTTGACATTGGATTTGGTGCTTGACCTTATTGGCTGAAGTTATCGCTAAACGTGTTACTTTTACATTTTCTATAACCTTGACCGTTGACTTTGATATCCCAACATTAACTGAGCCTTAAGCTGGACCATACCCGATATTTTGACCAAGTTTGGTGTCGATTGGCCTAGCGATATCGACGCAGGGCTGTACACAATAAAACATAATTACAAATTTGCTTTAATACATAACCTCTTTTGCGGAGGTAATGATGACTGAAGTACCAGCATTCTAAGCAAATTACTAACGTGCAAATATTAATAGTTGCAGAACCCGTTTCGGAGAAAAATTAGATGATGGCGTATAATTTTCTATGTCATATGTGATATCCTTAGTTATGCAGCATTTCGTCATCGGTATACGACGCGTATGATGCAAGGAAATATTTACAGCCTTCTATGCGTGAGGCCAGCCACAAGAACAACATATATAACAAGATTAAATTTCACAGTTACTTTATCTCTGTTCCAGACCGGAACCAATTTCGACAAGTTCAACGGAAATCTCTTACGCGTCAGTTCCAGAAGTTGAATAATTCGTAAGAGGTAAATGTCACATAGTCTTTATCCTAAGGGGTTATGTACTATATCGTTATGAACAGAATATATATATATATATATATATATATATATATATATATATACATACATTGCAGGTATTCAGTCATATAATTGACCCTTATAGTTTCTTCTTCTCGGTGTTTCGATATTTTTTTGCCTGGCTTGCTTTGTGCGCGAAAAAGCGGTAATAAATGCTCATATACAAAGACGAATACATTTTAACTTTTTTTCCGAAGTCCAATGTTTATCGACCTCAGTTTCTAAAACAATATGACAATATGACTTAGAATAAGTACATAGAAAATATTCTGCTGCAAAGACGTTCGGCTTCCTCTAGCTAGCTAGAAATCTTCTCACACATGCTATATGCTATATCTCCATAAAGCCACCATCCCTTTTTTTCATTTAGTAACCTTCCCACATCTGGACTGGTGCACCAACCACACGACTCGCCTTTTTAGAAAGTGTGCTAAAACACCTTCATCATATTATATCCCACACTGTCAGCCACGCTCGAATCCCTGTCACATCGCCAAAGTGTTTAATCCTTGTCCGTGTCATGTATTTACTGCCCCAGAATGTGCTTCATTGAATTACTGCACTTTTACCAGGTCAACGAAAATACCATCGACCCACGTTACTAGCAGAAACTTCCCACTTCTTCACTGTAAAGGTTTCTAGATGCCGTAAAATGTTCTATCATAATAGCTTCTTTTCTTCGAACCATTTGCCTTTGAAATTCTCTCCCGGCTTCTTGTTTTCTCCGACCGTACTAGCATGCATCACTGTAAATATAATGTAAATAAACATATTGCTTCCCAACTTTCAATTCACAGTGTCCCCTATAAATTTGGCCCCGATCATAGTATCTCCTTTCGTCTTAGTTGAACTATTACTTGGTTATGGTGAACAAACGTAAAAACGAATTAACTTGATAAACCATTCCCTAAATAGAATTTGATCTGTTCAAATATTTGTATTACATCCTTTGAGTTGTTTTAAATATGTTCCATAATTCTTTTTAGTCTAGTATTATCTATCTCATGAAAAAGCAAATTAATGCCACATGATTTATTTCATACAATTAGATACCATTGAACCACAGACTCAAAGATGGATACAGGTCATCAATTGAGAGTCATAGCTTACTAACATTTTGCGTCATATGTTCCCACTCTAAAATTCGATAGCTTACAATGATTTTGCTAATTGATTTTTCTTAAGTAAAAGCCTTTGCGCCCTCGAATCTTGCAGACATCGTTTATGCTTGTTGCGCTGAACCTTTTTACCTTATTGATTTCGCACGTTTAACTTCATTTTTCAGATTTGAACCGTACTTTCAAAAGCTCATTATGTGTTGATACTTCTCAGCAAAAGTGTGGGTTGTTTCTTTTTTGAATGTCACTTATTTCCATTATTGATGTACGTTTTAAAAATAACGACAGCTTTTTACAAACATTTTAAAACTGTCAGTTTCAAGTGAGATAATTACATGAACACGTTCAATATTGATGTTAAGAGAATATATATATATATATATATATATATATATATATATATATATATATATATATATATATATATATATATATATAACACGTTGATGTTAGCCAAACGGTTAAGGAGCAGTAATACAAATATTCTTTTGTGACTAGACATTTTAAATGAATAAAAAACGCGTTTTCATCGGAATTTATGAGTGTAAAATCGGTTCTGTTGTCATATGGTTGTCCTCCCCGGAATTACCTCCTTCGTTCTTAAGGAGGTATGGGGGAATCCTTCCATGTATTAAATCCTCCTTTATATTTACAAATTTAAAAAAATATACCTTTCAAATTACTAAATAGTTCAATTGTACTATAGGCATTATTTTAATATCTCGCTTATTTCGTTTTATTTTCGCACGTATTTTGAATGAAATGTATTCCTTTCTTTTAAATTGTATTTTTTTATCCGGAAATAAAATTCAAATTTATTTGTTAAAGACTAGAAAATTGAACTTTAATACAATGCCTTAATCGCTTGTGTCCATGTCGTAATTTCTTATTAATTTCTTTAACGCTTGACATCTATAAAAAGGAAATACGTTTAACTTAATATTTTTTTATTAAAATAAATGTGGCGATGCGTTTATTTTCACATCTATAAAAAGAGAATAGGTTTTAATTATTTTTATTTATAAAAATATTGTGGAGTCTTTTTTCGCGCTTGACATTCATACTATACGTACTTTACGTTTATTTTATTTATCAAATAATATTTTTATATTTATTTGGCTTTAACGACGTATTGTATGTAGTTCTGTCACAATTATATAATTCTCCCAACTTAGCAAAAATAGGCGACTAGGTGAAACATATATTTGCTAGTATATTAAATTACAGTTTGTTGAAAACCCAATAACATTTAAATACACATAAACAATATTCAACAATGAATCTAACCCGCATAGATATACTAAAAACTACAGCTGTGTATGCACACATGTGATGAGTTCGTTTATTTCATCTTTACAATTCTCATTCGTATTGTTTGTTGTTCAATCTTATGTTTATATATACATATCCACTTTTATCTCCCCGAACATATTCCCTTATGGGCACTAGTGTATAATCAGTTATACTTTTTTTTATTTATGTTAACCAACACATACTTTTACACCCCACCATTCCATTTCTTCTCACTCGGCACTGCTGTAAACGTGTCAATGAGATGGGATTCCATTCACTCATGGGATATAACACCTTGGATATCAAAATAAATAATATAGATTGTAAACGTATGACACCAATAATGGTGTCGTACTAAGTATATAAAAAAAATCGGAAATTCGTGTACTTTTTTTATTTCGCTCTATTCTGTCATATTTTTTACGTTTCAGAAGAAAATACAATACCAGGAAAAGTAGGAAACCTTAAGATACATATATACAAGAAACGTATAGGTATGTGTGCGTCTGTTTATGGCTTTTTTACGCAGGTTCTGAACGCAAATAACATAAGAGAAGAGTTATTTTATTGCAACTGGGAACATTGTAACTAAGGTCGCGATGTGTACGTAAAAGAAAGACATGGTCCCGTATATGTCTGGCTTTGAATCCGTTTAACTAACTTTACCTTTTTTTGTTTTCCATGTGGTTAAATTTAGTCTCACTTTATCTCGGTCTTTTGAAGATATAACATTTTTTTTTTTTAATTTTGACTTAATCAACCAGACGGTCACTAATCGATGGTTACTTTCTAAAATTCCTTGGTTTCTAACTACTTTACTTCCAGATGTACTAACGCCTGTAACCAGGCCTGAAACAATGTGAACCGACTGGGTGCCCCGCACGAGATTATATTATGTTTTATCTGTGTCTATAATTATAATTATATATATATATATATATATATATATATATATATATATATATATATATATATATATATATATATATATATATATATATATATATGAGTGTGTGTGGGGGTGAAAAAGGCAAACAGAAAACAGGTTAACATTCAGGTGGAAATACAAAAACAAGAGATTTGACCGGTTAAGTTTGTATTAACGATATATATATATATATATATATATATATATATGGGGTAAGGTACACGATAAGTTATGAAAAGGAAATGCCATGGTAGGCAAAATGTGTGAAAAATGACAAACGGAAAACAGGTTAAAATGCAGGAGAAAAGCAAAAACAAGAGCTTTGACCGGTTTCGTTCGTGTTAGCGAACGTCTTCAGAAAAAGTGAAGATTTGGAAACAATTTTATTTTGAAGACACACACATGGGAGAAGGAAAAGATGATCCGATTGAATGACTAAATGTCTTCTTATATGGTCCAATCGGATCATAATGATAATAATAGAATTAACGATAAGTGAAGTATCGTTAAAGTGATCTATCGTGATAAAGTAAAGCTCAATACGTTGAGTAGAGCAATCAATTTAAAGAAGGAAATATGAAGATAAAAAATTACATAAAATTGATACAAGTTTTATTACATCGTCAATTTTCGATGTAATAAAATGTGTATACATTTTATGCAATTTTTTATCTTCATCTTTCCTTCTTTAAATATATATATATATATATATATATATATATATATATATATATATATATATACTGGCAAATATCTGATCCATGAGGCCGGATATTTTGCTCGCAAATGTTAGCTTTCCAATTAATCACTAAATGAATGAATTAAATTAATATTAGATTTACATTAATAAAATTAGTAACATGGAACTAAAGTAAAGTCTCAAGTATGAAAGAGTCGACTGATGTGTATATTTTATCATTCTGCGGAGAAATATCAATAAATAATTTCTCAGATTTTAACTCATTTCTTTATATATACTCAGTCGGTATTAACACACTAATATCTATGGGGTTGTCATTTCTCTACGATTTTCATCACGCTCTTTATTTTTATTTAATATTTTTAAACGCCGAGAATGCGTCATTAACGTCTACGAAATACTTTTAATATTAAATATTTACATAAGTTCAATATTAAAAAGAAAAAAACTAATTAAATGAATAGTCTATACTCTCTTTTTATTAAATTACTCAAATAATTCTAGTAAGAAGTCAATAAAAACACATTTAGAAAGAAAGAAAATTGAGTCATATACACGTCTGCTAACATTTTTTCGTAAACATATTAATAAACAGTTACCTGTATTTTTACAACAAAACACGAAATAATGAACAATTTCATGTAAATACTGAAAGATAATCTACAAGATATCACGTTGAAAATGAAGAAATGTTATTAAATAGAATATTACGCTTCCCATTAAATTAATAATAGCGTTTGAAACAGTAAAATGGTGCATATAATTTTATTAATGAAAGATAAATACATCACTCGGCTGACTCCGTTAATACCCGGTGAATTCCGCCATTCAAAAGCATACAGGACTTGTATTCATTTATGTATATACATTGATTTACCGCTGTAACCTAACAAAGTATATAATATAAATTACATGTTTTTGTATAAGATCCATCTTCACGCTTATTTATAGCATGCAGTAAGATGAAAACACGTGAGTAGAACTCCTTAATTATCGTAACTTATTCATTAACATCTGTTTAAAAGTTGATGTGTAAATTTACTGCACCACTCACGATAAATTACTATTCATTTTAATATTTAATTTGAATTAGATTTTATAATTGTAAACTGTGTAACTCATATATTTATGATTTAAAAGAAAAACAATCTGAGGGAATGTTGACGTAGCTTCAATTACAGACAGGCAAATACATAATTTCAATTATAATAGTCAGTGTTATTATTCGTGTGAGATACTATAAGATAACGATTACATTTTTTGAATTGCAATTTTAATGATATTCGAACGACAGATAAATGGCATAAAATTGTACAATGAATTTCGATGATTTGTTCAGCTCATACTGATACGGGACCAACACCACACATTTAAACCTTTGCTAACTCATAATAGCCAATATAAAAAGCTCCAGTTTAAAAAATGTTCACGGTAGAAGTGTATTTTAAATTGCCTTGACATATGTTTTTATCGACCAATTTCATTAATTAAAGGGTGCTAGTTTTTTTTTTCAGGATTATAAAACGGTCATGACAGGGTATTTAGACTCGTGCACCAATAAATATATATTAACAATATATTAGGAAAATCAAACTTGATTTTATTTATGAAAAACTCAAATCATGTATAAGCCTGTCAATTTATTTTCCTCTCTTTAATCCTACCTCTGTTTAATAATATTAATCCAGCAGTGAAACTATTATTTATTTATCTTTTTCTAAATAATAAAGCATTCAAATTTATGTTTGGACACCTACCTGTTAAAAAAACATACTAAACAGTTCGTTTCTCAGATGATTTGGGGCTAGATAATAAACGTATGGACATCCTAAGCCATCCATAAATGTTATGTGACGTTAACGACATCGTTGTTGATTACTTTCAATTCTTAAATAGTTTATTTTTTAAATAAGTGCTCCTATATTTACTGCATAGCCACATCGTCGCACATCGCCAAACAAACATTTAAATAAGCATTGAAAACAAAATGGCATCGATATGAAAATATTTATCTTATATATAAGTTCAAATTTTCTCCTTTCATTCATCCTTTATTATTGCTCTCTTGTGCATTGTTTGAGTATATGGATTTGGTATTCTCACGTTAACAAGCATTCTTTAATAGGCGGAGTGCTTTCATGAGTAGACTTTCTAGACGTTAATTCTCACTGGTACATAATCCTATTCGATTTTTTCCAAATCTAACTCCGTGCTTTACACAAATATTCTCTGATGTACTGATTTATAAATAGCAATGTCAAAGACATATCTCTATTTACACCATTATAGCAACATTAAGAATCACTCCGCTTATCACAGCTGTCGCTGATCTCAATTTAGAGAAATAAGTATATATTGAATGCGATTTAATTACTCTTATTCATAGTCTATATTGAGGACAAGACTTTCAGATAATTGGCCGTATTCTGAAGTCATGGATACTCGGCGTCTTAATGAGGTTCAACTTGGGCACAGGAAAGCAAAAATAACAAAGATATATATTTTCGGTACTCTATTCATATTTAATAAATCTAAAATAATTCGATAGTTTGAAAATAATATGAGTTTAATAAAAAATATAACTTACACGTATACGCGCATTTACAGTAGCGTCAACATGTGCAGAATGCTTCTTTTGTGATCACTAGATGTTGAAGAGATTTGGTTTACATGTGTAAATATCTCCAAATCCGAAGATAATTAAAACTTGGTAGGGACTATTTAAATCAATATTCGACATATATCACAACGTAGTTTACTTAAAAACTGTATTTTATCATGTTCCTTCTAATAGAATAAGAACATGAACATATTTGTTTAATGTTTTCAGAAGCAATCAGTATTTTGTACGACGTCATAAACTGTAGATCATCTGAAACATTCGTCAATTACCTATTTCTCTATAGACGTTGTTCAGTATATCAGATACAACACTGGCAATACGTAAGCAGATTACGTGATTAATAACTAGGATGGTTCGTCTATTAGTGCTATTCGAGATATTGTGATCCAATATTATTCTAGTCACATATGATGAAATAGGTTGTTGTAAAGTTGTAAAATCAACAGGTAGGCCAAAGAAACACATACGCTTGACGTACTAATATTTGCATTATCCCTTACCCACGTTACTCTCAGGATACCTGCCTCTTCTAAATATGCCCCTAAAAATCTCTTAGAAGCAAATATACCAAGTATAAGTCCTCTTTAATAACCGACATTCATCATCATCAGAATGAACTTATAGACCGTACAAATATGTTTCGCTTTTAATTCATAAATTCGCTCGTTTTTCAGCAAAAATATCAATGTTCTAATCATGAGTCGGATTTTCACTCAATAATGTGCGACAAAGAAATATATGCAATAATACATACTACATGAGAGTGTCTTGTTATACAATATATGTCGCCCTCTTTCTATAGATTTTAAAATAAATTGCTAAGATAACTACCGTAAAATAGATCATACGAGACATGCTCAACTCACTTTTAAGATTAAGATACTGACCCCTTTTTTTCTACCGCATTCCCGATTCTGTAGAAGTAAAATTATACCATGTCAACATTTATTAAGTGCTACTTTACCATGCGTGTTTACATTACCGTTTACATATTTAACTACGAATATTTATTAATAAAATGTGTCTAGAGAGCTCACAATGTCCGAGTCATTTATACCATCTCCACAGAGGATTTATATAGTTATTTTACATCATAGTCATGCATTAGATCTATACGTGATTATCAAACCTTTTCCAGTGAAGATCCCCGGGCCGTTGTTTTTTTTTGTGAAGAACGATTCGCATCGGCGATGATTAGACATTTTCCTTCCCTATTGTTTAGAAAATTAGGGATATTTTTTTTTCTATTTTGATGGCTAGTGAACCTTCTGACGCATCGTTCTGCTATTTATTGTACGAGCAAGAGTCTGGCTACGTGAAACGTGGGTAACATAAATGACTATTTATTTAAACTCAGACATATTTAATTTCTGTAAATAATTGATCATATTATCGCTGCACAGCCAGATCGTCACGAACGCACACATTACACACAATGTAAACAACTATTCGAAACAAAATGGCATATCTCGTTCTGTAATTCATTAGATTAGAATTGATAATTTGTATTTTTAAAACAATTGTTCTAATCTCGGTTGTTATTCTCACAACATTTCGGCCGATGTAACCTCCGACCTTCTTCAGGTGTATCTTATCGAACTCGGGATTATTGCCCGCACTGGGGATTGAACCTTCAACCTCAAGAAGACTCTCATTGAGAACCTAGCGTTACAGATAAAGTGTTAAATTATAATCAGTTCTAAGTTAAGATTAAATACTCAGTATGGGCAATACTAAGAATACAATTACGAATTACTTAAAACTTCTACCCGCCCATCGCGGACGGACCGAAAGCAAGCTGCCTTAGTGGATTAAGATAGAGTTCCGTTCGAAATCCCGTACATACTCCCGAGTTCGACAGAAAGATTCCCGAGTTCGACAGAAAGATTCCCGAGTTCGACAAGATGCACCTGTAGAAGGGCGTGCGTTACACTGGTTCAAACGTCTTGATAATTATATCCAAGATGAGGACACTAGTTCAAATTATCTAAATACTATAAAATGACATCTGTTTCACAATATTTTTCTTATCTATCCGTCTAAACTTTCTTTTACCAATCATTCTTACTTATGGTTGTCTGTTTATATGCATTTCTATGTCATCGAATAATAACGAGGTTTCTTTAATAGATTAGATTCATTGATAAGAAAACCGGCTAACTTAAGAATGAACTTTTCTATGCGACATAATCCTATTATATCATCTACCGAATCTGATTTCGCCTTTCATTCATATAACCTCTGATGTACTGAATTATTAATAGCGGTGTAAAATACGAAAGAGATTGTAAAATATTAAGCATCGAAGTAAGCCTGATAAGCTTCTTGGCGGGTAACGTATACTTTATGTATATTTTACTTGCCATAACTATATTCGTTATAAACTATTAAGTTCGACTTGTGTAAAGGAGCAATGTAGCAACTAATACTAAAACATATATATGTATGTCATAATTTTTTTATAATATACGTGAATAACATAAAACATTCTTATATATAATATACTTATATACAACGAGCTGTGGCGCCATTTCACGACTCATAGGCTAGACGTATCGAACAGATCAACCAGAACTACCAACCCTGACAACAGATTTCCGATTTTCTACCATCAAAGCTAAGAAGCCTGAAAGTAAGGACTGGATAAATTGCATGATTTTTTAATTCATTTTATTGATTGATTGATACTTTATGATACTGATAACCAAACAGACTCAGTTCGTTTTACGGAAGAGTATTGCATTATACTATGTGGAAGACATTATTTTCGACAGCAGAGTGGTCTAGCCCTACAAGAGCGTATTTATATATTTTTAAATATGGTAATGCACATATAACTGCTTAACTCTAGTCATAAACAACCGTAATCACAGTAGTTCCATAATCCAATATATGACATAAAGACCGCGCTACTACATATATATATATATATATATATATATATATATATATATATATATATATATATATATATATATATATAAGCGTCTTGTTGTCTACCTTGAGTTCAATTGAAGAAAATGGTTATTCACGTAGAAAACAGTGAAACAAAAACAGAGGACCTTTAATTAATGTGAAATATATCACGAGGACTATCAGCAGTATACCATGTATTTTTTTTTATATTTACAAACAGTTATAAAATTCATAGCTCTCCAGTGGTACTGTTCAAATGAAAACTTCCCCAATAGTCAAATATAGAGATCGTTCAGTTCAAATTCCAGTTATATATATATATATATATATAAATATATATATATATATATATATATATATATATATATATATATATATATATATATATATATATATATATATATATATATATAAGTAAATAAAGAATGATAATACTAATAATTACTTTTTAGACAGCAGTGTGATATGGTAATTTGAGTATGAAATATTACTCATCATGACAATACAAATAATAATAATAATAATAATAATAATAATAATAATAATAATGATAATAATAATGATAATATCTAAGTACTACACCTAAGAACCATTCTTCAATATAGTAATTAGCAAATAAAATACAAAATGCATGAACAAGCTTAAGTACCTTTCATACCAAATAGGCAAACTCATAAATGAAAGTGAACCAAGCCATACAGATCTATATAGCCAAGATATAGTGTGTATATATATATATATATATATATATATATATATATATATATATATATATATATATATATATATATATATTTAGAGAGAGAGAAATGTCATTTATTTGTTTGTTTTGCCTATGATAATTTTCGACGAAAAACTCTCTACTTAACGCTAACTAATAATAATTTTCCCTAACAAATACGATGCCCTCAGATAGTGAGCGGTAAATATATATATATATATATATATATATATATATATATATATATATATATATATATATAAATATATATATATATACATAAGTAAATAAATAATGATGATAACAATAATAATAATAATAATAATACAGTACCCTTTAGACTACAGTGTGATATGGTAGTTTACATATCAAATCATACTCATTATAACACTAACAACAACAACAAAAGTAATAATAATAATAAACATAATAATAATAATAATAATAATAATAATAATAGCAATGATAATGATAATAATAATAATAATAATAATAATAATAATAATAATAATAATAATAATAATAATAATAACAATAATAATAATAATAATATCTAAAACTACACCTAAGAACCATTCTCCAATATGATAGTTAGCAAATACAATACAAAATGCATAAAAAAGCTTAAGTACTTTTGGTACAAGATAGACAAACACATAAATGGAAGGGAATCTAGCAATTCAGATCTAAATACCCCAAATATAGTATATATATATATATATATATATATGTATATGGATATATATATGTATATGTATATGTATATGTATGTATACATATGTATATATATATGTATATATATCTGTATATATATATTTATATATATATATATATATATATATATATAGTATACATTTTGATTAATACAAACTGTATTGCTTACATATGTGTATACATGTTTCGGTTGTACATTTCACAGAGAGTGAACCTCTCTAGATCAAAGAAGACAAGGAAGTAAGATAAATTTGGAAACTTTTCTTATTTAGTAAATCTTATTTATTGGATGGGGTATGTTTATAATTGTCGCTGGTCAAGCCCAGTATCGGATTACATTCTTTACTTGTTAACTCTTTCAATTAGTTTCTATCTTTTTTATAATTTTTATTACTTCCCTCATTCGTTCTTTGACTACCGTTTCTTCTATTACTTTCTTTTTTATTACCCACTTAGCTGGTACTCCCTTCTTCTCCATTTAACCTTTCAAAGTTTTTATCTACATACATTCATTTTAACACGCAAATATCTCATCATATTTATATACACGAATATGTACCTTAACAAAAATACAGACATATCAATATAAACATACTCTGATCTACATATAAAATACACACATGTGCACACATCTTTAGATAAACAAGTACACACATAGACACAGACACACACACACACACATATATATATATTTACATATGTAAAATAAAACAAACACAAATATATACGCATAAATCCATACACAGATAGTTCAAAATTATGTACATGTCCCATCCCATAAAAAACTTACTTAATCGGAAAGTTTTCCAAATTTATCTCACTTCCTTGTCTTCTTTGGTCTAAAGAGGTGGGCTCTCTGTGAAAGAGTACAACCCAAACATGTATGCATATATGTAACCAATATTTTGTGTATAAATATAGAATTATACTATACTTATTCAACGGATGTACATCTACAGAAACTAATACACTACAGGCACACTATATATATATATATATATATATATATATATATATATATATATATATATATATATATATATATATATATATATAAAGAGAGAGAGAGATACGTTATTTATTTGTTTGTTTGTCCTATGATAATTTTCAACGGAAAACGCTCTACCTAAATTCTAACCAATAATAAGTTTCCCTCACATATGCGATGCTTTCAGATGGGGAGCGGTATATATATATATATATATATATATATATATATATATAATTCTCTACAGACATGTGTTTCATGGTTATACTACTCATGAGCGTTGCTGAAACTTGCGACCTATTGAAACCATGACCCAACAGTCATGAGCCTGAATCTCATCCACTGAGTCAATACAGATAGGTGAGCGACATGTATTTTTTTATATATAATAATCCACGAGCACACTTTCGTCGACTGATCAGCGTTGGTTAACTTAGCGAGATTCGATACCAGGACCCCAAAGCCTGAAGCTTTAGAGATTCGGCTAGGCTTATTAGTCATATATCGATGATACACATGCCCGTGGATATATATATATATATATATATATATATATATATATATATATATATATATATATATATATATATATATATATATATATATAATGCTACTATGACATTATTCGACACTATTTCTGACGTGTAGTGATATTGTTATTTACATGATTTTGAATGTTTTTCAATGTAATTTACATCACTGGGCGTACTTGAGGCATGATTGTTACGGGCACGGGCTATGGGATAGTAGAATATATTGATTATACTCGTACTGTAATAAAATTGTGAAAAATATATTTCATCCAGGAGCACGTTCCTTTTTGCTGGAGCGAAGGAGAAGAGGGCTCATCTTATATTCAGTGGGAGTGGAGCGTGAGCAACTCTATTTGGGACTAATGGGCGTGGTTTTATCGCTCCCGCTCCTCGCTCCAAAATTATTTTATTTTTTTCAAACATTAGTTTTTTATTAAGCGATAATAAAGAAAAAGAAAAAGAAAATCTCAGCAAAAGTCTTAGATTTTTTTAAAAATAATATATCTGGTAAATCTATATGAGATATACAGAGGGAGAGAGGGTAGATAGGGGGAGAGAGAAGGGAGAGAGAGGGAGAAAGAACAAGAGAGGTACACATGAAAACAGAACATTTCAACTTCTCAGGTTTTTTATAGACGCAAATATATTTTTACATCATCATGTTACATTTTTGATAGGCCAGCTTTCTTAAGGCAGGAGACAATTTGACAACAAATTTCTTCAAATGCACCAGAACGTCTATAGATATATTTGAAGTTATTTTCTTAAAGATTTGAACTTATTTGTATTTATGACAAGCATGTTTATTGCTGATTGAATCAAAAACCACTCGTTTCACAATTATTGAAATGTCTCTCTTTTCACCTAATAATCTTATAACCCCAACCGCAACCAACCCCACACATTTTACTAGCAACTGAATATCCAACTGCCACTATTTATGTGTATCTCATGATATATTTTTTTTCACAAGGGCCCGAATTTGAATCTTACATGCGCTACCACTTCATGTTTTAAACATTTGGCACTTGTATTTGTTTTTGTTTTTTCAGACAATCATCTTGAGGAAGTCTTATACTAAAGACAAAACGTTGATGAATACATAAATATTATTTCTTAGTTTTCCTTTTTAAATTTCCACACACACACACACACATATATATATATATATATATATATATATAATTATGCACGGACACGTGTTTTATCGTTATACGACTAATATGCCTGGCCGAACAGCTAGAGGTTCAGGCTTCAGATTCTGGGGTCCTAGTTTCGAATTACAAGTCAATTAAGTTTAGGATATTTTCTAACCAGTATTTTAAAAATCATAAAACTAGTTGAATATAACAACTACGATGTCATATTACCCCAAACTTTATTTTACTTTTTCATTAATTATACATACTTCTTTTTTAACCAAATTCGAATCAATGAAAGTTTGATTCAGTAAATTCCATGCATTTTCTGACATAAGCTGACGCCAATAATACTAGACTTCTATTGGCATCATTCTTCATTAAGGATTCCGTTTATTTTTTGCCATTCTAGAAGCTTTAATTAGATAGAACGGTTTTTTCGTTTTTAAAAATGCCGGTAACTCGTCGTCCACTGTTCGCGCAAATAATAAAATGATATATAAAAATAGCAATTACATTTTAATAATTGTCTGAATTTGAAGGGAAACGCCCCAACCAAATAGTTACACACATGGAAAAAACATCAATCACACATACACAGTTCACACAAATACAGACAAATGCATACATAGATATATATGTATCTCTCTCCCACTATATATATATATATATATATATATATATATATATGTATATATATATATATATATAGTAAGAGAGAGATAATAAGTTGAGACAGATACATTTAAACATTATTTCTATAATTTCAAGAATTCTAAATCAACACATACTCGGCGTACGATCGTTTCCAAACGATTTAGAATTTTTCTATATTTCATTATTATTTTAAGTGTTTTTCTCTCAACGTCACAAATAGAAGTCAAGCAAAACACATCAACATTGTTCTACTTATTTATAGAATGTATCTAATTATTATATGAAAAAAACATATATATATAAATGTATAATACTACTACTACTAATAATAATAGTAGTAATAGTAATAGTAATAACAATAATAATAATAATAATAATAATAATAATAATAATAATAATAATAATAATAATAATAATAATAATAATAAAAGTATTGTATAAAAAAAAAAAATAATCAAATAAAAAAAAACAATAATTAGAAAAAGAAAAATACATGGATTAGAGCACCGAAATAAAAATCAGGAATAATTAGTAGTAGTAGTGGTAGTAGTGGTAGTATTTATAATAAAAATAATGATAATGGTGATAATAATAATACAAATAATAATAATAAAAAAATCTATAAACGTTATAATAATAATAATGATAATAATGATAATAATAATAATAATAATAATAATAATAATAATAATAATAATAATAATAATAATAATAATAATAATAATAATAATAGTCTATAAACATCATTATTATAATGATAATGATGATAATAATATTAATTATAATAAAGACAATAATTCAATTAAAAAAATATAGAGTAAGATAAACTCGGTTTTATCTAAGGTTTAAATCATTTAGCTGATTTGATTACCTTCAGTATTGTGAGTTTAGATTGCCGAAAATTTGACTTAATCTATATTATATTTATAGAGAGACTATTCAATTGTTCATTTATACTCTACTAAAGGCAATACTTTTTACTTTAATTATATATATATATATATATATATATATATATATATATATATATATATATATATATATATATATGAGTTGAGATGATATGATTTGTTGTGTGGAGTTAATTTAATACCTTTTACCGAGGTTATTGACAATTTATTTATTCTCCTGGTTTCGATGGTAATTTAATATTTTGTTGATCTGTGCTTTTTAGCTAGGTACATAAAAAACACGTTTCTGTTGATGATCCGGTGTCTGAAACAATGTATGTTACATTATATGATTTTATATAATAATTGACCTGAAACAGCTATACCACGTTTGTCTGTTTTTATAATTATATCATTAAAATACATGTTTATATATGTGTGTGTTCTTTTTGTCTTTTAAAATAGTGTTTAAGCTAATTCAAAAGAAAGGGATCACAGTACATACGTCTACAAGAAACACTTCCCCTATATATGTGTATAATACATGAATGTGTTATGTAACCAGCACAATCCTTCTCTCTATTGGCTGTATTCTTGATTTGGTTTCTCTGATTTTGATCATTTGATTTTTTATAAGAAGAACAAAGAAGTGTAAGTATTTATACGATTAAAAAAAAGTTAAACCGCAATGGAAATTTAAAAAAACACGTCGAGTAGATGAATTAATATATAATATAATGTGATATGCTGGATGCAAGAATTCTAAAATTGTTTTACTTGTATATCTTATAAATATAGCAAATTAATTGTTGGCTCTTGAATAATAGCTAATGAATTTTAAGATAGTCATTACATTTCTATATAGGTGTATACATTAAAATACACATATATATATATATATATATATATATATATATATATATATATATATATATATATATATTAGTGTATCTTATTAATTAGGGTTCTATTTATGTTGTGTTAAAACAACAACTTTTCAGTAAGATATTAATCCTGAAGAAGCCTTAAGTGTTTTTATACGCACAAAAGTCGTCTACATTAGAGTCTGAAAATGGCAAGATATATAATTCACCCGTCAAAACAAGTTAGCGGTCAATCGATGTTAGTTTGCCGGTTATATAGATATTCTATTATCGGTCGGATCTTCTTTAACCTTTTCGAAAATATATGTCTTTTGAGAAGTGTAACATGTGCTAGACATGGCTGATCCAAACGTTAGATGTCTAAGAAGAAGTAAAAGGGTGGCTCTGGCGAATTGATGAACTTACAGCGAATTACAAAGTTGCCATACACACTAGAGCAGGGGCGGGCAACCTTTTTAGAGTAAAGGCCAGATGAGACTTTTGAAAGGAGATCGCGGGCCAGAGTGAAAAACGAAATCTCAGAATGACTATATTTTGTTTACATTAATACATTGTACAAAAATTGCATTGAACACTTTACAAATCTGATTTTTTCTCTCAAGAGACTTATGTATGTGATGTTATAAAAGGCGCCGACGAAGAACCATTTTGGAATCATAAAAAATAATGACGGAGGAAGTAGCAAGTTGATCCAGCATTCGTTTTGACATACCTCACATGTGTTCTCTGTTTCATGCCCTTTCCTCGTCTCTCGTTTCCTCTTTGCCCCTCTCTTTCTCTTTTTCTATTTTTATGTCAGACCAAGGATTTGAAATTAATAGTTAAGGAAAAATGAAATATACATGCATAATCGCTCGCTGATATTTATACATCTTATTCAACTGTAAATCTTAATCGAAACCTACTTTTACGTCTATGTCACAAATTGATATGAGTTTTACTGGGAGGTCCGCGGGCCGGATTGCAATAATATAGCATAGCAAGGTGGCGGGCCGGACGCTAAGCATTGGCGGGCCGGATGTGGCTCGTAGGCCGGAGGTTGCCCGTCCCTGCACATGAGAAACGAATTTAAAGATGACGAACAAATCATGAGACATTACAAGTACCAGATACCTTTTTATGAAAATAAATAAGAAAGGAACACACGCTAGCAGACAACAGCGAAACTTAAGAAACGAGACAAAAATTCAGTCTGGCTCGCTGACATTAAACTCATACACGTTTTTACTAAGAAAAAGTAAAGTGGGCGACCATAGTTGAAAACAACCCGAAAGGTCCATTTTATTAGCTACTAAACTGAGGTGTAAGAGAAAGGTCCACTCTTTTTTGTAGGATAACTTCACTTCCCCTCTTATTCGTCAGCTTATAATGTGGAGTGTTTTGCAAGGGTTATCAAGTACACATTTTTAACTCGTTGGTATGACTCTGCTGAAAGTTTAACCCTCGTCTCTGGTCTATTAACCAACACTCTTGTGCCAAATAAGCCTCTCTTACTACTTGTACTTAAGTTTATAAAGTTCAGTTCTGAAATCGTTATATGTATTAAAATTATTATTTTTTAAATAGCACAGGAACTTCCTAATCAAGTCATGCGATTATTTAGGATGTATTCCCCCAAATTTGGATGTAAAAGTCAAAGGTATGTGGATACATATTAACATAGTTTGGCGTAATTGAGAAAATTGTACCATAACGCATTCGAAAGGAAAGGACAGTGTTAAGAAAAATAAATAACAAGAAGGGGTGTAACTTAGCATAAACACATTGATAAGATTACTCCAAATCCAAGAGTTTATCTATAGCTGTTAATCCGTTGTGATTCTGTAGTTAGCTGCCGCAAGAGAAAAAATAAAAAAAACTGACACATATTTGTGTTTTTATTTTGAAGTTGTTTTTTTATTAATGCACATAACACCGTAACAACATTCTCATTGTCAGGTAAATTATGCTGTAGTAGATCGAATCAATGTATGTATGTTATTATGGCTATGTTTGTGGCTAAAAGCGAACTAACGTCGACTGCTGTGTGACAATCTGTCTGTCATTCGTCTCTCTAACTGTTTACTTATTTATCTATATCGATTCCTCCGTGTTACATAACGATTGATGTAAATAAATATTCTTAGCGTTATTCTTTGTTTGAGATTAAGTATATATTTCTGATAAAATGTTTACAAATACACATAAGAATTTAATTTACTTTGAATCCTAGTATACTAATTGTTCCACTGTCTGATACTCATGTCATTACACTTTTTAATACGGTTAGGTTCACATATTTGTAGCAAAAAGAATAGTGTTTAACAATTATAGTTTTGAGTCTTGTGTCCTTCATCAGTAAATGTTATGATTAACGTTGATGTCTTCCGTTCATTCGTGTAACATACCTACCCTACCTATTTTTTAAAATGATTGACAAATAATTGTATATTGAAATAAAAAATATACTTACTATTCCGTATGGGGAAAAATGGTAAAGTAATAATCAATTCTAAATTACAGTATTCGTGAGGCTGATGGATCAATTCTCAGTGCAGTTGATACTAAGAATACAATAACTAACTAATTTACAGTCAAAGAAAAGATAATTCGAAATTCCGTACACAGTCTTGAGTTCGACAAAAGTATTCTCGAGTTCGACAAGATACACGTGATGAAAGTCGGAGGTTACATCGGTCTAAATGTTGTGACAATAACACCTAAGATTAGAACAGTAGGTCGACTAATCACACTCATCAAAATTAACAATCCTTATCTAAAAAATTCCAAAAAATAAAATTGCTATGTATATATATATATATATATATATATTAGAGAATGGTAGTTTGCTTGAAGCATTGCTGGGTATAGTAGTAGTATGTTTTTGAAAGGCTGTGGGCAATGCAAATTCCGGGGAAGATCCAAGTTATAAGGAACAAAAACAATAAATCGAATACGAAATATGACTTACTATTTATTTTTTCTAAAATCTTACATAACAGCGAGAGTGTTTTTTAGCTGTTTGTGTGATGTCCGGGTGATTACAAAATCCTTATTTTATATTTCGGGAAAAGAGACTTCCCTTTGTCAAAAATAATTAAACCAGAAGAAAAATTTCTCCGACTGTGCAGAGAATCTTACAAAACAAAATGGCTGCCAGATGTAGAACCGCAGCGAAAACAGTCTCGCAGGGAATGTTAATTAATTTTTTTTTAAAGTTTATGTTACATATATGATTTGGTGTTCAAAAATATTTGTGTAATGTTGGTAAAATGTATGGTGCTCGATAAACTGTAAGTTTTAATAATATATATATATATATATATATATATATATATATTTATAATTTTTTAATTTTTTTTTATTAAGTTTATATTTGATTATTTACTTTTATTTAAGTGTGTTTTATCTTCGTATTTTTATTTTTTTCATTCTTTCGTATTTTAAGAATTTTAATATAAAGTAAAGTAATTAATCTCTCTTTTAAATATTCTAGATTTGTTAAATTTATTGATTATCGTCTATTTAAGAAGTATTATTAATTGTGAGTTTCGTCAGATTAGTTTATCGAATTAACTTGATATATTTACTATAAGATAAAGGGAAACAACTCTGTAATGCGAATTGATTTATTTTATGGATTCTTTAGGTGGAAATGTGTATAACAATATTGGTATATATATATATATATATATATATATATATATATATATATAAAACATATATACACATACATGCATATATACATATATATATATATACATATATATGTATACATAGATATATACACATATATATGTGCATATATGTATGTATTATTGTTTGTTTAATTGTTTATTTATATGTTCTTATTTTTCATCTTGTTAACATATTTTTTAAATTTTTAATTTTTTTATTTTATATTAATACTTAATTTACTTATTTATTCAGTATTTATTTATTTAATCATAAATTATTATTATTTTTGTAATTATTTCTTTAATTTTTAATTTTATTATTTATTTATTTAATATTTGCTTGCTATTTGTAGACGTTTTATATGTGTTTGGATTAATTAAGTAAAAATGCTAGATTATGGGGTGACTTATTTTGGTGGGATAGAGGAGTATGTTACATATGTTTTTTTTTGGTTTGTGGGTGAATGTTTGTTAGGATGGAATTTCACATGGGGAGGGGCCTATTTGATTGTTTGGGTGTGTAATCATTTAATATAGGAGGTTAGTAATGAGTGAAGTTGTGGAAACGGAGTATGATGAGTGTTAGATATGACGGTTGGTCAGTGGATGAGAGGTAGGTATTATATAATGAACGGTGATTTGAGCTCGTGACGCTGATTGAGTGAGGGATTTAATCTAGAGATGAGGATTGATTATGTGATTCTAAGGTAACCAATGTTTCTGAAATACGCTAAGATGGAGACATGAATATCCTACTGAGTGTTTGAGCAAATTTCTGTGTGTTTGTGGAAACAGGAAAGACGGGTATTCAAGTGCTCCTTTATGCGCACGTGTAGCGGTCTTGTAGTTTTACCGATATAAAATGTGTTGCATTATTGCACTGTAGTTTGTAAACACAGTTAGTGCGATGGCACAGACTTGTGTTGGGGATACAGCAATTGGCAATGGAGCAGGGTTCGGGTATGTGGTTAGTACGTTTATTAGATAGATGTGTGCGTAAGTAGGTGCCAGTATGTGTTAGTTGTATGTCAAGGTTTTCCTTACGTATCGCTTTGCAACACATTTTCAAAAACATACTACTATATATATATATATATATATATATATATATATATATGGGCGCGTGTGTGCATATGTGTGTGTGAGAGAGCGCTTGTGTGTATATGTCTGAGCGTGTTTGTGTGTGTAACGCTGCGTTGTAGTTGCTACGTGTGTTTGCCCATGTAATAAATAGGTACGAGGCTGGGAACATAACAAGATCGCAAGAAGGAAAGCATACCCGTACAAGATACATAACCGTATCTACAAAGAGAGCCCATCTTCAGCTGAGTCGCTTTCACCAAATCGTTCACATAACTACTGTTGAATGAATACCGAATTTGTGCAGGTAACTCAATTCACCGCTTTCAGATCGATATATATATATATATATATATATATATATATATATATATATATATATATATATATATATATAATGTTTTTTTTTAAATTGTAAACATAGAATCAATACCAGATTTTAACGCGTTGCATATTTGCTATCTGTCCATGACCATGACCAATATTGTGAACTATACAGACAGCCACTTCTGGAATTTCAAGATGAGTACAATAGTCACACGTATGACCTTACCGCAACTATGCTTTCCACCTTGCGCTTTGCAATAGTAGACAGAAACTCCGCATGCTCATCTGAATTCAGTGACAACCTTTTCGTAGAAGTTGGTCGCTTGAAACACACCTTAGGTTACAGTTTGAAGGAGCTTCGTATTCATGAAGAAGACTACATGTGGACTGTAGTCTAACCACCTGTTTTTTTTCTGCGCATGATGCAACTGTCCTGGTATTAACACGGCCATGTATGGGTGTTTGATCGTCTAAAAAATTTAATTGGCTTTGGTAAGGCGGTTGTTTTGAACTTTGACGGCAATTACTTGTCTTGCAGCTCCTGGATGAAGAATAGCGAAACCGAAAGAATCAAGTTCACCGCTTTCGTCATAATCACACCCCCAACTGATAGACTTTTGAATCCCCCACTGTTTCCTGCTTTTTTGACTGTACTAACATGCAGATATTTAAATGTGATGCGAACAGATATTTCGCTGTTCAACCCCCTATTGAAAGTGGACATGTGGACATGCCCCTTAATAGTAGCCCCATTCGTCCCAGTGACAATGTGCATTGTCTGAGGTGAATAATGGTTAATATATATATATATATATATATATATATATATATATATATATATATACATATATATATATATATATATATATATATATATACATATATATATATATGTGAGAGTATATTTTTTATGTATTCGTTATTCATACATTTATACATAATACTGTTATTTTTAAGATCACGTATGGATGAGGCTGTTAAATGTTTAAGTAAGCATTTATAACTTGACACTCCGTTAAGGAAAATCCAGGAATAGCTTTGTTTAGTGATGGAAGTTCAGTCGTCCGATTGTTAAAAAATGTTTCGATGTCACGAATATCGAAAAATGTCGTCAGAAGCAGAATCCGGATATAAAAATGAGTGTGCTGACATATTCATATCTGTTTCTTTCATTGTGATATCAAAAACCTATCATTAAACAAAATAGTTTCATCTGAATGGTGAACGGAAAATAAAAATATATTATGCGTACGTGAGTTCTTTGTATGAGAATAACCTGAACCACCGGAACAGAAGAACTCGTTTTCAATGCTTTCATTGTGATTTAAAGTTCATTATTGCTATGATCTGAGTAAATCAACTTTATTTGTCTACCGCTATTTTTCTATTCATTTTACTCACATAAAATACATAGTAAAATTAAACTTAGTTTCGGGATTTAGTTCTGTTTTAAAACATCCATTTTAATTGTTCTAATTAGTCTTTAATTGCAATACATCTACTGAGTCGCCTATCTCTTCTACGTATCTGTCGATCACTCTCTTCCTCTCTCACTCTATTCTGTTTGACTCGCGCTTTTATTTTATACGGTGTTTCTCACATTCTCTACCATAACCCTAACCCTAAAACGAAACATCACCCCTTTTCTCTGTCGTCCTCTGTTGATTTACCGTATACGGAAATAAAAGAAGGAAAAGAAGTAAAATATTAGAATCGTCCACTATAAACAAAAGGGTAAACCCATCAAAAGTTGTAATATTATTAACCCATAATCCATAGGGAAATAGTGAAAAACAAGGAGAAATAGATATATTGAGTAGAAAGCGACTAAGGTGGAGTTTGTACATATTTAACAGCTTTGATAGCTCAAACCTTTCTGATTCAAATAATTTAACATGAACATAATGAGTAACCAAATTGTCCTGTATTTTCTCATATACAATTTTTTGAACGTTTTCAACAAAGGTGGGCAGATTCAATATGCATACTAGTTTATACTATTAGTTTTAAAATATGTACAATCTTGTTAGAAGCAGCGGCGGTAGTGAATGTTGTTTTACGTATTCATTCACGATTAGACAGTCGCTCAAATCACAGTTCCCTTAGGACAATCACGAGAGATATTCAATGCCAAATCTAGCGCGTACTATGCAAACCCAAAAACTCACAATTCTCTTTCTCTTTCCTAGTTGCCTTTAAAGCCGATCCCGGCCCATGAGACTTACACCAACTACTATACACATTGCTAATCGAACCCTCGTGTACATAGGTACGTACATACACTTTCTCACTAACAAAGGAGGGACACTAATACACACACACACCCTGATATTTTTACACACACTGTAATATACAAACTCACACGGCAAAAAGCGAAGTGAATATGTGTGCTTAATTCTTGCTTACGAATGAAATATATTTTCTCGCAAAGAACGTGCTCGATCACTTTGAACTTACATTTTTTACGAACTGTTGATATTTCATTTGTCAAAGTAAATATTAATTACTTTTGTATGGATATAATTTGTTATTCCCTCATGAGTAATGTTCGATATTTAACACTGTGTCACTAATTTTTATTGAATTATAATTCATATATAAATAATGTTTTAATAGTAGTTTGTATCGAAGTAACTAAATTCTGCATTCTTTAAATTGTGTCGTCTTCGTAAGTTCGTAAGTTCGTGAAAATATTAATGTATGTGAACTAAAAAAGACGGTTCAAAGCATCACAAGTACATAAATTAAAAAAAAACACATATATAAAGTATTTTTTAAAACAAGCACAGGTATTCAACATTGCGACAGAAGAACAGGTGCTGGAGCTTGGTAGACGGGTCAGAATTTATTAGGTTAGAGACTATTTTTTGCACCTTATACAAGAGAAAAAGAGAGAGAGGGAGAATGAGAAAGAACGAGGGGGCTAGAGAGACAGACTAGTAATTCGTGAACCAGACAATATATGGCAACAATACTGCATGTATGGGCGAATGGTGGCTTTATAGAGATATAGGATACTGACAGATGTGAGAAGTATTCTTTCCCAGCAAAGGGAGATCACCTTATTTGCAGCATAGGTTGTAGTATCTTGTATATACTTATTTAAATCCTTGTTGTCTGTAAATGTTAGGTTGAGGAGTTTGAACGTCTAACCCTCGGGGAGGGTTCGACTACTTCAGTTTTAAAATAATTTATCTAAACAATGTTTTCCCTTGTTTCATTAAGTAAAAATATAGTAATAATTTACTCAGCCGTCACTGATTTATTTAGTAATATTAAAATATAGATTTTACCCTGGTGTATTGTGGGTTGCTGATAGGTAGTTTGTTAAATGAATAATTTAGGGTTTTTGATGTGCCACTTATCGAGATTGATAATTTGTATTGTTTCGATTATTCGGACTACTGTTTTCATCTTGGATGTTATTCTCACAATGCGAACGCTCCAACCTTCTTCGGGCCGGTCTTGTCGAACTCCGTAATCTTCATGTTTAACTCAGAAATGTGTACATTAATTTCGAACGGAACCTTTTATTTAATTCAGGAGTCTATCTACTCCCGTTCCTTAAAACTTGACCGGGAAGAAGTGATGGGTACTAGAATTGTCTGCACAAACCCGTGGCACAACGGAAAAATTGCTGAGTATAATCAGTTCCAAGTTACAGTCCTCTGAAGGTTGAAGGTTTTATCTTCAGTACGGGCGATACTAAGAAAGCAATTACGATTACTTGAGACTTCTACCCGCTCATGGCTGACAAAAAACGAGCAAGTTACGCTTGTAGATTAATTTAAAGGGTTCGTTCGAAATCCCGTACAGATTCTCAAGTTCGTTTGACAAGATTCACATGAAGAGGGTCGGAGGTTACATCAGCCGAAACATTGTGAATAATAGAATATCAGATAAGAACAATAGTCTGAATAATCCCAATGATCCAAATTCCTATTTTTTTAAAGTAGTGTTTGTGTTGCCTCTTTTATTTCTTTCACTTTGTATTTTGTCTATTCGTACATATTGCTTTTGCGTGTAAGCACATGATATATATATATATATATAAATATATATATATATGTGTTTGTGTGTGTGTGGGAGGGGGGTATATGTATGTGTGTATTTGTTTTCCTGTGTTATAATAGACTTGCAGGACGCGTCTCCCGTTGTTACCCAAGAGAAAATACAACATAATAGTATTTTAAACTCTGAATTACATATAATTAAATGGGTAGCAGAAAACAGCAAATATCAATCCTAATCTGAAAAATAGCCATAAGATTCCATTCTAGTACTATTTCTAAAAATAATAACCACTGAAAAAAATATAGATAGTAAAAGTTTGCCAAAGATATTCCTGAAACTTTCCGCTGTCAGTGAAGGAGAAATTTTTCTAGACTGAGTCAATTGTGATTGTATTCCTAATCGAGTTGGCATATTTTGCGTGCGCAGAAATTCTAATTTTCCTGTTTTTAATTCGTTTGATTTTTTTATCTCAATCTGTTCTGTCATCGGTCATTGAAGAAAAAATCATTGTGGGCCCACGCAATTATCTTTTGATTTTAATCACGTTGAGAACAAAGAACATACCTAATGCCAAAAAGTAATGTTTTCAAAGTAATTATATATTTTTCTGTAAGTGATGTTTTCATTTAGAGTGGGGTCTACTGTAAGTAATGATCAGCTCTCTAAGTAGAATTTCTTTCTATGAGTACTGTTTTCACTTTCGCTGTAGAATTGTTTTTCTCAGCGAAATGTATTATGAGAGCACGTATTCTAGTTATCCGAAATCAATGTATTCTGATTTAAGAGCAATATATTCTGGTAATCTAAGAGCCATGTATTCTGGCTAATGAAGAACAATTTCATATGGATCATACTTAATTCGTCATTAAATGAGCTGAAAAAACAAAACAAACAAATAATAAAGCTTTAAAGAATCATGGCTACCTATATATTAAAGTTATTTGTAATACAATTACTAATAGTAAACACAAAAAGGAATCTAAGAATAGACGAATATCTTTGTATGCATATTTTCGTCTTATTCTTTCCGTTTTTTTCGTCTTGTTCAATTTTTATTTGTTCGTCTTTTCTCCTTCGTGTTCTTTTTTATTCTTCTTCTTCGTCTTCTCTTTACCGTTCTTTTCTTTTTATCTATTACTTCCAATTTTGCCGAAAGTTAAAAGCCGGATTCATTTGCTACTTTTTAAAACAAAACGCAGAAAATATTTAATTACAAGACTGAGACGATCATTAAAAAACCAGAATGTCTTAAAATGCTTAAATTACTTCTGGCCGACGAAAATGCTTTTTCAAACTTAAGTGTGTGAGGCCGATCGACAGATTAAGCATTATACAGAGATGCTTGGACGTATCTAAACTACGAAAAGCTAATTTAATCCACACATGTAATTATGAAATATGTTATTTCAAAATAAAGCGTGACAGACCAAGAAAAATGCGTTCTCAATAGTGTGACAGACCGGCCAACAAATTATACCTTCTATAGAAATTATTGGATCCATCTGTAACATGCGCGTTTGATAATTCAAAAAGCCTATTTAAAACAAAGATTAAACCGAACGTACGTTCCCATAGACAAGTGTGTGCGCCTATAAAAGTGTAAAACATTGAAAGATTATTAAAAGAATTCGTGAAGATTATTTTAGTGTAAAACCGACAACAGACAAAAAGGAAAAACCAGAATTGTAGAATGTTGTGCTTTATTTTTATGCAGGTCGAAAACAATTCGCCCTCAAGTAGTGTACTGAAATAGAAGATCGTGACGATGATTTATTTTATATTTTTATGTTAGATTAATAAAACAACGATAGACACACTTTAGTGTTGTGATGAGACACGCAAGCCTCCATATTTACTTATAAATAGATTGTTGTGAACGAATGAAAATGCCTAGTATATGGTGTCGCAACAGTACGTACATATAACATCTGACTTCTGTTTGCATATTTGTTTCCAACCGTCAAGCAACGATCTATCGGTCTTTTTACTAAGATCCAAATCTACTCAAGCGATTCTCTGTCCTGTTTGATACCATATAAATTAAGATTAGCTTTTAGCTAGATGTTTGAATGCATGCTGCTACACGCCATTTAATTATTTGCAATTAGAATTCTTCCAGGATACACATGTTGTACTTATCTTGCAAAATTCTCATTAACAAGGTAGTAAGTTATAAAAATATATTTATGGCAAGTAAGCTCAATAAAGGCCTTCTGCACTTCATCCCCGTATGGGAATCGTCAGGTTGAAATACATTTTGAAATCCTTAATGGAGCTTAAATGATATACATACATATATACATACATTTTCATAAATTGCTATGCATATATATAGTGTATTTTTATTTAATTATTTGTATTGGTGATTGCAGCGTTCGTTGTTTT
Source organism: Sepiola atlantica (assembly GCA_963556195.1). Lineage (NCBI taxonomy): Eukaryota > Metazoa > Mollusca > Cephalopoda > Sepiida > Sepiolidae > Sepiola > Sepiola atlantica. The sequence goes on along the minus strand of OY744524.1, from coordinate 142,828,752 downwards.
TTGCTTACTATTATTTCGATGGTCTCACTTCATAAGTTATTAAGATGCAGAAAATTGCATTATTAGTCGCTCTTTACTGTATAGGACATATTTTTCGTTAATATATATTTTTTTATTAATTTTATCTATGGACACGTGTTTCTGGCTCACAGCCGCTATCAGCATGGCTAACTTAGACAAGGATCGAGCCTTCGATATTGATGTCTATAGTCCAGCGTCTTTACCACTGGACCAAGACGTTTGTCTAGAAATATGTACGAATGTTATCACCTAAATATTTAATTTATTTTTATGTAATTATTTTTATTGGTGATTGCAGTGTTCGTTGTTTTTTTTGCTTACTATTATTTCGATTGTATCACTTCCTAAGTGATTAAGATGCAGAAAAAAAAACGGCAAAACGAACGAAATTGGTCAAATCTCTTGCTTTTGTTTTTCTCCTGCACTGTAACCTGTTTTCCGTTTGTCATTTTTAACACGATTTGTCCACCGCGGCATTTCATTTTAATGAATTATCGTGTACCTTAACCCATATATATATATATATATATATATATATATATATAGCGAGAGAAAACCTTCCTTCTGTCGATTATGTCGCATTGCATCAACAATATTTGATCATCTACATGATCACGCTAATCGCTTTGATGAAACCTTTGGATTTAATCGCTGGTTGAGATGAAATTCCACAACCATGGAATGTTTACACGGTCACCGATTGTACCTGACTATTAGATCTGGTTCGTCGCACCCTCAAAGCTGCGCGGCATTCTTGACAAATGATTACCACTCCACTGGAATCTTGGGATGTCAGCCAACGAATCTCTTTAGTCCGATGTTCTAAATAGACTTGGCCGACATCCAGATTCTTCACATTGTTTTTCACGCCAACCGTATATAGTTCAATTGGCCACCATTTATTATTCGTACGAGCATCTGATTTACAGCTTGCTCTAAACACTATTGATGTTAAACCCTTACAAATTATATTGGCTTTCTAACGCATGGTCAGGAAATATCAAGAATGAAGATGTTACTACTGTTACAGAAATAAACAACGCATAACACGGCCAAAATAGATAAAGCTTCCGATTGTGTAATTCAATTGTGATTTCACATTCTACAAGAATATCAATCAGTGATATTGATAAATTATTACCTTAGGCATGGGCATATATATATATATATATATATATATATATATATATATATATATATATATATATATATATATATATATATATATATGGGGGTGTGTTTATGTGTGTGTGTATATGTGTATGTGTGTGTGCAAGGGTATGGTTGTTTTACTTGAAAAATTGCTGATAAATAGGTTTTAGGTATTTGATGAGGCTAATGCGAAAAAAAACTCGAAATGGTGAAAGAGAAGTTAAACAAGAAATCATTGACGGGCATATATGCACTATTTATCTTCAAAGCTTATACATTTGTTTTAATGAAATCTTTTACTTACTCCGAGATTGGTAAACATATACTTTGATATTTCGGCGAAAGCGCACCTCTTCAAAAGTTATTTCGTTTACAGAGAAGAATGATATATACATATATATATATATATATATATATATATATATATATATATATATATAGATATATATATATATATATATATATATATATATATATATATTCGTTTTACTCATGTTTGTACTTATATATTTATTTGTTTTCTTCTTTAAAAGTTCAACTCTGTACACACTTATTATTACAAGTTAAAATAAGTAGACATGTTGTAACGCAGTTAATTATGACAGCCCAGCATGATGTGTTTTATAAACATTGAAGAGAGTGAATACCTTAGCGATAACTTATGCTTTATTTATGCATATATATCTGGGAAATGGAGCATAGAACATTAGCAATCAAAATTGAACACACAGAAATTAGCAACTGAGATATGTATGGATCGATATGAACAAATTTAAGCATTTTCCTGAGACCTGTATTAGGAAACTATGATGTAATAATATATACGGTAGAAATAAGTACGCACATCTGTATGTAGAAAACAAATCCAAAAATAGCATAGTTCTTTATGAAAATAGAAGTATATGAGAATGACACAGATAACTAAAATTTATAAAAAGTGATTACTTTATAAAATGTTTTGTCAGTTCACTAAAATATTGGCATTTGGAATGTAACATCTTGTTCATTTGTATGTGCTCTGTTGTAGGAAGTTTACAGTCATCGAGCTTTAAATTGGAAGATGTTAGTTTGCATACAGAAGAGAAGGTATATGTTAAAACATAGTTTTGCACGCCTATATATATATATATATATATATATATATATATACACTATTGTTTCACATACGCACACTTATATTATAACATATAATATATTTGGTATGTATATTTTGTTCCTAAATACAATATTAGAGCTTAGTAATACTATAACAATATAATTACGGTAAGTCTGCTTTACAAAACATTTCTGTTTCGTTCCATCGAGGCAATCCTACAGGGTTATTGTATAATATGCATACACACATATAAGAGTGTTGCGCAAATTCTGGCTCTTCAAATGATTAATATTAAGATATAATAATTCTTAATTGTATGTCTAGAATCCTTATTCGAATTTTGATTAAAACCCGTTATATAGTATACATTTTAGAAACTATAATTTAAGGCTAAATCTTAAATGGTATTAAGAAGAAATTGAAATTCGATAAATCTTGCTTAATTGGGGTCTAATGACTATGGCTAACATTTAATGTTAATCTCAAATATTTTGATTTAAACATAGGAGGTTGTGCAGATGTAATGCCCTCTAACACTCATTTAAAATATTTCGAAGTAGCTGACATTTGGGGGCAATTTATTAATTTATGACTAATGCCTATTGTTAAAATTCTACAAAATTCGGTGATATCTGAATTTTAACGAAGGGATTCCACATCCATCTTAACCCGTTTGTTGGACCTACACAATCCTCAGCTCTTTCGCCCTTTCTCACTTACCCTCACTTTTTCTCTCTCTCTCTCTCTCTCTCTCTCTCTATATATATATATATATATCTATATATATATATATATATATTTATATATATATATATATATATATATATATATATATATATATATATATATATATATATATATATATATATATCATGGACTCTCCCGTCGATATCGATGTGTGAGTGACCTGTAAGGGACTGGCCGCGCCTGTAATTGTGAAGCAAGTGTTGCGAAATTCCAACAACACTTCACCTGAATCGGCACTGCTTGATTTTAATGGCAAGAAGTTCAAGATGACTGGAAACAATGTCGAGATAAGCAGAGAGCACATACAGCACCTGGTATTCCCAAAATGGTAACAATTTAGTACCAGGCTCGACGTCGCTTAACTTCGGTGATCTAACGGGAACCAGTGTCTCAACGTGATTGAGCCAGATTTATAGGTTGCATCCGTAGTGTAAATTGTGCAGTAATTATATTTAAAATACCTGCAGTTCTCTTTATTTGCTACGTTTTTCCGTGTCTTTTATCTTAACTCTGTGGACTGCTGAAACAGCGAAGTCTACAATTTTGAAAGATTGTTCTTTTTTGTTGATTATAATAACACCAGGTCTCTTTGCTTGTATGAGTTTATCTGTTTGTATATCCATATCCAAGAGGATTTTATGTTTTTCGTTTTCAAGTATTGTTTCTAGTTTATGTTTGTACCATTTGTCTTCGTATTTGAAATCCAATTGTTTGCACAGTTCCCAGTGTATTGCTTTCCCAACACAGTCATGTCTGTTCTTGTATTCTTTTTGGGCTAGTTTGCTACATTCACTAATTATATAATTTACTGTTTCTTGTTTTCCTGGGTTTTATCTATTTTAGCTTTAATTTAGTTTGCCCTAATCGCATTGTTCTGTGCAGCCATCAGTAAAGATTCCGTTTTTCTGACCAAGTTTCCTTTTCTTAGCCATGCCCAGCTATTTTTGTTGGTTTCTTCTCTTGTTAGTCTTAAGAAGTGTCCATGCAGTTCTTTTTCTTCCCACTTTTCTTTTCTTGTCGTTTTATTTCTGGGTTCGATGCTTCTCGAGTTGCTCCTTGGAATAGTGTCTCTAGCTGCGGTAATTAGCCTTTCCGTAGCTCTTTTTTTAGTCTTCCACACACTATTCTATACTTACCAATCCTCTTCCCCCTTTCATATTTTTATGTAGAGTCAGTCAGTAATGATCTTTTGGGTGTAGAGTATTGTGCATAGTACTTACTTTTCTTGTGCTCTAGTCAAGGTGCCTCAGTTCTTCTTTAGTCCAGCCGATAACTTGTCCAGAGTATCTTATTAATGATACTTCATGGGTTGATTCATTTTACTAGATTCTTGCTATATAATTTCGTTTCTATAGAGTTTTCATGTTCTTCGTAAATATTCCTTTTCAATATTCTCTTTAATTTCTGTAAATTTGATGGTGTCTGCTTCCAAACCTCCCAAATATGTGTAGCTATCCTGCTCGCCTAGCACCCTCATCTCCTCTTGGTTGGGGAGTTCATGCCTTCTATCGTCTCCAATTCTTCTTTTCTTCCATTCTAGTAGTTCCCACCTTTCGATTCTAAATTCCATTTGGATGTCCTGCCTGAAAATTCTGGTCGTATTTATCAGCTTTTCCAGTTTCTTTTTACCTTTTGCAAATAGCTTCAGGTCGTCCACGTACATCAGGTAATTAACCCTTAGTTCAGTGTTTGTAAACTTGTATCCAGCATCACATTTTCTGAGTAGGTTGTTGAGCGGCATGATAACTATTATAAACAGTAGTTGTGATAGGGAGTCTCCTTGAAAAATGCCTCTCTGTATTTTTATCTCAGTCAGGTGTTTCCCTCCAGCTGTCAGTTCTGGTCTCCATGTGTCTATTGTTTTCTTGATGAGATTAATAATCATGTCGGGTATATTGTATATTTTTTAACATTTTATTATTCATGCTTGAGGGATTCTATCGTAAGCATTTTGTAGTCAATCTATGCCGTGGATATGTTTTTTATTCTTCTTCTTACATCCGTCAGGATCTTTTAATCTATATATAGCAGGTCGTGCGTCGCTCTTTTCCTTTTTCGGCATGGTTTTTGTTCCTCGTGGAGTAATCAACGATTGTTTCAGGATTTCCAACATTGTCGGTAAAAAGGTTGTTGGTCTGTAGTTGCTTAGGGTTGTTTTTTTTTTGGCATTTTTTTGTATTAGCGGTGTTTTTTCTTTGGTCACCCATTCTAGTACGTCTGTGTTGTGGATACATCCTTTCAGTTTCTGCGCTAGCCTTTCATGTAAGGTCGTGATTTTTTAAAACCAGTATGCATGTAATCCATTGTGGCCTGGTGCTTTCCAGTTTGTCATATTTCTTAGGGTTCCATTAATGTTTTCTTCATTTATTTCTGTTTCTGTTTCTTCTTCAATTTCATGTAGTTTATCTTTCATGTTTTTCAGCCACTTGCCATTTTTGTTCTGTTTTTTTTTTAGGGTTTCCGCATATTTTGCTCTAGAAGTTTTTCGTCTCAGTCGGGTCCGGTAATTCTGTTGTTGTTCGTTCTCCGTTTACGTTTTTGTAAAACTGGCTTTCATTGTTTCAAAGGTCCTGTTTTATTTTTGCTGTTCAGATTTGTATCTATATCGTCTCAGCCTTCCTTCTATTGCTGCTATATTTTGTTTTAATTCTTCATGTTTCTTATCCAGTCATTCCTTATGAACCAGATTTTTGCTTTTCCATCCTTTCCTATTCTCTTTCATCCTCTTTATGGTCTTAGCTTCTTTCCGAGGTTTGGTGATCTGGGTTTCTAGTCTGACTTCCCATGCGAGCATTGTCAGTCCATTATTATTATTATTATTATTATTATTATTATTATTATTATTATTATTATTATTATTATTATTATCATCATCATCATCATCATTATCATCATCATCATTATTATTATTATTATTATTAAGTAATGACAATAATTTCTCAGACAGGTTATTATCAGCGATTACACACTGATAATACCATGTTATATGGAGTCTGAGTGACAACACGCCTCCCCAAAGTTACAATATTCTCAACCTATTTCGAAAACCATGTCAAATTAATTTGCGTTATTGCAACAGCCGCTTATCATTGATTTCTCGCTGGCAACGACCATTGGTCGTCTCTAAGATTTGGGTGGCAATACGCCTCCGAAAAGTTCGAGTACTCTCTGCACTCTTCCAGTAGAGGTCTGGTTAGTGCTCTCCTTCTTCAGTCTTTCCATCTTCCTTGACCCTGTGGTATCAGTTGAGGCTAGTGCTATCACTTTCTTTTGCGTTTATGGTATTCGTTCTATTGTTTTGTTTTCTTTCTATTGCAACTTCTATGTTACTAGTTAACTTTTGCAATTAATGTGAGTTTACACATAATTGTACCACGGGATTTTGTGAGATTCGTTTTTAAGTAATGTCACCGATTTGTGTCTGTATCATTCGTCTGCGAGGACAAATTGCAGTCGTTTGCATAGTTCCCAGTGTGCGTACTTCCCACACAGTCGTGTTTGTTCTTGTATTCTTTTTGGGGCTAGTTTGCTGAATTCATTTATTATGTGATTTACGATTTCGTTTCTTTGTCCGCAGAGTCTACATTTGCTTTACTTTCTGGGGTTTGTCTATCATATCATTGATATAGTTTGTTCTGATCGCATTATTCTGTGCTACGCTTAGTAGTAATTCCGTTTCCTTGTTTATATGTCCTTTTCATGTCCTTGTTGATGTTTTTTTGTGAATCATTTTCTTTTGCTATTTTATAAATGGTCCGTGTAGCTGTTTCTCTTCCCATTTTTTCATGTCTTGTTCCTCGTTTCTCTCTCCCCTGAATCGGTAATTTTTACATATTTTTCTGTGCTAATTAGGCTTTCTATGTTCTAGATTATGTATTTAAAAAATTTTTTTATGACATTCAGACGATTTTCCATATTTACCAGTCCTCTTCGCCTATCATTTTTTACGTACACTTGGTCAGTATCATTGTTTGGGTGTAGTGCATTGTGTATGGCATGAGTTTCCTAGTTTCCTGGTCAAGATGTTTCAGTCGTGTTTTTGTCTTGAATATTAATGGATCTGAATATCTTACTACGGTTACTATCAAGGTGTTTATTCCTCTTACACGATTTCTGCTGTAATATTTAGTTTTAAGCGTTTTCTTTTTCTTCTCCAGTAATCTTTTCCAATCTTCTCTTTGATTTCTGTTTATTTCATTGTGTCTGCTACCAGAACTCACAATTATTTATTGGTAACATGTTCGCCAAATGCGCCACTTCTCTTCTTGGTTGGGTACTTTATTGCCTCCCGATGTCTCCAGTGCTATTTTAATTTTTTAGTAGTACACACTTTGTCATCCTACCTACCTACCTCCCCCTTCGATGTAGAAAAACATCTTAGAGGTTGGTTGGGATCGAATTATAAACCAGTCAAGCCGACGTGAAAATCCTACGTCGCTAACCGTTGCGCCAAAGTTTACAAAAGTTAGGTGACTGCGCAGAGCTTTTGATGTAACTGTGACACACGAACACACAAGATAGACGGAGGGTATTACTATATAAATAGAGTATTACACGTTTACAATGCATGAGACATTTTATGTAAATTGATGCACAATCAACCAATAACTTTGTAAGTATATGTAACGTAAAAATCGTATACTTTTATTATAAGTTTATGCACACACAACTATAACTTTTTAATAATATATAGATTATTACACATTAACACCTCCTATAGTTTTATTATAATTTTATTTACAGGGAAAATGTAACTTTTAATTGTAGATATATTATTACACTTCAGAAATTACTATAATTATTTCATAGTTTGATGCACAAGCAGATCATAACTTTTTAACAGTATATAGATTATTACATCCTGAGAATCATATAATGTTATTATGATTCGACGCACAGGCCAACCATGACTTTTTTGTCGTATATAGATTATTGCACATTAACGATTCCTATAATTTCCAGCACAGGCACACCATAATTTTGAATAGTATACACATTAATACACGTTAACAATACTTATAAGTTTATAATAATTTGATGCACAGGCAAAAACACAATGGATTCTAACGATTACCACAACTGCCAATTGTTTATCTCGTAGGGGATTATGTACTAAACGCCACAAAATATAGCATGTTCTAATGGCATTACTTCAACCTTGTAAGCTTGATTTAGTTTTAGTTTGCCATTTATTATCGGTTTCTTTGAAGCATTTAAAGAAGCCCCCAAACACTGTTGCTCACGTATAAATTTAGAATAGCGTTTTATAAATATGCACTCGTCCGAGGGCAACTATCCTAACTAGTATGTTAATGCATGCAAGATCCTTACGATACAAATGATACATATCTTTTTTTACCTTCATATGTTTTAATTTGAATTCAAGCAACACACTTTAGTTTATGGCATGCGTATTACATTGCATGCCTCGATGGTTCAAGCCAGCCATGCAAGATAATTCTTCAAACTTCTCTATAGTTGCTAAGTAGTTTACAATATCTATTGATAGCAGTTGCCTCAAATATTTTAACAAGGGGTTTAGCGGGCTTCTGTAATTCTTCAACATCTGCACATACATCCTCTCCAAAAACGTGTATATATTTCGAGTATTTTACCATCAACCTAAACTCCCTTCAGATATTTCTGAGTATGTTGTTGAGTGGCATCATTACTATGAAAAACAGTAGTCCTGATAAAGTCTCTTTGGAAGATGCATTTTTGTATTGTAATCTGAGTCAAGTACTGTCTTCTAGCTATCAGTTTCAGCTTATATGTCCTCATTGCGTTCTCAATGACATTAATAATCTCGGTTTCGTACATCTTTAAGCATTCAATTATCCATGTCTTTTAGTGAATCTATGTCATGGCTATGTTCTTTTTCTGCTTTTTACCTCCGTAATGGTATTTTAATCTATTTAGAACACGTCATGAGCCACCCTTTTCAATTGTCCGCATCCTTTTTGTTCCTCCATAAGTAATCACCAATTGTTAAGAGAGTGGTAGATCTGTTCCGTCAGTTGTGCTCTGTTTTCTTACTTGAACTTTCTACATGGTTGCTAATAAGGTCTTTCGTCTTTACATATGGTTGTGATTTTTGTTACCAGTATGCATACATTCCATCGTGGCATGGCGATTTCCAATATTCTATTTTGTACTTAAAAGTTTCTTTATTTATTTCGTTTTCTGTTCTGTTTTCGATTTCCAGGAGTTCTCTTTTAATTTCTTATAGCCATTCGCTATTTCTGTTGTTGTCTTGTGGTTTCCCCCATATCTATTTCCAAATGTGCTTTGTTTCTGTCGGGTATGGATGTTATGTTGTTTCCTTCCTCCTTCCCCAGTTTACGTTTTGATAAACTGGCTTTCATTGTTTTGTACTTTTCCAATTTGTACCTGTATTTTCTCAATCTCCCCTCTTTTTTACTCTCATTTGTGTTTTTCTACTTAGTATTTCTTATATTTCCCTTTTTCAATGGTTGTAATTCTTTTTTCATTATATTTACGGTTTAAGTTTTTTGTTTTAAGTTTGGTAATTTACGTTTGAGTCGGATTTCTTTCAACGCCTTTTCTGTCTATTTTCTAGCAAGTTTTTGTTTCTACTCTTAGTTATATATTTCTGCATACATTAAGTTGTTTAGGTCTGTGATTATATCTGTTGAGATTTATAGAAGAGGTCTGTTTACGTTTTCGGCTTCTAATTATAATTGCTTCCAATCTTCGCTCCTTAAGAATTGAAGTGTGAGTTTTTTCATCGTTAATAAATTGCTTGATATGTTCTACTTCTGTTGCTTCATACTCAGCGAGGTCTGTGATTTCATAGTTATCGTTATCCTCAGTTTGAGTGTTTCTGTTGTGCTGGTCATTTACGTGTAGGTTTTGTCTAGGAAGGGGTTCTTGATGCGTTATATCATTTTTCTTTCGTTTGATTTCCATTTATTATAGCTCTAAAAACCAACATTTATTGAAAATATGTCGTCCTTGATGTGTAATCATTTGTTTCATTCTATGGTAGTCAGTATAAATGTCCCATAGATTTTTCCCAAACTTCCGATATCCTTTTTCGTACGGAGTTGTTTCTGTTGCAGTACTTCATTACCAAACTATTGACTGTGTACTGTTGATTTCTGTTTTCTGTTTTCTTCGTCTGTTATGTTGTTGTACTTTAAATTAAAGTATTAACTCAACTGTTTTTAGTCCGTGATATTCTTGTACCTGAAATTAGAAGCGCCAACATTCAAGTAATGCCTCTTACCCCTCATGTTGGCTAACGAGGTGAGATACTGGCGATCATTACACTCATATATTTCTTCTGAGTCTAACAGAGTTCAGTCTGATTGTTTTACATGTGCATAGTTTGGTGTCTGTGACAACACAAAGACTAGGTTTATTTTACTTGAGATTCTGTTAACGGGATAGTGTTTATCACTCATTTATGAGATATACTGTGCATTTGATACAAGTTTTCGCGCCGCTACCAGGGACAATTGAAGATAGGTTTCACTCATATGTGTCTAAAGGTGTTTAGATAAGCATGTTGTGTTTAATCATAATTGACTTGATTGTATATTACTATTTTTGAAAAAGATGCATCTGTCAAGTGTCACGAACCCTAACAAAATGTACCGTTTTCACTAAAATAGCTGACAATATAAAAGAAAGTTAAATGTAGTAATTAAATTAAATTTACGTTACCAGACCACGAGATTCGTTACGTATACTCTAAAACACGTCTTTTGGTACGAAGTAGGACGAGGTCAGGTAGGAAGTAGTAAATGTTTTTAGCTTTGAGATTCGTTGTTAAATAATACTTTCTCTTTTTAAAAGTATGCATCTGGCAAGGGACACCGATTATTATTATTATTATTATTATTATTATTATTATTATTATTATTATTATTATTATTATTATTATTACTACTACTACTACTACTACTACTACTACTACTATTATGATGATGATGATGATGATGATGATGATGATATCTGTTATTGTTGTTGTGTTGCCTTTGTTGGTGTTACCGCCGCCCGAATATTTTTTCCTGGTTTCAATTAAATCTAAAGTAATTGTTCAGTCTTGAAACTGTCATTTATAAAGGTATTTCCGATTGGAGTTACAGATTTTAGACATCGTATCAGCATATTTGATCATTTGTTATCGTATTCTAAAGGTCAAGATTAGTGTTTAATAGTGTATTAATGAATCACAATACCTGTCTATTGTAATTGTAATGTTTCGTAATATGTTTGAGCTCATGTTTAACGAGAGAGCAAATGTTTACACCAAGGTCTTCACACCATTTAATGGTTGTCGATATTTCCATTGCTAAAATTCACGAGGACTTATGGTTACCACAGAAACAGAGTAATTAATATCTAAGAAGTATATTGGTTAACATGAGTATTTCTTTTATAGCCAACCTTTATTTAAGAGGACGATAGAACAGTTCGATATTAATGCGTTCTTAGATAATTGCCATGTCAATTCGACATAAAGATATAAGAAGATACTCCTAGTCATATCACTATTGCTTCATAATATATGTGTATTAATTTATCTATATTTTTCATTATCTAAAAGATAAATATGTATTTATATATATACATATATAAAGAAAGAAAGTTAAAGATAAAAAATTGCATAACATTACATAAAATTACATGAAATTGATATGAATGTTATTACATCGAAAGTTCAGATGTAAGAAGTTACATTAATCCTGAAACCATTGTTTTTTTAAGATAATAATTACCGAGTAAAACACGTTCATTTTTAGGCACTGAGCGAAATTATTTCAAGTTGGAGGGGGACGAGAAAGGAAAATAGCAAGTCAGACATCCACCTCAGACTTACCCGCCGCCTGAAACGACATAGATAAATAAAAGTTAACGGTGGGTGTGTTTATTTTTTTAGGTAATCTGAAACGATAATAATATATATATATATATATGAACAATTAAATTGCTGACCTATTTTGATTATTTTGTATATATATATATATATATATATATATATATATATATATATATATATATATATATATATAAGTCAGTCTATATTATATTCAAATAACCATGGTTTTATTTTATTATTTTTATTTTTTCACATTTTCACTGACTTATCTTTTGCTCTGTTATCAATAATTTGCAAGCATTGAGCTGAATCTTTTAGGAGACTAAAAAGTAAAAGGAACTGATGGTATATGCTAATACATATATTGTCATTAATAATTATTACTGCTCCTCGCATTGAGCTGTTTACCCGTCCTTTTATCTCCCTCAACTGTGTTCACCAAGGAGGAAATAACATTCTCACCAAGGAACATAGCTATTCCAAGCCATGGACCATACACAAAAGACATGATACAGGCAGTGAACTCTTTCATCAAAAGAGTACGTTGGAAGATAATACATCATCATACTTACGATTAGGACGAGCAGAGAACAAATCAACCGGATATACGCACGGTGTATCCCCCGGAGTACGATATGCCATCGGACGATTCAGGAAAAGCGTACATTGAATTTTATAACATCAAAACGCGTAAATGTCCATTAGCACTGACACTTCTGAAAATTTTGAGCAGGACATTTTCAACATGATAGGTAACTTGAAATTTAAAAAGAGATGTAAATACTCCAACCCTACAATTAACAAGATGAACCAAACATGTAGAAAAATAAATAATGACCCTAATCTAATAGTACCAGCAGATAAAACAATGAACCTATATAGCATGAGTTTTATAACTACAGAAAAACTATAAAATAGCCAATGTAAATGACTTCAGTGATATCAATTCTATAGCCTTAGAAATATGCTCTAAAATCAATATAGATAACAACATAGAGATATATACTCCTAAATGCCCCAGATTTACGTTTAAGGATCACAAGGAGGATTTCAATAATAATCTTACTATCAGATTAATCTCCCCATGTATATCGGACATAGAAGCAATTAGTAAAATGATATTGGATAGAATCATACCCACTATTAAATCCAAGATAACTCACTATCTGTGGTCATCGTCAGACGAAGTCATCAATTGGTTTACAAAACTCCCCCAAGGGATTAACGGGAAGTTCATCATGTTTGACATAGATGCGTATTACCCATCAATTTCCCCCCACACTTCTAGACAAAACCCTTGATATGGCTAGAATAGAAACGAATATAACAAGACTAGAAGGAGGCATTATAAAACTAGCTAGAAGAACTCTGATTCTGTATAATAACAAACTATGGACTAGAAAAGATAGGGAAAATAACTTCGACATTACTATGGTACCACCGGACTCTGCGCAGGTAACGGATTTGGTAGGCCTTTACATCCTGAAGGAGCTCCATAAAAAATTACCACAATTAAGGGGTGGTTTATACAGAGATGACGCACTATTCTTCGTTAACTATGGCAATAGAATGGTAGAGAATACCAAAAAGGATATACATAACCTTTTTAAAAAGTTGGACCTTAAGGTAACAATAGACTTAAACTATGAGATAGTTAACTTCCTAGACATCTGCTTTGACCTAAACAATAGAACATATGAACCATATCATAAACCTAACCAAACTCTTTATCATGTAGATTTTAGTTTCAATCACCCGAGACTCATAAAGGAAGCCGTACTCCTTTGTATCTCTAAGAGAATTTCAAAACTATCATCTAACGTGTCACTATTCAATAATAAAAAATATTATAATGAAGCATTAACCAGATCTGGATATACTGAGAAAATAAGCTACATCAAAGAAAGCTCGGTGAAGCACAATGAGAATTCTAGGGCACTTAGGAATGCACCTTATATAACATCATACAACATGAAATGTCAATAGGAGAATAAATACGAATAATACGCGGGACACTGCACCTAGAACTACACTGAACACTAGAGGATCAACAAACCCACCATCCGTAGTAAATATCATTAGGAAGAAAAACAGACGTAGAAATTCACTCTGGTTCAACCCCCCCTTTTGGTTTCAACATCCTCACTAACATACCTAGAAAATTTTACCAAATTATCGAGAGAAATTTTCCTAGATATAGTAGACTAGGCAAAGTTATAAATAAAAATACAGTAAAGCTTTCCTTTTCAACATCGATAAACTTAACATCAACTATAGTAAGTTCAAATAACACAAAAATCAATAAGAATAGTAACTTAATACTAGTACAGTCCAGAACCAGAATAACAACTTCCAATGTAACTGTAGAACTGTCAATGAGTGCCCTTTAGAGGGGAAATGTTTAACTTCAGATATAGTGTATAAGTGTAACGTCATAGAGGAAAATAGAATTAGAACATACATTGAGTCGACGAGCTGTAGTTTCAAGGACAGATTTAGAAACCATATACACTCTCTCAAAGAACATAATACAAATTCAAAGAAGGTCTCTACGACTTTAGCTAAACATGTAAGAGAACTAAACAGTAAAAACATACACTACAGCCTAAAATGGTCTATACTAGGTAGAGCAGGGAAATATAGACCTACCAAATCTAAGAGATGTAACTTTTGTATTTTGGAATCCTACAATATAGTTATGTCTAAAAAATGTATTAAATACAAGACAAGAAGTGATTCACAACTGTCTACAACGAACCGCATATATACCACTCGTTACAGACCCCTATAAAATACCTGTGGTAGTAACCCATTCATCAACATGAATATGAAAGTATCTAAGGTATAGGAATATTATAAGACTATCTTGACAATAGAAACCATAAACCTAATAGTAGATGACGGAGTACTAATACCTCAATATAAACCATTTAGATATAGAACCCATCACACATAACTAAAATGACCGAAGCAATTAAGCTTATATCTAGCCTATAATAAAATGGTAAGAGAGCTAGATTATGGTAGCATCAGTAGAATTTTTATTTATTTTGGTTTTCATCTTTATTAATTAATGAGGAAATGGTAAGTAGTAAATAGGATATGTTTTTGATAGGAGTATAAACTAATAATACAATAATCATTTAAAATATGATGCCAAATAAATGTTCAATAGGTAAAAATATGGAAAAAAATAAAAATAAATTAAATTAATACATATAGGTATGTGTATTTTGTGTGCATATATGTGTTTGTGTTTTTGAATATGTATATATATATATATATTATGTGTGCATGCATGTATATGTGTGTGGGAGGTTCGGGCGCTGAGCGCGATTGTTCAAATTCGTTTAAATTGAGACCTTAAACAATAAAAAATACAAATATATTAAATCTGGACTTCGATTGAAAGTTTATTTTAATGGAAATCATAAGAAACTATTTGGTATCATATTATTTAACACATGTTTTTAGGGTGTTGTCATGTGTGGAAATAAAACAATTTCTGTAGGGACAGTTTTCAGAATTTTGAAAATGCCGCTTGTCGCGTTCTGCGTTCGAATCTCTTAGTATATGTATATTAATGAGCATATTGATAGCTAAATAAAGGAATGCGCAAAACCTAATAGTAAATGTAAGCATACAATTACAGTGGGACCTGATATGGACATTGGTGCCTGTCGGTGTCACATGATGATACGAATTAGATTTAAAACGTAATCACGTTTAACTGTAAGTATAAATGTCCTGAAACTACTTTTGAATCTTCATAATACTTAAACATGAGGTATTTTTAAAAAATCATTTCATAAACAATAGAATAAAATAAATGAATAAATATTTAATAGCCCCCTTCGATATTTGGGATTATGTCTAGGTAACTATAGTAAATATCTTCGTAGTGTATGACAATCCCCCCCCCCTGTTTTTTTCGCAAACAATAGAGGGTTACTGTTTGAGTGAAGAATTCTGGGTGATTAAGCTTGTCTTATTATTGATTGAGGCGATTTATTAATAAATACTAAACATCTTCGTATATGTATATTAATAGACATATTAATCAATAAATTTAAGAATGCACACAACTTA
The DNA here is from genome assembly GCA_963556195.1 of Sepiola atlantica. Taxonomy (NCBI): domain Eukaryota; kingdom Metazoa; phylum Mollusca; class Cephalopoda; order Sepiida; family Sepiolidae; genus Sepiola; species Sepiola atlantica. The sequence goes on along the minus strand of OY744524.1, from coordinate 142,812,799 downwards.
ATATTAAATAAAAACTTGAAAGTAGGGCGGGACCTGAAAATTTACATTGGTGCGTGTCGGTATTCACATAAGGATGTGAAATAGATTTAAAATGTAATTACGATTAACTTTAACTATATAATGTCCTAAAACTACTTTTTAATTCTCATAATAATTTAAGGTGGAGGATTTTAATACCATTTACTAAAAAATAAAATAAAATAAATAGGTATTTTATGGCTCCCTTCGGTGTTTAGGACATGTAAACTATGAGATATCTTTGTTGTGAGTAACAAACTCCCCCCTCCCCCTTAGTTTCGCATTTAATAGAAACTTACTACTTGAGTGAAGATATTTTTGGGGGTAATTTAGCTTGTCTTGGTATTAGTAGAACATATTTATTAATAGATACTAAACATCTTCGTATATGTATATTAATAGACATATTAATAAATAAATAATAGTATGCACACGACCTAATATTAAATATGTGCATGAAATTAAAGTGAAATCTAGTATTTACATTCGTGATTGTCGCTATTCACATGATGATCCGAATTAGATTTAAAACGTAGTCAAGATTAACTTCAGGTACAGATGTCCGTAAAAAAATCTACTTTTGAATCCTCATAATACTTAAGAAATAAAATAAATAAATAAATATTTAATAGCCCCCATCGAAATTTTGGAATCATGTCTAGGTAACTGAAAGATATCTTCGCAGTGAGTGAAAAATCCCACCCCCTTTGTTTCGCATGTAATTAGAAACCTACTACTTGAGTGAAAAAATCTGGGAAATTAAGCTTATCTTTGTATTGATGAAATGTATTAGTAAATGCTATATATCTTCCACAAAAGCACCGGAGTATAATAATTTTATAAGTTGCTTAAATGGACGGCTGACATTATTAAACTAGCTCTAAAATGTTGAACTTAAATGACCTAAATAAACATTGATTTAACTTTACTAAGAAAAAAATTATCTTCAAGTGAATTAGAATTTCTATAAATAAATTATAGAACTTATTAACTATTTTAGGAAATATTACTGAATTAAAATTATAGTTGTTCGCACAATTTTTAGTATGTACTAGCTTTGAACGAAAAATTCAAAATGGCGTATAAGTGGGCTCTCTCACGTGTGAATTTTTGCTTTCTCTTTTTGTTTGTTGTTTGCTTGTTTTCACCCTAAAATAAACTACTGTATAGTGTAGGTTTTTTCAAGACATTTTAATCAAAGAACTTTTTACTCTTTGTGATTTTTTTCTGATGATTTTGTAGTATGGCAGAGACGATATTGACATAAACATGTTGTTTGGCACAAGACAAATGAAACGGACCGTAAAGAATATATCTCACAGAAATTTTATATTTTTTGGAAATGTTAAAAAATAAAAATAAAAAATAAAACCATGGTTATTGGAATATAATATGAAATGACTTATATTTTGCTCTGTTATCAATAATTGATAAGCATTGAGCTGAATCTTTTAATGAGACTACAAAGTAAAAGGAACTGATGGTATATGTAAATACATATATTGTCATTAATAATAATTATATATATATATATGTATATATATATACATACATATATATATATGTATATATATAAATTTAAGTAATGTATCTATATAAAATGGAAACATAAATGGTTTCCTCATTTCTGACAGAAGGTGTATACTGTTTGAGATGACAAATGTATGCCGACATCTTTGGTGGAGCTTTCTGAAAAGAGGAATTGCAATCTGCCACATGCGTATAATGGATTGCTCTTTGTGTAAACAAATAGAGCTCTCCAGCAATTGAGAATGCTTATCATTCAGATTCCGCTTACCCACATAAGCTGTCACATTATCGCTAAGTAGTTAGAAGAGCCGACTGTTGTCTAAACACAATGCAGAGCTGTAATACAGCGGAACAGTCTGTCTATTTAGGACATATATATATATATATATATATATCATAATTATTATTATAAATGAAATAGTTATTCACGGACACGCATTTCGCCGTTTATTCGCCTAATCAGCGTAGCTGATAATGACAAAGTTCGAACCTGGGACTGGGACTGGGACCGAGTACGGTAACCATTACGCTACGAGAGCTAGTCGGAAATTACGTGATAATTGATCGTTTTATAAATGTATGCGTTATTTTCGTTGTTATTGTTTTTAGCGATCATTTTATTGCTGGTAATATTTTCTGTCCTGAACGATGCGGAGTTTCCACCTTCTACTTAAGCATGAGAGTTCCCTTTCCTGCGTACGCAAACACGCCCAACCTTTAGGAACGTGCATATATATATATATATATATATATATATATATATATATATATTCTGGTACAGAAAAGTTAGTACAATATATATATATATATATATATATATATATAAATATATATATATATATATATATACATCCATATATATATACAGGCTGATTACTAAGTCACTTACCTATTTATTTTTGGAATTCTAAAGTTAAAAAATACGGTAATACAAAACAGGAAGTTTATTCAGCAAATTCATTCATGAGAGTTTAAAATTACAGCAGATTTTCAAAATTTCCACCTTCGTTCTGCATGCATAGCTCCATTCTTTTTTGCAAGTAATTTACGACTCTTTGTAGCATATTTGATTGATTATGAAATAAATATATATAGAAACAAATATATAAACGATATATATACATGTGGAAGCCAGTAAATCGGCAGAACTTTCCGGATGTTAAAACGTATTGTAGTAACGCGTGATCTATTTGAATTAAGGAAACACATTTAAAGATTGAAGTCCAGAAAAAAGAATGTTTGTGTTTATTGCTGAACGCGCAGTAGTTAACAAAAACATATATAATCGAGAAGTATGTATGTGATAACGTAGCCAATACAGAATATTCCCGACAAATTGTTTTTGATTCCGTTAAATAAAAAGAGCCTTCATAGACGAAGGCAATTTGTATTTTTTTTGAAGAACGGAATTTTCCACAAATAGCAATGATAATAGGTTTTAAATACTGTTTTTTTTTTGTAAATAGGCTAATAGTTTATTTTTTTCAGAAATAGAAATGAAATAAAAGGAATCAAGGTTTTTGCGTGGTTGGAAATACATGTTATAAATGTTATATACAATGTATTGTTTTAATAACGTATCCAATACAGAATAATCCCGCAGAAATAAGTGTTCAGATACATTTGCTAAACTCTGCAAACGACAGTTAAAGAAATAACCAATGTGTCTCCTTTTTTCAGTGCTTGTGTCGAAATAGTTTTCTCAGGATTGAACTGATATTTTAAAAAAAGAACCAAAGTTATCATCTGAAAAAGTACAAGTTCGTTAAAATGTATCTACGTTAAAGATGATTGCAAAAGCCGCCATATTGAGTAGCTGTCTGTTAATTGGTATATTTCCTCTATTCTGGAATGCGAACATTTTTTAGTGAATGTACTGACGGAAAGGCAGACCAAATTTAGTGTTGGTTTCTAAATAAATGGTGAAGTTCTTTGTTTAACCTGATGAATATGAGAAGAAGAAACAACTAATGGTAATGAAAAACTAATCGGACAAACTTACGGAAGTCTACTTCTTAACTCTTAGCGAACATTCGTTGTTTTTCATGAATACGAATGTGAAGCGTTCGTGAAGTATTTTGGAATAACCGATGTTTGTTTGTTTTCATTCCATTTCTGGTGGTCGCGATGTAGATTAATAGTTTCGAGTGTAAGAGTGGATACCACACTCGCTATTGAAGGTTTATTTGTGAGAGTCCGGTAATCCGGAGAATATATAATAAATATTGAAAAAAGAAATAATGCATAATTTCCGGAAACACGCATGAGCCTTTGTTTAATTTGATGACATAACAAGTTACTATATAAACATTTTTGTTATTATCCTAGTATGTTTTAATACAGATATTACAAAATTACTTCATTGTATAGATATAACTACACAAGGTTGATGTTTGCTGTCCGTAATGACCTGCAGACGAATATGTGCAATAATAACCACACTAAAAATAAAATCAAAGAATGCAACAGAGGAAATAGAGAATAAATATAAGAAAACTCTCTAATCATATATCACCTAATGAACATTATAGTTACTAGCAAATATATGCTCCCTTCGGTCGCATATTTTTGCTAGGCTGCCGCATCAGAAATGAAGGCTCACGCGTAAGCCAATGGAGCCCCAGTCATATTTCTGTGGTGGTTAGACATTGATTTTCTGTGTTTATGACCAAGAATATTTTTAGTTGAAAATAAAGAAAAAAAAAAATTCGACCCTACCCCGATTTTTGTTGTACCCTCGACTACAAATAGAAAGACTTGTAGTTTATAAAGAAAGTAAATTTTTTTTGTACCCCCCCTCAATTTTTTTATATTACCAGTCATTAGACTATTTTTTAGTTTAGAAAAAAAAAAAAAATTTTTTGACCGCCTTCCCCCAATTTTTTTGTCTTCCCCCCTCCTATATATGTAAATATTTTTAATTAAAAAGGAGAAAAAAACAAACCTAACCTAAACTGTAACGACGGGGTCAAAGTTAGCGTGGGTCCTAAAATGAAAAGGCACTAAAAAATCAAATACAGTGAACGCGTGCGCGTGTGTGCGTGTGTGTGTACCCTTTTTTAATTAAACAATTTGATTCTACAATCAGTTGTATAGTTTTCCAGTACAATGTGTTAGTTTATTTTGTTGACATTAAAAAAAAAAAAACACATCTTTTTTTTAATAAATAAAACATGGAATCATAAATTCTGTTGGGGTCGTGAAAAAATGATAATATTGGATATGAAAGTATTAAGAAATCAAATACAGTAAACAGGGAAAAAATTTTAACTCTCAGAAAGAAAAAGTTTACCTAGACTGTGTGTGGGTGTGTTCTTTCGCACGCGCGTTTTTATATAGTTATTTTTAAATCAATTATTATTTTAATTAAACAATTTGATTTAATAAATTTGTGTTTTAAAACATAATGGCTAAGAATAAACAAACTTAGGACGGTTTTAAAAATGGAAAACTGAGCACGGTGTTTGCCAGCATTGTTGTTTACATGTTTAACGTGCCAGATTAACGTCGGCTGCTTAATCAGATCGCCATATTTAATTACCGGAGGGAGGGAGGGCATACTGATTCAACAGCCAATCGTCTGCTTAATCAGATCGCCATATTTAATTACCGGAGAGAGGGAGGACACTACTGATTAAACAGCCAATCGGCTGCTTAATCAGATCGCCATTTTTAATTACCGGAGGGAGGAAGGACACCACTGATTAAAAAGCCAATCGGCTGCTTAATCAGATCGCCATATTTAATTACCGGAGGGAGGGAGGACACCACTGATTAAACAGCCAATCGGCTGCTTAATCAGATCGCCATATGTAATTACCGGATGGGGGAGGGCACTACTGATTAAACAGCCATTAGGCTGCTTAATCAGATCGCCATATTTAATTACCGGAGGGAGGGAGGGCACCACTGATTAAACAGCCAATCGGCTACTTAATCAGATCGCCATATTTAATTACCGGAGGGAGGGAGGGCACTACTGATTAAACAGCCAATGGGCTGCTTAATCAGATCGCCATATTTAATTACCGGAGGGAGGGTAGGGACTACTGATTAAACAGCCAATCGGCTGCTTATCAGATCGACATATTTAATTACCGGAGGGAGGGAGGACACCACTGATTAAACAGCCAATCGCCTGCTTAATCAGATCGCCATATTTAATTACCGGAGGGAGGGAGGGCACTACTGATTAAACAGCCAATCGCCTGCTTAATCAGATCACCATATTTAATTACCGGAGGGAGGACACTACTGATTAAAAAGCCAATCGGCTGCTTAATCAGATCGCAATATTTAATTACCGGAGGGAGGGAGGACACTATGGATGAAAAAGCCAATCAGCTGCTTAATCAGATCACCATATTTAATTACCGGAGGGAGGGAGGACACTATGGATTAAAAAGCCAATCGGCTGCTTAATCAGATCGCCATATATAATTACCGGAGGGAGGGAGGACACTGCTGATTACAAAGCCACTCGTCTGCTTAATCAGATCGCCATATATAATTACCGGAGGGAGGGAGGACAATACTGATTAAAAAGCCACACGGCTGCTTAATCAGATCGCAATATTTAATTACCGGAGGGAGGGAGGACACTATGGATTAAAAAGCCAATCGGCTGCTTAATCAGATCACCATATTTAATTATCGGAGGGAGGGAGGACACTATGGATTAAAAAGCCAATCGGCTGCTTAATCAGATCGCCATATATAATTACCGGAGGGAGGGAGGACAATACTGATTAAAAAGCCACACGGCTGCTTAATCAGATCGCAATATTTAATTACCGGAGGGAGGGAGGACACTATGGATTAAAAAGCCAATCGGCTGCTTAATCAGATCACCATATTTAATTACCGGAGGGAGGGAGGACACTATGGATTAAAAAGCCAATCGGCTGCTTAATCAGATCGCCATATCTAATTACCGGAGGGAGGGAAGACACTACTGATTAAAAAGCCACTCGTCTGCTTAATCAGATCGCCATATATAATTACCGGAGGGAGGGAGGACAATACTGATTAAAAAGCCACACGGCTGCTTAACCCAATGACTTTGCAATTTTAACAGTACTCGCGTTGAAATGGTTTAGAAAACACGCCGATTATGATGAAAATGACTGTAATTAATTGTATGAATAATGTTTATTAATATAACCTCATCGGAAAATATTGTAAATACATATGTAAATTTGATAACAGCAGTTATAAGTGTATATTTGTAAATATTAATTTAATTGAAGGTTTAAAAGAATGAGTTATGTCAATAGCAAAACCCATCTGGTGTCTAAGCGACTTTTAGTGACAGTATATAAAGAATGTCAAAAAGATTAATTTCAGTAAAATAGTCATACTGGAGTTTCGGCTTCAGACAGACAGACAGACAGATACATTAACTCCATTATTAATAGATATACATTTACGTTGACGTGATGCGGAAGAGAAATCGAGCAGTGCTTACAGTACTTGCAAATTATGAGTCTTTTTTAAAATTATATATTTGTGATATTTAAGTACTAGTAGTAGGTAAATCTCTAATAAGAGCATGACTCGCAGATTTATTATTGTAAATATGTTTACGAATTGCACTCTCATTTATATATATATATATATATATATATATATATATATATATATATATATTGTGTGTGTATTTAATCAGCATTTTCTCATTTATGCAAACATTGTTAAAAATAACAGAATTTATCGGTTTTATTATACCTTTTTTTTTAGTTTTCCATTTTTACTGATTGTCTTTTTTATATTAAAAAAAAACTAAATAAATTTTACATAAATTCTACGAAAGATTTCAATTCTTGGTTGAATTATCCTCAGGCGTCAAAAGCAAATGAACACACGCTGGAGAAAGAAGTTACTTTTTTAGAAGACAGCGGCTAAACGCGCATATAACGTTTTCGCATTGTTGCAGGAAATCGATGACGATTTAAATTCACCGACGTTGTAAGATATCAGAAAATAAAATCGCATAAGATTAAGCATTTTAAAATGTTAAGTTTACGTTGTGTTTTTATGGAGATGGCTTCCAGTATTTTTCAATTTTTTTGAATTAGTTTCGGAATGTATATTTTTTTCTTATTTTTCCGTCTTTTGGCTGTTAACATTTTAAGATATTTTATATATTGGCCACACGAAAACAATCCTCGCCCGACATTTTACGTTTTACTTAAACGATACAAGCAATATTCAACGACATATCATAAACCATACAATCAGCCGAAATAAGAAATATACTAACAAGTAACACTAAAATCAACCATAAAAATAATTATACACGCAGACTCAAAATCCTCGAAGCGCTATACATTCAAAAATCTGCAACCCAACATTAATAAAATATCATGAAATACTCGACCTAACGCCCTATCCGTATTATATAATAAAAATCAAATCAAAAACCTAAATAAGCAAAATAAATAAATACATAAAAATACAAAAAGCACAAAGACGGAAAAATAAGACTCAGCTCGTGAAGACAATTAAGAAATCGAAAGCGCTGGAGAAATGGCCGACGACACTACACTCGGGGCCATGATGTTTAAACTAACACCGGAAAACAGAAAACTTGCTCGCCGTGTCAAGAAGCTAAGAGATAATAGCAAGAAGTGAAATTTCTGTCGTGTTCAATGAGGTCTGCATGAATAACGATTTGCTTCCTAAATACACACATACATATACTTATATATATATATATATATATATATATATATATATATATATATATATATATATATATGTGTATATATGTATATATATATATATGAATATATGTATATATATATATATATATATATATATATATGTATGTATATGTGTATATATGTATATGTACGTATATATGTGTATGTATATATATGTATATATTAGATCTTTTGAATGTGAGATGATATATATATATATAATTATTTCCACAATAAGAGAACGCCGCAGCTCACATCCTATGAAAGAAACAAACTCGAGTTTAGGACTTCAGGTTTGTTTCTTTTAGATGTCGTGGGCTACGGCGTTGTCTGATTGTAGAAATAATTATATATATATATATATATATATATATATATATATATATATATATATATATATATATACATATATATATATATTAAGTTTTACCCTGCTACAATTGAATGATGCATATCCAAAAGCAAGGTAAAAGATTTAGAAATTTCAAATAAGTGTTGAAGAAATTATATATTCGGGATTTATAATTCAGTTATATATTTTTATGTATAAGGGTGGTAATTCATTACTATTTTACAAGAGTTGTCCCACTTTCTCGGAAAAAAGACATTAAACTAAATTTAAATTTAAAAAAATCGTTAGTGAATTAAACTATACATTTTAATAACATTTTACTAAAATCATAACAGCATTAAATAGTTTCAGATTAAGTAGACAATGATGATATTAAAAAAATGTTTAATTAAAGAAAAATTGAAGAATTAGTTACATTCATTAAATGTACTTCGTGCTACACACAATTTGGCCAGGGTATGAATCAAAACATATTTAGCCGTTTATCATGAAAGTACATTTTAATTTTTTTTTAAATAAATAAATTACAAATTTTTTTTTTAGAAAAGCAAAGAAATAAATATTGTAAACACAACATTAGATAACAATAAGTATATATAAAAAAAATTAAATAAATATTAGAAAAAATAAATTAATTGAACACCGCTCTTGGCTGTTCTCCCTACCTCCCCTCTCCGAATAAACAAAAAAATATTTTCTTTTTTCTTTTCTCTCTTTTTTGCTCTTCTTTTTATTTTTATTTTCATATGAATATGTGGCACTTCATCGGTGGGTTCAAATAAAAAATATTCAGAATAACAAAATTAATTAAATAAGTAATTAAAATCAGAAAAAAAATCAGTTATAGTTTTAGTTTGATTACATTTGCTTCGGATATTAATATTTACTGCGTTATAAGCAATATTGCCATGCAGACGTTTTTTGAGATTTGAAACACCTACCATTTAGCAAAGAGGTCTTCCTCGAAATATATTATGGAACACGGTCAGACAGATTAGATCAGTGTGGAAGTGTTTCCTAATCAAGTAAGATTTGCTATATAAAAAAAACAAAATTTAAAAAAATAGTTTTTGAAAAAATATATAATTAAAATCACTTGTTTTTTACTTACTTCTCAACGCCGACATATTTCCATTTCTTGCATTGTGATAGCCTTCTAATACTCCTATATATATATATATATATATATATATATATATATATATATATATATATATATATATATGTGTGTGTGTGTTTGTGTGTGTGTATATATTCTCTGATTCCATCTTCACATTCTTAGTATATCTCTTTGAGAAAATAGGTGTCAAACATGGCCTTTGTATTTCATTTTTTTATGAAGCTTCTTGGATAAAATTGTGCAAAATATTAATCCTCCAAATTATTTTTAAAAGTGATGTTATCGTTATAGTTCATTTGTTATCAACTTTTCATTGTATTTGTCAATGCATTATATAGGATCCTTTCACTAATAATATATACAATTATATATATGTATATATATATATATATATATATATATATATATATATATATATGTTTGACGTCAGCTAGAGTTGAAGGAGCATGCTCGATTTTATTTTTGGCAAGCTGGATATGACGCAGATGGTTTAATAGCGCAAGCAAAGTATTTCCAAACTGATATGGTACAGTTCTATGTCCTATTTTTACCACGCTTCGCAAAATGTTTTCTTTGATTTGAAGAACAATAAACATGTCCCCATGGAACTAAGGAGAGGAGCAACACCCCTCTCTCTCTCTCTCTTTCTCTCTCTCTCTCTCTCTTTCTCTCTCTCTCTCTCTCTCTCTCTCTATATATATATATATATATATATAGTCTTGGAAGTTTCTCAACCATAAAAACTATATTAAAAAAACAAAAACACACCTAAGTCTTTCAGTGGAAAATCACTCACGTAAGTCAATTTAACTTTTTCAGTTATTATATTAGTTTGCTTCTAACATTATTTATGGGATCATCAGTTGATTACCATGAACTACTGTTTCGGGAATTTAAAAACAAGATAGTATTTAATTTCATGGCTTCCTAACAGAGTGGATCAGACACCACTTCCCTTAAAAGACAAAAACATAAACGTTCCGTATACTAAACCTAAGTTTTGTTTCGTATAAATGTTTTGCTAACTTATATTAGTTATTAAAAAAATAAAAAGTCCTCCTTACCTGTGTTGTTCGTCTGTCTAATAAAATTTATCCGTTACTTACAAAAATGTTGCTGCATTTTAAAGTGTGTAGACGAATATATATATATATATATATATATATATATATATATATATATATATATATATATATATATATATATATATATCTATCTCTATATATATATATATTGTTATATCGTTACCACTTATCGCCTCCTTCCATTCCTGAAAGCACGTTCGTTGATCTGATAAAATTTTCTACTACATCTGTTGAATTTAGTTTTAACGATGTTATGTATAGGCAAATCGATGGTGTTTCCCTCGAGTCAGTCCTTTGTTTGCGAACATCTTTGTGGGTTTCCATGAGAAAGAACTACTATCAGGACCCATGAAACCGTTAGTCTACTTTAGATATGTAGACGACACATTTTGCCTCTTTAATAATGAAAGAGAGGCAAATACATTCTTCTCCTTACTGAATAATATGCATCCCGCATTAAAGTATACATATGAAGGTGAGTGCAATTCCTCACTAGCTTTCCTGGATGTATTGGTGACGAAAACTCCATTCTGTTACCATACATCAATATATCGTAAACCTCGGTTTACAGGATTGTATACTCGTTAGGGACTCATTCTGCCCGGGCAAGCGAAAGTTGAATCTAGTTTGGACACTAACACACAGAGCTCTTATGATCTGTTCAAAATCAAAATTGGACGAAGAATTACAAATAATTATTGATACTCTGTCCAATAATGGTTACCCTCTGGATGTGATTAGGTCAGTCATCAATAGGAAAGTGGCCAAGTTTACCGAGGAAAACACCAGTACGGTGGCTAAATGCCCAATTTATATTCGTTTTCCTTGGTTAAGTACAGTAAGTGAGAAGTTCGCACAACAAATCAGCTCAGCGGTGGAAAATTGTTATTTTTCATCTAATGTGCGGTTTGTGTTCTGTACAATACCTCTGTTACCATCCTCTCGAAAAGACGTCCTGCACCCCCACCATGAAAATAATGTGATTTATCTTTTTAAATGTAATTGCAGTGCCAATTACGTGGGCTGTACGACGTTGAGATTAGACAACAGAGTACAGCAACACATTCCCAGTAAAATCAGAATGGAACCTTCCGGTCACTGGGGCGTTCTAAGAAATACATACGGTTCTTCAATAACTGACAACCTGATGAATAACCCGTCGTGCGCAACGAACTTTAGCACAGATTCATTTTCCATCTTAAGCTGTGCTCACTCATCTTATCATTTGAAAATCTTGGAAACTATCCACGTACGCCTCAAGAGGCCCTCCCTCTGCAAACAGAACGAGCGTCTCCTGGGGCTGAGTGTGATTAGTCTCTAAGACACAACCTCCATTCCATATAACATCACGCTTATTTTATTCTAAATTCGAACTTTTTTCCCCTTGATAACATAACGTTAATTTCATTTTAAATATAAAAGGTTTTTTTTTAAATCCCACGATAAAGTGTGGGCGAAACTAGTTGACTGACAAACTTTTTTTTTCATCCCCTAAATCCTCTAAATCTTTTAATTATAAAAAATTCAACACGCCTTCCCTTCATTATTGTTTTGTACCCCCCCAAATAATGAATGTATATATATACGCAAATAATATTATGAGATGATGTAATCTGATTGGTCTGTAATTCCAGTATTTACTTCAGCAGTTATCAGTAGGTAAATAGAACTTCGTAACAGTAGTATACCCATACACCCCCCCACACACACACACATATATATATATATATATACACGTGCTGGTCAAAAAAATAGAACATATGTATAAAACTGTAAAAATCATTCCGTTTGAGATAATTTTCGGCTTTTAAATTGTGTAGGCGAAATATTATATATGTAAATAACAATTACAACTATTGTTAATCATTTGTAATATTTGCATATGTCAGACTTTATTGTCACAGAGTAGTTTATTGTCACATTGGGAAATTCAGCGTTTCAATTTAATAGAACATTATTCGTTGAGTAATCTTAAACTCAAAAAGATTATGTGTTTAAAAAGATTTTGCAAGTAATTTTATCATAATCTCTCATTATGGGTCGCTCTAAAGACATATCCTTGTTTAAGAAGCAGCGAATGTTCGATTTGCGGGAAGTAGAAAAGACGCACATGGAAATCGCAACCAAGGTCGGATGTTCAAAATCGGTAGTGATCAAAGTGCTCCAGAAAGATGTTAAGGGTGTTTCCAACAGCAATTGCTAGAAATGCGGACGAAAGAAAAGCACCACTGAAAGACAAGACCGGGCACTGGACAAGGTGGCAAAGGAAAGTCGATTCCAGTCAACAAGCCACATAACTAAAAGTGGAAACAGGCTTCTGGTGCCGACGTTTCACGAAGCACTACCTACCAACTGGGATACCAAAATCGTATAGCTGCCACCAAACCGCTCCTTAACCAAAAGCAGATGTTGAAGAGGCTAGGATGGGCAACTGCTCATCAAACCTGGACTACAGACGAATGGCGGCGTGTGATCTTTTCAGATGAGTCTCGATTTTGTATTTCCTTCGGCGACCAAGGGCCACGTGTTTGGCGAAGATCCACGGAACGGTATAACCAAGAATGCCTCAAGAAGTATGTGAAGTTCCCGCAGTCTTGCATGGTTTTGGGCTGTATGAGTGCTAAGGGTGTTGGTAATTTCTGCTTCATCAAAGGAAATGTAAACGCAACAGTGTACCAAGATATCATGGAAGCTAATTTACTGTAAGTGCTGGATAATCAGTTTGACAGTGACGCCACATACATCATTTTTCAACATGAATTAGCACCGACACACTCTGCCAAGTCCACAACTTCCTGGCTCCGAGAACAATCGATCCCTGTTCTTGAATGGCCGGCGAACTCGCCAGATTTTAACGTTATTGAAGCCTTGTGGGATCAGATGAAGAGGAAGCTTCGCAAAAAAAAACCTACTACCCTTACAGCCATGAAGATTGCAATACAGAACACATGGGATTCGGTGTCTACACAGGGCGAGAAGCTTGTTGATTCCATGCCCGGCGAATTGATGCTGTTATCAAGGCAAAAGGTGCTGCTACTAAATATTGATTAATTTTTATCTGTATTTAAGTTAATAAAAAAAACTATTTTGTTTTCTTAGCTGTCTTGTTCTATTATTTTGAAACGCGAAATATTGAAAAACTGACATTGCAATTGATATGAAAAAAAGGTTCTATCGTAAACCAACTATTTCAGTTAGTTTAGCATTATAGAAATATTTTAGCACCAATTACATCTCACAGATTGTCCTCAATAAGAATGAGAGATTATGATTAAATTACTTGCAAAATCTTTTTAAACACATAAATTTTTTGAGTTTGAGATTACTCAACGAATAATGTTCTATTAAATTGAAACGTTGAATTTCCTTATGTGACAATAAACTACTCTGTGACAATCAAGTCTGATATATGCAAATATGACAAATGATTAAAAATAGTTGTAATTGTTATTTACATATAGAATATTTCGCCTACACAATTTAAAAGCCGAAAATTATCTAAAACGGAATGATTTTTACAGTTTTATACATATGTTCTATTTTTTTGACCAGCACGGGTATATATATATATATATATATATATATATATATATATATACCAGGAAAGATACACAGAGGTGTCTATGTTTAATTCCAGCAGAGAAATCATCATGCTTTGCCGAATTTCGATTTTTTTATGGCTGAAAAGTTTCCATCTGTGGTACCAGTTTTCAAGAACTGATGAAAGAATTCGCAAGAATAATTATCGCCCCATAAGACTATTCATGCATTTTGCTCGTTAATCAATTAAACGATAATTCACAATCTCGAAAATGGCAAACTTCTTTCAACCAACAGTATGGATTAAGGCAATCTCGTTAAACCGCAGATATACTATCATCTCTGAACTCATATACAACACACTAGATGAATCAGGTGAAGGCAGGGTGGTAGAGCCTGATATATACAAGGCCTTTGGCAAGGTCTGGCATAAAGGTCTTCTCAGCAAAATAGATGCGCACGATATTACCGGACGGATATTTTATATAATCAGAACCATGCCTGACTAAAAGAAACATTCAAGTTATTCTTGATGGCAGTACATCCAAACAACATTGTAGTAATGCTTCTCTACCTCAGGGTCAGTACTTGGATCCATAGAAGACCTCCCTGGTGCAATCTTATACGAGATGTACATATTAGTTCATGACATCACGCTATACTCTCAACATGTGTGTAAATAGAACACACACATATTGAAGACAGTAGCTGAATCCTAGAAACTTACATTTAGTCTGTAGTTGAATAGTTCCAAAAAAGGATAGTAACAGTCAATGCTAATAAGTCAAAACATCGTTCTTTTTACAATTATAAGGCCGACTGGCATGGCTTATATGATCATTCCTGAGAGTACCTTATTTAAACTCCATGAGCTAACATTCACAGGCAACACTAATTGGAATAAATATAAAGAATATACTGCCAAGTCCACTGCAAATAAAGTGGACTCCCTCTACCAAGCTATACCATTTCTCACCCATGCCAGTATACTATATCTCTATAAAGCAACCTCTCGCCTATGGATGTAGTATTGCTGCCACATCTGGGCTGGTGCTCAAATAATTAGTATTTCCCTTTTGGACAGGGTACTAAAATAACCTCTAACCTGAAAAGTGCCGCACTGTATACCAGGACCCAGCTCCTGTCTCATTGCCGCATTATTGCATCCCTGTGCTTGTTTTACAAGTATCTCCTGATAAACTTACTGCATTTGCATATCAATTCAAGGTACACTACCTTGATCAAGCAAACAAGCATGAATAGTCCACCCCTTCATTGTAGACGTCTCCAGATGTCGGAAAGCTTTTTACTCTAATATTCTTTTTCATTGAACCGCTTGCTTTTGTAAATCCCTCACTGCTCCCTGTTCCCCGACTGTACCAACATGTAAATATTAAATAAAATACGAACAAATATATTGCTATATAACTCCATCCTTATACATTTATTCACTAATCATAGTAGTCCCTTTACATCGTAATTGTTATAGACCTTGTTTGTGTGAAGAAAAGTAAAAAAAAGCTATGGGTCTGGTTATATGTGCATATATATAATGTATGTATATGTACAATATATACAATAAAAATGCAAATCAATTTATTGACGTGAAACAAATCTGAATTCACGCAGTAGATCGTGCACGCACCAATGATTCAATATCGTCTTAGACAGCGATTTATAATAATCATAAATACGAAGAAAAATTCCTTTAAATATATTTATTATACATATATATATATATATATATATTATATGTTATATATGATATATATATATATATTATATATATATATATATTATATATATTATATATATTATATTATGTATAGATATATATATTATATATATATATTATATATTATATTATGTATATATATATATCATATATATATGATATATATATATTATATATATATATGATATATATATATTATACATATATACTTATATTATATATGTATATAATATATATAATATATATATATTATATACATATACATATTATATATATAAATATATATTATATTATATTATATATATATGATATCATATTATGTTGTATTATATATATATATATATATATATATATATATATATATATATATATATATATATATATTTATAAATATATGCGTGCTAGTGTAAATATGTATGTGTATATTTCAAGTTTGCCATCGGTGATTTCATATGAAAAATATCTATATTTTTCTCTGTGGATTTAATATGATTTGCTTAGTAATTTTAGCTGCACCATAGCAAATTATTGTCCGAAGTAAACCAATCTACGCAATACACTATCGTTAAGGGAACGCATATAATCGCACAAAACACAGAAATATGTCCAATGAACTTGCGGCTAATGCACAAATAATAATACCGTCTGCTCTACATTATAAAAGATTCTCTGACCAAACGGATAGACATCACAGATGGACTCTCTTGCGTACAGCACATTGTGTGATTGCGTTGATTGAAAGAAAGATTCGCCGCGCCTTATTACCGTATGTTTTTATGCATAAAGCAGACAGCTTAATAACTCCGTCGTTCCTCACAATGCTTTTAGACAAAACAGACTTTGTTTTCTTCTTATGTGTGTGTGTCTTTCATTACAATGTGGCACGCCTTGTCTGATCTGTTCATGTTCTTAATCCATTAAGTTTTTAAAAGCTGCACTAAGAATAAACTACTAGTGTCTTTCTTCATATTCCCATTAGGATATTCTCTTTTGGTGTTTATTTCTGAAATGTAAAAAGTTCGCACTTATGCAGGGTATATACACATTAACGACGACCCGGACATTAATATATACCCATATCTAAGGCATACTGTCCCCTCACATGGCAGGCACTAAAAATTAAGAAAATATCAGTAGTATTTACTTACCGTTAGTTAACATCGAGTGGTATCAATTGGACCCACATGTGACTCTGCATCCATCTTGCAATTCATATCCTTAAGCTAGGCATACGGTTTAATAAATATACAAGAACACAGACACGCAGAACATTCGAACGTTCAGTTTATTCATCATCTTACCTATTTCCGGTTGTGTTATTAGTCAGAGAATAGATCTCAGTAACTTTCCATTTCCATTACTTTTTTATACTTGCTCTATGGACTGATACCCTTGCTCTACTTAACCTTATTTCAAACATGATCTTCCCATACGCAGTATCCATCCCGATCAGTTGGAGACTTCAGCATTTTCAACACACTGCCCTAAGACCAGCCAAGATGTCCTCCCTGCGGTCGTATATTTTAGCTAGCTTGCCACGACTCTTCCTCCTGTAACTGAGGAGTTGCACAGTCCACCGAGCGTGTATAGTGAATTGTTTAAGTGAGTTAATTTGAAAGACTTTCATAAGTTCAGTCAGTAAGCTCAGTCAGTAACGATTAAGACTGCAGGTCTCAGGTTCGCGGTTTGTTACAAATTGTGTAACATTGATCCACTGGCCCTTTTATAAACATTGGACTTTTAGCTAAGAACAGAGTGCAGTACCTGTTCTGATAGAACATTCCACTTTCCTACCATTGGTGACATTTATATGGTGTGTTTCTCCCAGTATTGTTTACTTTTCGACTTTTAACTGTTAATCAAGGCTTATTTTTTTTTTCATTCTAAGTAAACAGAATAGACACAAGAGGTGTGTTGAAAAAAAAAACACGTTTTAAAATAAGTTTAAAGGCACATAAACTTATTCAGGTAGGTAGAAGAGTAACTTATCATGCCTTTCGTTACATGTGTTGCATATTTGTTGTTTGTTGTACCCCTTTTTGTTTTGTTAGCTGTCGTTAAAATACCCACTTTTCTTACGTTTGGTAAAAGTTGTGTAATTTGTTTTTATCACCACTTTTTTATTGTTTACTATACTGCATACTTGCCCTAGTGTCCACTCTTCTACTCATAGAATGATAAGTTTAAATTTGACCTCAAATTCGTGCATTACGCATCTGACGATCGTAAAAGTACGTGAAACCATAGTTATGTCATATTCAAAACAAATCTCAATCCTTTTAAGTACAATATATATATATATATATATATATATATATATATATATATATGTAACATTTTCGTAAATATTTTTCCTGGCTCTTGATATGAAGTGAATGAAAAAATATCTTATTTTTCGGGGGAAAAGGGGCGGCCAAGAATATTAATTTACAAAAAGCTTTGATGATTGTGCTCTGAACGTGACGGTATTTATGTGGTTAATGTGCTGTTTCCCAGCGAAAATAGCGGACAATTTGTCGGCAGCATTTTTCTAATATGTTTCCGACCTCAAAAATTAATGAGTAAATCCAAAATAAACTGTTTTGGACAAATTTTCCAATTTAAGGTAAATTTGAATTTAGTCCCAAACAATTTATTTTGGTTTCTTACTCATTTGTGAGGTCGGAAACATGTCCGACGATTCATTGCTCGCCATTTTTTATGGGAAACAACGAATTTACTATTTATCTTTCTTCCAAACTAAAGAAGCTGAATATGACACAAGCTCGGTTCTATAGCGTAGGTAATTCAGGCCCCGCCGACAGGTTATTCTGGAAGGTTTTAAAAATAGCCTGGATCAGACCCGTCGACATTCCTTTTAAAGCTTGGTCTAGGTGATCGGTAGTGGCAATTTAGTCGTTTCGCAGCCAGAATAGCGGATTATGAACCGTCTGCTTATTTCCGAATCTACAAATGAGTAAGTAAACCCGAATAAATTTTTCAAATTTACCTTAAACTATTTTACTTCATAAATACTATATTCGTTTTAAGATTACATCATAAAAACACACACATCCTTTTTACTACTAGCGTTACGTCCAGATGGTAAATCGACAAATACATTTTACAAACATTATGTATTTTATATTACTCATCTTTCGCGGAGAGAAAAAAACAAACATTATTTTAGAATGCAGATTGCGCTGTTAGTGTATTGAAAACTGCCCGGGGTACACGCGCCCCGATCAGGAAATAATTACGATCCTGTCTTTTATCTGCTGGGTTGAGATATTGTCATGGGCTCCGTCTTCTTTTCTTTGAGGTTGAATGTATTTATTGTTTACTGCCTTAAGCGCCCCTGCCATAGAATGCTGACAGGGTTGCCCAGCCTATATTTACGAGGCCAGAGTGTCCTTCCTTTCATAGCACTGGCATGATTCTCTTCACCTTGCAGACTTGTGTAACATCTTTTTTTTTCCGGTAGGAAAGAAGTTAACAACGTCATGGCGGCAGTTATTGGTTGCAATCATAGCCACCGGTATCGGATGTAGACTTTCTGTGACATACTATCCTATACTTCTGTAAATGCAGTCTTGTAAATATACCATCGTGTTGCCTTAATTATTATCGGCGCTTCAAGGTCATTAGAATATAAATGAATGTTAATATTAAATATTTATTCTATTTATAAAATTATAGAAGTTTTATGTCACTTTAATTTATTTACTGCCGTGTTGAATTCATAGAAGACATCTTTCTTAGTATACTAGCATTCATCGCAATGTCGCAACTGACTGACGACTTTTAAAGGAGGAAACACCTTCAAGGTGCGAATGACAAAAAAAAAACACATTTATTTAAAGGTAGCTAGTACTTATAGCTCTAGCAACATTTTTGTGTTTTATATTTAAATTTTCCTATATTTTAGTATTATTTTCTACTGAGCTGCGTTAACATGATTAATGCCATCGTTGGCAATTACTATGTTATTAATGTGAGTGCGAAGGTGGATATCCATATCGATTCTCATATATTATATAAAGTTGATGTTGTAAACACGATAATTAGAAAAAACTATATATTTAAAGATAATTAGTATTTATTTATGATAGCTTCACAAAATCAATAGTCTTTTTAATTCTACATGAACAACGATATAATGATTCAATTACAAGTGTGCACGGAATTTTTCATTTAATCATCAAGAAATAGAATTCCTCGGTACTTGAATTCAATAGGAGTCTCTTAGATGACAAAAGACAGATTATTATGACAATAATAATAATAATCACAATAACAATAATATTAATAATAATAGTAATGATGATAATGATCATAATAACTTCTGACAGACCTGTGTTATAATTAAAAACTTTCAAACATAATCTGACGCACCCAAAACATTATCTGACCCGACCCTCTAAGAATAAGATGACGTCACCAGCATCCGTTGGTGATACAAAAAGTGCTCATGCTTATGGAAAATTGAACGTTGAGTAAGATTACGATCAAAACCATCGATGGAAAATCACAGAGAGAAGTTGACTGTTGCTAAATCTTGATTATATAAATACTAGTAAAATATACGAGTTAGGGCGGGTAACATTGATTGCACTATTTTATGTCCCCTTAAAAGCATTAAAATCAAAATATAATTTTTTAAAAACCGTATCTCCAAAATCATTATTGCAATTCTAAAAATATATATATAAAGTTTGAGCGTTTAGCTTAAGCGGTATAAAAAAGAATTGAAATTGAGGGAACATTATTTCATTGGTGACTGACTATAGGACAAATGCAATTCAAATCTAAAATATTTTAATTTTTAATGGTAAGTTCTGCTCCCATTATTCTCACAATCCCTTTACAATACTCAAAAAGAAACTGAAATTTTGGGAAAATATTTTCATTCATGCTAATACATTTGGTTTACATTTACCAACATTCTGAAGTATTAAACTTTTCACGAAACCTGAATTAAACTAAATATACATAAAATTACGGAACCCTACGTCTAGCAGGTATGTTCGAACATTCATAATGATCGGTTAATTAATGCATAAGTAAATCTCATATAAAAATATATACACATACCGAACGATTTTTCATCTATGCAAACAGTATTAAAAAATAACAGAATTCGTCAATTTAATTATACCTTTTTATTTTTTTCAATTTTTCTGATGTTCTTTTTGTATTAAAATCAAAAAGATTAATAAATGTTCCACAGGTTTCACGAACGTTTTTGATTCTTCTGTCGAATCATCCTCAGATGTCAAAGGAAAATGAACAAAAAAGCTGGAGAAAGAAGAAAATTTTAACAAGACAGCGGATGAACGCGCAGAGAACGATTTCGCATTTTGATGCCAACCAGCGTTGCTGAATTTAAATCAACAACGACTTCGTGAAACAACGTGAAAACGTTCTCTACGCGTTTCTCCCATGTCTTTTTAAAATGCTTATTTTTCTCCGGCTTTTTTGTCAATCTGCTTTTGAAACCTGAGGATTACTCGACGGAGAATCGAAAACGTTCGAGAAACCTGTGAAACCTGTGGAACATTCATTTATTTTTTATTTTAATACAAGAAAAACCATCAGAAAAAATGAAAAAAAAAAGAAGATATAATTAAACAAACGAATTCTGCAATTTATAACAACGTTTGCATTTATATATTTATATATGCATAGTATGTAATAAAACTATATATTTTTATTCAATGAACACTATATAATAGGTTTCTCTTCCATCAGTATTATTCGGTTTCACGAAAACATTATAAATTTAACCCGCAGATTTAAAGATACGAAATGTTAATAATTCATGAGCCGAGGTTTATAGTTAAACATTCACAAAAATCGGCGGCATCTAAATTTTCACAAAGGACTTCAACACTTTTATTAGCCTATTTGCATAGAATTTAATTAAACTAAATATAGCCATATTTTGACATCTTAATCGTAAAAGCTCCGTTCCCAAATTTATAATGGTATGTTAAGACAGTCGACGTTTTCCATTAATGAAAATGGACCTTAACTTTGTAGGGCAATAGCAAAGCATGTAGAATAACAATTTGTCAGTTAAAATAGTTAGACATTCAAGCGTTTAAAACCTTTTCTCGCACATTATCTGGTACACTGAACTAGTCTATTAATTGTTTCATTGCAGGTTTCTGTAAATGAAGCGCGTATATGAAAACTAAGGTTTACATACTCAGAGTCAACGTAAAATCTTTCTCAAGAAAAACTTTGTTCAATTTCATTGATAGTTAGAAAAATATTCTTCGGTGGTTATGAGTGTCTAAAGTGAATGAAGGCCCCGATTATATTATTGTAGACACTTCTAATACAAGTTAAACGCCACTATTATATTCCTCGTGAAATCTTACCTGCAAAAATGTTGTTGATCTTTTTATACAGCTTGGTTTTCAATTACTTCATGTGATAGCATGATATTCTTCATACATATAGTATAATTAAGGTGAATAAACATAATAACAAAGTTAAATACAATGGCATTTATTAAACTTAGTATTTATTTTTTTGTTTTTTCTGCGATCATTAAATAGATGTTAATGAGTGTAATTTTGAACGATGTCTGTAATTTAAATTTACTTATTTTCTTCGTGTCTATGTAATTCTTAATGTATCCAATTCCTCTGCGTGCGGTTTGAATGACACGTGTATTTCTACTTACATATAAAAGTGCAGACATTTAAGCTGACCTATACTACTATAAATACCTATATCTATATAAATATGTATAGATATACAGAAAGACACATATCGATAGTATGGGTGATAGAAACATAGATACATAAACATAGATACATATATATATATATATATATATATATATATATATATATATATACATATATATAGATATTTATATGGATAAATGCATAACTCATATATATAAATATATGTTAGATATAAATATATATTGTAATAGACTGAATAATATAGATTTATAGATATAGACATACATAGATAGATTGATGGATGCATTAGATGAAACAACGAGAGATACGGAAGTGGTTTAAACTATTATGAACTTCACGTAGGAGTCCGGTTAACGATACACTTTTCATTATTTTTCAATAAAAGCAATTGATTCAGCGATGCACAGAACTTAAAAGTGTAGTCCTCCATTAACTCGCCTACATGCCATATATCTTCATCATTGTTTCAGAAATGGCGATCACGCAGGTGTGATTTGAGTTTAGGAAATCTAAAAAAAAAACAGTTAAAGCTGTACGATGTATAGTAGATGAAGTAGGACTTGGAAGCAACGACTAAGTAACAGATATGCTCACAACTTCGCTGTTTATTGCTTTCTCCAGTTTCCTTAGTTAAATTGGGTCCATCTCTCAAGATTTTAGTAGAATTAAAGAGTTCATGATATCGTCAAGCTATGCTGCAATTTACATTCATTAATAGCTAAGTGGTGTACGAATTCATGTGCAGCGATTCTTCAGTTACACGAATTGTCATTTTCGTAATTAATAGATTATCATAATTCTGTGGATATATATATATATATATATATATATATATATATATATACATGCATGAGAGAAGGGTAGAAGAGAATAGTATGATAGTCCACGTATGCTTCGTAAGATATTTTAAATGATGTGTGAGTTGTAGTCGAAGCATAAGACGCGGTATATGTTTTATTTTGTTATATTATTAAATATATCTAACGTTCCGAGTTCTTCATCAGGAATGATGACTTGGGTTTACTGGAATTATATAGTGGTAAAATCACCCATATATTAGTTTATATACATATATATTATATACATATAGTATATGTATATATATATATATATATATATATATATATATATTTATATATATATATATATTCGAATAAGTTATTTTAAAAACTATAAATGATTTATATTTAGCTCCCACCTTTTTGCGATCGAGCACTTTATTGATTGCTTTTCAACAAAATATATACATATATACATTAAGACAGACATTGTTAATTCTACAGAATTATATTGTTGAACTATATTGTCTTAATAACCATTTGTGTATCATAATAAACATTTAGAAACTAAATGGCAAACCGAGAAAACTCAATACTGTATAACACCTGGTACAGTAGATAGATACACATATCCTATTTTTTCTTCATATAGAATGCACATATGCATTTGAAATGCATATGGTAAATTTAGATCAATTTACGCACATTAAAAACAGCACAATTGTCCTCCCTCTTCATGTAGCTGTTTTTTAGCAACACAAGAATACTACATAGCGAAACACATTTACAAATTATAAATGTTAGAAGCTATTCACATAAAAACACTATAACAAACAATCAATAATATTACCAATAAAACTAGTACAGGATATTTTAAAGTTGATAGCGTAGATAAATTTTATTCCGGGGGGGGCACTTTTTGTCGTCCACACGGACTATACATTGTAAACATCTATCATCTAATTACATCGACTTGTTGTTGAACAGATTATGTCACGCAGTGCCTTACCTGATTTAATTGAATTTGTATTTTTTATCAGCTTCTCATTCATATTTCTTGAGTCAGCTGAAGATGATTCGTAAAAGAATTTAAAGCACACGTGATACCTTATGAACGTTTAATACTCTTTTTGATTATACAACAACAAAAAATTATTAGAACATCGAAAAGATCAAGAAAAGTATAGTTAAACAGTAGAACATTGTAGGTTTAAACATTTTCTGCCAGAATGGACCAATGCTCCATAAATACACATTATTCATACCCAGACACGTACACACACACACACACACACACACCCACCCCCACACACACCCACACACACACACACACACAGACATATATATATATATATATATATATATATATATATATATATATATATATATATATAGTAAACTTTATTACTAACATATTTCACCCCAACCAAAGCAGGTCGCCACTGTAGACTAAGGGGTTACTGAAAATTAGGGTCTTTGGTGTTATCCTAAGTTGGGACCTGTGTAGCGAAATAAGTGTACATTAGTTTTAAACCTCTGAATGTCGGTACAGTCGGGGAAACAGGGAGCAGGGAGAGAGTTCCAGAGGTCGCCAGCACGCCGAAATAAGCTATTGGAGTAGAAGGCTCTCCGGCATTTGGGACCTCCACAGTGAATGGATGGGATTTAGCTGATTGTTGAGTTGGTTTAGTGTATTTACGTCGAAGGGTCACCAGAGTATCCAGTACATTGAAGTATTTGTAAGAGAAGCACAAGGATGTTATATTGCGGCGATTAGACAGGGGCTGGAGCATGGTTAATAGTGAGAGACCTATTAAGTTAGCGACTCTTTTGTGAGACCTTGTCTAAGAGGTAGATACTAGTGAATGATGCACCAGCCCAGATGTGGTAACAATACTCCACGTATGGGCGGATGGTGGCTTTGTTGAGATACAGGATAATGTCAGGTGTGAGGAGTTAACTAGCACGGTGGAAGGAGTCCACCATCTGAGCTGCAGCTTTGGCAGTGTCTTTAATGTATTTGTTACAATTCATGTTACCTGTTAAGTTTAGGACGAGGAGTTTGAATGTTGAACTCTCAGGTAGGGTGTTATTTGCCATGACAATCGGTGGTTGGTTAGGTTTCTTTTAGTTATGGTAGGAAATGAGCGTTGCTGAATTAAAAGTTACCAACCATTTATGACCCCAATCCACTACAGCCTGGAGGTTATTTTCTAAGGATTCGGCCATTTCCATCGGATATGATCGCGTTCGTTTTGCTCACATGACGATAGTAGAGCGTTGTGTGATCAACAAATATACCAATCTCAGACTCAATGTCATCAGGGAAGTCGTTTATGAAGATCAGGAACAATAAAGTTCCAAGGATAGATCCCTGAGGTACAGTATTTATGTCACGTGCCACGTTGCTTAGATGAACGGCTATCGAGGGCAACCAAGATCTTTTTCTTGGTTAGGAAGGATCTAATTATATTAAATATGTGTCCAGTAATAACATATGAGAGTATTTTCTTGAGAAGCCCTTTATGGCATACCTTGTCAAAGGCCTTAGATATATCAAACGGTATTGCCCTAGCTTAAACTGCATTGCCCTGTGTATGATATATGCGTTCAGAGATGACCGGTCGGATGTACGCAGTAGATCGTGCTTGTCTAAATCTATACTGGTGGTCAGAAAGAAGTGCCGGACTATTGCTCGATTAATTGAGGATTAAAATATTTTAGATCGGGAGTAGACTGATTGGGCGGTAGTTCAGAGGACCAGTTCTATCCCCAGAATTCTTGAAGACTGGTGCCACAGAGGCAATTTTTCAGCTATCGGGGAAAGAATATTCATCTAGGCATTTGTTGTAGAGTTTAGAGAGTACAGGGCCAGTTCAGCAGAGCATTTCTTAATTACTATTACAGGTATAAGATCAGGCCCACAAGCTTTGGATTGGTCAAGGTTTTTTATGATGTCTCTGACCTGGGATTGGGTGATGACTAGGATTACAAGTGTGGCGTCGGTGCGCAAATAAATTTAGGGAGGAGATGGTTGGCTTAGGTCAAAAGTGGAGTTTGAAGCGAAATGCTGGGCAAGTAGTTCAGCCTTTTCAGTTGCGTTGATAGTGGGGGAATCGTTGACAGGCCATTGTTCACCGCGCTATTGTAGACTTTCCAGAAATCGCGTATACATAGTTTCTGTAACTAAATGCGTTTTTTTTGTTATCTCTGTATACCTTCTCTTTGCTTCACTTATCACGGTCTTACAATTATTTATTGGCTCTATAAATGTCTGTTTATTAGCAGCTGACTTATGGCGGCCGAATTTAGGGAAGTCCTTCTGCCTCTCAGCAATGGCAACTGCACATTTTGAGCTGAAACATTTGGGAGAGTGGGGCTTGCTAAATAATTTTCGCATGGGTACATAGGCTTCAATGCCTGCTTTAACCAATTCAGTTAATTAATTTGTACACTTATCAGCAGGATGTGAGAAGGTTTCCCTCCATGGGGCGTCGCTGATGTGATCAGTCTCCTCGTAGTATCTCGTTGTTTGCAGCAACGGCTCATCAACTTTTGGACGACTATTTAGGGTTATATAAATCATTAGCACAATGTAAACAGCATTCCCGAGCGTGTTATGAGCTTTCCTCACACAAAGCTCGAGCAGTAAGGTCAAGAACAGGTCTAGAAGTGAGGCTTGCTAGTCGACTCGATCGGGAGGGCAATTGGTTCAATGACGATTTATTTTTGAACTTATATCATAATAAAAACAAGATTTCGGTTTATCAAATGTTTTTTCATATGAAAGTTCAAAATAATAAAATTAAAATAAATATAAAATTATCTAACATAAATTCCACGTAAACTATGTCCAATAAGACATAAGCAAATTATTAATTGTCGCATTTTATCCAAAAAAATGTGTTCAAATAATTGCTACTATCTGCATCTTTACCATCTTACGTTGTTATCGTAAAAAAATCGTAAAACGCTTTTGAATGCATACTTACAGTCGGTTTGTAGGAATGTCTTTTAAACAGAAATTGTGCGTAATTATTCTTAAGTCGTTTATTATACTGCATTGTTGCTAATTACAATAGTCTAACACGCTGTCCATTCGATGCAAAAGGGGAAATATGGGAGTAGATTATAACACGTACTGACGACGTTCAACTCCAGTCGCTTCCATCATACCTCTTTCACTTATCAATGTGGGCAACCATTATGTTGTCCCTCCTGCAAGAATGCCAACGCAAGAATCAGGCCGGTCAACAAAGTTTTAGCATGTTGACTTATAAGAATTTACTTTACTTCACCATCAATCATTCAAGATAATTAATTGGCGCTGTCGACTACACTTCTCTTCAGATTATATATAATATAATACGTGTCTTAAAGAAAAAATGCTGCCTCGATACACATATATAAAAATATATATATATATATATATCAACATAGACATACATAGCATAAAAAAGATCTACAAATATATAATTATTTAAATGATGAATCTACTTTTTTAATTTCAGCGTAGTCTTCAAAAATTAAGCTAAATATTTTTTTCACTTGTTCCTAGTTTTTTTATGAAGTTAATCTAAGTCATAGATATATAAAAATAACGCAATCGTTGTTATTGCGAGGGTTTACCTTCTTTTTAGATTAGTTTCGCTACTAATAAGCAAGAGTCTAGTCTATCCTACTATTCAATCAATCTAATCATTTAGAGGGAAGTCAGATGAACTCATACTTTAAACAGGGGCATTAGTGAAAGTAATGTAATTGTCCAGACGCATCACTGAACCAGCGCAACTTGCATGCCATTTATGCACAGAAAATATAAACCATACATTCACACATAGATGATGCTGCATTCTCTTTTAAAACGTCCATCTTTAATCGTTTTAAAGCTTGTTAGCATTTCCGATTTTTTGTCGTCATAAAAAGAACATTTAATTACAAGACATCTTGCCGGCTAGTTACATCGGTTTGAGAAATCTCCAAACGCCGGGCTGTTATGACACATATATAAGAAGAATGTTTGGTCAAACAGTGAACACGTCATTCTTCATTTCCCCCGGATACTGATCCATTTAGCTATCGCTTGTGTCAGCCATGGGACATTTCAATAATATCTAAAAGTGTCATCACTTAAACATGAACATCTAAATTCAATCAGCATGTTTTCGAATTAGAACACAGCGACATATTAGTGCGTTAATGTTTTGACATTCGGACACTGAGTGTCAAAATTAGTAGTTCGAAAACATTTTACAATAACCGGATTGCTTTTACAAACGCAAAACCTGTCAACATATAATATTATTGTAACTCGATGATATTACTGAGAATCGGAACTTATAAACGACGACCACACATGAATTTGTTGGTAAGTGGATATAGTACTTTAAGGAGTATACGACCTACTTATTCAATCAATAATGAGATGAGTTCATATGTAAATAATGTGTGTAACGTGATAGACGAAACGCATTTGATGCGTTTATGTTTGATTTTCATTATCTTAGACTAGTTACCCCAATAAGGGTGTATACTCTGGTCTTCTTTATTCTTTAACACATATATAAGAGAGTTAAAGTGGGTATTTTATCAATGATATTAGTGAATGCGGTTGAATAGCCTTAATGGTATGAACACGTAGTATCCCATGTCTCCATCCCTTGTCAGAAACCATAATGTTTTCCTCTGTATCGGCGCCCATATTTCTCTTTTTTCTTATATTTATATCAGAAGCTGTATAAGTAGCGTGTCTTAATTTATTTTATCAACATGTATTTCTCTGCATACACCCCCCACACACAAACATTCCAACTTACTTTTCCCCTTCAATCTTGACCGCAGCCATCTGGTCAAACACCTCCCTGCTCCCTCTCCCCCACTCCCTCTCTGCCATCAACTTTATCCCTGCTCATCCCTCACCTCTTTCTCTTACTACCAGCCACAGTAGTCCCTGCTCACCCCCATCTTTCCACTTTCTTCCCCACTCATTTTCTTCAACATTCATTTTTATTCTCCAACAAGTACGGACGTCCACCCAGTAGTGGCCATTATTTTATTTTATTTTATTTTTCCTCCCAATATGTCTACCCTACATGTATTTGTACTTGCATGACATTTTTGTCTCTATTTTATCATCCTGATAAAGTCTTATAAATAAAGACGAAACGTTGATGTACACATAAAAAACATCCATTTTTTGGTTTTTCTTTTTCATTTTCCCATCACGTCGGATTACCTTCATCCTTCTCTTCCCATATATATATATATATATATATATATATATATATATATATATGGCCCAACATTCCACATTGACCCTACCCACTCCTTCCTAACTAATTCTGACGTGTCAATCGCTCTGGCGCCATATCAAACCGTTCCGGACCGAACCAAATTTTATCACACGAACCCAATTTCCCAACCATCCAGACCCGCCACACAGTCGCGGCGTCGTCATGGGCCCCACCAACGAACTAAACAACAATGACCCTTACCGATGCGATAACTTCGAGGTCCCCCCCACAAAAAAATATCATGCCACTCTTTTCATGGCTACAAAATCGCTTACCCTTCACGCGTGTGCACCGAAACAACTCTTTGTCCGTATAATCGCAAGCTCACTGGCTACTTCAACGGGTCACGCGTAGCGAACATAACTCAATCCCAACCCATCAGTTGAAAGAAACACGGTTCTACGGCCTGCACATTGGACCTACTCAACACCCTTACCGCACCGCGAAAAGGTCAACTCTTTCATTCTAAGTCCCTTTAATTGGCTGACCTCACTTAGTCTTAATTAGTTACTGTTTCTTTTATATACTAATATTTTAATATTAGGAGGGCCAAAAAAACAAAAAATGAAACAAAAGAATGCTGTCGGCCAAACCAAAACAAAAATAATGAAAATTAATTCAATGCGTCTCTCTCCCGACGATACATTTAAATCAAACAAAAAAAATTCAAAACAATACAATTTGAGTGAAAAATACTTACTCGACAAAACAACTAAAAAATCAATTCCCCCACCCACCAAATGCATTTTTTAACATGGACAAAATATGTTCTGCTTTTGTGTATGTGTGTCATTTGTCACGGTCTCTTTGTATTTCTACAAAGTTAAAACTACGTGTGTGCAATAGTATTTTGTTTTTAACTTCTAATTTTATGTGTGCTTGTGTTCACTTTTTTTTGTATGTGTTCTAAGAAGCTTATTCTTACATTTTTTAAATATTTTATTTTGTGTGTGCGTGTGTTTGCTTGTTTTCTATTCAGTTTTGTTTCTATTCTGTCTTTACTTTTACGGCACATCGCGCCATTTTTTCTACTTTTACGGCACATCGGGCCATTTTTTCTACTTTTACGGCACATCGCGCTTTTTTTCTCAAACAAAACAACGACTTGCTACTTACTGTTTGTAGTTCTCCATTTGCCTTCGCTGACCACGCCCGTGCGCTCATTCATCACCCAGGACCTCTACACTATTTGAAACCAAGTTCCAATATACTATAACTACAATTAACTAATATTATCACTACGCGAATTATTACTGATGTTAATATAGTTATAGGAGTCATAACAAATACTATTATTGGATAGTGACGACTACCTAATACAGAAATTAAATTAATTTATTAAACATTTCTTATGCGATAAGCACCAAAGATATGCGACAATATTTTCATTTCTGTTTTTACTTTCGTAATTTTGTTTTCTTTGCTATTTTTATTCATATTATATAGAATAATTTCAAACCAACCTCACTCTCTGCCCCAGATAAAATTAATGTCACAATGACCCAGACACTAAATACACCCCAACCCAATTTCTTAAAATATCACCTGTTTGAACCTCCCCCCTCCTCCCCTCCTTTCCTTGCTATACGAACCCAGTCTCCATCCCTAATTTCCTGTTGTTAAATTATACAAATCTGAATAGTATGGTTCCAAGATGCCTGATGAATTGATGCTTATTTTAAGCGTTAATGAAACAGAATATATTTTGTAGCAAATGGAATAAACCATCAACTAAATATACTTTGCTCTGAATTTTTATTGAGCACTCTCATGAACCCGGTTTAAACTTCCTTCGGATGTATAACCCTTGGATATTTGTAACAAGCTAATTATATATATATATATATATATATATATATATATATATATATATATATATATATATATATATATATATATATATATATATATATAAGAATAGGTATGTATACATCTATATTTATGTAGCATTGTGTTACATATACTTTCCCTCCGAGGCGAGGTCAAATATCTCGTAAGTCACAATCAAAGAAAATACACGTTTGTAATCAATGTTAATAACAAATCATAACAGCATAAGTAAACACAATTGTATTTGACAAATTAAAGAAATGTCTGCGCCATGTTTGTTTTTCACTCTATTGTTATGTAAAATGATTTTTCTTTTCTTTTCTTTTAATCAGTGATTTTTTTCGTTTTCTCTGAGTTAGTGTTCTCTTGATTTTTTTTTTTTACTTCAGTCCAAATACTCGGAAATCAAAGGTCCCCATCCTATGGTTAACAATTGATCTCTATATGAGATACATATATATTCGAGTGTTTCATTAATGTTCTCTTTTACCGGTCAAGCGCTTATTTTGTAAAGAAGTTAAGAACATTAATTTTTCTCTCACAAATTGACCAGTTGGTTATGCTATATTATATATATATATATATATATATATATATATATATATATATGTTTTCTTTTTTAGTTTCGTTGTCTTACTGGATTCCCGGACAAGAATTTATTTGGTTTGGTGCGGTATCCAGCTAAGTGCTGTTACTTGAAGGAACATCACTTGGGGAAGGTGCATCATTCTTCGTACTGGCGTGTAGCCAAACCTAGATCTTATTTGGGCTTCGAATACTATGTTATGTTGAATACTTAGTTGACTTGCAGGTTGAAGCATACTCATGTCAGGTTTTTCTGACAAACCCTTTTACAGAGATACCAAGGACACTCGATGGTTGATGTCTAGTAGATAATTAAAACTCTTCTTCACTTAAATAAATTAAATTTGTAAACTAATAACCTGATTAAAGTTACATTTAAACACATTTATGTGTAAGGTTAGTATTTTTAACCATTGTATGTGCGTGTGCATGTTTTTGTTTCTTTTAACAAATGTGTGTTTATTTTATTTTTAATTGAGTGGGCGTTCTGTTAACCATTGTATGTGTGCGTATTTATTTTTATTTTTTAACAATTGTGTGTGTATTTTGTTTTCTCTTTATAAATGGACCTACCCTTGTTTCTTTTCCATTTTTCTATTTCTCTCTCTCTCCCCCTCTCTCTCTCTCTCTCTGTGATTAACCCACTCTCCTATATTCCTACCAACGTTCTGTGTTTTTTTTATCGTGTTTCTCCTTTTTCTCTGTTTCTCCTTTATGTGTTGTCGTAGCATGTTTTTTTTCATTTAATTAAGCCACATTTCATTATGTGTGTAACCCGATATTTTTTCGTCTCTCGTCGATAAGTCCAGGATTACGATCACCAAATAAAAGTTTGTCACATACACCTCTCCTCCGAGTGGACGTTCAATTTCTCGTAAGTCACAATAAAACAAAATACATGTCTGTTATCAATGCAAATCAGAAATCATAACACCACAATCAAATCCTACTTCGTGTTCCGTCCTTTCTCCCGTAACTTGCATTACACTACGATTATCTCCATTAGCGGATGCGTTATTGCCTGTAATTTTAGTTTCACAGCTACCAGAGAAAAGAAGAATATTCCTGAATTTTAAGAAATGCCCATTTATGTAGATGTTGATGCTACTTTCTCTTATGCTAGCGGCGGAGGGCGTTCCGGACCATGGACATCTGGGGCCCTGAGCCCTTAAATTTACAATCGATCTTAAGTCATTCTCTACACACGTCGTTCGCACCAAAGACTCCCAACGAACTCCCCTACCTCTCCAACTCGCTCTCTCTTATTGATTCATGTGACGTAATGTACGTTAAACTACGCAGGTTGAGGTAACATTTCAGTGCATACTCGCTGACTCGATGAACCCGGTTTTACCTGTGCGTGTCAATGTTGACCATCGAATCCAAATCACCATATTAATACTAAGAAACGTACCCTTTGCTGCTTAACATATATGCGTTCATATAATTGATTTTGTGTGGATACGAATGTATGTATGTGTTTATTTATGTATAGTTAATATGTTCAAGAATGGAATGATGAGAGCGATTTTGGAAGTCTAAGGGATGTATTTTCCTCCTTGTAGAATCGCTTGGTAAGTGTACATGCGTGCGCGATATTTTACATTAAGAATAGAATGTACTTTATTCAACATTGGCTGGTAGTCAGAAATTATTTATTTTGTCTTTGGGAATTCTCATCTTCCTACTACTAATTTTTAATTCGTTGCTCTTCCAATCATTCGTTCTCCTCTTTACTATGTTAGACATATTTTAGATTACAATATTGGTACAATGTATGCTAAAGGAAATTCCTATATATAAATAAATAATCTGGTTTTATATAGTAAACTATATGAACCTGAAGAGTCAATAAAGTCAAAACCTTGACACCCGTTGCTAGTCGTATTAAATACGACTTTATTATCATATCAGCTGTATTAGTTATTGCACTGGGCAGTTTGAAAATCAATAAATACTACTTTTCAAATTTTCTGAAAACTGAGAGATGCGTAATATGCTTCACTGTATGTAAGATCTATCACATCTACAAATGTAGCAACTAATTCACTATATAATACGTTTAATTTCTTTGGTGAAAAGTGACGTTATTTCTATAGTAAGAATGTTAGTCCGTTCGATGATGGGGAATGTTAGTGCAATAGCGTAATTCTGGTGTGTATACGGTAGACGTGCGATATTAGGCAGATACCACTAATTTTAAGCACTTGTAACGTTTCTACTCTGTTGGGAATATCTTAAGAAATAGAGTTTGCAAACATCTTTCTTCAAACCCATAAATAATTGAATAGAGAGTACATTGATTTCCTGTGAAATTACTAACTGAATCATGGAAACATCGTGGAAACTATCTCATAAATGTATTACAGTAACGGTTGTTATAAATGTTATCAAATATTTAAAATACGTTAAAAAACTTCTTCGAGTTTACTAGAAATATTATTGAATATATATATATATATATATATATATATATATATATATATATATGTGTGTGTGTGTGTGCTTTATAGAAAGTTGTGTTTTTGATATTGTTGTAGGTGAACCTACCTACCCTTTAATAATAACTAAATGGTAGCAACCGGCTACCATAAATACCGGCTTTTGCCGGAAGAACATTGGGAGGCACATTTAGGCACTAGCACTGCCAACACTGACTTGTGTATAATTTCTCTGCCTAATACAATTCGTTATTATTATCTCTAAACCGTGGTTCTTTTATTTCATTGTTGGTACCCCTAAACGGGTCCACAACAGATATTTATCACAATTTCTTTAGATTTGCCTACCCAACTCATGTATATATATATATATATATATATATATATATATATATATATATATATATATGATGATTGAAATGTCTAAATGTGTTTTCTCTTTTATTCGCAGATTGAAATGGAAATAGATCTACGTCTCGGATTAGAAAGTACCAGTTTGAAACAAGAAATACCGGACCTCTAATTCAATCAGCTGATTCAGAATGATTAGTGGAAATTTTTCATAATTCCAGGACTGCATATGCCATGCACTGCCCGCGATAATCTGGATACCGACAAAGACTGTTCTGCCGCCCTAAAGGGATAATTGCCCATAAGAACCGAATCCGGAAAGGATTAAATGCCATTACTTGATACTTGAATGTGAGATAATGACAATCTAATAAGGGTCGTTCCTCTGTGAAGACACGTCTGAAGAAATATTACAGGGGGGGTCCTGAAACTTTTCAAACTAAACAAATATTTCACCGTAGTTGTAGTAGTAGTAGTAATACTACTACTACTACTACTACTACTAATAATAATAATAATAATAATTACAATTACTGATTAACTGAATACATACCTGAATATAATTGAGTTACGTATTAATTATTATAAAACGCGTAAAAATCGGTAAGATTAAAATAAGTAAAACTCCGTAATTCAATAATAATTGTTTTTGGGACTCTTAGGAAAGAGTAAATTAAGATTTAAAAGCAATAAACTATTCTGAAGTCGCAGGTTCACTGTCTCCTGATAAGCACATCCTTATTAACTCACAAAACAGTGATACGAAAATAAAGAAGGAATAAACATATATTAAAAGCAAGGTTAAATAAGAGAGATAAGCTAAAAAACGACTTCGTATTTATGTGGAAAAGAACACAAAATATAACTGCCAGGAAATAGCATTTCTAGTGAACCCATCTTAAAATCAAAACCGGTGTTTAATAAAATAGTAAATAATCGTTTTATTATGATTGTACACTCCTTAAACGGAATGAACTCAAACATTTCGACTAAGAATTTCTAAAATTGGTCTGTGTTCCTCATTGATTCCGTGTTAATTATCTTTGATGAAAACTTTATTTGATCAGGCTTGATTTTTATGGAACATCTCACCAGGAATAAATCGTATACCGTTTATTGCCCACTTCATGCGGATATTCATTCATAAAACAGCAATATAACTACAGATGTAGGGCTCCATAAAGTCTGTTCGTAAGTAAATAGTACTTCCTTTAAACTACAAAAGAAATAAGGAGGATATTTTGTATTTATTTACTTGGGAAAATAAAAATTTAAACAAAGCAATTATATAATAAAAAATAAAATAAAATTAATGATATTAAATGTCAACGGCTTTGAAGAAATGAACTAATTAGCGTTTAAAATAGTTTAGATGAACAATGGTTTGCTCTTCATGATGATATAAATGATATTTTATAAGATGTTAAATTTCAAGAAATTGTTTTAAACGTAAATCAACCTGAAATATATTGAAATATAAACGCTGATAAAAATGTATATGTCTTAGTACAGATACTCTGATTATATTCTTCCTTTAGACTTTACTCAAGTAATTTTCTCTTTTATAACAAATAATATATCTTATAATATTCTACAATTAAGTATGTAACAAAAAATGCCGATTTTTATTATTAGGTGATTATTAAACGATGTTTTATGTTACAAGTCGTTTAGGTCGGACTAAATAATTAAAAAAATCAACAGTTAGATGCACACGCTCTAATCTCAAAATACATACTTTAACCTAACGATAAGAAAACAAAACATTTTTCTAAATAACGTATCCTGTGAACATATTATTCAGTGTAAAATGTAAAATTGTAAACTTCCAAAAATATTTCGACTATTTTATTTTCATTGTTAAATTTATGTGTTTTTTAATTTTCAAAAATAATTGAAATAACTCATATTAAAGCCGATGACAGAATAACGCAGTAAATTAAAGGAATGTCAATAAGGCATACAATTAAATATCTTGAAATAATGTAAATCGTCTTCAATATCAAGTTTATTTTAAAACAACTCATATCTATAAAAAGAACGAATAAAAATGTGTACCTTTTTCATATAACGAGCTCTACTTATAGGGATTTTCGCCGGATACAGTGAAGTCGTTTTACAGTTTATTTTTTACCGGTAGACTACTTCTATTAGTCTCATGAATATAAAACTATGATGTACCCCCAATGATGATTATTAGTTTAAAGTGATCATTTAACAATATTTCATACTATCTATCGTCTGGGTCTTTTGAAAAACAATTGGTTGCGGAGTACGTTATATTTCAAATAGCATGGCACAACATTAACAACTAACAATTGGCTAATCAGAAGCAACGTTTGATTTTTCAGCTTAAATTTTATTTAGGTTGACAATCAAACAACATCAGCTTATATGTAATATTTATATGATTATATATCTTTTATTCGTAATATTAGATCAAGAAAGTTCCAATGTTATCTAGTAATATGATTATATATCTTTTATTCGTAATATTAGATCAAGAAATTTCCAATTTTATCTAGTAATACAGCTTATTTCTTAATTCATAAAACCATATACATTTAAATATATATATATATGATGAAGGTAAATGATGATATTAAAGATCATGTGTGTAATTTTTTATGAAGCTATAATTATACTGAAACTTTATATGAACAACTATGACGTTAGAACTAATACACAAGCTTTAAAACATACATCGGTACTTTAGTTTTCTATATGGTACTGTTGTTTCTGATATAATTGCTTTACGGAATTAATTAAACGATAATAGTTTAACATAACCTGTTAATTTATCATTCGTTCCTATATATCTCTTCCAGGAACAACTTTTTGTAAGACGTGATGTTAATGTATCACTAACCACTAGTACTTTATTTTAATAAATGTGTGTATAGCTTGGTATTATCATAATTATGTTGAAGCATTACATTTTACATATCAATAAGTAATTTTCATATATCATAAACTTGTAAGGTCCACAATCTAGATTCTCTCATAATTATTTTTTGACAAATAACTCTCAAGTCTCTATGGATCTACCAGAAAATGTCACAGAACTTTTAAACTATCTGAACTTCACACCTCCGCATCATGACTCTCTCCGGCGGATTTATGAAAAGTTTTTCGACCCTCTCATGCATTATATGCCCCCTGTTGTTGTCGTCACAAGTATCATTGGTAACTTGCTATGTTTAGTTACTTTACGGCGCCCCCCTCTAAAAACCTGTTCGATTGGTTATTACCTACGAGTTAAATGCGCAACCGATATTGCCCTGTTGTTGATGAAAACCGCCACCGATTGGGTGGCCCTCCATTTCCATTACATCCACCTACCGAACCAATCAGATACAATATGCCGTCTTTGGCAATTCATGTGGAACATGGCGAACGGTGCTTCTACCTGGTTACCTGTCTGCATGATGATCGACCGGCACATTATTTTGTGGTACCAAAGTAAAGCCTCAGAAAGGTGCAACGTTTTCATGGCTAAAATTGCAATGGCAATGGTCTTCACGGGTCTGCTGGTAACTAACATTCATGCAATGTGGAGCGCTTTGCTCGTCTCTGGGCAGTGCAACCAGATAAACCCAAACAATCCTAAACTGTACGAATTTGTGTGGTTCTGGGCTGCAATGACAGCAAACTTTTACCTTCCGTTTACCCTTCTATTCGTGCTGAACATCTCCGTGCTGGTCGCGATAATCGTCAAGGGCGGTCGAAACCATTACGTCGGCCCGATGGCCACCGAGGAGAATGAGATGACCTCGGTGAGCACCGGCGCATGTGTCACTTTCTTCTTGATTGCCACACCTGAACATGTCTGCTACATGATACTGGAAAGCATGAATCATATGATCAACTTCGTGGTCGCCTACGTCACCCTCTACACATCTCAGCTGCTAGCGTCGCTCAATTATGCTCACATATTCATGTTTTGTGCTGCACTCTCACCCACGTTTCGAGCTACACTACGCGAGATGTTCGTCGGCCTCTTTCGACGGAAGTTCAGACAATCTACCTACGAACTGGCCACGGCAAACAACAACACTGAGAGCACAGCGCTAGAATTGGAAAACCAACCGACCGATAGTACAAAGATTTGATAACACTAATCGACATGCTGCGCGACAAAGAAATCACAAAAAATACAAGTCACGTACAGCGAAACAACTTAATTGTCTACGACAACTTGCGCATGACAAGGCCAGATGGCCTGGGACTAGCATGGAGGACTGATTGCAGCTACGGGATGTCACTTGACTACCGTAGCCGCGGAACACAGTTTTTAATAATAAAAATAATAAAATAATATAAATAATATATATATATATATATATATGTATATATATATATATATATATATATATATATATATATATATGTATATATATATATATATATATATATATATATATATACATCAATGTGTGTATTCGCTTTAAGGTTTGAATGTAATAAATGAAAACTTGAAACGAAATTCCAGTTAACATGGACATCTGGATCATGTATCCTGAATGAATATATTCTTATTAGATGCATATACATGTTTCTGTCGATATGGAGCTTACTAAAAATGAGAATATATATATGTATATATATATATATATATATATATATATATATATATATATATATATATATATATATATATACTGTATATATTAATTATATATATGTATTGATCGTATGTAACACCAATAAGTAAATTATATGTTTCGATGCTTGTTAATATTCCTTCCATTTAGTTTATATACATCCCCACATCCCATAAACACACACCCACACACCCATATATATATATATATATATATATATATACATATATATATATATATATATGTGTGTGGGGGGGGAATGAAAAAAAGAAAAAACCTAAATCATTTATATATTCGTTTACGTTTCGTCTTGATTTAAAGAATTCCTCAAGATTACTGATTTGAGGGAATAGCAGACAAGTAGATTAGTGTAAAATATTTGGGTTTTTGACTTGGAAATATGTATTCAAACGGAACATTGGCGTGTATATTATTCCTGCTTGTTGTTTCGAGAAAGCATCAGATTTTTAAATTGTAACCACTTTGTTTCGTTTAAACACCAACAAAAAACACATTTTTTCAAGTTAGAAACGCACTAAATATTTTCAAATATTGTACGTTCATGTTATTTCTTTAAATCAATCATCTTGAGAAAGTCTTGAAATGAAGACGAATACTTGAGGAATATATAAATCATTTTGTTTTTTCGTTTAAATTTTCCGTCACGTTGGAATATCATTTTACAAAATGTTTACTATATACTGATAGTGAACACATTTCCATAGCAATATAGTAAGTAATCTAACAATACATTGGGAGTTAAGTATAGTCTTCGCTCTAGTTCACATTTTGAGATTAACAGTAAACACACTGATATATAAGACAAAGAGTGATGATAATAACAATTTGAAGAAATACAATATTAATTTAATCTTCAAAATACTTCAAACAAGGAACATAAAATATACTTTTTTCTTTCACTTTCATATTTACATATTCTTTGTTTGAACAATTCTCATCACTCTTCTTCTTATATTATAGCTCTATTTTGTATATAGGGTATTTATTTATCAAGATGAGATATAATTTAAAGATAACATTTTACCTTAATTGTAACTTCAAATATATATATATATATATATATATATATATTACATGTATGTAACGCAAACATTAATGCCTACGCGTTAAATGACGTGGTATACATATCCTGTATTTTATATTTCAATTGTGATAATGACTCTGTCCATTTATTTGGATTTAACGCAGATAATGGCGTCCAACACTCTTTTGAAAAAAACTTACTTGAATTGCAACGTTTTCATGAATATTTGCCTGAAGCAAATGATAAAAGCTTGCATCTGATCATTCAAAAGATCACAATTTTATGAATCAAATTCTACGGTTAGAAGTGAAAATTATCAAGCTGTCTAACTTTGACATAGATTCACTACACCAATAAAACCAACATTTATTTTTCCCTTAGAAATAATGAAAATAAAAGAGTAAAAGAAACATGGAAACTTAAATACTCTATCCTTCGAGCGCTACATGATAATTCCTTTTCAAAAAGAAGCTTACGCCTGAATTGCTATCTTGTAGAATTATCTACATAATTTGTGCCATATCCAGCAGCCCTTGATTCGGTGGACAAGCTCTTGTTAGATGATTATCATGTCAATATGATTAGGAATGTCACAATCAATAAAAAAAAAACGTTACGTTAATAATTTACGAGATTAATTAAAAAGAAAATAATATATCGCTTCGACAATGTATATCTGTATCAACTAAACATTTTTTACAGATTTTTAGCAGACGAAATTCATGGGAAAATTGGAAGAGACAAACATTTTTCAAAGCGAGTGTAATCTCGTAATCTTGAAAAAAATACGCGAATAAAAACTATGTACATAAACACCGTCTATATTTTTGGT
Source organism: Sepiola atlantica (assembly GCA_963556195.1). Taxonomy (NCBI): domain Eukaryota; kingdom Metazoa; phylum Mollusca; class Cephalopoda; order Sepiida; family Sepiolidae; genus Sepiola; species Sepiola atlantica. Next base: position 142,771,254 of record OY744524.1, on the reverse strand, counting down.
TGCTGCTGCCGACACAGAAAATATGGTGTCTTTAAATGTTTACTCTTTTTTGTAGGGAACTATTGATACACATGCAAATATATGAACGCGTAAACACAACACATACGCATACACATATATACGTATATGGTAAGAAATATGGAGCCAACGCAAAAATACAAACTAATTTGAAAAAATAATTAATCAAATTAGTGGTCATAATTTGATTCAAGTTTCGATCATAGTTAGTGTTTTATTAAGAATGATTATTAATAAAGTAACATATTGAATAAAACTTGATCCTGTATCAATTCCTTTCTGTCGTTATAAGTTCATAATTTTTACGTCTTTCAATGCTTGCTACTTATGGAATTCTGTAAGATTATCATCCCCTAAATATACCTTTCTCTCTCTTTCACACATATACACACCCACACACACACATATATATATATATATATATATATATATATATATATATATATATATATATATATATATATATATACCATTATATGTAATTTAGTGAATTATAAGAGATAACAAGAGTGCTCAATTATTTGTACAAACACATATATATTTTTTCAATTGACACTGTATATTATTTTGTGTAAACTATCATAAAATCGACTGATGAACTGGTCACATTTGGTATATTGAACAATGTGGGTAGAGTTCTCAGTTTTTTCTGTGAAACTGAAGGTACTGATGCATCATGTTAATTGAATTAGAATATATATATATATATATATATATATATATATATATATATATATATATATATATATACTTTTGCACAAGGTATTGAGCACTTGTTATTTGTCCTATGTCACCGAATTGCACAAACACTATATATATATATATATATATATATATATATATATATATATATATCATACTTATATATGCATGTATATATATGTATATATATATATATATATATATATATATATATATATATATATATATAAGTAAATTTCGCGTACAACAAAATCGTAGGATAAATTTAAGAGGAACATTTTTGTTAATCAATGAAACGGGCGGGTGGAAAAAAACGAAAATTGCTAAAATTTTCATTAAGGCCTTATCGTCTGACCCTCTAAAAGGAAACGTTGAATGATTAATTATAAACTAAGAAAATCGAATATATATAGAGACATTGTTCTAGCGCCAATCCTCACTTGTTTATTCTTTTCGTTCATAACTATTAGCCAGGACGAAAACCCACTTCATGTTACCCACTAAAACATTGTAACTGAATTATACATAGTAAATTCAATTCTTAATATATCTCTTAACCGGTAATTGAACTCTATATTCTTATTAACAATATAAAATATATTAGTTATATCAGGATGGAAATTACATCATACCGATTTTTTATAAAACATAAAATATTACCACAATCAAGGATACAAATAAATACTTTCATTAAAATTGAGCTAGATTGTTAACACTTACACTCTAAAATAGCCTATATTTTTGGAGAAGGATCATTATAAATTGCAATTCTTTCTTAGAATTTGTATTCTTCTTAATAATTATCATAACAAATATATATATATATATATATATATATATGTATGTACCTCTTCAGAAAGACAACACTTCAAATATATACACTTTACAAACATGAACACATTCTAAGAGATGATCGTTACCCAACATTATTATCATTGTCAGTGCTCTATAAAACACACATATTGAGCACTCAATTTTCATTACAAACATATTTCTGGCGAACAATTTATATGTATATACAATATATATATATATATATATATATATATATATATATATATATATATATATTCCACTATTTGAATGAACCGCATCCATATGTTGAAACAGATTTGCATGTATATCAACTGTAATAAAAGATAATATAGAAATGTTACACGAATCATGGATTTCTTACTCAAATGAGTGTATTTTTGTGCCATGGCTTTCAATTCTTATGTGCAAAAAAATTACGATTAGAGTGATGTCTTCCACGATAATATTTCATAAACTTTTTTAGCAAATATTCTAATCAGCCCCATGAGAAAACGGTGATATAGAAAAACTGTTAGGGTTGTGGATGCAGACGTTGTTACAATCACTATAAAAGTGTTATTATACAATTCGGAGAAAAATACAACATACAAAAGATGTAAGTATATATATACATGGAAACGTATTAATATTATCGTGTATGCCATAGCACACAATTGATATTCGTTTACCTGGTTCAAGCAATGGTAAGTAAGTCAAGGTAAGTATTAATAAATGATTGTAATCCATAAACAAAATTGATAATCGTTTGTAAGTATATAAAAAAACGTATACTGTCTTATAACAGTAAAGAAGTAAAAATATAATTTTATGTTATACCGTGGTTTTCTTTTGTAGCACAGGTTAATCGAAAATTTCGATTTAGTACGAATTTAGAACTATATAATCTTCAAACTGGATGTTTGCTGTCATTTATTACCAAGTTAGCGTATATAGTTGAGAGAATAATTAAGGAACATGTTGTATAAATGACAATAATAACGCAAACGTTTATTTAGTTAAGCATCAATTGTTTAGTAAAGTATATTCAATTAATAAAATAAACAATTGTTGAACAAAATCTAACAACAAGGCACTCACATGTTAAACTAAAACAGAAATATTTTATGGCTTGCTTTGTTGGACTGTTGAACGATTATGTAGCATAAATTACTAACGAAGATGCAAAACATTGAACATTTGCAAAAGTAATTATCATAATTCAGTTTTATTAGGAATTAAAAAAATGGTTCGATTTAGGTTATGGCGAAATTCTACGGATAATGTTAAATTATTAAAAAAATATATTTTAAGTTCGGATAAAAACTATTGATAGTCAAAAAAATATCGAATTGAAATTAACGCGAAGAATGTGTATGACGTAATTCTGGACGTAAAACGGTATACTGACATAGATAGACTGACAGTGATCTTGAAAAGATAACATAGATGGGAAGAACACGAAACAAAAGAGCGTAACAGAAAAGGAAATATTAGTTAACGATAACCGTAGAAACGACCATAGGAGCCACCACACAGAGACGTGTAGTAGAATGGCACATAAGAAAGGAATGCATTTACAGCGTAATATTTTTTTAGAACAGTTAAATCGATAAATCGGACCTGTTTTTCTTATATTTCATCGTATAGTTTTCTTTTCTGTACTAAGAACAACAAACAACTGATCAGAGATCATCAATTCATCAACAAAGCAACCAAAGACATGCAGAAGGATGAAACTGTAAAGAGTTATTCTTATTTCGTCAAGCCACTTATTTACACGAACCATGCTGCATTTTTATTTTATTTTCTCATTCTTATATTCAAACAGTGATGTCTGTGAAAAAGTAATTAAAACTAATTATGATGATCAGTCTATCGACTATTCAAATCAATTGTTGGTGCTCGTCTGTCGTCTGACTGACTCTTCTGTAAGGAAAACAGTCTTAGTCTGTGATGTCACGTAAGTAATGAAAGCTTAGGTGAAAAGGGTAATATACTTCTTGGTCGAAACAAAACTCAGAGAGAGAACTAAAACTTTCAGATAGCATATGTTAGACTCTTAGACGAATTGTTAGGAGGATTTTCAATAGTACACACATCCATAGCTTAATGATCACATCGTGAACTCAATGTCCACATTTGTTAGTCGAGAGCTGCCATAAAATACTATTTTCAAAAACAAACGTTGCAAAGTGTTTAAAGTTGAGTATAAAACCTACAGAATCATTTTCGAAAGCAGTATACACATGAGATAAATTCTGACAGTCCTTATTTAAATCTGTCAGCCCAATAGTCTGTCATCATAAAAGAATAAAGACATGGTATTTTAAGCAATGTATCTGGTCAAATTCAACATATAGTTGCAGACCTGTTTTCGGAAGGATAGGCAAGCTTTCCAGATGTTATCGCCGAATTCAAAGAACAAAATCACTATATTTTTCTGACCATTCGCTGATTTCAATAGAATGTCCAAGGGAAAGAGATTTGGCTTCAACTAGAAGTCATATCGGTAAATGTGGTATGTTTTTAAGCCAAATACACATTGTTACTAAAAAAGTTATCAAATTTTTATAGAAATGTTGGAATTAGTGTAGCACCCTAGAAGACGATTATGTTCATAAATAAAGCCGGGTTTTGTCTTAAATATGTTGTTTTACTTGTTTGATAAGTAATTGAGTAATCGAATGGTAAATCGAAATATATGAATTGCACTCAATATCGCGACCAGTACGATGGGAACCATCATTTGTAAATCAAAACAATATTAACTGTACAAGAAATTATCCGTCTGCATCAAAGTAAATTACTAGAGGATCTAGTGTTCATTGGAACATGTGCGTGAATATACCATTGTGCAAGATTATATTTTGATGCGATTCAGTTGAACTCTTTTTTACTCTTTGTTAAAAATACTTCCAAGGTATCTGATTCGTTGTTAGACAAAATATACAAGTGTGAAGAGATAACAACTGAATGTATTAACATAGATCATTCTAGACATGTACAGATAAAAAACGGTACTTTATAGAGCTCTCAATATAACAATACTACATGATAGGTGACACGTATCTAAAGTTCATCTTCTAAATCAACAAGTGCACAACTTATCAGTGAAGAAGAATAAGATTGAGAGAAAGCAACTACTACTACCACTACTACCACTACTACTACTACTACTACTACTACTACTACTGCTAACACTATCAGTACTGCGAATGCTAGGAATAAAATAAACAGAAGATGATATAATTGCACAGAATTCGGCATGAATCATGTTTGAGTTGCCACGTGTGCCAGGGATGAGGATAACTAATGTTACTAATATTAGTACTACTAATAACACTATTACTCTAAGACTGAGAAAACAACACGCATTTATATGCTCAAAAGTACTCGTCAGCATTGTCGCATCATTGTAAGGTAGCATTCTAGTGTTGTAAACTATTACTACCACTAATATAATTACTTGTATCACTAATACTACCGCTAAGACTAAGAAACAACCAATACTTAAACGGTTACGAAATTACTTGAAAGAAGTGCAGCAGATTTAGCATGGAACACATTAAATTGCAGGATGTGTAATGGATGTAATTCAATTATTGCTACTACTACGACAACTGATAATAAAATTAATATTATTGCTAACGCTTCAAAAAAACAAAATGTATTCTGTATAAAAGTATCAGGCATAATTCCATCACATTTTTCATGGAGTGTCCTTGAGTTGTCAGCTGTGTTATAGCTGGGATCAACAGAAACTATTACTATTACTATAACTAATACAATTTATACTACTGGTATAATTACACAACAACAAGAGCTTACAAGGCCCAAACATACTGGGTATCATTGCACCTTATTTGACATGGAGTTGCAAAGAGTGTCAAAGAAAGAGCATTAGGTACTACTACAAACGAATACTACAACCATCACCACTACTAAAAAAATACTACAACTAAACTGAAAACAACCGCTCGTAGTTTTACAACTACTCTAACAACATCTCAGGAAGAGACCAAACTATAGCTGTTGCCCAAACGGCAAGATAATGAGCCTCCTCCTACTTACATAGAACTTCCGGTTCAGAAGCACCGTGACTCCAGTGGAAAAACACTCAACCGCTAAAGAACAGGAATGAGGCGATAAAAAATACTATAAGAAGATGAGGCTCGAAAACTGACACAACTATCTGTAAATGTGGATAGGATGGCCATACGATGCAACACTGCGTTGTCTGCCCTCCACTACCCAACCGGTACAGCTTGAAAGATCGTGCAGACTACACCACTAGCGCAAAGGACTGCGTAAAAGTAGGAAAGTGTCGTAAGATCGCATGCTTCAGAAGCACACAACTAATAATATTAAGAAGAAGAATCATAATGACAATAAGAATAATGATAATACCATTTCTACTGCTAAGACAAACACACCCAATTTACTGAACATCATTACATCGACTTTGTTGTCCAAACTCCTTGAATTGAAACGTGTGACATAGATTAAGGGAATCACTATTACTTTTATTATAAATACACATAATACGGAATATAATTATGGAGGTGTTATGTTATTCATAGGAGAAAACATGACAGAAGACATGATGGGAATAAATATGAGACTGGATTAATGACATTTCTGGATAGATTGTTTTTAAATTTGCATCATAAATAGTAGACATAAGACATAGCCTAATAAGTTACATAGTTTCTTATTTCGAGAGGTAAAAATGTGGCCGAATGCCGTTGAGTATAAATGTACAAACCGATTAAAAAGCTTGGACAAATCATCATGATATTTGAAACATAGAGGGAAGAGATTGAATGGAGTCTAATTAATAATTTCTTATTTATTTTTAAGAGAAGCAAACTTGGCAAAGAATCCTGAAAAAAAATTTAGCAATTGATAAAACATTGAATAGACATATTTTTATTTCATTTCGAAGATAGATTATATACTTATACAGAGTCAAATTGCGTAGATTTGATTTATACCTGAGACGTGCAAAACTGGAAAAACGGCACCGAAATAAATACACCCAATGATTTAAAAATATACATTGGTCGGATTTTTAAGGAAGCATATTTAAATGAAATGCATAACTATGTATTCATTTGATATATATATATATATATATATATATATATATATATATATATATATATATATATATATATATCTGGGTTTCAAAAATAACAAATGGGCAAATTTTTTCTCTAGAATGAAAATCTGATTCTCAGATAGAGTTCAATGAAACAAATAATAAGCCGCCATCTTAATAGGTCCCTCACTATCAACCAAGCTCCAGTCCCTGTCCCATCGCCGCAATGTTGCAACCTTGTGCTTGTTTTATAAGTACTTCAATAGAATGTTCTTCGATGAACTTGCTGCTCTGGTGCCCCTCGACGTAAATACACTCGACAAACCCGACAATCAGCTAAATCTCATCAATTCACTGTGGAGGTCCCCGGATACTGGAGAGTATTTTACTCAAATAGCTTCTTTCCCCGTGCTGCCGGACTTTTGAACTCTCCCCTGCTCCCTCTTTTCCCAACACTACCGACATGCAGAGGTTTAAAACTAATGTAAACAGCCATCTCGCTGCACAGCTCCCAAGTTGGGGTGACACCCAAAAAAACTCCCTAATTCTCAGCAACCCCTTACGTCTACAGTGGCGGCATGCCTGCTTTGGGGTGAAATATTGTTGCATAGCTCTACTCTTCCTAGACCGCGGCAGTGCGCGTTTCGTATTTCTTCTCCCGATACGGGCCGTGGCTTTACTCGTTTCGTATACTCGCCCCTTAAAGGCCCGTGGCAGTTCCCATTTAATACTCGTCATTTTTAAAACATCATAAATCACATAGTTCATATATTGTGTGCATACCTTTAGTTTTCTTACTCGCCGTGTGGAGGGTCGTGTCGTCTAGTGGATGATTTTTTTCTTCTTTCCTTCCTGTCGGGAACCACGCCGTCCGTTGTCTGCAACAAAACTTCATGATGCACTCCGAAGACAAACAATCCTCTTAATTTTAAATTCCTTTTATTACAAGCATTGTTATTTATCGACCTGGGCCATTCACTACGTCGAGAGAGAGAGAGAGAGAGAGCACATCGCTACTTTATCGTAGTTAGTTAAGAATTATTTTCTAATCACTCGTGGAGGGGGGAAAGGATAACCCTCGCTTGTATTTTTTTTAGGGAAATATTTCCCGTATCTGTTGTAAATTACATTTTAACAATCACGTCTCATCGGTTTGCTTCCAAAACCCAGTCTGACGAAGAACGAGTGACGTCACGGATCCCTCTGTTTCCCACGCAAGGCCTGTGTCTTCACAGAGCCTCTCGCAGGTGCACACCGACTCTTAATCTGGGGTCTCGTCACACGGCGACCCTGTCACGTCTATGATTTCCGCCTGTGAGAACAGGTCCTATTCTGCACTCAACCGCCGGTCCACCCCGCGTTTATTCGCGCAGTCAAACCAACGATTTCCAACAGATACGTCCATTCCCATAGGGCCATTATCCAACAATATGTTAAAAAACAAACAAAGAAAACAAGTTCTTGTTTAAAGGTTGAATTCGACCGTCAGTTCGGAAATCAGTTCGAAGAGCGTTCGGTGTGCCAATGCTTATGGTGTTGACAATAGATGGAAGAAGAACTTTCAAATACTTATGTGAGATAATCTTACAAGGAAGTACGGTGGAAGGATGAAAACTGATTTTTATTCAGTAGAAATTCGTATTCATGGATAGACGAACGGCCCTAATGATTGACCTGCTGTGTTAATGGGTAATTTCAATCTTTGAAAGAACCGCAATGGCTTCAAGCCTTTAATAAAATTGGATATTTTGGGGATGAGGCGAACAGTTAATTTTACACTAATGAAGAAAATCTGATATATAAAATCCGCAACACGTGACAATATATATATATATATATATATATATATATATATATATATATATATATATATATGTGTGTGTGTGTGTGTGTGTGTGTGAGTGTGTGTGTGTTTGTGTGTGGTTGTGTGCGTCACAAACAGGAATGTAAAATTAAAAGCAGAATAAAAAAGAATATATATATATATATAGAGAGAGAGATTGAGAGAGTGAGATATATATATATATATATATAGAGAGAGAGAAATAGATTCAGGTAAATACTAGAAAAAGTTTTGATTAGCGGGTAATTCTGTGTTCGATTATACTGCGACACTTTCAAGGATGCGGTCGCAGGGAAGATTGAAGTCAAGATGTCTTCGGAGTTTGGAAGTTAGGAGAGACAATCAGATGCGAAATTACGTCATAAGTAGAAAGATGTGTTTTGTAAATAAAGACGATATTAGTAGCGCAGAGACGAAACTAACCATACATATTTAACAAGTGAACATTTAGAAGAATCATGTTTAACACGAAAAATATTTTTTCTCATCGAATAGAAACAATCTCTTAAAAATTTGCTTTGATATTTTTAACGTTTCGACGCACTCACTCGACTTCATTAGACGTTCCTACGATGAGTGGAAACGAAAGCCAAGGCGAGAGGAGAAATTAATGCATAACATACGGGAATTAAATAGTACCCCCCCACACACACATATATATATATATATATATATATATATATATATATATATATATATATACTAGGTACCCTAACCAGCGTATTTTCGGTGTTAAATTAATGTTGTTAAAATAATACATGGAAATAGCACATTCAATTTGATAAATTATGTCATTATAATGGCTGAGTTTATTTCGAAGAAACTGAAATCATCATTGATATTAGTTTAATTTGGTGAATAATTAATTTAGTTCAAACAGAATGATTCTTTTTTACAAGTATTGCGTAATTACATTTGTAAGTAAATCAATGTCTGTTCTGACTCTAAATCGACATCACCTCTTTCTTGTGAAACTGAAAGGGTGTGGAAAAACGGATGAAATAATAACGATGACATATAACTCATTGAAGTCTAAAAGGGCAAGGTTGTTTTATGTTAACGGATAATAGATTGAATGGTGTTAGATAAAATACGTCTGGTTAATCTGTTGATCCGATAATCAGAAATGTATTAGGCAATTCTAATGAATGAAAATACTAGGCTTGACTTCGATAACTCCTTTGAAATAATGAAAGTATGCAACGTGGAAAAGTAATATTTCAAAAATATAACATAAAAGTTATTAAGAGAAAAGAAAAATTAAATTTATGGATGTGCATGTACGAATAATATAAGCAACTATTCACAAATAAGTGTTTAATGATTCTTAAGACCGCTTGGTATTTAGTAAATAAAAAGCTGTTGATAATTTATTCCGTTCATCTAAAATGTAACTAAAATTTTAAAAAAACTCTCCGATGGAAAAAGAAGTGTAAATACATTAAGCCACAGTATTCAAATGTACAATATCTAAGGTACAATATCAATATTGAAATATGAAATAATAACGGTGCTTCCAGCATCTCTTTTTATAAAGAGTATTCAAGTGTATATGAGTTGCAGTAATAACGAATCTGAGTGTGAGAGTATGAAATCTTCCGACTTTCTCTATAGATAAACTAAAAAGAAGGCATATGTATATAAATTAAAAAAATCGAACGAAACCAATATATATCTGTAATTAGCCTTAATTGATGCCGAAGCAGATTTGTATATGCCACTGTTTGACAGAAATCATCTATATATCTAATCATATGTTATATATATATATATATATATATATATATATATATATATATATGTATGTGTGTGTGTGTGTGTGGATAGATGAAAGGATAAAATAATCCGACGGTATTAAATTAAGATGGAATATATATGTATATATATATATATATATATATATATATATATATATATATATATATATTAATATATATATATAGTACATGTATTGTATTAGTTTCTGTAAATGTAAATCCGTAGAAACTCAAGTGTTTATAAAATGTGCTCAATACCAAGAATAGCTGTTTATAAGTATACATTTTTATTTATACACACATTATTGGTTACATATGTGCATGCATGTTTCGGTTGCACTTTTTCAAGAAAGTCAACCTCATCAGACCAAGAATTTTTCAGGAATGGATGGATTTTATGAATTTTCTATCCTAAATAACTCTTTTTGGGATCTAGCATTTTCTATTTCTTATGAATTAGTATCGGATTACCTATTTCACTAGTTGACCTCTTTTTTATTTTTTTGCCAGTGGTTGTCCCTTTTTTTATTACCCTTTATGGCGTCTTCATTGCCCCTTCTGTCCTCATTTTATTGCTCTCTACTTTCTGGCCTACCCAGCTTCACAGACTCACACATATATAAACAAACTCTAATACATACCCAAATACACCTAAATAAACAAACAGATTAATAAACGGACATAGATATACATACACATCTAAACATGGACACATACACAGATCCACTATCAATCAAGCATATATTCAGAATACATACGTGCTTATAAATATATTCTAGATGTATATTCAATAACAAATAAAGAAATACGAATATTCTAGATATATATTCAATACATACATCCAAACGTCTATAGAGACTCAACAAATACAGCTATATGCACCTATACGCGTATATCTACACACACACACATATATATACATATACATACAGATACATGTATACACACGCACACACACATACACATGCACATACATACAGACACACACATACACATACAGATATACATATATATATAGACATATATATATACATATACATATATATATATATACACACATACACAAACCGTACATGAGCATATTCGTAACATAGATATACACGCATACACACACCCATACACATTTAGTATACATAGTTCCTAAAAATAGTTCCTAAAAATACGTACATATATGCACATATATACATATACACATACACACACGCTGACATATACATATATATATATACCAATATATACACATACACGTGTATATATATATATACATACACAAACACACATACACATATACACATACATACTTACACACGCATACACACACATATATATATATATACAGGCGCCAACAGTTCACACCTATACATATATACGAATACAAACCCATACATGTACATCTATACTAATGTAAAATACACACAAATTAATATATACAAGCACATAACTAGAATATACATAAAAGAACAAGGCTATGCAAATATACCGACAAATGTATACGTGTATATTCATAGTCAGATATACGTACCACACACACACCACGTATACTTACATAAACATACACTCGCAATGAAAATACCTAGAAGACAGCGTTTTGAATGCCTGATTTGCATAACTTCATTAAGGCAATCTATAATAAATTAGTGTTCGATATTATTCATTTCTTTACTTATATATATATATATATATATATATATATATATATTTATATATATACATATATATTTATATATTTATATATATATGTTTATATATATATTTTTATATATATATATATATATATGTTTATATATATATGTTTATATATGTATATATATATATGTTTATATATATGTATATGCATATATGTTTATATTTATATTCATATATGTATATATTCATATATATTCATATATATATATATTTATATATAAATATATATATATATATTTATATATATATATATATATATATATTTATATATATTTATGTATATATTATGTTGTATTAATATATAATTATATATATATATATACTTATATAGATATACATACATATATATACATATGTATATATATTTATATATACATGTATGTGTGTATGTATCTATCTATCTATCTATCTATCTATCTATCTATCTATCTATCTCTCTCTCTATATATATATATATATATATATATATATATATATTCATATTGTCTAATATATGTATATACATATATTATTTATTGTTAACATCTAATGGTAATCGTTGATTTGTTTTCAAACAAAGTGCCCTTCATTATGAACTCGTACACCCCTTTTAAATACTATTCCAGTCTTAATTAGTGTCTTATTACTATATTTCGATTTTAATGTAAATAAGAGATGTTTCAATTTTAAAGTTGGTATGTATTTTATTCGCCCCACAATGCAAACTATCAATGCAAACTATATGTATTAACCCTAACCCACCATTAATGTAATGTTTAAATATATTTCATTTCGTTTTACTAAAAAATCAACCGTTGGAAATTTATGCTTAGACACATAAATATTTGTTACATATTAATTTGATCTAGTTAAATTACACACATCCTAAAACAATAAACAATATACTTCATGAAAATAGACTTAAGTTAAATAATAGTTATCCTGATAATGTAATAATAATATAATACAGAACAATGAAAATAATAGTAACAAATAATAAACTATGAACTGTAAACATAACGAAAAGATAGACCAACACAAATGCAACTGTATAAAACAGGCACCTACCCATCCACAATAAATGTATCTCAGCTTATACAATTTACCAAGGAACTACGTCTACGAAATAAAGAAAAAACTACAGAAAAGACAGCGTTACATAAATAGTACAGCCAACTCTCGTTTACGACCAGTTTATATGACCCATCTTGTTTTTACTACGAAAGAATGGAAGCTATACAAATAATGATTCGCTGTGCAATACTATTGGAGCTCATTTGAAAAGAAAAACACGAATGGTAGAATTGAAAGTCATAAGAAATGCGAAAACCTCTTAAACGTTTAATGTATCATGTTCTTATGCCTGATTAAAAAAGTCGAGGAATAAAATTTAGTGCTACAGGAAAATTACTAAATAAAAAATACCCAATTACGATAAACTGTTGAAAAAATAGAAACTTACAATGAACTTTAGCTAGAATGAGTCTGAGTTATCAGATCTCACATGAAAACATTTAGTAAGATAAACATTACTTAGATGATATTGTTTTGGTTGTATGTATATGCATGCGTATATGTTTGTGTCTTAATATATATATCTATATATATATATATATATATATATATATGTGTGTGTGTGTGTCTGTGGGTGTGTGTGCGTGCGTGTAGGGTTATGCATATATGTGGTGTGTATCAAAATACAAATTTGTATAATATATTTTTATGTATATCTTTTTTGTTTCATTTTACTTAAATCGAAGTTCTCGGGCAAATACTTGATCTCTGTATGAGATACATACATATCCGAGTGTTCTATTAAAGTTCTCTTTTACGTCTCAAACGTTGAGTTAGTAAAGAAGTTAAGAACATTAATTTTCCTCTCCACAATTGACCAGTTAACTATGTTATAATATATATTTCTTGTGGTCTCTTGGTCTTACTGGATTCCAGAACAAGTATTTATCTAGTCTTGTGGAGTGTCAAGCTAAGTGTTGTTATTTGAGGTAACATCACTAGGAAAAGGGGCAATATTCCTCGTATGAGCAAGTATATGGCCGTGCTGAGGGGGTGTTATTAGTGATGTGAATACTAGGTTATTTAAAATATTTGGTCAGGGTTTACTTGTCGGGTCTATTATACTCCTGTCAAGTTGACCTGACAAACCCTTGTACAGAGAGACCGAAGACACTTGTGGATGGTGTCTAGGAGGTAATTCAAACTGTATATGTACTGTCATGAGAGAGTGCGTTTAATATATATATATATATATATATATATATATATATATATATATATATACGCCTATACGCACGCACACCTGCATCTGCATCTGATAATTAAGGTAGGTGTCAAGAGCTATGGATCCATTTATATGAGGATGAGTCTCTATATGTACATGTTCGTGGGTGTAGATTTGTATAGGGTATAAGTGAACATCTCTGTATCCTTAGAGTTAGGAAATTATGACGGAACCAATTCGACGTATTTTAGGCGTAATTGAGTTTTAAATGCCCCGTAGAACATACATTCACATTTGACGGTCCATTTTGGCCCACTTCGTGTCCACTTTTTAGTATTTTTAAACAGGTCACATAATTATATTTTGAGGAAGAAAGTGTAGTATCTGTTCCGATAGATACTGCACCCTATAGCCCGGTGTCGTCTTGTCTTTCGGGGTTTGTATTCCGCCCGTATGTGGGCTTATCCTGTGCAGTTCTAGGAGTCCACCCTCCCAGACTTTGCCTCCCTAAGGCGCCCTTACCGGGGAATACCGACGGGGCTGCCCAGGCAATTTTTAATGGCGAGAGTGCTCACCTTCTCGGGCGCTGGCTTTTCAAGTCCAACTTTCCCGACCTGACATTGGGTCACATCTTACCTTGTGGGAGTCAGATAAAACTGGCATTGTGCCTAAGCTCCTGGAGAAGAGGTAAATGAAGATACAGTCATGATTTTGAAAAATTACTTCTTTAGAACATTTATTTTACTTACAAAAATCATGTATACTTGTACACAATTCTAAAAAACAAACAACATTCCAAATATTCTCTTTTAAGGCAATGAAAGCGAAAGAGAATATAACCACAACGCGCTGCCTTGATTAGAGTTCATCACACACGGCTACTAGTTTTCCTTATCAACCCATCATGTCAACCCAATATTTCGATGTACTTGCATGACATTTTTCTTAAAATTATCATCCTGCGAAAAGCTTACAATAAATTGATGAATATATAAAATATATATCATGGTGTTTTCCTTTTTCATTTCCCATTACGTCGGATTACTCTCATCCTTCTTTTCTGATATATATATATATATATATATATATATATATATATATATATATATATATATATATATATAAAGTAATCCAACAAAAGATAAAGCGTCAAACTTTGAATTATAATAAAATTTGATTGACACCTTATTTTATTATAATATATATATATATATATATATATATATATATATATATATATATATATATATAAGCGGCGTTGAGCCTGGCCAGTACTAAATGGGTGACCGTTAAGGAATACCAGATGCTGTATGTGCTCTCTGCTTATCTCGGCATTGTTTCCAGTCGTCTTGTACTACTACTTGCCATTGGAATCAAGCACTGCCGACTCAGGAGAACGGTTGTTGCGGTTGCGCACCCGTTGCAATTACAAATTCACGTGCGAGAAGCCCTAGGCGGGGCACTTATACGTCGAAATCGACGGGAGAGTCCATCATATAAATATATATATATATATATGTATATATATATATATATATATATATATATATATATATATATATATATATATATATATATATATATATATATAATAAAGGTATTAAGAAGGCTGAAGGTAATGAAAATTGATGAAAGGCTGGAATGAACAAAAATAAACAATCGAAGGTTAGATCTTACAATTATATATAGTATGCAAGTTTCTTCCTTTTGAACACTGTTATGACAGCCGACAACGGCTGTACGCCTCTTTGACACATATATCGTGTTTATTTCTCATCGCGTGTGTAGCCATTTACGGCAGCCCTGCTAATAAGCGCGCTCGGAATTGGAGTTAAATATGACTGTTGTCCAGAGATTCGAATTGTACGACTGCCGTGAATGGTTATACCTACGCCTGGATATCGTGCCGCTTTTAAATGTGTTAAAATTATCATTGTTTATCGGCTATTCAAATATTGGCCGCTCGGTTAACGACGTTGGATTTGAGTTGAAAAATACTTGTAATCCAGGGTTTCTAATCGTGCGACCGGTAGTGAATAGTCATATCTCTATGCGGATGAGTCCTGCTTGATAAGGGACGAAACGTATACGTACATAGATAATAAACAATAAGAAACATTTTATATATATATATATATATATATATATATATATATATATATATATATATATATATATATATGTGTGTGTGTGTGTGTGTGTGTGTGTGTGGATAGATGAAAGGATAAAATAATCCGACGGTATTAAATTAAGATGGAATATATATATGTATATATATATATATATATATATATATATATATTAATATATATATATATAGTGCATGTATTGTATTAGTTTCTGTAAATGTAAATCCGTAGAAACTCAAGTGTTTATAAAATGTGCTCAATACCAAGTATAGCTGTTTATAAGTATACATTTTTATTTATACACACATTATTGGTTACATATGTGCATGCATGTTTCGGTTGCACTTTTTCAAGAAAGTCAACCTCATCAGACCAAGAATTTTTAAGGAATGGATGGATTTTATGAATTTTCTATCCTAAATAACTCTTTTTGGGATCTAGCATTTTCTATTTCTTATGAATTAGTATCGGATTACCTATTTCACTAGTTGACCTCTTTTTTATTTTTTTTGCCAGTGGTTGTCCCTTTTTTTATTACCCTTTATGGCGTCTTCATTGCCCCTTCTGTCCTCATTTTATTGCTCTCTACTTTCTGGCCTACCCAGCTTCACAGACTCACACATATATAAACAAACTCTAATACATACCCAAATACACCTAAATAAACAAACAGATTAATAAACGGACATAGATATACATACACATCTAAACATGGACACATACACAGATCCACTATCAATCAAGCATATATTCAGAAAACATACGTGCTTATAAATATATTCTAGATGTATATTCAATAAAAAATAAAGAAATACGAATATTCTAGATATATATTCAATACATACATCCAAACGTCTATACAGACTCAACAAATACACTATATGCACCTATACGCGTATATCTACACACACACACATATATATACATATACATACAGATACATGTATACACACGCACACACACATACACATGCACATACATACAGACACACACATACACATACAGATATACATATATATATAGACATATATATATACATATACATATATATATATACACACATACACAAACCGTACATGAGCATATTCGTAACATAGATATACACGCATACACACACCCATACACATTTAGTATACATAGTTCCTAAAAATAGTTCCTAAAAATACGTACATATATGCACATATATACATATACACATACACACACGCTGACATATACATATATATATACCAATATATACACATACACGTGTATATATATATATATACATACACAAACACACATACACATATACACATACATACGTACACACGCATACACACACACATATATATATATATACAGGCGCCAACAGTTCACACCTATACATATATACGAATACAAATCCATACATGTACATCTATACTAATGTAAAATACACACAAATTAATATATACAAGCACATAACTAGAATATACATAAAAGAACAAGGCTATGCAAATATACCGACAAATGTATACGTGTATATTCATAGTCAGATATACGTACCACACACACACCACGTATACTTACATACACATACACTCGCAATGAAAATACCTAGAAGACAGCGTTTTGAATGCCTGATTTGCATAACTTCATAAAGGCAATCTATAATAAATTAGTGTTCGATATTATTCATTTCTTTACTTATATATATATATATATATATTTATATATATACATATATATTTATATATTTATATATATATGTTTATATATATATTTTTATATATATATATATATATGTTTATATATATATATGTTTATATATGTATATATATATATGTTTATATATATGTATATGCATATATGTTTATATTTATATTCATATATGTATATATTCATATATATTCATATATATATATATATTTATATATAAATATATATATATATATTTATATATTATAATATAAAATGAAGTAATAAAATAAGGTGTCAATCAAATTTTATTAGAATTCAAAGTTCATGCAAAGCATCCTTAAGTCCTTAGCTCATGAGTTTTCAAAGATAATTCTTCTCTTCAGAGGAACATTACCGCAGTTATACTACTACAGGCAATAAAATTACGCTTTGAAAATATATAAAATTATATACACAAATATATAAAAATACATAACATCAAACATATCAATCCAAAAACATACTTTTGTTGAATCCATACAGTCCATCCAAGTCATACAAGTTGAGAAGCATAATCAGGAAGGACATTACTCCAAGATACAAACAGCAGTCCAAATATGTGAAATTGAAGGGGCCGGCAAGGTTATCCAGTCGCGAAATGTGTCCATATTCAATGTTAATGATAAATAAATCAATCAAAATAATACAAAAAGTCCAATCAAAGTTCCGAGATCCCAACATGTGCAACTCTAATCAAATCCAAATTCGTTGTTTAATTAGAAAACCAGCTAAATCCGAATTGAGCAAAACAAGACGGACTCCCATCACATCTAGCCAGAAGAGCGATTTTTCGGAACTTTGATTGGACTTTTTGTATTATTTTGATTGATTTATTTATCATTAACATTGAATATGGACACATTTCGCGACTGGATAACCTTGCCGGCCCCTTCAATTTCACATATTTGGACTGCTGTTTGTATCTTGGAGTAATGTCCTTCCTGATTATGCTTCTCAACTTGTATGACTTGGATGGACTGTATGGATTCAACAAAAGTATGTTTTTGGATTGATATGTTTGATGTTATGTATTTTTATATATTTGTGTATATAATTTTATATATTTTCAAAGCGTAATTTTATTGCCTGTAGTAGTATAACTGCGGTAATGGTCCTCTGAAGAGAAGAATTATCTTTGAAAACTCATGAGCTAAGGACTTAAGGATGCTTTGCATGAACTTTGAATTCTAATAAAATTTGATTGACACCTTATTTTATTACTTCATTTTATATTATAATATTAATGCTCTATCCAGTATATTGAGCTTCAGTTTTTTTATCCGGATGTTTCACTAATTATAAGATATTAGTTGACGCTTATATCTTTTGTTGGATTGCTTCATATATATATTTATATATATATATATATATATTTATATATATTTATGTATATATTATGTTGTATTAATATATAATTATATATATATATATATATATATATACTTATATAGATATACATACATATATATACATATGTATATATATTTATATATACATGTATGTGTGTATGTATCTATCTATCTATCTATCTATCTCTCTCTCTATATATATATATATATATATATATATTCATATTGTCTAATATATGTATATACATATATTATTTATTGTTAACATCTAATGGTAATCGTTGATTTGTTTTCAAACAAAGTGCCCTTCATTATGAACTCGTACACCCCTTTTAAATACTATTCCAGTCTTAATTAGTGTCTTATTACTATATTTCGATTTTAATGTAAATAAGAGATGTTTCAATTTTAAAGTTGGTATGAATTTTATTCGCCCCACAATGCAAACTATCAATGCAAACTATATGTATTAACCCTAACCCACCATTAATGTAATGTTTAAATATATTTCATTTCGTTTTACTAAAAAATCAACCGTTGGAAATTTATGCTTAGACACATAAATATTTGTTACATATTAATTTGATCTAGTTAAATTACACACATCCTAAAACAATAAACAATATACTTCATGAAAATAGACTTAAGTTAAATAATAGTTATCCTGATAATGTAATAATAATATAATACAGAACAATGAAAATAATAGTAACAAATAATAAACTATGAACTGTAAACATAACGAAAAGATAGACCAACACAAATGCAACTGTATAAAACAGGTACCAACCCATACACAATAAATGTATCTCAGCTTATACAATTTACCAAGGAACTACGTCTACGAAATAAAGAAAAAACTACAGAAAAGACAGCGTTACATAAATAGTACAGCCAACTCTCGTTTACGACCAGTTTATATGACCCATCTTGTTTTTACTACGAAAGAATGGAAGCTATACAAATAATGATTCGCTGTGCAATACTATTGGAGCTCATTTGAAAAGAAAAACACGAATGGTAGAATTGAAAGTCATAAGAAATGCGAAAACCTCTTAAACGTTTAATGTATCATGTTCTTATGCCTGATTAAAAAAGTCGAGGAATAAAATTTAGTGCTACAGGAAAATTACTAAATAAAAAATACCCAATTACGATAAACTGTTGAAAAAATAGAAACTTACAATGAACTTTAGCTAGAATGAGTCTGAGTTATCAGATCTCACATGAAAACATTTAGTAAGATAAACATTACTTTGATGATATTGTTTTGGTTGTATGTATATGCATGCGTATATGTTTGTGTCTTGATATATATATATATATATATATATATATATATATATATATATATATATATACATATATATATATATGTGTGTGTGTCTGTGGGTGTGTGTGCGTGCGTGTAGGGTTATGCATATATGTGGTGTGTATCAAAATACAAATTTGTATAATATATTTTTATGTATATCTTTTTTGTTTCATTTTACTTAAATCGAAGTTCTCGGGCAAATACTTGATCTCTGTATGAGATACATACATATCCGAGTGTTCTATTAAAGTTCTCTTTTACGTCTCAAACGTTGAGTTAGTAAAGAAGTTAAGAACATTAATTTTCCTCTCCACAATTGACCAGTTAACTATGTTATAATATATATTTCTTGTGGTCTCTTGGTCTTACTGGATTCCAGAACAAGTATTTATCTAGTCTTGTGGAGTGTCAAGCTAAGTGTTTTTATTTGAGGTAACATCACTAGGAAAAGGGGCAATATTCCTCGTATGAGCAAGTATATGGCCGTGCTGAGGGGATGTTATTAGTGATGTGAATACTAGGTTATTTCAAATATTTGGTCAGGGTTTACTTGTCGGGTCCATTATACTCCTGTCAAGTTGACCTGACAAACCCTTGTACAGAGAGACCGAAGACACTTGTGGATGGTGTCTAGGAGGTAATTCAAACTGTATATGTACTGTCATGAGAGAGTGCGTTTAATATATATATATATATATATATATATATATATATATATATATACGCCTATACGCACGCACACCTGCATCTGCATCTGATAATTAAGGTAGGTGTCAAGAGCTATGGATCCATTTATATGAGGATGAGTCTCTATATGTACATGTTCGTGGGTGTAGATTTGTATAGGGTATAAGTGAACATCTCTGTATCCTTAGAGTTAGGAAATTATGACGGAACCAATTCGACGTATTTTAGGCGTAATTGAGTTTTAAATGCCACGTAGAACATACATTCACATTTGACGGTCCATTTTGGCCCACTTCGTGTCCACTTTTTAGTATTTTTAAACAGGTCACATAATTATATTTTGAGGAAGAAAGTGTAGTATCTGTTCCGATAGATACTGCACCCTATAGCCCGGTGTCGTCTTGTCCTTCGGGGTTTGTATTCCGCCCGTATGTGGGTTTATCCTGTGCAGTTCTAGGAGTCCACCCTCCCAGACTTTGCCTCCCTAAGGCGCCCTTACCGGGGAATACCGACGGGGCTGCCCAGGCAATTTTTAATGGCGAGAGTGCTCACCTTCTCGGGCGCTGGCTTTTCAAGTCCCACTTTCCCGACCTGACATTGGGTCACATCTTACCTTGTGGGAGTCAGATAAAACTGGCATTGTGCCTAAGCTCCTGGAGAAGAGGTAAATGAAGATACAGTCATGATTTTGAAAAATTACTTCTTTAGAACATTTATTTTACTTACAAAAATCATGTATACTTGTACACAATTCTAAAAAACAAACAACATTCCAAATATTCTCTTTTAAGGCAATGAAAGCGAAAGAGAATATAACCACAACGCGCTGCCTTGATTAGAGTTCATCACACACGGCTACTAGTTTTCCTTATCAACCCATCATGTCAACCCAATATTTCGATGACATTTTTCTTAAAATTATCATCCTGCGAAAAGCTTACAATAAATTGATGAATATATAAAATATATATCATGGTGTTTTCCTTTTTCATTTCCCATTACGTCGGATTACTCTCATCCTTCTTTTCTGATATATATATATATATATATATATATATATATATATATATATATATATATATATATATATATATATATAAAGTAATCCAACAAAAGATAAAGCGTCAAACTTTGAATTATAATAAAGTTTGATTGACACCTTATTTTATTATAATATATATATATATATATATATATATATATATATATATAAGCGGCGTTGAGCCTGGCCAGTACTAAATGGGTGACCGTTAAGGAATACCAGATGCTGTATGTGCTCTCTGCTTATCTCGGCATTGTTTCCAGTCGTCTTGTACTACTACTTGCCATTGGAATCAAGCACTGCCGACTCAGGAGAACGGTTGTTGCGGATTGCGCAACCGTTGCAATTACAAATTCACGTGCGAGAAGCCCTAGGCGGGGCACTCATACGTCGAAATCGACGGGAGAGTCCATCATATAAATATATATATATATATATATATATATATATATATATATATATATATATATATATATAATAAAGGTATTAAGAAGGCTGAAGGTAATGAAAATTGATGAAAGGCTGGAATGAACAAAAATAAACAATCGAAGGTTAGATCTTACAATTATATATAGTATGCAAGTTTCTTCCTTTTGAACACTGTTATGACAGCCGACAACGGCTGTACACCTCTTTGACACATATATCGTGTTTATTTCTCATCGCGTGTGTAGCCATTTACGGCAGCCCTGCTAATAAGCGCGCTCGGAATTGGAGTTAAATATGACTGTTGTCCAGAGATTCGAATTGTACGACTGCCGTGAATGGTTATACCTACGCCTGGATATCGTGCCGCTTTTAAATGTGTTAAAATTATCATTGTTTATCGGCTATTCAAATATTGGCCGCTCGGTTAACGACGTTGGATTTGAGTTGAAAAATACTTGTAATCCAGGGTTTCTAATCGTGCGACCGGTAGTGAATAGTCATATCTCTATGCTGATGAGTCCTGCTTGATAAGGGACGAAACGTATACGTACATAGATAATAAACAATAAGAAAAATTTTATATATATATATATATATATATATATATATATATATATATATATATATATATATATATATATACTAGCAATAGCTACAGGCCAGCAATTAATTGGGATGGAAGACTGTTTATTAAAAGAAAAATACGCATGAAAATTCTAAAGTTTTAACAACAAACTTTGGTAAATGTGTAGATTAACACACTCAGCTAAATTACTAACCACTAAAAAATGAGATTCTTCTTTTTACGTTCATTCTGAATTATAAAGGTAGTTAACTAATATATTGTATAAACTAATCTTAAGTTCGACTGGCAAGGTCGTCAAACCACACGCAATTGCCCCAAAGCAATAACCTACAGAATTAATCTCAAATGGCAAAAATGCTTAACTGCCACAAAATCCCAGAATGGCTCGGAAATGGAGGATCATTTTACGTTAAATTTATTTGCGAAACAAATCCACCAGTATAAATTATGAAATATTTTTTGCTGTAACAACCAAGTTTTTAGGATATTCACACGTAATAGCCTAAAAAAGTAGAATCTCATTTTATCGGGAGATGTGTGTTTATCTACAATAATATTAAAACGTTTGATATTTTTATTATACCATCAAAATAAGGTATTTAATTAGTTAGATGATTTAAAAGTTTTTTTATTCAATTTTGTCGCAAAGAGTAAACACAACCAAAATCAATTGCTTAAAATAAAAAAGGGACGTATAGTTAACAAAAATGTAAAAGATTTTTTTAGGCGATTGCGTGTCAACAGCGTGGAAAACGGAGATAAAGAAAAACAAATATTTTAGAATTTAGTGAGGGATCAGTTTATATATATATATATATATATATATATATATATATATATATATATTACGACTCACCCTAAGTCCGAGTGGCAAGGTCATAAGACGAGATGTAATTGCCTAAAACAGTAGATCCCCCTAAAATAACGCAACCGATTCAATTTAACTCCCATAGAAATAAAAAAAAATAGTTTACTGCCCTAAAACTGGCCCAAACATTGAGGACCAATTTACATTAACTTCATACACAAAAGATTTCCTCTACTTAAAATTCCAAAATAATACTTTTTTTTTAATTTTCCCGGGAAGTTTTTTTAAGTGTTCACACGTGGTCGCTTAAAACAGAGAGTATACTTTTGGGGTGGATGAGGGGCGGGGTAATTTCGCAGAGGAGATAAATCTACAATCATACCAAAATACGAATCAATATTTGTTCCGTAATAAGGACAGATCACAGTGCTACTTAACTATTATTTAAATTTGTCAATCAGAATAGTGATGAGGTATTTGTAAACATTAAACAATTTGTTTTTAAACTTTACAATAAAGGTATTACTTAACTAATAAAAAACGTTATTTATTTATCTTTCAGGGACATGTAAAAACTGAAAAAACAAGAGGCCGATAGAAAAGGAATCAGATAGAGATCGAGCGAGACAACCACACTCTCTCCTCTCCTTTTTTAATCAATTATTTTTTAAATTAAATAATTTGATTAAATAAAGTTGTGCCTTTAACCACCATTTCTAATAATATTAAAATAAAAACCGTTTTAATAAAAAAAATCAAAGTAAATATATATTTTTTTGAACGACTCGTACGATAAATTTCAGAGTATGTGTTGTTTACATGTTATTAATAAAATAACGCCCCTGTATTGTGCCCCTCTCTCTCTCTTTCTTGAAATATAACTTTCTGTGCGTTCGAAATAGAACATTATACTTAATAATCAGAGAGCAGGTAAGACATATTCTAAATTAAATCCCCCCTCAAAAAGGAAATGGTATTGCCTGAGAAGATAGTATAATGACAACAGAACAGATACTACACTACCTCCCGCCTAAAAAA
Organism: Sepiola atlantica; assembly: GCA_963556195.1. Classification (NCBI taxonomy): domain Eukaryota; kingdom Metazoa; phylum Mollusca; class Cephalopoda; order Sepiida; family Sepiolidae; genus Sepiola; species Sepiola atlantica. The sequence goes on along the minus strand of OY744524.1, from coordinate 142,746,050 downwards.
AGAAAAGGAGAAGGTCCTCTCTGAGATGGGTAGCATCATGACCACAGAACAAAGACTACATATCCTCCCCCAAAAAGGAGATAATGCCTGTGAAAATTGTATCATGACAACAGAACAGATACTACACTATCTCCACACCTCCCAATAAAGGAAGAGGTAATGCCTAAGAAGACGATTTTATGACAACAGAACAGATACTACACTGCCTCAACAACTCTCAAATAAGGAGGAAGTAATGCCTGAAAAGAGTGTATCATGACAACAGAACAGATATTACACTACCTCCACACCATCAAAAAAGAAGAGGTAATGCCTGGGAGAAGGGTATCATGACAACAGAGCAGATACTACATCCCCTCTCCAAAAAAGGAGTAGGTAATGCCTGGGAGGATTGTATCATGAGAACAGAACAGATACTACACTACCACCACACCTCTTATATAAGGAGGAGGTAATGCCTGAAAAGATGGTATCATGACAACAGAACAGATATTACACAACCTCTACACCATCAAAAAAGGTGAGATAATGCCTGGGAGGATGGTATCATGAGAATAGAAAAGATACTACACTACCTCCACACCTCTAAAAAAGGAGGTGGTAATACCTGGGAGGATGATATCATGAAAACAGAACAGATACTACACTACCTCCACACCTCTCAACAAAGGAAGGGGTAATGCCTAGGAGGATGGTATCATGACAACAGAGCAGATAGTACAGATCCTGAATCGAGCATTTTAAGATAGTACATTTGTCTGAAATAGTATATACTATACTATTTTATAATAACTAAAATAGTCTTAAATAGTATAGTTCTGGTTTCAGACAGACAGGCAGATACATAATCTCCATTATTAATAGAGAAGGACATCAATTCGCTTGTGCGATCTTATGTGTTTGTTCTTTTTTTTTTCATTAAATTTAAAAACAAAGGAAATGTTGGTTGTTAACGGTATGGGATGTGGTCGTCGTAAAATAAACTACTTACTTTACGACGGCCACGGTTGGGAACAGTGTCAGCCCCTGCTTTTCTCTATGTTACGTCGGTAACGGGATGGAGAGAAAGAGAGCTTAGAAAGATAGAGAGAGAGAGAACGAGCTCAGTCGATAAGCTTTGTATATCTTTCCTTATAGTTTAATTTTAATTATCTCCGTTGAAAGTTAACTAGCAAATATTTTAAGAAAGGTTTATACATATATAATTTTTTAAAGTAAATATTAATTATGTTTACCTACATACATCGATGTGTCATGTTTACGCAATATTCAGTGTAGGAATGTTAATTCCCGTCGGTCGGAGGGCACGAACCCGGTTTATAAATCGCCACTGATTCGTAGTCGGGTGTCTTACCCTTCGGCTGGCGCCAATTCGCATCACAATTAGGAGGGATTTAAATCTATAAACGTCAGATCGACGGGCACGTATAGCGAGCAGTGGAGAATAATTCAACAACAACAACGAATGGGGTTGGAATCTTGCTTTTAAACCATAGTATTACTGCTCGTTTAAAAATTCTCTCAGAGTTCACCAATCCTAGTAAGGGGAGTTATAATTATATTTTAAAACTAAATATTAATTTTTTTTTCCTACAGACATCGATGTTTAATGCTTACGCAGTCTTCAGTGTAAGGGATGTTAATTCAGGTCGGTCGGAGGGCACGAACCCGGTTTACAAATGGCCACTGATTCGATGTTTCGGGGTAATAATATCATGCACATTATATTAAATAATTATTTCGAGTAAGCAAGCCCTTGGCAATCTGTCTGAATAAAACTAAAAAAATAAGCAAACTATTAGCAAAATTTAATTGTATTCCGAAATATATAAACATCACAGAAATGTGAGGTGACGTCGTTCAAGATGAGAACGGGTTGAGTAAGTGGTTACCTAAGAGCGATGAAGTACAGCATGAGTCAGACATTGAAGATAAATACACCTAACTAGTCAATCTTCATAAAAGAACAAGAATAAATTAACTTTATTGTCATAAGTCATTAAAGCTAAGAGTATGGTTGAGTGTTAAGTTTGGGTGGCATGGAAATGGGGGTATTGAATTTTAAACAAAAACAATACAATCTGTAATTGGAGGAAGGAAAGGTAACTTATGTCGTATGAATTGTTGAGTCAACGCTTTGTAATGTCGTGTACTAAGTTACGATTTTCTCAAGCGAAAACACCAGGAATAAGAGAGTATGCTTCAGTTTTGCCTAAAATTATAAAAAAGAATGATTAAGTGAACAATATATCTTGCTTCAACGAAGGTTTAATAACAAAAACTACCCCCCCTCCAAAGACTTCTAGCATCTGAAGAAGAGAAAGCTACGTCTTGAAATTCAGTGGAAATTCATTCGTACAGCCAGCTAATGGTTTTAAAGGTAGGTGCAGTCTACGTCTATAAGAGGAAATGGAATTATGAAATTCAGACATGGAAAGATACTTCTGAAAAAAGGAAAATCAGCTCATCTCGAAATACTGACAGTTCCAACTAATCTAAACGACACTCTCCCGCGGATTTATGTTTAAAATGCTTTTTTCTTCTGAACCTTATTTACTAAAACATTTTATCACTTCTTGGATTCTTATATATTTCTTCTATTATAAGTGTTAAGCTATTATGGGTTACTCAGATTATAATTTTTTAAATGTATGTACTGATTTATGTTCTTTTAAGTGTTATCTACATTTGTTTATGTCTAATGTTTAACTATTTCATTAAAAAAAAGTTTTATTATTTTATTATATCTCACTGTTTTCTGGTTGTTCTTTACTTGCTACAAATTGCTTAATTGATAAACCAAGAATTGTGCTGATTAATTTAAACCTTGGTCTTGCATCTATAACTATCTTCTCACTCGCACTGCACATCATCTTAACTGTCGAGTTTCTCAAAGTATTTTTCGTGCTCATTTTTCTTACAATAAGGTCACCTATTATCAAAGCCCAAAGGCCGCTTGAGGGTAAGGGTTTAAAAGTATGACTGGTAGACGGTGGGACAACATCGCGATCACCGGCATGATGGTTGTAGCAGGGCAGAAATTGATTATTAATGTGGGCTGTTCAACAATAACTTGTTTACATCGGGCTTCAAGACAGACGGGCGCTTTAGAAAAAAACTCTACCCATGGAAGTTGCGTTTCGTCTTGGGCACGCAGAGGGAAAAAAGGGAAATCATTTACAGTAGTAGTAGTAGCTGAGCGGGTTCTTGTTGTAAATGTTTTACAAGGGGAGGCCATCGATAAGAGCTCAGTCGGACACATGTCATGAAAATAACAGTAGAACAAAGAAAGACTAGCAGCATCTGTTCTGTGAGAGAGTAACTGTAGGGCAGAGAAAAGGACTTTCCCACTAGATTTTGACGTCAGTGTTTGACTCTGTCAAGGCAGGAACGGTGGTCTGAGCGGCACTTCCCTATATGTGGCAGCACAATAAAGAAGTATTATATAATCAATTCCACTAAAAAAACACTTTTACTGTTCTATAGTCATTTTCTCCCAATCACTTTCGTAAATTTATATAGTTATACATTTTATTCCTTTAATGTTTATACCGCTAAATACGTTTTCTCACCTCTCTAATCTGTGTTAAAAAAACATAGCCCCACTTTCAGTCTCTCGGCTTATATTTACTTCTTTCCTTTCCCCAAACCTTCATTTTAGTCTAGGCTTTGGTTTAATGACTCATGACAATGAACTCAATTTACTTCTGTTCACTTATAAAGACTTCCCCAAAAGGTTAAGCTTATGTTTTATGATTGCATCACGTTGCCCTCCTTTGTTTTCTCGTGCCCCTATTTGTTACCCCCGCTCTCTTTCTTATGAGCGGCACCTTTAATGCATGTGATGCTTATATAAAAAAAACGGTTAGATTTTTAAAAATATTCATCGTCCTTTTTGATTTAGACTTAACAGTTGCGAGATATGCCAAAATAAGTGTTGTCTGTAACGTACTAGCAGTTGTTAGAGAGTGATAACACTGAATTGTTTGCTATAACGGTCAATATATTTTCAGCTCTCTAGTTGGAAACATGACGTTTGATACATATGTATAACTGTATTTAATTTGAAATTAGACTGAACGTTTCCATTCGGATTACAGTCTTTGTAAATCTATACGCTTCTTCCTCTCTCACTTTATATATATATATATATATATATATATATATATATATATATATATATATATGCATATATATATATACGTATATATACATGTATATACATATATATACACATATATATACATATATACACACACACACACATATATATATATATATATATATATATATATATATATATATATATATATATATATATATATACTTTTCTTCACCCCAAACAAGGCACAATGTTACTGAGACGTAATGGGCTACTGTAAATTAAAGGCATCTAAGTGGCCAGTTGCGTAGCGAGATGCTTATTTACGTCACATTTTAAATTCTGCATATACGTACAGTAAGGAAAATAATAAGCAGGAAGAGGGATTTCAATAGTGAGCAGTTCGAGCAAAGAAGCTATTAGAAAGCCATCTAGCATCTGGATATCTCAAGAATAAAGGATTGGCTCTTGCTGATTGACGGGTTGATCGGGGGTATTTACGTAGAGGAAGCGTCAGTACAGTATATTCGTTACAGCAGTTTATTAAAGTAATATTAAAACAAACACCGAGATGCATGTTGGTGTTGGACCTATTAGATTAGAGGCTCTTTTGGGACCCTGCCGAAGAATGAAAGGTGGTGCACGAGCACACTTATGACAAACATACGCCATTCATAGGCGAACGGTTGGTTTATATATATATATATATATATATATATATATATATATATATATATATATATATATATATATATATATACAAAGCCCCTTTAAGAAATTAAAGTTAGTAACTCTCGGAGTTGTAAAAAATAGATTGTCAAACAGCTCTAATGCAGAGTTCCGAATACGTTTGTCGAACACTCCCGACTAGTCTTCTATCTGTGCCCGTTTCTATGTACATGTAGATCTCAATTTCCCTTAATTACGTGACAGTTTTGTATTGTCGAGTTGATATGCTTGCGGATTCTAGGCTTATTCTGTGAACCGGGTTCGCGCCTCCCGACCGTCTGAAAATGTACTTTCCTGCACGGATTCGAGCAATAATCTTGAAACGCTAGCATCTGTAGAGATAAATCATTTACACACATACACCCCCCACCCCCCACCCACACACACACACACACATATATATATATATATATATATATATATATATATATATATATATATATATATATATATATATGATTTTATGAAGGCTTACCAAAGCATTCCTTTCAGGACACCAATGATCACCATTAAATATATTTTTTCTTACAAATATTATTTATTCAAATATAATGTTTTTTCCTACACGTGTTTCACTACCAAGCAGTTACTTGCTTGACAGATCATCAGGGAAATTAAATGTCTGGAATACTGGTTTCAACTGCCGACAATACACAATGTGGCGTTGCAATAGTTGAATAAATAATAGTTGTAAGAAAAATATATTTAATGGTGATCATTTGTGTCCTGAAGGGAATGCTTTGGTAAGCCTTCATAAAATCACATATAAATGCTCTGTACTCTGTAATCGAGTATCATCGAGCTTGTTTTTATTGGAACAACCCCGGTCTTCACTGAATGATCTATTTTATAAGTGAACAAATCTAAATCTATATATATATATATATATATATATATATATATATATATATATATATATACACACACGAGGGGCGTTCAATAAGTAATGCCCCTGACCTATTTTCCATAGCAGTATTAAAATAAAACTTGGCACAGTAATTAGTCTTTCTCTACATAGGAACCACCCAGAATAATGCATTTTCCCCATCATTTGATGCAGCTCTGGACACCGTTTTTGTAGAACACCCTAGGTTGGTCCTCTATCTACGTCATAACTTCAGAAATCAAGGCTGCATTATCTGGGAAACGCTTTTCTTTCATAAACTACTTCATGGCTGGGAAGAAATGAAAATCAGAGGGAGCAAGGTCAGGAGAGTAAGAGGGATGGGGATGATTTTATAGCCGTTTTCTGATCTTGCAACATGCAAGTTATGGACCGGAGCGTTGTCCTGCAGGAGGAGGATAAATTTGCTTATCTTGACCCGCTCTAGATTTTGATAGCTTCTCTTAATTTCATTAAAAGTTAAGCGTAATAGGCTCCTGTAATTCTGGTACTCTTTGTCAGGAAATCTGTCATCACTACTCCATTCTAGTGCCAGTAGACTGTGAGGCTGACTTTTCCAACGGAGGGCTGAGCCCATGCCTTCTTTGGGGGTGGTGAGTACAAGTGCTTCCACTGCATTGACTGGGATTTGGTCTCTGATCATAGTGATGGACCCAAGTTTAATCCTGTGTAATCAGTCTTTTGAAATACTTTGACTCCATCTTCTTTGCACATCTCTAAATGTATCCTTGAGCACTCGACGCGTTATTGCTTGTAGAAAGATGTGAGCCACCTGGGACTCTATCGTGATAACACTTTATGCATATGCAAATGGTCATGAATAATAGGTTCCACAAACCCTGTACTTATCTTGACCTCTTGGGCTATTTTTCGAATAGTAATGCGTTGATATTCCAAAATAGCAGCCTCAACTTGACGGGCAGATGCCTCATACATGGTTGAAGAGAGACGACCAGGTCTGCGAGCTGTTTTCGGCCATGTTTGAATTCACGATGCTAGCGTTTTACAAGGTCATATGATGGGTATCATCACCATAAGTTTCTTTCATTTCATCAAATGTCTTCTTTGGTGTGCGGTCTTTCAAATACAACAGCCGGATCCTTGCGGGACACTCAACTGGCTCCATTTCACACCTGATTCCGTTCAATACGAAATCACAATTAGTTCAGAGCTGTTCTTTGCCAGATAACCCATACAGATATAAATCATTACACATGCAAATTACTTATTGAACACTTTTCGTATATATATATATATATATATATATATATATATATATATATATATATATATATATATATATATATATATATCACTTAGACAATTATTATTTTATTATGTATACTTTATATGTTTACTAACATATTATCGTTCAATATGTGTTTTTTTGCTTTCGAGCATGTGTTTCACTTTATGTCGTGAGGTCAACGTTCTTTTCTGAGCGTTCGTCGATCACTAGCATGTGATAACCTTGAAATTCTACACGGAAAAAACATAATACAGATAGAAAAAAACCTGCCAACTGTTCATTTTGCCGAACGCACATTGTTCATTCTTGCCGGGGAAAAATATGTTAATACGGATACAATGAAAGCTGCTCTTATGTTTATCAGAAGTGCATGATAAATACAGTTGATAGAATGTATGAAGGCAGCTCAGCTTTCTTATTGAACTTCATAGGGTGGGAATGTCTGAAGTATAATATAGATACCAAAAATAGATATACGCTTATAAGCAAAAGTTAATGTAACATAAGCCTAAGGATTTTACTTGGAAATGAGCCACAGATGTTTCTGTGTAACTTAGTTGTGATAAGTAGATTTTTATATCATATATATATATATATATATATATATATATATATATATATATATATATATTCATATTGTAAAAAATACATATGATTTTTTAAAATACTACTTTTAAAATAAAACATGTCAACATTTGAACTCGCTTGGAGTTTTGTTTACAAATTTCAGTAAATTAAGTGAAACTACTTTTGCAAATTTAAAAAAACGAAATATCTGAAAATCGTGTTTTCATAAAACATTGCTTTCTGATGACAAATAAAATTGTTCCAGTAAAGCATTGGCTTGATAACTGTTATTGGGATTTGTTTTGTAGTAAACAACGGTTAAGATGTAATATGCTGACTTAAAACGGGATAATACATACCAAAATTACGCTGTACGCTGACGTTGCAAAAATTCCCGGAAAACATCAGAAAAGTCTACACATTCGTTTTGGCCGATTGTAAATTAAAGTTGCGTGAGACAGCAGATAGTAAAGATTAAAAAAGGCAGTGTATTTACGATTTTGCATGAATGGTTGTCAATTATGAAGCTTTGTTTAAAATAATCGCCGCGTTTTCTACAGTCCATCAAAAAACAACAACGCGTCGAGGATGAAGAGCCTTGTGCGTAATTGTTTTAACGCAGAACAAAACGTAGTTTTGAGTCGCCATACAACAATGGATGAAACGTGGATCAGCCACGTCATTCAGGTGTGCATTCGCCAGTCAGCTGAGTTAACAACGACCACAGAGGCAAACATTAGCCGGCAGATATTTGGTCTCCGTAGTTTAGGATACGCATGGATTGCCATAGTAAAACTGTCAATACAGAATATCATAGAGCAATATTCATGTGTTTGATAGAAGTATCTTCCGAAATTGTCAAATAATAAAAAAGAAAAAAATGCATTTTCGACAAGAAAATGACTCGTTTCACAAATAAATAACAACGATGGTAAAACTAAATTAATTGCACGTCAAATAGCTTCCACACCCACCCTATTGTCTAGATCTGGCCCTAGCGACTATAGCTGTTTTTTTTTCAGAATTCAGATGAATGCCGAAACAAAAGTGATATCGGAAATTGAGGCGTATTTTGAGGCCAAACAAATAGTTCAGTAAAACAAGCGTCACATACTTAGCAGAAGAGTTCGGATGAGTGCACCACGCTAGTAGGTGACTTTGTTCATGAATATTTTTTTTAGGTTTGAATGAAAATATCCGGAGACATTTTAAAAAGTTTTAAAAACAAAATAAATAAAATAACAAACAATAAAATATTTAAAATAAAATAATATAATCATAGACGATAGACAGAACATATAAATAACATTATATTTCGTAATTGTTATATATGAACATTTTTTATGGGGTAATTTAAAACTTAGGCGTGACTGATCAACTTAATCTATAGTTATTATTGGATGCATGTAAAATAAGATACTTTCATTCAATCTGCACATTTAGCGATAGTAATATGACTTCAAACATAAGCGTGACCAACCGATCGATCGACCGACCTATCTAGATATTTGGACGCATATAAAAAGGTGCGTCCATATGTGTCTCAGTCTTCTCGATCAGCAACCAGTTACGGTCGTCCTCACGCTCGTACATGTCTCTCGTTTCACGGGAAGTATCTCTGACGTTCGTTGATATGACAACGCTACAGCAACCCTGTTGGTCAAAAAGGTTACGCCGACTCGACAGTACATCCCCGGCCACGTTGTGTATGTTTGATCGGGAAATACAATCCAGCGTCGTCCAGGGCGGTTCACTAATGATGGGAAGAATAGATTATTTGAAAAACAAATTAAACGGTAAATCGAACAGACAGTCTGTGGATTCAGAACACGACAATATTCTTGATTTATGTTTAGAGATTAAAATATGTATTTTACTTCGAAACTGGTATATATAGGAACTTAAGCCCTTTCATAGGTATAGAGGATTAATTTTCTTTGGTTTGGGATGAAGCTTAATGATGTTTAAGGTCGACTTTCCAACTCGCCAATTAATGGACCATTCGAAAATAAATTCGCTCGAATAAGGGGGGGGGGACTGCGGCAGTTCTTTCTGACTCCTTGTTTTCTTACTTAATCTCAATCTGAAACTCCTTTTCTCTTCCTGTAAATTCGAGCTCTGCAGCGTATTATATACCCAGGAAGCGTCACTAGTCGTTATCCGGGTGAACTCTGAATAATTTGATGAAGTATTCCCTATCGCAAATTATTTTGCTGAAATTGTCAAGCTCACAATGCTGAAATACATGATAACACATTGATGAAACATCAGATAAAAGTAAACTTTCACATACTTCAGTAGTTTTGTTATCGTAACTTAAGTAAAAATAACAAGATAACAAAGAACGAAAAGTTGTCTCTGACACTTTCTACGTGGTATACCTTTCTAAGGGGACACCGTATCAAATGCCACATGTTAGGTACTAGATTTCTTTCGCGTAGTAGACGTTTGTCAAACAATACCTCTTTCATGCTTATCTCGGGAACCATGTGCTCGCCGCTGGAACTTCGTTATGTGGTACCCTTTAACTCTAATAAACCTGTTTTCATACTAATCCCTATCGCTTAATGATCCCAACTATTCTTGGGATCAAACGCTTAGTAAATAATTCTATTAAACCCATCATTTATGTATGAAAAAGCAGGCCGATCATACGTCGTCGATATGCATAATACCCTCGCTCCGGCGTGCACTTGTTTTTTATTCTCATCTAGGTTTAACACGCTAAACAGATAAGTCATTTTTATTGTGGCGATAACGTAAGTCAAAGTTATTTATGCAATTCGATTCATGTTCTGGCTAATCACATCCGCCTAGCGTAACTAGTTTGTAAGTTTCATTACGTTTTCTTGGTAAAATTAATGTAGTTTATTTAATTATTCCATTACATATAAATGCTATTTGGTCGCTACGAAGTGGTCGTGGTGAACTAGATCCATACATAGTGCAAAGTTCGATTTCGGTCGGTTATAATAGAATTTATTAGTGTAATTACATTATAGTTGTATTACATTAACTATATATATTGGTAATCTACATGTAGTTGCTTCTGTAAGCATTTGATTATAGAAAGAACTGGAGAACCCAATGCCAACAATAGAATTGAGCCGGTAAAAATGTCGTACCATTCCGATTTCTCGTTGTTACAGTTACGTCTTGAGAAAGTTCTTTAGCCTTTTTTTTCTTGGATTATTAGCATATCTTTCAAATAATTCCTCCTGAGGAAAAGGCTTGGATATTCTATGTTACTGCTATCTAGATTGAGTAAACTTAACTTGGTGAACCAACTCTGAATAGTTCAAACTGTAATTGCATTTTCTCCGAATACCTTCTTGGTTATATTGGCAGAATGAGTTCCAGCATGTCAAAACTGGAATTAATATATGAAAGCATATTTTACTTCTTACATATCTACCATTGTTCTCCGGGCTTTACGAGCTTTTTTGGATATACATAAGACGACATTAGTGAGGTGTATATAATGAGCCAGAACCGGAATCCGATGGTGGAATTGTCTTTACTTAATAGAACCCATATTTGCCTATCGTGTAAAACGATGTCAGAAACACTATTGATGGCAAAGAACCCCGATCACATGTGGTTGGTACGTATAGATACTCTCTTTCCAGCATGTTTTTTTTTACATCGAGGTTTTACACGATAGACACAATATTCGAGCTTGTCTATCCGATCAGTTTTTCCTTATCCTCTTATAAGCTTCTTCATCGCCTAATTGACAATCATCTCATCCTATGAACCCTTAAATTCTAGTGCCTTTTGGCTTTGATAAGCAATGACCGATTAGTAACAAATATATAATATATATACAGAAATACACCCACCCACACACACACATACACACACACATATATATATATATATATATATATATATATATGGACAACTAGTTTTAGTAATTTGCTGGAAATTGAGATTTTCTTGTCATTTCACGCCATCTCGACTTATGTGATGTTAATGGAAAACAATCTATGCATGCAATTGATCTAATAAGATTATAGACGTTGCCTTCTATCGCAAAAAACATGCATTATCTATTTATCATTCTTTCTCTCCCTTTGTATGTATATACTCTGTCTCTGTCTCTCTCTCCTTCTTTTCTTTTATTCATTTATTACTGTAGACTCAGCAATAAACAGTGCATTGTTGTCACGTCTGATCGGATACAATGAACGTAGATTGTATCGCTTAATTATATCTTGGTTTTACCATGCATTATGCACGCTTATTAATTCCCATTCTTTGAAAGGCTTGTACTTAATGCCATATTAGAAAAAACCGAAAAACATTTTCTTTAATATCTCGGCCATTGTCACGAGAAGATGACCACGTCTAACAAATAATCGAGTATTGTAACAGTAAGGCCTTCCACTTAAAAGCTTAATTCGCCATAGTAAAAGAAAATCCACCGTTATCGACAATGAAGTATCTATTTGTATTGTTGCTATTGTTAGTAGGAAAGAAATAGAAATAAAATAAAACGCGCGAATGGAAACCATAAGCATCGTTCGCGTGCTGAACGTATATTACCTTATGGTAATCTGAGTTCCAGTATCACAAAAAAAACTTCTAAACGACCGACGCTTGAATAATTAGATTCAAAATAAGTTAGTCATCATATGTATTATATCATTGTTGTATCCATTTTAGGGTAAACGTGCTCATTTTAAAATCAATTAATGTTGGATATTTTCACAATATCTTAGTAAGTCAAATATGTGTGCTAGGTCGGGAGTATGATATCATAACGAAAAAACTGCATACATTGACCCCTACAGGAAGAGCTAATGACTAAGAGGATTATATCATGACGAACACCCCCCCCCAAAAAAAAAGGAGATGAATTAATGCCAGGGAGGTTGATATCATGAAACAACATAGATAGTAAACTACCCCAACCCCCTAAAAAGGGAGAAATTCATCCTGAGACGATGATATCGTGAGGAACAAACATATATTATACTGTCCCCCTCCCCCTAAAAAAAGAAGGTAATGTCCGGGAAGAATGTATTATGAAAAATAAAAATATACTACACAAAACCCCCAAAGGAGAAGGTAAGGTGTAGGATTATCCCCCCCCCCCCTCAACACACAAAAAAGGATGTGGTTATGCTTGATCGGAAATACCCTCTCCAAGATAGAGGAGTATCACCCCATAAAAGGAGAAGGTAATACATGCGAGTATGGTATGGAAGGTTTTATTGTACACGTAAAATGCTGAAATATAAAGTGGGCTGAAAAATATAGTCGCCATCTTTATAAACGAAGAGAAGTATGCCAGTTAATGAAGAACGATAACTTCCTTTCATAACTTTTTAATTAAAAAATACATGTTTATAACCGTGTGTAATCGTTCTTCCTTAGCTAGACGCTTGACTTGTTTAGATGCCGACTATATATTTCCAATCTAATTTTTATTTTGGCGTTTCACGTGTACGATAACAATTGATATAACTTAGGCTTTTTAATGTTTTCTTTTGTGTTTTTGTTGTTTTACTTAAACATGGTTTTAGCAAACAAAAATATAAGGTCATTATGAGTGATGCCGAAACTATTTTCTCTTTAAATAACTTACGTGACTGAAATAGGAATAACCGCAAAATGAAAGAAAAATGCCCTGTAGGGGTTAATTAAAATATTAAGTATGTCTGTTTTTTTTTAATTTAATATTGGTGGAAGTTAGCAGTGAAAGAAAACTTTGAATTAAAAAAAGCTTACAATTTAAACAGAAAGTCCAATTTTATTGGTTGGAATTTAAGTAAAAGACGTTTTCATCTCAAACTTTATATTTATATATTTTTCTCTTTTATTTCGTAAATAAATATAAAACTATAGAAAAAGTAAATCTATCGTCGCTAAAAAAAATGGGAGGGTAAGAGAAAAGAGAGGCAGGTAGTAATGAAGGCGCCAAATTTTATTTTTTATTATTTTAAAGGAGTCCCCTCTACCTTGATAGAGAGAGATAAGGAAAGTGAGTGAGAGAGAGCAAGCAAGAGTAGAAAGAAAGAGATACCAATAACTTCCCCTTTTCTGTGAACTCAGTATATCTTTCTAGCTAACTGAATCTTAATTATCTCCTTTGATATTTTAAGAATGTTTTTTTCGTAATTTATTCACTTTTTTTTAATTAAATTACTTACATTAATAATTGTAAATTTACACAAAACTATTGAAGATACACAGGGAAAATAAAATAATATAATCATGAATAAAATAACAGCAAACATTAATTAACTATAGACAGTTAAAAAAACGTTATGCAAATTAGACAGATATTCGAATGTCTATTATGTTTATTTAGTACGATATATACCGTATTTTAAAGCAGACTATAGTATTATAGATTATGATAACATCCAACCGATTTGATTGTGATATAGGAGTGATGAGTAAAAAAATATTTCGCATTTATTTATTTAGATGAGTTTAAAACATTGCATTCTAGGATATTTCTTATTATGCACTTCCTGAGAAAGATACGAACTGAGCAGACAGACGGTATGATACTACCTTTGATTTCTACCGTATTTCATTAACGATGTTCTGGATCGATAGATCAGAATTCATAACGGGACTAGTTAGTTCTACAATATCGCTGCAGTTACTAAGCAAATAGAAAACGGTTGCCGGATAAAATATAAAAATAAGGAAAACACGTATCGATAATAAGAAAAAAGTATAAGAAGACACCCACGTGTGTGTAGTAATCTAGCTAGACAGACACCTTTGTGTGTTGATCCAAGGAGCTTATAACTACTGAACACATTTATATAAACAATAGATTATTTGATTGTTTAACTATCAAAATAAATACATGCGAAAGTTTTCTTTTCATGCATCACTCCTATATTATAATCAAAGCAGGTTACTGTTATTTAAAGCAATAATCTAACATAAAATCTAACATATAATCATGATAAAATATTGAGAGGGAACCTTGTAACTGCACAATTAGCATAACTTTTTTAACCCATTCATAATAAATTAATGTTTTAGACTATTAATTTGGAATTGCATTGGCCTATGTTGGCTATCTATATGCAATAGTTTCGTCTATATTAACAGTAATTAATTAAAGATATTTAATTCATAAATCAGAAAAATAACTAAAATACCTTAAGTTTTAACTCCAGTGAGAAGTGGGTGTGTGGTTGTCTCTCTGTATTTATCTCTTTCTCTTCCTTTCTCTCGCCTTCTTTTTGCATTTTATTAAAATTTCCGTGAAAAATAAATAAATAAATAACATGTTTTTTATTAATTAATGTGATGCTTAATTCATAAATTTTAACACCACACTTATTTGTTAATGTATCTAAATTACACACCCTGCTGTTTCAATTCCAGTGTGTTATAACAATGTTAAACATTTTCAAATTAATATATGTTTACTATAGCCCCCCCCCCCCCAATACTTGATTAATGATGCCCAGAGGGCGGGTAGGTATTGCTAGTTTCAAATAAGGCCATTCAGATGAATACAGACACAGCGACGCATCTACAAAATGGACATCTCCAACGAATATATCAATACCTCAACATTGTCTACATACCAAACGATTTGTGCAGACATAACGGGAGAAAGGGAAAAAGAGAGAAAGATGGTGAAGTCGGTCAAGACTAGACGATGGGTTGTTTAGTATACATATAAATCTATCAGGAACATGATTAGATTGGTCAATATACTGCCAGAGTACCTCTACTTAAAGAATTGCAATATTTTTTTGGTGGTTAGGCTGTGGCTAGTCTATAACATACAAACTGTTGGACAAGATTCGAGTTCGGGACAGTCTAAAATTTCGAATATAACTTGTTTTTGTTTAAAAGTTATTTTCCATTTACATGTGAAGCACTTACCCGTCCAGTTTTCATGATAAATCAATACATCTTAACTCAAGTTTTCAGGGTCAATCTTTTACATGAAAAGGGATACCAATGATGCCACAAAAACCCTTACACTATATCTAAGCGTACCCGACCACTGAAACCCTCTATTAGATCCACATTCGTGCCCGTACCCCTAAACCCCTTATTGCACTCACCCAGGTTCACAAACAGGCATATGGGTGATTATATTTATATGGGTACCAGTGGTGAATTATTACTTTCTTCAATTAATCGGGCCCCTTACCTCTGTATATAATAAAAATTGTTTCATAGGATATAGGATTCCTGTGAAAACAGCTGAGAAACCCAAAGAGACCACTTTTACCCCATCAAAAACCGCTCTCACAAACAATTCACTTGCTCCATATACTAATACACATATATTTTCGTCCATTTTAAGGGTCAAACATGAGTTCAGCCGCAAGCAAAGAAACGTGTCCTTTATGCAAACAGGATTTGGACTGTCACGAGACTGTGGTGCTGGTGTCAATCGTGCAAGTATCGAAAGAAATGCCAAAGTTATTGTTGAAGCTTGAACAAAATTGTTTACTTAAACAAAAGCGGCATTGCTTTAGCCTAAAAAAAGGATTATTCTGCTCGGCCAGTAAAAGGGGCGCTCGTGGTTCTCTGGGACGATATGACAGTAAAACGCATTGCTTTTTCTGTGGAACTGATACTACGAAAAAAGATTATGAACGAAAAGGTGAAGGAAAAATTGCTATGTGAATACTGATGCATTTTCTCAAACTATCCTGGTTCAAAACAGGGGAGATGAGTGGGCCACTGCTGTTCGAGGTCGGATCGTACATTTTGGTGGTAATCTTCATGCTGCATACTGTGTGTACCACCAGTCATGTAACACCAACTTCCATACAATGCGAAGCATTCTAAGACAGTTCACGTCGGTTGAATTAACCAAACGAAAAAGTTGAAAACCAAAAGACAGCAATCAGGATTAAGCATTCGAAAGGGTGTATGTATTCTTGGGGAAAACGATGAGGAACAGATAACGATATAGGACCTTGTCGCTTAAATGGGAGAATACTTACGAGGTAGTTAATCAACGGCATATGGAAATCAGTACCTCAAGGAAAAGATGATAAGTCGATATGAAAACTCTTTATTTGTGACCGAAGGCCGTTGTGGTGTCGCAAACATTGTGACATTTAGGGAAAACTCCTGTGACATTATTCGTGAATACTACAATTCACCTCCGACAGATGATAAGGAAGCACAAAAACGAGCAATTATCAAAACCGCAGCGAAACTCATCAAAACTGTCTTTTACTTCAAACAGACTACTCCCAGCTGGCAAGGCATGATGCACCTGATGCATAAGGAGTGCGAATATATAGGACGTAACTGGATGACAGTAGATTCAAGGAGATCATGGAGACAGTATATGGTAAAAATCCCGTTGTTCGCATGATGAGCGGAAAGGCAGGGCCACAAGGATTTCGTAAGCACCTGCTGATAGATCAGTGTCTCACACGTCAGATTGTTGCCAAAATCTTGAAGGGTGAACCTGGTTTTCAGGACCAAAGAGAGGAACTTAAGCGGCCGTACATGCTTATGAAGACTGGTGACTGTGACTTGAAGTCATTGTTGGAATCAGATTCAATCGGTAGGCTTTAAAACAGTCTAACTCTGATAAGGGATGAACTGTTAAGGGCCTCCAAAACCAGCAATCTATGGATAAATTATCAGAAATTGCAGGGGCACTTGTTGCAGCTGATCAAATGGAGTTTTTGGAACTACATCATAGTGCCGTCCTCGCTTACCTGCCAATATTCGAAGCCACTGATCCTCAAAATTATCTGAAGTCGACTCGTCTATATCTCCAGAAGGTGTATGCCTTGAAAGATGATAACCCTGCAGTAGAACAAACGATCCTGTTTGGGTTTCACGTAATCAGACGCAGTAGCCAATACTGAGCTCGTCTCGGCTCCGATCCTCTTATCGAGAACACACTAATGTGCTCACTCAAAAGCTATGGTGGGTTCACACAGGGTGATGGGGTGTCCGAGCACCAGATAACAGTTTGAGCTATGTCGTCAATTATGTCATCAGCTTATAACCTTCCCCTGCAATAACTTACCGCACCAGGTTACACAACAACGAACAACATAAGGAGTTGTCTGCCTCTTGGGTGAGAAGAGAGGAGACAGACCTCGGGACTATTGCAGAGGAACTAAACAGTTTTAAGCCGTTTTCAAGCGGTGAATCGTTATGCAATATCATCACAGCGATTACTGCTAACGATAATATAAATGTTGAAAACATTTTCGAAATCGAGAAAGACAGTGTACAGAAGATGAATGCATAATCAGTTTCTCCTACTCTCGCAAACGGAACTTGACAGCAAAGACTTTAGTTTCTGCAGATCCTAGTATTGACTCAGTACTTTTATTCCAGAATGTGCTAGTGGTCTTACAGATGGATGATCTAAGGCTGGATGATCTCATGTCCTATGAACTCTATCTCACCCAATGTTTTTGTTTGGAGGAAAGCGCATCTTACGTAAAGCAGCTCTCAGAATGTTTTTGAAACAAAATTGGACAGTGCTGTGACACAAACAATTCCAGTCAGAGAGCACAATGCACTAGACAGAGGATCTCATCTTCACCGTTTGAAATGGAAGGAGGGGAGTACCTTAAACTCAATTGCAAATTAGTACGCCTGATTTACTCTGTAACACTATGGAAGAGCAACTACTGTGTTTGTATGGTTATGAAGTTTGACCAAGTATAAAGGACTGTACTCATCAGCGGCGAAGTCGAAAGCTGAATTCAAGAAAGGTGAACATTACACAGGTAACAAAATCTGCTGGGTAAAAGGAGAACTTCTCGTTAAATCTGGCAAACAAGCAGGTGCTGATCAAGACGATCATGGAACGAATGCGGCAGAAAGGCTGTGACCTTATTCAAGCGGACGGAGATGCCGATGTTGAGATTGAAAAGGCAGCCATCAATTTTTCTGCTTTCAAATCAACTAGATTCATTGGAGAAGACACGAACCTTTTATTGCTGTTCCATGCATATGTTTCTAAATGTACTGCATTTTATTTTTGCTCTGACAAAGCGAAATCCTACATCTACAATATGAAGGTTCTCAAGCAGCCGCTTGGCGAAACAGGATGCGATTCGGTGTCCAGCCTATTCGGAATAAAAACAAAACGTTGGGGTACAAACGAATCGTCAAGGAAAATATCCAATAACAAACTGTTCAAAAGTATTTTCTTTTCCAAAGCAAAGCCAGGATGTTGTGAAAACCAATGGTTGTAAGGCAATGGTAGTTTTGTTCAATGCGGATAGAGACAAAAACTACATGGCATCTATTAGATATAATATATTCTGCCAGAAAGTTGCGAGAGTTAAGACGTTCCTGACGTCGGAACGACTCCCACTAACGCCCTCTGCCTGAAAATTTCATTCTTTGCGGACTTACTACCAGATTATGGATTAGATGGGATGTAGTGATGAAATGGTGCCATCTGAGTGGGGATGGAAGGTGGAAGGGAACAAACTTGTTCCAGTGATGACAGACATTAACCCTGCTCCAGATGCACTGATTAAGAGAATTAATTTCAACTGTTCCGAAAGACGCAATAACCTAAGGAGGAGGAGGCATTGACTAGAATGTATAAGTGTATGTGGAAATTGCCAAGACCGCAATTGTGACAATATAAAAAATGATCCCGTGGAGGATGATGATGAGGAGTGAAAAGTTTTGAAAAAGCACTGTGACGTACGTGAATCAGGGTAGATATCAACAAGTCTAATGGATATTGTATAAAGGGTTTATTTGGCATCACTGGTAACCCGTTCATGTGAAAGATTAACCCTGAAAACTTGAGTTAAAATCCAAGATGTATTGATTTATCATGAAAACTGAGCGAGTTTATCCTTATCATATAAATGGAAAATGTTTGTAAACCAAAACAGTCATATTCGAAATTTGACACTTTCCTATACTCGGATATTGTCCAACTTTTAGTATGTTGTAGACTAGACCCAACCTAGCACAAACCCGTCAAAAGAGAAAATGTTGCCATCTTTTTTGTTCAAACAGTATATTGACCCGTCTAGTTTGTCATTTTGCTTTTCTGTTAATTAGCATGCACCGTTGAAAACGTCACAAAATAGTAAATATTGAACCTATTGTATATGACGTCATAAATGAGCGACGTTATCCATAAAAAACTGAGAGAAAGAGGAAGTAATATAAAACTAACGTAATTAAAAAGGGCGACCTATAAGAGAAATTGTAAGGGGGTACGAGGAATTTTGCTTAATTAGTGACAACAAATGTGTATCAAATTTAATGCAAATCTGAACTATAACAAACATCCGTGGTATCTGAATGTACAATAAGGCTCTTCTGACACATTTTAAAAAACTAAAATCAAACAAAATATAACCCACATTTGGACCCGGTTTGCTTAGTAGCTGCGTTACAATATAATAATGATTGGTTAATAAGTTTAACAATTAATCATGTACATACGAATGTATAAACATATACATATTCCTGTGTAATATTATTATTAGAAGAATGCCCGTCTTACAACAGATAAAAAATAATTCCCCGAAGATAAAAGTTTTACACCACTTATGTCTCTTGATGAAGATCATTATTAAGATATAATGATAATGAACCTTATATCAAGATTACATATTCCAATTATGAATTATATCCATTTAGTATTTTGATTCGAGTAAATGTTCTAAATCGAGAGCTAAAAAAATTGAAATTCAGGGAATCTTGTTTCGGTAATGAATTGATGTTCAATAACTATTGGCAAAATGTTCCCACAATCTAAGGCATCTGAATTTTTACGACGATTTCCACAACTTTTCGCCGTTTGCAGCAAATAAAATTAACTTAAATATTGGCCACATGTTGACAATTTACGCATAGCAGCTGTCTGCTAAAAATCATGATGATGGATTCATTAGTTTAAGAGTTTATTCTGTGCATACACATATGAAACACATATAAATATACTTAACTTTATAAAGATACTATGAAGATTACGTGTCTCTAGACGGGCTAAAATTATTGCATGAATTGAACAGTTTACATCGCTGTTATAGTCCCTTACACAGATTAACACAAATATATTATCATACTATAGCTTATGTCTAGAATCCTTATTCTATATTTGATCAACACCCATTACATGTGTTTGATTTTAAAACATTTCCAAAATATAAGGCTTAACTTTAAGAGGTCTTAAGAAGAAAGTATAAGTCAGCGAATTTTGTTTAATCAATATCTAATGACTACGGATCAAATTCGATGCAAATCTGATATACTTAAATTTTAAAATCTAAGATTTTGCCAATATAATCTTTTTTAAAATGTCAATATAATACAGCAAAAATATATTTGTAGAAAATATATTGGTTAAGGTCCATATATCAGGTGCTAAATCTTAAGAAAAATTATAGATATTTTAATTTTCACGAAGGGTTTACACCCTTTCTTTACATACCTTGTATTACATTAAATTACACTTAATATAGCTTACATTTGAACTCATTACCCCTCGTAGCTGGATCCAAAACTTCATATAAATCCCGTCATTATTTTATGATGAATCATATACAGGAAAGTATATACATTTATAAAAAGACTTTACTTAATATATATATATATATATATATATATATATATATATATATATATATATATATATATATATGTATGTATATATATGTGTATATATGTGTTTGTATATATATATATATGTATATATATACATATACATATACATATGTATATATACATATATATACATATATATATATATATATATATATATATATATATGTATATATATAGAGACAGAGAGAGAGAGACAGAGAGAGAGAGACAGATAGAGACATAGACAGAGAGACAAGGACATAGACAGAGAAACAGAGAGACAGATAGACATATTGCTTGTGATTAGTACGATTTGGTGGTTGCACTGAACGTCGATATATGAAAAAATATCGGTAAGAATTTTGCGAAATAAATTGTTCTTTGTGCCGTTACCAATAATTGAAAATCATTCAATCGATGTCGATTGACTTTGAATGTATCGCCTTAGAGAAAGTAAAGTCAAAGAATTCCTGTTTTTCTAATTTCATTTCGTCTTCAAAGAAAAGTAATGTTTCTTCCAATCAAATTTGCATAAAACAAGCGAACTCTCGGAGAACTATTGAATCTGGAAAATAGAATTAGAATCAAAAGAAACGTATCAAATAAAATATGTATAACGGATTTTAAAGATTGTATCTCATCAATTGTATTCATATTTCATTCAATGTATACCAGGTGCACATGACACGTTATTGTCATAATTATTTCATATAAGATCAATATATATATATATATATATATATATATATATATATATATATATATGTGTGTGTGTGTGTGTGTGTGTGTTTCTGTGTGTGTTTCACTCCTGACCGGATTATCTACTCGTATAAAAGTAAGATAGTCCTCAGATCAATTATAGATGTCATATCTTTGACGCTCGTGTGCACTCTCTTTTACCATGACAGAGTGCAAAACCGACTTCGGTATCTAGTGCGGATGACATCTCCTTTTACTATAACCCCTTTAACAGAAGATAGACGTTGCTAACCTCTCTCGACTCTATAGTTAAGTTCCTAGTAGATTCTCGACTGGGCTAAAACTTATGTATTCCTCTGTAAAACATTCACAGCAAGAACTAATCTAGCTGCAACAACATCAAATAACTTAAAATTCCTACTCTCTGTACCAATATCCAAACGAGATTTTAATCAAAATAATTTTCTTTTTCATAGAACATCGCATCTATGGAACAAAATACAACCTATCATAGTGGCGTTCATCGTTCAACTAACCTTCTGTTTAACCCATATCCTCGACTAGCCTCCGTGGGGCCTATGTAAGCATATATATGTTTCCGTTTGATTCTAGATTTGTTAAGGCGTGAATTAATATATCGCTTTGTACTATATGGTATATTGTATAAACCGTGATATTAATTCCATACATTTCATTTAACATTTATATATATATATATATATATATATATATATATATATATATATATATATATATATATATATATATATATATATATATATAAAAAGATAGATGAAAGAAGAGGGATAAACATGTACGAATGACAAATTTATTTGAACTTCGATTGTTCATTGCAAGGTGTACTCGGAAAAAAATATCATCAGAGGAATTACATATATAGATGAGTTGTCAGTAGAAAAACCAAAATTCAAAATTTGAAAAAAGTAATAGAGAGAGAATGTGCGTGTAAAAATATGGGGTCTATGTAATTCCTTTAATGATAAGATTTTAATCTTTGAAAAGCCTTGGCTAAAGGAAAAATAATTAACATTTTTTACCGAGTACACCTTGCATTGAACAATCGAACTTGAAATAAATTTTTCATTCGTACATGTGTGCCCTTCTTCTTTCATCTGTCTTCATAATTGCTCTATCTCGTATATTGATCTTAAACCATTTAACTATAGATTATATATACTAAAAGTATAAATTTAGTTTCATATTATATATATATATATATATATATATATATATATATATATCAACTGGTTTTGCCAGCTCTCTATCTCTTCGCTAAGTTCGCTACTCGAAACAATATTAAATTTTAAACATTTCATGCATAAGTTTGTTGTACCCACGCATATACACATTTTGATAATTTCGATCTTTTTAACGAAATCGCAAAAACATAGGCATAAAGAGGAAATCATTTCGCTCTACGTTAAAAAAATGTGACGTCAGTCACTAACGGAAAAAAGTAGTTAGACACGCTTTCCCCTTCCTCTATATGGCGTCGCTACCTATTTCTTATGCCCTATGTATCTTTCCGTTGACGTCGTGAAGCCAACATTTGTCTATCTGGTTTTAATTACTTCATCTAGCAAATATTTTAGGAAAGATGTCATAATTTATTCTTTATTTATAAAATTATTTTATTAATTACTGTTAATAGCGACTAACATACTGCATATATATATAGAATACACCGAAAGATAAAATTACGATATTTTAAAATGTATTATTGATTTTAATAGAACTAATCAGTTTTGATGGTAATATAAGAGACATAACTAGAAAAAACTTTCGCTTTATTTATTTGTATGTATATATATATATATATATATATATATATATATATATATATATATATATATATATATGTATGTAAATATATATAAATACACACATATATATATTTATATATATGTATATAAATATATATATATATATATATATATATGTGTGTGTATTTATATATATATATATATATATATATATATATAACTACACAAATATATAATATATATATATAATATTTTAAAATTAAATATTAATTATTATTACCTGAACACATCGATGTTTATTGCTTACACAATCTTCAGTGTAAGCATGTTAATTCATGTCGGTCGAAGTGCTAGAACCCGGTTTCCAAATCGCCACTGACTCGTACTCCGTGTGTGCGTGTGTGTTTGTGTGGTAGATGTTTTTCTGTGAAGAAAACGGACCGTAAATCTACCGAAGTTTTAGTTTTAGAATTATGATCAGTAAAGTAAATAAAAACATTTGTCACTGAAATAGAATATCATATTGTGTATGCTCTGTTGTTATATGTTAACAGTCATCAAGCTTTTTCCCTGGAAAAGGTTGGTCTATAAAAATCGAAAGTTTCCCATATGTATATATATATATATATATATATATATATATACATAAACATAAACATGCATACTGTATATATACACATGCATATTATATATATATATACACACATATATCTACACATGCATACTATATAGTTATATATATATATACATATATATATACATGCACACCATATATTTACATATATGCATATATATATATACACATTCTTACTATATATTTATATATACATATATATATATATATACATATATATATATATATATATATATATATATACATATATATATATATATACACATATATATATATATTGTCACTTATGTGTTCGTGTCATATCTCTGGAGAGATATATAATGCTTATAACCGGATTTATATATACACATTCATACTATATATACATATATAAATATATATATATATATATATATATATATGCATACTACATATTTATATATATATATGCATATATATACACATTCTCACTATATATTTATATATATATATATTTATATATATATATATTTATATATATATATATATATATATATATATATATATATATATATATGTTGTCACCTATGTGTTCGTGTCATATCTCTAAAGAGATATATAATGCTTATAACCGGATTTTAAAAAAATAGATCAAAGGAAACAAAGTTTTTTTTCTCAAAATATTTCTTGGGTGTAGGACAAAATCATCGAATTTTTTGCAACATGAGTTCTATTATAAACTGCTTCATGCAGTTACAGAAACAGTATATAAATATTAAGCAGTACACTATTAAAAAGGAAAGATAATA
Organism: Sepiola atlantica; assembly: GCA_963556195.1. Classification (NCBI taxonomy): domain Eukaryota; kingdom Metazoa; phylum Mollusca; class Cephalopoda; order Sepiida; family Sepiolidae; genus Sepiola; species Sepiola atlantica. The sequence goes on along the minus strand of OY744524.1, from coordinate 142,721,064 downwards.
ACGTAAAAATGCAGATAATCTATATGCAATCAAAATTAAACGTTGTGCTTATTTGGTTAATTGCTAGACAAAGTAGGTATCATGGAAATAAAAGGATATTTTATTATTTCGTTACAGAAATAAGACATTTTGGAGTTTGAGTTTTGCTTCAGGGTAGAATTATATAAGTGCAACCTCATGAGTGTTCATTTATTTTGTTGATGCTGTTTGCATACGTTTATAGAAGATCATTTGAACAATATTGTCCGTCCTTTTTCGTTTCAATCTAATGTCTATTAAACTGTCTGTAAGTTTAAAAGTAATCGTTCATATACGTTGGCATGCAGTTCTTTGTTACCAAACGTATCTTATCTCTTCAAGAGATTAGTTGATATTTGCGTGTATTTACAAACAATATGCATCGTTTATCAGACGAATAAATCATTATCTAACCACAGACAATTGTAAGTTGTTTCGCGCAAACATCTGATCTAATCCTCGATTAAAAGCATGAAAATAGCAGATGCACGTGAAGATTGTGCGTTTCAGAAAAATGTTAATTTTCATATCTCAATGTTTGTGAAGATCATTTTTTTTGTAATCATTTGAATAACCTCACACTATATATATTATTGAAGTTTCTTTACATTTGCAAAAAAAGTTGAGTGTATTGCTTAATGACCTCATCATATAACTATAGTAATTTAATAAATGCTGCGAAGATTCTTAAAACAACTAAGTAAAATGTAGAGAACAATACGACTGTTGGCTGTTTGTATTTGTATTTGTATTTGTTATTTTTTATAATTTGATGTTCAAAATCCACTCATGAAACTTTCTCAAAACATCTTGAATGTATATTAATGAGAAATTGTTTGTTTTGAGAATCGGCATGAACATTTTTTTAAATTAAAATAACCTTGAAACTAATTCAGAACAATGATAACACATTAGTTTTATAATTTATGAAACTACTACATTTATATTTATACACATATATACACATATACATATATATACATATATATTTATACATATATAAGCATATATATATATATATGCACATGCATACCTATCGATATACATATATATATACATATATACATACAAATATATACATCAATATATATATATATATATATACACACATATATATATACATATAGATATATATACATATATATGCATATATATACATATATATATACATATATATATACACATATACACACGTATATATACATATATGTATACATATATATATATATATAGTTATATATATATATGTATACATACATATATATATCCACACACAGACATATATATATATATATATATATATATATATATATATATATATATATATATATATATACATGAAAACATTGTTAACAATAACAGAATTCGTCCGTTTAAGTATATCCTTTTTATCTTTTAAATTAATCTGGTAGTCATTTTTGTACATAAATCAAAAAATAATTCTAAATGTTTCATAAGTTTCACGAACGTTTTCGATTCTTCGTTAAATACTTGTCAGCTCTCAAACGTAAATGAACACAAAAGTTGGAGAAAGAAGGGAATTTTAAAAAGACGGCGGTGAAACGCGCAGAGAAGGTCTTTCGCATTGTTTTAGGTAAGTTGTTGGCAATTTTAATTGAGCGGCGCTGGATTACATTACAGAACAAAATCCCATTACGTTAAGCAATAAAAATGTGGCCACTGGTTATATATGTGATGATATTAATTTTAGGTTGTTGTGATTTTATGTAGATCGCTTCCAGTATTTAAAATAGTTTGGTTTCAAATGTATTATTTTAGTGTTATTTTCTAGAATTTGTCTTAAATAAGAGGGAGAGCAGTTAGTTTTTTTTTAAGTGTTGACAAATTGAGCTAGAATAAGCAAGATGGATGCTGAGGCGTCGGGATAGGGTAGTGCTTGTTAAACCAAATTATTATAGTAAATCAATTATTCGGCCAGTTATACCATGCGAGTTTATTTTACTGATAAGACCATCATGCGATGAGGTGTGAAAAGCCTTAGATATATCTATCGTAACTGCCCTAGCTTCACTAAACTCATACATTGTGAAGTATATACGTTCAGAGAGGACTGTTAGGAGATCAGCAGTAGAACGCGATGAAAAAAATCCTTACTGTATCTACGAAAGGACTTTATCATTTTAAGATGGTGAATATCACTAAATTTATTACTGATGCTAGGATTTTAACCAAGAGAGGCAGTCAACTTATGAGGCGATATTTATCGTGTCAGTTCTTTCATCAGAGTCAATGAAAACTGGTACAATACGCTATCAATGTATTTATATGTAATTATAGTTTGAAGAGATCAGAGTGCAGCGCAAAGGAGCATTTATTTATTACTAGTATTACAGGTATACGATCTGGTTAACATGCACTGGATATGTTTGAATTTTTTGTGATAACCAGGACAGGAGGAAGGGTGATGATCAGGTCATCTAGTGCGGTTTTCGTCAGTAATCGACAATTAGAAGCGGAATTTTCTGTGGAGTCCAAGGTTGAGTTTAGGACAAAACGCTGGCAAACAATTCAGCTTTGTCAGTTGCTGTGCCAGAAACATTATGGTAATCGGATCGTGAGGGAATTGTTGATTGCAAAATTTTACCACACTATTATAGATTTACCAGAAATCGCAAATGCCTATTTTCTGTGATGCGATGCGATTTCTAATCACCCCAGTATACCTTCACCTAGCTGCAACTATTATACTTTTACATTGATTTGTTATGTTAAAAATGTGTTCTCTTTTCAGATTAGTAATAGCAGTTGAAACGACAAAATGCTTGGTGCTTATGCGAAATAGCTACTGCATAGGCGAAGTGAATCCTTGGGGGAAAGTAACGCTTCCTGTGGAACTTTGCGCGACGACAAAATAATGTATGCTTGCGTGGACCCATTCAGTTACCTACTCTGCACACTATTCCGCAGGGAGAGGAAAAGTTTCACAATGCACCACACTCGAAACATGATACTGATCGAGTATACATAAAAAGGAACGAAAGGGGAAGAGAGTTGATAAGTATAAAAGACTATGTGGAAGACCCAAAATATAATTAGAAACATACATAACTCAGAACACAGAAAGATTGATCGGCGCAGTAAGAGACACCGTGAAAATGAACAATACAGAACACAGCGATACCATAAACAAAAAGACAACAAAAAAGTGGAAAAGAAACAATTAAATAGGGGGTTCATAAGAATGACAAAAGAGAAGAATCACAAAAATACTTGGGCATGGCTAAGAAAAAAGAACTCTTGAAAAGATAAATGGAATGTCTACAGACAGCTGTACAGAACAATGGGATTAGCACTAACTACATTAAATGTAAAATTGATAAAACACAGGAAAACAGTAAATGCAGATTGTGGACAAAGAGACGAAACAGTAAACCATATAATAAGTTAATGCAACATCAACCCCCCAAAAATACAAGAACAGACACGGTTACGTAGGGAATACAGCATATAGTGAACTAGGCAAACAACTTCCTATTTAACATACAGACAAATGGTACAAACACAAACCAGAGACAGTAGTGGAAACTGACAACCACATAATCTTTTGAGGCATAAAGGTGGTAACAGATGAACTCACCCAGACAAGGAGACCGGACGTTAAAATAATTAACAAGAATTAGAGAAACTGTAAATTGTAGATTTTAACGTCACAACAGACGACGGGTGAAGATCAAAGGGACGGGGAAAACATAAATACACAGAGCTTGCCAAAAAACTGGAAGGAATATGGAACATGAAGAAAATAATTATAATACCAATAATTGTAAGAGTACAAGGAACAATCCTGAAAACCTTGTAAAAGACTGAGAGAATGTAGTATCAAGGGGAAGACTAAGGCTATATAACGGATGGAAACTCTTTACATGTGGAAACCAACCCACATAACTACAAAGACTACAAGCCACATTGAAACGACAACAGAAGTAAAACAAAAAAAATGGAAAGACAACAAATGAACCCAAGAGAACTGAAACTACACGAAACATTATAAACTGTGCTCTTCTAGAAATTACTATGAGAAAACGGCTGACAAGAAAATAATATAGAAATAAACACTGATTTCGGAAACATACGTAGCAATAATCGAACTAAAACGCATAAGAAGCAGAAGTCACTACACACCTTTTGTTTACGGAGGTATACCGGTCAATTTAATAGGAAAATATCTTACTTTACTTTTTTATATAAAGTAATGTAGGCAATAGAAAAAATTAGATAGGAAGATCAGATCAGAAGAAAAAAGTATAAAAGTTGGTTTTAAGTTAAAATTAATATCTCCCCTAGCCCCAAATTCACACTCAAAAAAAATTTGAAAGAAAAGAAAAAAACGGCCACAGTTTATTCATCGAGCTTATCATTTTGAAGTCTTCAGGAATAATAGAATAGACTAAATTACAAGAAAACATTCTCATAAACAAGCTTTGCTTTCTTTAAATCTGAATTTTCAGTAGACTCCACAGCATCTCAATGGGATTCACATCTGCTGAAAAGGCTAATCACTTCCTAAGCTGGTTTCCGGAAAAGGACTACTTCTTAAATATACTCTGTAATCTGTGTTGTTTCGAGGACGCTATTTAGGGTTGCAGTTTTTAGGGGAAGATCTTTTAGAAGAACCTCTTTCAGAGAAACATTTTGTAAGGAAAACCGTTTTAGGTTAATACTAAAATGTGAGAGAGCTAGGGAATTTATCTATGATAAACACAAACAAAATAATGGATTCCAAGTTCACAAAAGATATATTTTATATATATTTAAAATAGAAGTTTAGATAGATATTTAAACATAGAATGTTTGTTCATACTTTGATGGTCCTAGCAAGGCAAACGGAATTCACACGCTGATCAAATTAGGATGTCTGAGCCGATGATTTAAGGGCTGTGAATTATCCACAGGTCAGAAAAATCGTAATCAAAACTGTCCTACTCAGTTATAAAATCAGCTTTTGATTAAAAGCTATTATTGAAAGTAATGTTCATTTGATGAAAATAGTTTTCTTTGTAGAAAGGTTCAGTGAGGAATGTTATGAAAGTTAAAATGAAAACGTTATTACATTTGTCTATAATAAGCGTAAATCAGGAGACGGCATGTAAGGGGATTCAAGGAGTGTGTATGTGTGGGTATCGCCTTTATTCTGTGAATGCGTATGACAGTGTGTGTTTGGGTGAGTTGAGAATTGTCGCAAGAAATGGGGCGAGAGTAAATGATGTTAACACTCCACTGGAATTGTTATTAAACTGTTTATTGAAGGAAAGATCTGGCCTTATATAGGGGTCGAGGTGGATCGTAAAAGGTAATTTCGATGAATTCACAAAATCCGCTGATTGGTTCAAAATATTATTTGTTTTTATTAATTCATATGGATGGGTAAACATCGCCGCAAAAGTTGCATGTAAACTGGAATTATCATCGTAGAAAACAATCGTCCTTTTACGTGGCCCTCTCTGTTTCTTCATTCAAGCTGAAGTTTCACATTCAATAAAGAGATAATAAGATAATCAGTCATTTTTACTTCATAAGGGACTTTCTTTCGACCAATCAACATGTTAAGTAGCGAATAACACTATATATATATATATATATATATATATATATGTATATATATATATATCGTGAATTTCGGTTCCATTTTATTTACTAATTATATATAATAATAATAATTACTTTAATTAATGCACTTTTACCAACACGCCAACCTACATAGTCAAGCTGAGAACATCTTTCAATCTTACCCCATGAAATGAGAATTACAAAATGTAAGAAATAAAAAAATATATAGACAAAGGACAGAACATTAAACAAGTTATTTGGGGTACCACTGGGTAGCCCTGGTAGTATAATATAAACGTTATAAAGTTTGAAGAGCAGCAGCTAAGAAAAGTTATGTGAAATCTTGCTCTAAGAAAACTAACGGGGAAGGAGAGACCAGCAGTGGAGTGAGAGAAAAGTGCACAGACCGCAAAAGGCTACAACATATCTGTTTAAACAAGACAACTATATATGTTCAACTGCAACAGGGCCTGCGGATCCAAGATAGGCTTGCAAAGTCACGGAAGATGCTGCAATTTGTCCACGGACTGATCTGACGCGCAGAACTCCATTTTCTCCTGAGAAAGACAGATACAAATAAAACAAAGTTTGGATTATGTTTGTTTAAAGATATTTTTAAAGATATATATGATTAAAACTCTAAACAGTTTCAAACTTATTCAATCAGCAGCTGTAGACAATTGTTTTTTTGTAAAAATAGCAACTATAGATTGGATTAGAAAATTATCAATTATATTCCAACCAATCGAAAGTGCAGAAAATATACATGTTCACAGTTAAAAATAATTTTTAAATATTCGCGCCATGCGCTGGAACCAATATGAATTGATACATTAAGTCAATCTAAGGATGTTCCACAAAGACTTAAACAAATACCTTCACTTTAAAGATGGCAACAGGCCCAGGTTCCTGCTTATCTTGATCCACGCTATACGAGCCGCTATTAATATCAAAACGCTTCTTCTTTCCAGGTTCCTGACTAAACTATGTCTTACCAGTGAATGTATATTCGGCTATTTATACAAACTCATTGTCTGTGGTCAATAAAAGTGAATTTCGAAAGCCGTCAGTTACATATAGCTGTGTGAACGACGAGTGACATCAGCTGTAGTTTCAGTTCTTACTATATGTTATCTCCGAACAAATATACAATACAGTTAGATAGTATATATTATTTTGATTATTCGGTCTACTGATATCATATTAGATGCTTTTCTTACAACGTTTCGTCCTTTGAAATCCTCGACCTACTTTAGGTGAATCTTGTCGAACTCGGAAATATTCATGTGGTTCTCAGAAATCTGTATAGAGACACGTGGCGTAATGGATATGCATGCTAAGCAATAATCAATTCTACGTGACAGTCGTCTCGAGGTTAAAAGTTCAATTCTCGATACTAAAAATACAATTCCGAATTACTTACGACTTTTATCCGATCATGGCTGACGGAACGAGAGCAATCTACCATCGTCGATTAAATGAAGGGTTCTGTTACAAATCCAGTACAGATTCCCGAAACAAATATCCCAGAGTTTCATAAGATGCACCTTCAAGGGGGCGGCGGTAATATCGACGAAAACGTTGTAAGAATTGCATCCAAGAGTAGAAAGTAGTCCGAATAATCCGTATAATTCAAATAATCAATACTTATCTAAGAAAATCCGAAACAGATAGAGACTATTTTTCAATTGTATCTCTATTTTTCCGTTCAGTCATAAACATAACACAATCCTAAGTATGGATTGCCTTTATCATTCTGGCTTATAGTGCCTTCTTTTTTCTGAGGATAAAAAAGTAAAAAGTATGGATGTTTAGCGAACCAAATAAACTCCCGTAGAAAATTGGTCTGCAAATCTGCCATAGGTTTATAGCATAGCGTGTAGGTATTTCAGCCAAATTCGTTGACGTTCATTTATAAAATAACATGCTTTGTTTTACTTGCAGGTAAATAATGTGTTCACCTTCTTCTTATGTTGAAAGTAAATGACTCCTGAAAATACAGTATTGTGCAATTAATTTTCTAACTTGCGCGAACTGTACATTATTATATATTGCTGCTGTGTTTAAGAATACTTTCATTTTATTGATGTTTGTCTTAAACGTAGACTTCGATATCTTCTTGCATCATTTTTGTTCCAGCGGAAACATACTTATCTAAACCCCATGGTTAATGTAGTTTCAGACTATATTTAATTATAATGGGTCTATTTCTAAAACCTGTGGTGGAAGTGATGATCCTGAGGCAGAATCGAGCGGTGGGTGTGGTTACGACTTACTTCATCCCCTTTGCTTGGCTTGCAGATGGAAAAGGAAATAAGTTTGTAGCGAGTAGACAGAGAGAAAAATGTGGGACAATCCTGTGTGAAGTACCTACTTATTGCATACTTCATTGGTTGAACTATATTTTTTTTTTCTCCACCTAAGTAAGAGTAAACATCTGCTAGGTGCGGTCCTTCTCGACACGACCAGTTTTAGGGTGATTTCTGTAGACAGCTTGCCCTCCCCCTGCTATTATTCGAAACAAAATGGTGGCGGTGGTGCGACAGACTGAAAGTGACCACTACAATTATAGGGTTGGTGACCGCCATGAAGTTGTTTATTGCGCAGAAACCAGTGGATTTGTTACTTCGAGATCGCGAGTTCAATCCTCATCAGAAAACTATGAATCCAAAACTTATTTCCATTTCCATCTGCAAGTCAGGCAAAGGCGGGCCCTTTTACTGCAGGGATGAAGTAAATTGGGACCACCTCCTCCGCTTGATTCTGGCTCAAGATCATCACAACTTCCGTCACAAAACCCTTATAAGAGTTTGTAACATATTTTCATTTTACGGATGTCCAGCTCGAATGCAGACCCCACGATATTATTGGACTATTTGTTGACGGAACAGAAATTACAATGCGATCTTAACCTTATTACCAATAAAGTTTATTTAAGTTTGAGTTTTACATTCAAACAGCAATTTAAAATATTTATTTTGGAAATTGCATATTCAGTGATCGGGCGATCCATCTTTTAAAAAGTGTGGTGAGGGTACGTAAGAACATGAAATTATCTTAGCGTATTATGGTCGGTTACTGTAAGTGATGATGTCCATCTCTCGATTTAGGTATCCTGAAAGAAGTAATTCAGTAATATACGGAAGCGGTCCTACAAAATCTCACAGTATACGAATTCATCAAACCAACTTATTTTTTTTAATTAGTAATAGTATGAAGCTATATATAAAATGTATATAAGTCCATTTATGCATGCAATTCCGTTTAAAAATATGTAATAAATATTCTTTCATATATTTCGTAATATTTTTGTAAGTAGATCTTTAAAATAAAATTTTAGATAATAATCTGTTAACTTCAGCAGTTTCTAATGCTGAAACGACAATGTGGGTTGCATGTAAAAAACGGGTGAAAGTGGTAGTATTATCACACACCTGCACAGGTGGTGCCCTTGCGGCAGAAATACATGACTACATAGCGGGACAATATTCCACACATACACGTCAGATTATAATATTCCACGAATACATTTACTAGAATATCACGATATTTTAAACGCGTTATTTCTTGCGATATCCATCTGATTATAATATATCTATTTTTACTTTACAGAACTTTAGCGTTGTTCGTTCCCTTCAAATTAAACACAGCTGAGGTACCCTTTTAGAAAAATGAATTATAAATAGATGCAGTTCGAAATTAAAATGCCACTCAGTAGATGCATATCTCCACTAACGTAGAACTGTCTCCTTTTTAAGTGTATTTAAGTTATTTAAGACGGATGAGAGAGGTAGAGAAATAAGAGTTTTAATATAAATATTTTATACACATTTTTGAACTACTATTTTTCATAGTCCAGGGCAACTCCGGAGAGCTCTGCTCATATATATATATATATATATATATATATATATATATATATATATATATATATATATATATATATATATATAATTACTGATAATAAATATGTTTTTATTATCCGCACACGGATATGTTTCATTTTAACAAAGACACATTCAGTGCAACTAGATATATATTTATCACCAGTTGCAGGGTTCTAACCATGGACTAAATACACCTTTGACTTGAATCCTACGATGTTGCACTCCCGGCTAATACGACGGAGAAAGGGGACTATTCTTATTATTCATTAACCGAACATAGTAAACATTCAAATAATGTTATTCGCTACCCAAGGGGAGGGAACTTTTGTAATGTTCCTTTAGTTTGAAGTGTTCTATATTTCACTTACAGGTTGCTCTTCTGTGACGGGAGAGTTTTTAAATAATTATTTATTTTTGTTAATAAAGTATTTTAATATCAACATCGCATATGCTTAATCTTAACCAACACTCAACAATGTGGCCAGCTAAAATAGTACCACCAGTGTTGGTAAGTAAATGTAGGTATAGATAAATAAATAGATAGATAGATAAAAGAATGTATGAAAGACGGATTTAAGATAGAGAAATCAAAGAAAGAAAAAGCGGAATTAATAAAAAAGAATGAACATAACAAAACAAAATTATAACAGAACGAAATTGAAGCAACTAATCTACAATGCGATTGGACAAAAGCACACGTAGCACATTATCGTCATTTTACGTTGCACGCGATAAAACTAAACAATCCATTGCCAATCAAATTGTTCAGCATGGTAATGCAAAGATTTCATGACCAGAACAAAACACATAATCGATTGCAATAATTATGGAATTCTTTTTTTTTGTTGAGCTGATCAATCTTGAACTAATTCAATTCGGTGTAACTTTATGCGCACAGGCTAGTGTGATTGAAATAGTTACCTCATCTATAATAATGTCTTCTTGAATATTGTAAATATTGTTGTATTCTGAAGAGAACTTTAGCTAGACACATTAATGGCCTGTTGGCTAATCGGCCGAAACCAGAAAGCGGTTGTCACATGTATTAAAGATCAAAAACGAGTTGCATGGGAAGATGAAGATTAACGATGTTTTTGCGTGGAAAAAGGGTCGGACGACAGAAAATTGGCATGCTAAACACGTCACTTCATATAGTCGTTAACAAATGAACGACATTAGACGTAATCTACCTCATAATTAATTCGATAGAATTTTACAATAATTGACAACATTTCTGGAATAAAAAAATGGTTGTTACTTGATATTGTTTGTCTCGTGTTTGTTGTTACGTTTCGATGGTTACATTCATCTGTGAGACTGGCGTGTCCAGAGGCACCATTCCGTGTCGGAACTTCGTTTGAGGGACGGTTTTGGGACTATTGTAGGGCCAAAAAAGCTACAATCAATCGGCGCAGTCCTTTGTCCATAGACTTTATCTCACGTTGTGATCTAGACCCACAGGACTTCTTATTTTTGAATCGCAAGTCCAAAGAAGAGAGAGTAGAAAACGTTTGAAAGTACTAATTCTCCTTAAGGTTTGAGCACATGTTTTGATCATTGAATCATCATTTAAAATCTGATGCTGAATAGAAACAAAACATATGACTATTCATTAAATGAAACTCATTCTTTTAACCTCAATTATTGCATCCGTCAAACGCTGACGAATAAGTTATATGATGATGAGATTAGCAGTGTTGTACACATCTCTTCCATGCGGAAACAACTTGTAGACTGAAAACATAATTCACTACCGAAAGAAAGGAAATAAAATAAAAAGGCACTTATTCGCACCGCACAGTTTCCGTACACGCCGCTGACATGGGGTAATCTTGCCGGTGTACCTGTTGGCTTATTTGTACTCAGTCATCGGTTGGTGGCTACACCATGGGTGCAGGTTGTTAATGATAGTTTAGTAAAAAAGAGTTAGTTAACATATGTACCGCGTCAACAAATGTAAATGTTGCTGTTTTTTGGCAATATATAATTGACAAATTCTTTACGTGCAACCGTATTTAACCTTCTTATCTTTGTTAACATAGTTCCGAAACAAGGCAAGTCGCCACTGTAGACGTAAGGCGCTACTGAGAAAAAAAGGGAAAATGTTTGGGGGGTCCACCTATTTTGGGAGTGCACAGCGAGATGTCTGTTTTCATTAGTTTTACATTTCTGCATGTCAGTACCGTCGGGGAAACAGGGGTCAGGAAGGGAGTTCCAGAGGCTAGCAGCACAGGGAAAGGAGCTATTGGAGAAGAAAGCTCTCCGGCATCTGGTGACCTCTACAATGAATCGATGGGATTTAGCTGACTGTCGAGTTTGTCTAGTGAATTTACGTCGAGGGGCCTCCAGAGTAGCCAGTTCATCGGAGCATAATCCATTGGAATAGTTGTAAAACAAGCACAAAAATGCTACATTGCGGCGATGGGACTGGGACTAGAGCTTGGTTGACAGTGAGGGACTTATTAGGTTGGCGATTCTTGTTTGGACCTTGTCAAGGCGGAAGAGACAAGTAGATGATGCACCAGCCTTGATGTGGCAACAATACTCCATGCATGGGCGGATGGTTGTTTTGTAGAGATACAGGATAATGTCAGGTGTGAGGAGTTTACTAGCACGGTAAAGGGAGCCCACCTTCTTTGCTTCAGCCTTGTCAATGTCTTCAATCCATGTGTTCCAATTTATGTTACCTGTGTTTGAATGTTCCACTCTCATGTAGGGTGTTATTTGCGATGACAATCGGTGGTTGGAGAGGTTTCTTGTAGTTATTGAAGGAAAAGAGCCTTGTATTTATGGCATTAAACGTTACCAACCATTTGTGACTCCAATCCACTACATCCCGGAGGTCATTTTCTAAGGATTCAGCCATTGCCTCGGATATGATCGGATCTGTTTTGCCAACATGACGAGAGTAAAGCGTAGTGTCGTCAGCAAATAAACCAATATCAGATACTATGTCATCGGGGAGATCGTTTATGAAGATCAGGAACAATAAAGGTTCAAGGATAGATCCCTGGAGTACACCAGCATTTATGTCATGTTGCTTAGATGAACAGCCGTTAAGGACAACCTGGATTTTACTTTTGGTTAGGAAAGATCGAAGTAATTGCCCAGTAATACCGTATGCGCGTATTTTCAGTAGAAGCCCTTTATGCCATACGTTGTCAAAGGCCTTGGATATATCAAGCGCTACTGTCCTAGCTTCACCTGCCTTGTCAAGTGTATGATGCATGCGTTCAGAGATGACCGTTAGGATGTATACAGTAGATCGTGCTTGTCTAAATCCATACTGGCGGTCAGAAAGAAGTTTAGCATTAACTAAGTGCCGGACTATCGCTAGATTGATTAAGGATTCAATGATTTTAGCAGACATCGGCAGTAGACTGATTGGTCCGTATTTCTGAGGATCGGTTCAATTCCCAGTATTCCTTTAGAGTGGTACCACAGAGGCAATTTTCCAGCTATCGGGGAAGCAAGATTCAGCTAGGAATTTATGGTAGAGTTTGGAGAGGACAGGGGCCAGTTCAGCAGAGCATTTCTTTATTACTATTACAGGTATAAGATCAGGCCCACAGGCTTTGGAGGTGTCAAGGGTTTTTATGATGTCTCCGACTTGAGATGTGGCTTCGGTCCGCAAAGAGAATTTGGGGAGGGGTTGGTTATCTGAGTCCAAAGTGGAGTTAAAAGCGAAACGCTGGCCAAGTAGGTCAGCCTTATCAGTGGCCGTGCAAACGACATCATTGTGGTTTGATAGTAGGGGAATCGTTGATTGACCATTGTTCACTACACTATTGTAGATTTTCCAGAAATCGCGAGTACCTAGTTTCTGTGAATGAATGCGTTTTTTTGTTAACTCAGTATACGTTCTCTTTGCTCTGCTTACCACGGCCTTACAATTATTTCCTGACTCTATAAAGTTATGTCCATTAGTAGCTGACTTAGCGGCCGAATTTACGGAATGCTTTCTGCCTCTCAGCAATGTCAGCTGCACATTCCGGGGTGAACCATTGGGAAGAGTGAGGCTTGCTAAATAATTTTCGCATGGGGACATAGACTTCAATGCCTGCTTAGACCCATTCACTTAATTCATTTGCACACTGGTCAGCAGGGAGTGAGAAGTTTTCCCTCCATGGGACACCACTGATGTGATCTCTGATTGACCCAAATCAGACGAACCTTTGAACAATCGGTTCAATTCGTACAGTATGTATTATAAAGATCTTCGTATAGTAAAACATTCGTTAGAAACGTTATTCCGTTTTCAGGGTCGTAAGTAAAAATTATCGCTAGTGCTCCAATGAATATTGTATGAAAATGCACTTTCATCTTCAACTGTTTTATCCCTCTTCGATAATTTTGACAGAGGTTTGTATTAAAGAATTTCCTAATTCTTTTCATTTGAACTAATTGTTTTTCTTAAGATTTCTCATCTTTGTGTTTAAATGTCTATTTTCCGCAAAGCTTTTTTATTTCTATTTGTTTTTTTTAGTTTTACTTTGGATTTCTCCTCTAGCCGAATTGGTTGTTCTTATGGGTGTTTAAGGTGTCTAACATGGCACTTATAAATTCATTAATTTTCATCACTTAAAAGAAGCTACCGATGTTGTATATATATATATATATATATATATATATATATATATATATATATATATATATATATATATATATATATATATATATGTGTGTGTGTGTGTGTGTGTGTATTATACAGTTGTAACTGTTACACTGGAAGATAAATTCTTCAATACTTAGCGAAACAATATAAAAAATAAGTAAGTTTTGTTCAAACTTATTTACGTGTTCCACATGAAAAAAAAAGAAGACAACTCGACATACCTTTTATTTTTTCTGTTTCATGATAACCGGTTTAGCTGTCAACACTTGGTGTTGGGGAATGACTTAACCGTATTTACATCCTCCACAAGAACGAATACATTTATTTTTTCAATCCTATTTTATGACGTTGAGAAATTTCCTTTCGTAGATTTTGTACAACTTGCTGTCACTGTTGTAATCAAGAACATTTCCGAACACACCACATATGTATTTTCGAAAATATTACACCACTAGTTCGAGTAATGGTTATGTTGTATCCAACATAAATTCAAGTTTGTATTTCTAGTTTTTTGTGCAACATATGCCAGGCTTATGTTATGTCTGAATAACTCTGAGTGATCTTCGCCAATGTTACTTTGAAGGGCCGATAATAAATAAGAGAACAGCGCGGCATATTTACAAACGTATGTATTAACAGAAGTACAGAAAAGCGTGTTACAGAAATACTTCATCTAGATTGTCATGTCCTTCGTTGTAGGCCCGTCTATACATAGTGTCTATAACAGTCCATATAGTCACGTAATAGTTAAACCACAACCACACCAGAGCAGAGTGACATGCCGACGGACGAGCAGGTATTATGAAACTCTTTGGACGCATCTAATAAAGATATATCTAAAATCTCCGTATTTAGTGATTAAAATACTATTTCAAACTAAAGCATGGCAAACTGAAAACTTAGAGGACAGATATTCCCATAGGGTATCGTATCCGTGTTTCAAAAACGTGAAATAAACTTTCTATATCATGTTCATTCTTTTATTGCATTTATTTTCTGAATTAAATTAAGTAACGTTCTTGATAATGAAACGATTTATTTTAACAAAAGATAGACACGTTATAATCTCTTTGCACGGGCCTCTTTCAGTAATTACATTTAGTCGTTGTATGAGCGTATAATGAAAAGAGTTCCCATAAGGCACACTGAAAAACACGCGAGGCGGACATTTTGGACTGAAGACAAACAAAGGAACGTATTATTACTAATAAATATTTTGAAATTGACAAGTCGAGTTCAAGTCAGATTATTTGTCTATAGTAAGTTCACTTATAAGTTAAGGCTATTTGAAAGATTACCAAACATAATCGCCCCATCTGGCTAAAATCGCAGCTCTAGTTTAATATATCGTTTGTAGTTTTGGTACAAACAACTGATATTAAATAAAAACAAGTAAACTAAACTACTTTTTCTCCTCCATTTTTCTTTCTTTCCACTATTTCTGTTTCTCTTTTTCTGATTGTCTTCCATAACAAGTTTTTGTTTACTTATTTATTTCCTCATTTCTTACTTTTCTGATGCCATCTTTTATGTTTCTTATTGCAAGTGCTACCCGATCATGCTGTCTGAAGATACCTGCTTCCTGACTTAAAGAGCACTAAATCTTGATTTTTTGTGTTTCCTTTCTCTTTGCCAAACTCAACCATGTTCTGCCTAACTAAAAACAAAAACACCATTTTCCTCTACAAAACAACTAAACCAAAGTAAACACTATGGATACATACTGGAAGATATAAAGCACAAAAACCTACACCAAAACGACTTAATTCGGCATTAAATAACCCGAAAAGTGTTGATATGCCGTAAAACAAAACAAATAAGCTAAACTCTTATGACTTAAAATGCACCAAACATTGATCCTATTTTTGTTTCCCTTTTGCAAAACTCAATCATGTTCTGCAAAAGTAAAGACAATAAAAAGTTTCTTTTACAAACCAACTAAACCAAACACTATGAATAAATGTTTTAAAATATAAAGAACTTGAAGCACAAAAACCCTTACCGAAATGACTTAATTCGGCATTAAATAACCGGAAATGTGTGTGTATGCTGTAACACAAAACAACTACACCAAACTTTTCTGATTGGTTTGTGATTGGCGTGACGACTACCGACATTTATATGAATATTAGACAATGTTTCGAAAAAAATTAACGTTTACATTTCCTCAGCTATTTTTAAAGCTACCCCTTAATTATAGAATAAAAATGTTATTGCATTTCAGAATAAAGCAAGCTAAGACAATAAAATGATTGATATGCTGTAACATATTGATTAAGAAAAAATCATTGTGTGCGTCTTTTTTCTAGCGCACTTTAAGCGAGTAACGTAATAGCAATACACACCAAATATATGCCCTCATGTGTATTTTGCATAATTGCGCATAATGGGAAGAAGTCAGCAGATTACCTATGAACTTTTACCTGATAACCATTCTATGTGAGGATATTTTATTTCAAATTCATAGGAATTTGCGGAAAAACAATTTTATATTAAGATTTCAGGATTTATATTTCATGATCGAAGACTCCCAAACGATGTTTGTGAAGAAAATATAAATGAAAAAAGTATACATACAACCCCGTATTAGAATCAAATGTTATTGTATTTTTTAAGTTCTAAGTATTTGCTTAATATTTGTAGTAAAGCAGTACTTTTTCTGTTTTAACGAATCTTAATTTAGTGTCTAATATTTAAGTTATAACTCCGCAATATAATTCTGTAATATTATTATATAGAAGTATTGAGACTAGATCACACATATATTCTATACATCATTTTTGTTTTCCTTTCTGTACCTACAAGTTTATTATTTTCTAGATTTTATTACCGTCCGATTAGGAAATCTCAATATTGTTTGACTTTAGCTAATCTTTATATTTCTGATAAAATAGATGTTTTAAAGAACTGCAACAACATTATAATTTAGTTTACCAACTGAGACAAAATGAAACCCAAAGTGACACATAACAGAGGACATTAATAATTATCATGTTATTTTGATTTACTGTTAATACATTCAGCATCATAAACTTCGTTGTTGATAAGGAAACAGTTTTCTATTTTTCAATATTACCACGGTTTACTCATTTCAATGGAAAGCACGCTGCATTTTACCTGTCAGTAAAACAAAAGTCAGCCTTTTACCATAGCAGATTAAAGGAGACTATAACTGACGTCAAAAGTGTTTCTTCAATTAAGTAATTTAAAATGTGTTATGGTGAGCTATCGTATTCTCCCTTTGTGTGGAATCTTTCTTACTATATGGATAGAGTCGTTATGATCAATCAGTAGAACTGAGAACATAAGTTTTGGCGTATCTTTGTCACTTTGTTATACGTTCGTTTAGTATTGCTATTGTTTTTTGTTGCTGCTGTTGTTGTTTTATTGTTATTAGTTAATTAAATGTTTCTCATTTTCAGAGCCGAATTATATTTTTAGTATTACGTTTCTTTCTTCTGCATTTTTCCTCCGTTCTAATTGTATTTTTTTGTTGTTGTCGTCATGGCGACCACTTACTCTTTGCCACATGAACCTATGAACCTTAGAGAAAAGAAGCGATCAGCTGAGGCGTCGTCTCCCTCCTAATATCAACCTTCGAAGTTGATTCAACGGCAAACCGTAGAAAATTAATAATCCGAAATTCATGTGAAAAGTAAAAATGTGCATGCATCTCGTAACAGATAACTACTTTATTAAGGATTTACTAAAATTGGTGGAGATACAAAAAACCTTTGCTTATGTTGTGGTAAACCGGGAGTTACAACACCTTATAAGGGGTTTAGTTGATAAAAGGGCATTATTGACAGCCGTTGTTACCATACATAGACGGCGTTATTTACTTCTTAGGAAGAACTCCTGACATTGTCACAAAACGAAAATAATTACACAGGATTACATTCCACGAATAGAGTACGTATGACTAAGAAGAAGTGTATAAGAAGCAACGGTCAAAAACTCAGTGACCTAAAAATACTATATCGTTTAAATTAATGGAGGGATGGTCGTTTGAGAACAACGTCATATTCTGCAATCCAATGAGGATACTTACAGTCATGAGATCGCGAGGAGAAGCAAAGGAACTCTGGAAAATACAGAAGAAGGCAAATGCTATATACATCAGCTCGTTTTCTCTAGAAATATCCAAAAAAGGTAAATCTTAAAATTCCGTGAAAAACTAGTTTTGGGACACTTCTCCTTAAAATGACCTACGCTCTATAGGGTAACAAAATTAACCTTCCCTTTTGATTCTGGTGACCTGCCCCAGAATAGTTTCATCGATACTCAGATAGGTCAAGAATTTATCGGACGAGCCTTTGATATCCTGACACCATTAATGTTCGTTTCCGTTTAGCTACTAGTAATGCCCCGTGGAAGCTAGCCAGTTCCCGTAAACTTCAGGTTTTGCTGGACCTAGGCGTTCAGAGTGAATATATATTGTATTCATAAGACCCACATTATTCAAGGTTATTATTGGGGTATGATAGCTAAGAACTTCAGTGTCTATTTAGCATGAATTAATTCTTAATTGAGGGGCGTTTTATGTCTAGTAAAACACTCTTTAAATGCGTCGTGTCACACCTGTTTCTAAGATCTTGATTACAAATGTTGCGTTCTGGATATTACCATGGGTGATATAGAATTTCAATGTTAGGGGTTTATGCGCGCAATAGACGAGTAGAGCGGGCTCGTTTCGTTCGGCGTATCGAGCCGTTTATGAATACTTCTATGTTTTAATCTTAGCGGGAGAATGGAACGAGGTCATAAATTCCGATCTAGATTGCGGGGGACATCTTTGAAAGAGTAATAAATACGATCAAAATGCGTAAACATTTCGTTAATTTGTCTATACATTTGGTCTTGTCGATAAGTTTTGAAATGAGAAGCTCTGTGACATAGTATTGACTTGAACAGCTAGACGCGCATTTGGTTCAATGCAACTCTATAGTTATATTGACTTGTTCTTTATTAGAAAAAGCGGGTTACGGATTATTTAGGGCCCTTAAAAAGGTTGTCATAATATACTTACACGGATCATAGACTTATATGTGTCCGCGTAATAGATAAGTCGAAATCTAGCAAGGCTAATTACACAGTTGTTAAAAGTGAAGTGTTACAAGTAACAACTGTTACGAACAATAAAATGCGACCGTCGGCGGCCATAATTAGAAATAAGTAGTTGGGACACCTTAAAAATGTCAAAACGATACTTGAAACTAGATTAGATCAGTGGGTGGTGGCGGGGGGGTGACGCTAATGTTTCTATAATCAAAGCTTAATTGGTGTTCAATGCGGACCAAACTCTTATAGTTATTGCTAGGTTAAAGAGATTGACTTAGGAAGCATATGTGCGCGCATGGTAATGTCGACGTGCTCCTGATCGATACATCGCTATGTCACATTTTTGGATGAACATCTCTTTACTACAAACGAAATTATTTTGGATGTATTTCGTTCTCATTTTCCAGAGGTTTTTGCCGTGAGACCGGTCTGCCTTTAACACATTTCGACGTCTATTTGCCGACTTTGTTCGTCTTAGGGAGACCGCAGCGGATACGTGTTAAGGTTGCATAAAAGAGGACCAACATTTATAGGCCCTAAAACACGTCCAGTTTGATAGATCTCCTTGGATCTATGGTTTGCTCTACGAGGTAGTTTTACGTTTTCGCCCATTTTCGTCCCCTTGTTTTATTAACCTCCTGATTAAAGAAACGTGTGTATTCGTCAGTATTTTTATTATCAAACTGATACACAAGAGCAAAGATGGCGGAGATGGGATATGTTATGTTTGGGCTTTAGCAATGTTAAACACAGTGTCTAAGACTTAAGGCAGGATTTTCCGCCAATAGCTTACAAATTGTCCTTTATAGGCTGATTAGCCCTAAACTGACGTTCTGTGAAAGGTAAGACTATTACAGATAATTTGCACGTTGTAAGTTTTACTATTGAAAAATCGACTATGAGGCCATATGATCAATTCAGTTCAGTCTAAATATCCCAATAGGATAGAATTATTGTTAGTTAAAATCTGTCTTATCTTAAGACGACTTAGGCCCACATTTCCGTCTTGAATTCATCTCTCATATTAAAAGTTCTGCTGCGCTGGTGGAAGTCAATGATTTGAAGTCAAATTCTATAAATATATCCAGATCTATTTGCTTGGGATGCTTGTTTTCATTGATGCTTTATATGCTTGTATTGGAACTCCTCCTTCAGAAGCTATGGATTAAACCGGTCCTTTGACAGGTACTTATGTCACATTAAAGTGCTCTGCTTATTCTTGCAACGTTATTGTGCCTGTTACGAGGATCGTATGAAAGGATAACAGGGGGAAATTAATTTTGACAACTATGTGTGCTTGTGCATTGGTTACTAAAAAGAAGTTTCCTCACAATGACGCTTTAGTTGAACCGATGAGCGTTTGAAAGATACTCAACTTTTAGTTTTGTCCTGATCTTCAACAAGAGAAAAATGAAACGGAAGTATTGAAAATACTTGAAGCCACAGTTTGACTGTAGACCCTTAGAAATATTTCATTAAAAAAGTATGCTTCACACACCTATATGATACTCCAATATCGTCTTTGAGTATCCACGCTTGAGTGCAATTTTTGGGTTGCAGCTGCCATTTTCCAAGTACTTGCTGCTTGATGATGCATCCGTCTAAAGGCGGTCGATGTGTACAGATTGTGTAGATTCGGCAACATATGATTTTCTATACTACATATACCGAATTTGTACACCTTGTGAGGAAAACCGTGGATTCTTAAAAGAAAGACACACATACAGCCTTTTAGGCTATAAAAACATGCACTTGGATGAAGAGGGATTTGCATGTATCGAGTCGGGTACTATTTCTATAGCGAGTGTCGACGATCATTGATGTTTCTCTAACGGGTGAAAGAGCGTCTCGAAGGGCATTATATCGGGTAATGCTGAGGTGGGAATGATAGGATTGAAGGTATCGGTCGGACGTAGGACGAGCTTCGCTCAATCCGGCCTCGGGTTTCTCAGTTAGGATGCTTCGATAATGACATAGGTATTCTTGGCCCGGCTGATGATAAAGAAAATGCTCTTTTGATTGGCAACAATCGTCTTTAGTTGGCTTGCTGGTTTCACCTATTTGTATTCGGTGTGGTTAGGAAGACAATACTGAGTCACACCTTCTTTTCTTGCCACATAGCTAAAACGTAAAAATAAATGTTGACAGTCTCATGGTTCGCATGGTGAATGTAACTTTTTCCACTGGAATCCTTTCACTACTTGCAATTTAGCCTCGACAACGAATAAACAACAACTATATATATATATATATATATATATATATATATATGAAGAAGAATGGAAAGGAATTAGAGAAGCAAAAGCCAAATCAAAATTCAATTCAATTGCTCAGAGCAAGGTATATTCCGCAAAAAGGCAATTTATTCAAGTTAAATTTTCCTTAAGCCAGGCTTTTCAAAGATCAAAATCTTATCATCAGAGGAAGTCGCTGGGATAGATAAGTTGGCAATGGCCAATATTTAAAATTTGAAAAAAAGAAATAAAAGTTGTAGGGAAAGAAAACGTTGGGCAAAACTCTGCCCGAATGCAAGCACTTTAACACTTTCCCTTGTTATCTCTGCCCAGGAAGTATTTTTAATGGCGAATATTTTCCACCTCAATCTTCTCTGAGCCTACCTACTTCCACGAACGTACCTCTTATTGGACTTTTTACCCTTTTGGATTTTCTATTTTCGCCGCACCTGAAGTTGTGGCATCTTGGATTTTAACTTTGACTCCTCTCTCATTATTTATTGTGCCGTTAATGACCCACCTATCTACATCTTATCCTCTCCGCTGAACTTTCCGACACCGGACTTTTTAGCAATCGGACATTTGCTTGCATTCGGGCAGAGTTTTGCCCAGCGTTTTCTTTCCCTACAACTTTTATTTCATTCCAACGTTTATTTAGTGCTCAGCAAAATTCAAGAGATATTGAGCAAAGCCATATGTTACACATAATGAAAATACGCTACCAGTTTAATTTGGTCAACCAAGGAAAATACTTTCCCGCATAAAACATGTTTTTGATACTTGCAATAGAATTATATATATATATATATATATATATATATATATATATATATATATATGTGTGTGTGTGTGTGTGTGTGTGTGTGTGTGTGAAATTACAAAAGTGCTAAAATTAGAGACAGCTCAGACACTAAAGTATAACATGCAGAGCAAAATTCATAAATCAAAAGTGTTTTGTAAAAAATATATAAAAGTAACGGAACTGAACATATCAGGAAATATATAAAAGTTAAAATATACAATAAAACAATAAATGTTATCTTGACTCAGGTTCAGATCTGTCAATAATAAATATTCAGACTCGAAGAAACAAAGGCAGCGAACAAATAATTAAAACGAACAAAATTGTGAAAAGCGTGACTAGAGAGACAATACCATTTGTGGCCGAACCAATAGTAAAAGTTTCGTTCAAAAGAAAAACCTTGAAATTAAAAACGTACGTAATGACCAACACAAACCATCCTTATGGTACGGACTTGATAGAACAGTTACGATTATAAAATTTGATAATGAATTCTTTCTGCCCCAAAATTGAAAATGTAAATGCCGAAGCAGAAAGACTAAAAAGAATTAAACGAACATTTCCTGATCTTTTTTCTATTTGGAAGATGTATAAAAATGTTTTACATGTTTGAAGTTAAACTAAATATTGAACCATTTTTTATCGTTCTATCCGCATGAATTAAATAATTCTGACGAGGAATAAAATACTTCTGGATTTTTTAGATAAGGATCGATAATTCGTAGAATATGGTATATTCGGACTACTGTTCTCATATTGGGTGTTTTTATCACAATGTTTCGGCCGATGTAACCCCCGACCTTCTGCAGGTGTACTTTGTCGAACTAGGTAATCTGGAAGGAATTTCGAACGGAACCGTTTAGTTAATCCACAGGGGTAGCAGTTCTAATTGACAGTTATCTGAAGGTTGAAGGTTTAGTCCTCAGTACGGACGATACGAAGAATTGCGAATTACTGAAGACTTCTTCCCAGTCATGGCAGATGGAACGAGATCATGCTATCCCCGTGGCGTAAATAAAGGGTTCCGTTCGAAATTCCGTCCAGATTCTCGAGTTCGACAAAGTACACCTGAAGAAAGTCGAAGGTTACATCGGCCGAAACGTTGTGATAAAAACACCCAAGATGAGAACTATAGTCCAAATATACCAAATTCTAGGAATAAAATATATTGAGAGAAAATGGGGTTATTATAAAAAGTAGGGTATATAGTGTGGACTTATCCATATGGTATACGATAAAAATAGAAATAAAATATTTTGCTAATTTCTTCACATGATTTTATAATGTATTAAAGGATTAGCACTACCCTTTGCAAAGTCCAAAAGAAATGTTCGCAAAGTTCAGTGGTTAAAAATTGTTTTTAAAGATTATTCGGGTTATACCTATCTTTAAATACCTGTGGATTAGGAGTGCTCTAAGCTGATATGTTTAAAGCCCATACTGCTTTCTATAAATTCGAACGACTACCGTTTACACTTATGGTCACACACGCTATTTCAAACAAGTAATGCAAGCAACGCTTAATGAACTGGAATTTGCAACGGAATAATTAGATGATATCTTAATGAACAGTAAATGCACCGTATAAAATAAATTACACGTACAGAAATTATTCGATGCAATCCGAAACTATGGATTTAAACTTTATAATGGGCACCGTACTTTCTTTGTGAAATATATAGAATTTATTGGCTAAATAATAGACGAAAATTGTAGGAGACCAGGGCGAGTTAGTGCTATTAGAATTATCTCAGCACCTGAACACGTTTCTTCATTCCAAAGTTTTTATTGGCTTATCAAATTACTAAAATATGTTTGTGACAAACGTGACAGATTGTAAGTTTCTTTAAATCAACTATTTAAAACAGGAAAAAGAGCGGGATCGTACGAACGAATGCCAAGAACCATTTACAAAATATATTATTGCAGTAGAATTATTCCTACCGCACTATAATACAGATCCTGTAATTATTGTAACCACTGATTCCAGCTTATACGGCATTTGGGCTTGCATATTATACCAAATAGAATGCAGATTACTTAAGGTAATTGCCCACGCTTCTTGAACGATACTATCTATAAAGATATACTACTCAGAAATCTAGAATAAATGACTGGGAATTATTTTTGCAGTTACAAAATGGCATATATTCATCCATGCAAAGCATTTTGTTTTGCAGACTGATAATAAAACACTAGTTGCGTTTATTAAATTTAAAAAAGGACTAAAAACAAATAGGAATGCCTTGCTAGCGAAAGTCGCGGTAAAACATAAAGTATGTAACAGTATGATGAACGATCTTCCTGCAACACTCAAAGAGATAAAAGAAAATCATCAAATTACGAGTTTATAAAAAATGTACAATATCAAAATAAAAATCATAGACTAACACATCTCGCAACATCATTTCATCTGTAATGAATTTGTCATTTATATCGATTGGCTTGTTAGTCCTCCAATATAACAGAATGAAATACTGAAAACTCTTATGCCGATCACACCAGAATGTGGAGAATTAGAAGTTTCCTGAGAAGTCACGTGTATTAGAAGAGTATGGGCAGTGCCATTTAGAATACAGTAAAAGTATATAAATATTTTGTTTTGGCACCAAAGATACCTCCAATAGAATTCAGCATTCAGTCTAAAGCTGATAGACAGTAGCCTAGGGTCTACATTGCCGCCTAGATGTTTTCTTCCACTATATTTGTGCAAGCAGTTTCTTGGAATGGCCGGAATTCTTTAGATGTGAAAAGCCAACTATGTGAGGTAACCAGAAGTTTTGTACATTAATTATTCGTCCGGTTTAGGGTCGTTGACGGCATGTTGTCAATCAATGAAACGCAATTCACGTCTAGTGAATTAAGAGAATTTTGTCAGACACTTTGTGTGTAGCATATCATGATCGCTCCGTATCATGTAAGAATCAATAGACTGCGTAACTTTTCATGGGTAATCTTAACTGATATCTAAAAACAACAAAGGGTATCCATACCGAAAACGTTGTACACAAATTATTGCAGGTCTCTAGACTGGCTCATAATGATAATTCTCTATCCTCTATGATTCCAGCAGAAGGGATCTTCACAAGGAAAAAATACACATTGTTTAATACATTGTTACACACCCATTCTAAGCATGAAAGAATACATAAAGTGACGGCGTCGTTTCAAAGTTTACGATAATGTATTATTTCGCATGTTTCAAAATAACAAGAAATAATGGGAAATAGATGGAATGGATAACTAGATCAGCAACTTGATATGAATGATCAGGGGACAAAACTTTATCCATAAAAGACACCTGGATCAAATAAGATAACGGTATTCAGATGCTGACAGTAATCCCTCAGAGGAAGACGTAAGCGACGTCATATTTGACACGTTTGAGGTTTCGATATTACAAGCCGCTTCAAAAATAGAAGATAAAGAAACAAAAGATCACGATAAATCTCCAACAGAAAAGATATTCACTCTGTGCAAAGTAAGGCTAAAATAGGCTAATATTGTGGTGGTATACACTATTCTGTCACTATATGGAATCTTGCCGACTTTCTCAATAAGTCGCTGTGACCAATCAGTAGAAATCAGAAGAGGAGCAAAGTGAACGAACAAATTTCTTCCTTTTTTTAATAAAATATTTTATTTTCCTTCTGTTCATGTTATTTCATCCGGATTTTTAAAGCTATTATAAAATGTTTTTTGAAATGTACGTGCATCTTGCAAATCAGGTGGGATATATGTTTTTACTTAATTTGAAACTTGTAGATATTGAATTTTGTTGTTCGATTTTTAATCTAATGATGTCATATTTATGATGTGTGATAATCATAATGTTTTGTATTGTTCGAATATTTCATCGTCGGATAGAGAGCTGTAATATGCACATAGACGAAGAAAAACAGGAAGATGATTTAATATTACACATACATTATTAACAACTATAAGATGCTTTTTAGCTAGCTTAAGTCCAAATAGTATCTACACCTATATCTCGCATAACTGTATGCTATTGATTGTATATTTCCTCTATTAAAAACTGAAATACAGTAATATATTACTGCTAAGTAATATTTAGCAATATGACGTTTAGGAGTTTCAGTATATTTCCTAGACCCCAACTTTGACAGTCATAAAAGAAATTACATATATATATATATATATATATATATATATATATATATATATATATATATATATATATATATATATATATACCATATTTTTACCAAATCTTTAGCCATTAGGTAGTTATGCGTTTGAATTGTATGTATTTTATTTAACGTCATCAATTTCTTAACGGTTTAGACAGTCAAACTTTAAATCTCTCGTATGTGTAGAACGCCATCACGCTCTCATGTACATTTCAACTTTACAGACGCGTTCTCAAATATAAACTACTTGCCGTTATACTTCAAAAATGAGCACAACAGTAAAGACACTAAAACTAATACCGCCTGAAGATGATTTGACAATTCAAATCGAAAGTACTTGCAAAAAAGAAAAAAGAATGGAACAAGAAAGCCATGGACCATATTTATATCAATTTGACCGACACATAAGATTGACAATTCGGAAAATTGAAAAAATAAAAAAAAGTCGCATCAAACAAAACCACTCCGTGTTATTTAATAATGCTTGCCTGTGTGTATATATATATATCTATATCTATATATATATATATATATATATATATATATAGTAACCTATGAAAATATATGTATGGCAATTAAACTGCACAAAGGATTCCGCGATTCGTCTCTGGGGGGAATCTGCGTTTCATAACCCGGGAAAATCTTCGGGGATGAAACGCAGGAGCCGCTGTGTAGCTTAATTGGCATAAATATATTTTCATAGTTTACTACATAGCTCTACTTATGTATCGAGCACTGTTGAAGTAAATACTGAGAATTGATACCTACAACATTATATCTCCTCATAACATTTTATGTGGATACTTAGAATAGTAATATATATATATATATATATATATATATATATATATTTTTCAATTAGTATATTTCGGTTTATGTATCTTCAGTTATGCTAAGTAAGAGCTCGCTTAAAAAATATTTAAATAATTAAACGTCCATATAATGTTTTCGTATTCTATGTCTATTCCTTTGTTGATTTTTATAACAAATACATTGCAATTAAATTTGTTATTTTGATTTCCGTTTTAATTGTGTTCTTAAATCATGAACCACTAATTAATTATCAAAAAAATGATATACATCTGACAGCTGGCGATTTCTATCTTGTTTAAATGGAACTAAACGAATTGCCACTGAGGAATAAATGTTTAAATATAATAACAACAACATGAAGCTAATAATACATTACTATATATTGTGTTTAGATAGTTGGTTATCTAAAATAATGAGTCAATATATCATTATTAATATTTCAAACCACTGAATATTTTGAAATTATATCTTACGTTGATACAAGGCACCATAATATATGGCTGGTTACGTAAGTATGACTATGTGTCACTGACGCAATTCCTGTTTAGCGCCAGTCTGATATGTGGTTAGTCATCCTGGTAACATTTTGGCTGAGTTATTTACTTTAGTTAACTATAGAAATAGCTCGGTGCGCATGAGAACGATATTGCAGTTAATATTTGTTTAGTTACTTAGAGAAAGTATGATCATGTTATGATAGTAAGTGTTAAATAACAAACTAGGAAAAGTGCAACCTATACTATATATTCTAAGATAAGAATGCCATAAGCCTGACACGTCGCCAAGCAGACTCAACTTTGACTTGTTCCAAGCGACCCGATATCAATATATCAGGTAATTGTTTCCCAGTAGTTTTAAATTGTCAGGAAAATATGAAGATATACCCTTTTATTATATAATATAGACTAGTAATATATATGCAAATGCTAGTATATTAAGTTATACGACAATACGTATAAAGTTTGTTCCCAGTTAAAGAAGTATTTCATATACTAGGTCGATCAATGTTGCGTATTCTATATTGAAATAACCCTTTTCACACATAATTGTTATTAACATTTCAACATTAACAAACGAGCGGTTTGAATTTGCGCGTTTAGCGATGAAAATACTATTTCATATTCATAAGTGACTAAAAATAGTCGACCAGACATTTCGACGGTCATATTTGTACTGCATTACCTTATTGCAGCTGGGTATCTTATACTATAACGGTGGAAGACGGATCGCATGTTGTTATAAAATGTTTTAAACCTTTCAGAAAGTAGGGGTTATTTTTTCGTATTTTACATAGTCAGTCTTCGTTAAGGAAGTTAACTTTTATATTTCAGTAGTTTTTTCGTTAATTAAAACCGCGTACTCGTATACTTCTCAAGACGAAAAATGGCGCGACACCATCAAACTGGCAATCTGTAAGTCATCATACAGGGTGTTTTAAAAAATGTTACTTCTGATGCAAATATCACCGAAACTAGATACTGTTTAAATGTTTGATATATATTGCGATGCAAATATCAAAGAAAATATATATATTAAAGCCAAATGACACTAATCAGACTTAATGTCTTAAAACATAATTTTTTCCATCACAATTTTGAATGAGACAATAGAAGGATTCAATGATAGATTTCACAAATGTTTAATAAACGCACTGCGTGACGCACGCACGACCCCAATTCCGATATTATTCATCGTCATAATACGTTTGATCTGTAAAATGTTGTGCCATGCCAACATCTGCATTGACTTTGTAAGAGAACACCATCAGATTCAATCTGCACAATTTTATTCAACTGCGTTCCAACATACTCTCACATAAAGACTGCCTGTTTAATTCTAACAGATTGTCTACTGTTATCTGCAAAAATAAACACGTAAAACATTAAACATGAAGTGGTGGCATGTTTACACCAACACTGCAAAACTCTGAAGTAATTTGAATAGGAACTGGCAAACTTATTAGATTGCGAAATGATATCAATTTTTGAAACACCGCATTTGGCACTTACTGTATTGAAGCGTATTTATATATTTAGAAGGAACCTGTATTGCAGCAAAATTAACTCTATTTAGGATTACATAGAAGAAATGGTGGAGTAATTTTGAAACAGGGAACATCAACTACACTTTTGTCGTACAATATATAGTTTAGTCAATTATGAAAGTAACTTCTATTACTATATTATAAGACATTAACTGTTCGTAGGTGTGCTATCACATTTCACACACATTTCAAAAATGATATTGTCCGATCAGCAAAGGTGATTATTGGTGATGAATCGAATTTCGCTAAAATAAACAATTCCGATTCTATTCATTTTAAATGAATTGTTACAAAATTAAATGTCGCCCAACCGATTCCAACAGTACAATGTTAAATCAATATATTTCAAAAAGTAACATTCGTGTTATCGATTTGAAAAATATTTCGCTGATAATTATGTTTACGGTAAGAAGACAAAATATATTTATTGTTTAAAAAAAAAGTAAATCGCTACAATTTTAAATAAATAAAGGATAAGCATTTAAAGCATATAAAGCTGACAATGACAAGCATGTTACGGAGGAAAGAAAGAGTCATGTTTTTTTTTAAAAATAGTATTGACCTTTACAGGTATTTATTGTTTCAAAAGGAATATGAGTGTTATAACCGTATAGTGTACATATTCGTGTAAAAGGCACCGTGCATTTCTACGGGGTTACAATAGGTAGAAATACTTATATTTGTAAATGATAAACACTTAAAACAGATTCTGTGCATTCTAATTACAGGTTAAACGTGTATTGTTTTGAGCTCATCTAGTTCTTACACAATAGACCCACTTTTTGGTACAGCGATAAATTACTTATTTTACACCGTGCCATTATCCACACGCATTCTGCTAAATACACAGCTCATACAAGAAGAATGAAAGGAATAGCATTTAATAATACATACATACATACTGTTTTAACAACTATGGATTGCTACTAGTTAGATTAGACCCCGCAGGGTAGAGGCGCCCTTATCTTGTAGAAATTTATATTATTACGTGTATATTCTCGTGGTTGTAAACTAGAGATGTTACACCACTTTAAAGTCCATTACCTCTGCCAAAGCGGTTATGAATTTGGTCGAATTGTAGACTATATTTGTTGTTGTCCAGCCTTGCGTCTACATCGGGTGACCAATCGTTCGCACACTTGATCAAAATATTATCCACGGTCTAAGTTTAAGTAAAAGTTAATATATTTGCAATAACTCCGGTTGTGTTCTTCACAGGGAAACGCAAGATGACCCATATTGTATTTTATTTTTTGAAAAGTTCGGTCATGTTTGAGATTTTGACGGAAGGTCTACGTACTTTTTCAGGCGGAGCTATTTTATTTACCTCCTCTCCACAAGGTGATTTTGATGAAAGTGTTTCTGTGAAACGGACTGGATTCGAACCCGGCACATCCAGGTGCTCAGTCCGCGTCATTGACCACTTAGCCACGGTGCCATTCCCTTTTTCAGACATGCAGTATGACAACTGACTTATCTGCTTGTTATTTATGTCACATGGCCAAAACACTCACTGGGGCGTTTCCCCTCGTAGATGTTGGTAAGTGAAGCCAAGGCCAAACCCTTTCAATCATACCTAAGGGCAAGTTTGTATTTCTCAATCATTCCAGCATTAACTTGAATTTAATCATATATTACTGCTAAGTAATATTTAGCAATAATTCGTTTTGTGTTCTCAGTATATTCCGTTGTAATAAACGTTAACAGTCATAGAAGAATTCACATTTCCATTATACATGATTTTAAATAAGTAAATTTGAGATTATGTATTCCCGATTATATAAAGTAAGAGATCGCTTAGGAATTTATAAGTCTATTAAATGAATAATTTCAGAAACATTTTACTAATTGAATTTACATGTGATGTCATTTTGATATTTCAAGTATATTCGTTTGTTGATTATTGTAACAAATACATTTCGATGGTAATTTCTCATTTTCACCTTCGTCTTAATTACGTGATTTAATAATCAACACATAATTAATTGTCAGCAAAATTATTAACATCTGACAAGTGCGATTTCTATTTAGTTTAATGTAACTAAACACATTTCTCATAAGACTACATGCTTTCTCAATAATAGCATGCACAATAATTATAGCATCAGTTATGAATGTCTATATATTTTGATTAGATAGTTGGTTATTCACAGTTTAGAGCTAAGCAATAAGCATTAACACTAGTCTAAAATGAGAATATTTGATATCCTTATTCCACATATGATAGATAAAGTGATACTTAGAAATGAGAAAAAATGTTTTAGGTTCTTAGGTTATAGAACGCGTACAACATAAGTGGGTTAAATGTATGTTCGTTTATTCAAAGTTTCATTTAACAAACGACAACACGATATGAAATAAAGAAACCAAAAATATGCGTGTGGCAAATGAGTTGTACGCATAATTGCTAATAAAGTAAGGAAGTAATGTAGAACACACGAAGCGTTTACTTACAATCAACGCATTAGTTTTTCCTGGTAGGACCGGATTCAAGACCCGAAAAAGGGCTGACATCACTCTGGCAATTGCCAGCCAAAAGAGCGAGAAAAATCAGTGAGATTTCTCGAATCTGAGGAAAATCTATTACAAAGTCACGCGTCCGAGATTTCGTGACGTAACACTTTTTCTAAAAGGGCACAGCTCTGAATCTTAAAAAGGGAACATCATTGAAGAGAGGGAACTCTGTCGTCCCTACACTAGCAATGCTAAGTGACCTTTGGTCGCATATTCTTGCTAGTATATCACTACCCCATCAAAAATAAGTCTCACTGTGAGGATTGGGTCACGAGCAAAGAACATATTCTTTCACTACACCCTAAAAAGTAGTAAATCCCCGGGAGGATAGTATTATGAAGAACGAGCATGTACTTCACTGCCCCCCCCACACACACACTTAAAGGAGGGACTATTTCCTGGGATGATTTTATATGTCAACAGAACAGATACTACGCTACTTCCGTAAAGGAGATACTACTCAGGAGGATAGTATAATGAAAAAAAGCATATACTACACTACACTCTCATGTATTGCATATTGATACATAGTACAATAGTACAATTTTTAGAAGTAATAGTATACTCTCGTTTTCAGACAGACAGATGCCAACATCTCCATTAATAATTGATTGTATGTTCTTAACACTTGTCGACAATTAAATCGTCTTTCTATAGGAAATGAGTTATGGTTGTTTTGTTGATGCAGTTTTTTATCCACACGAAATTTGTTTGACAAATTATAGCTGCCCTAGTTACTTTATTTCACTATTTAAATGGTCTGATGTGCCTTGTACCCATGTTTTACTTAGAGTTAGGTTAGTTAATTGAGGAAATTATGGTAAGTTTCAGTTGGAAGTGTTATATAACGAACTGTAAGTCTTTATCATCGTTATCTATATACTCTAGTTTAGGGGCGACCTCAGCTTGAACCTCCAA
Source organism: Sepiola atlantica (assembly GCA_963556195.1). Taxonomy (NCBI): domain Eukaryota; kingdom Metazoa; phylum Mollusca; class Cephalopoda; order Sepiida; family Sepiolidae; genus Sepiola; species Sepiola atlantica. The sequence goes on along the minus strand of OY744524.1, from coordinate 142,688,439 downwards.
CAAACAGTGCTCTTCTTTCTAACTCGGTATCACAACTGTAGTTAAATTTGGACCAATGTGTTTTTATTGGCATCATGTGATCCGAATCTTTTGGAAACTGACGTTGTCTTCTCCGGTTGACGGATACACATTTAAACGTTACTGCTTTCTCATTATTTCAATCCGCGTATATGTGAATAATTAAAAAAAATGAGCATGGCGAAAAAAGACTCTAAAGTTTGTGCTCAAGTAATTATACAAGCTGTTTTAAAAAATTGATATATATATCCAGATGTAAATGTAATAGAAAGTACAAAGTCAATGAAAATAATACAACAATACTTGTGATTAACAACGTAATATTTATTACTTCTTATGTTATTCTGAAAATCAAAGGTATGTGGATTTCAAGAACGATTTCACCAATGATCAATATGGCCACTACTTAAGACAATACTGTTATTGGTCGTCCAGATACTTTTTTCTTGCACAGACATACTTTGTTTTCCAGTTTTGGTGACATGTCTAAATATACATTGCCATTGGTAACTGTTTTCAGAATCCCCTGACAAATGTACACTGAGCTCATTGTTCGTATTTTCGCATTTTGTATTTCAGTGAATGACATTTATTAATTACTTAATGCTATTAATATTCGATGTTATTTAGAAAAAAAGCTGGCAAATTAGATTGCAAAATAATGGTATCACATTTTTAAAGCTACCATTTTTCACTCATTGTATTCAAAAATATATTTAGACTGACTGTATTGCAATACGGCTTACTTTATGCATATTTATGTCGAATGAAGATAAAATAAAGGAGTGTTTTTGAAATTTCGAAACATCAATGTTACTTTTGTCATGAGACATATTTCATGAAATTATATAAGCAATTAAGAATAATTATATATGTAAATGATAATTATACAACAATTCTGTGTGTCTTTATATATTTCGAATGATCTTGCATGGCAACGCGACTTAATATATGCAGATTTATTTCGAAAGAAAATTAAATAAAATGAAGGATTATTTGAAAACGGGAGAATTGACAAAATATGCTCATGAAATTATAAAAGTAATTAAGTATAATTATATATGTAAATGATAACCACTTAAGCAATGTGTGCGTGTTCTAACATATTCTGTGCATACTAATTACAGGCTGAAACAGTATTTCATTGATTTTGTCAGGTTCCTACACAAATTACCAGCTCTGTGTACATCGATAGATTACTTGGTTTACAGCGCAGTGTGCAATACGTTTTGATAAATACACAACTCACACAATCCCGTAAATGTTGCCTCACACTATATTGGCCATATAATCTTTCCTCACGATACAACTAACAATATTTCATCGCCTAACAAACTTAAGTTGCAACTTAAAATTAAAACTAAAATGAATTAATTTTATAAAGGACTGTTTTTATAGACATGAAAAATAGAGAAAACAATCTGGGAAAACAAGGAATACTGTGAACATACAGTTATAAATCTCAGCAATACAGATAACATGACAAATTTGCAAACAGCCTGTTTTAATAACGTAAACACGAGTATAACAATGCAATTATGCTCGTGCAAAACAAACATATCTTAGTAAAATATGAAGAAACACAAGAGCAAACATTAGGAAATTAAAAGAGATCAAAATGTTCCGAAGAAAATTACTTTTGTATTCTCCATATAGGCTAATATGTAAACGATTACTCTTAATATTAATTTTAATAAATTAAATGTCTAATGTTGCTGAAAAATAATCTAAATATTTCTCTCTCAAAACAAGATATTAAAAATTAAAAAAATAAGTATCTATTTCCACTATTTCGAATATAAATATATAATGATAAACAGAAATAAACGTGATGATTAAAATTACCTGGGAAGCGTAAAAAACCCCTTGAAACTGAATGATATAGTAGTAAGCTATACGAAATACAAACGTATAATATCTTCTGGATACTTCATAACCTGAACAAGTGAGGAACTTAGCAACCTGTTATAAAGAACCTTTAAACGCACTGCGACCAAAGGATTAAACTGACTAACTATGTAAAAAAGAATGACGTTGAAGGGAAATGATTAGTACTGAAGTGAGCGTAGATGCTGCAATTATTGATGAGTTATGGAAAAATAAATAGCACAAAATACAGAGAAACTGACTAGCGTCGTCAAAATCAGCATGTATAAGACTGTAGGAAGAGAAATGCCAAACAAAAAGCCGACAAAAGAAAAATGGTAATAGAAGCAACTACATAATTTGTTTAAAAGAAGAACACAATCGTGACTGACAGCATAAACACGTGATCTGCTCCAATTACATTAAAGTGAAAATAAACTACATCCAGCAAAATATCAAATATAGATAATATGCACAAAGAGAGAAAACAGTAAACCACACAAGTGAATGCGGCAATCTTACGCCAAAAAAATGCAAAAACAGACATTATTAGTTCGGAAGTTTGTCCACTTGTGTACTATGCAACGAATGAAGTCTTTATTTGTAGATAACTAGTACAGAAAGAAATCAGAGCCATAACATTTGCAAATAATGAAAAACATTTTATCAACGCTAAACGGACCTTGTAGGGATTAAACATTTTTGGAGCAATATATGAGAAAAACTATAACAAGAATATGAAATTACTAAAACCATAAAGAAAATCCTCTAATAAATTAGAGATGAAACAAAAACTGAAATCAACATAAAAACACTAAAAATGAATTCTGAAAGGTAACACACTAGAATCCGCATAGCAAACACATAATATAAGCATTCTGGTGAGTTATTGCGCTACTCTACACGTGAGAGTAGCGCAACATATGAACAGATACATACAAAGGAGCTAAACACCAATAAGTGTCTATCGAACACGTGAGCTATCTTAATCTCTTAACAAAGCGAAACGATTTACCACTCCCTATGAAAGGATGTAAGAAAACAGACAATTTTCCAAATATTTAGCCATTGAGTTGGAGATTTGGGTGTTCAATTTGCCAGCATGTCTTGAATAAAGCGTAGTGTAATGAGCAAATGCACCCATTTCGAACGCGATTCTATCAGGTAGGTCGTTTATGAAGATCGGGAATAATAATGGTCCAAGTATTTACCCATGGAGTATTCTCGCATTAATGTGTTTTTGTTTGGATATACGACAATCGAGAATGAGGTGAATCTTACGTTTAGCTAAGTAGGCTCTGATTATATTGAATAATCGTCCAGTAATACCGTACTTTGTCGAAGGCCTTGGATATATCAAGAACTAGCGTTTTAGCTTCACTTGTTTAATCCAGTGTATGACATATACATTCAGAGATGATCACTAACAAGTCCACGGTAGAACGGGATTGCCTGAATCAATACTTGTAGTTAGAAAGAAGTTTAGATCTTTCGAGGTGGTGGACTATCGCTAGATTCATTAATTATTTAAAGATTTTATTGAAGCTAGGGAGAATATATATTGTGCGATGATTTTACTGGTAAGTCTTTTCACCAGAATTAATTAAGACTGTACAGCAGATACTATTTTCCAGTTATAAGGGAAGCAAGATTCGGCACGGCATTTGTTGTAGAGTTTTAAGAGCACATGCGCCATCTCATCAGATGATTGTTTTTACTATAGCAGTGATGAAATCCGTTCCACATGCCCTGGAGATTTCAAGGAAAGTGCGATGGTAAAGTCACGTGATGCTTTTATGAAGTAGTGGAATATTAGAGAGGGGGTGGTTTGTGGAGTCTAATGTGGAGTTTGAGACAAACTGTTTAGCAAGCACTTCAGCCTTATCCATTGCTGTGCAAGTGGCATCCAGGTGGTTTGAAAGTGGTGTAATAGTTTATGGTTTATTGTCGATAAATGTATAGAGATGTATTTTTAGGGGATAATCTCTATCCCACTAATTCTTGTCATGGGTATTATTTCACCCAGGCGATACAAAGCAGGTTACAAATTCACAAATATTAAAGGGAAAATAAATCAGTTTATGTATATAGATGATCTGGAATTACTCTATAAAGAAGAAACATCCTTTAAATACATTAATGGGAAAATGTACACTGCTGCATATTAAGAAAACGCGAAACATCGGAAGGGAAGAACTATAGGTTTGACAGGTATCACAATCTTATTAATTGGCCAACGCTATGTGCCAAAAACACAAAGTTCGCGGCTAAAGATGTAATTTCTATATTCATATATAATTTTGTGGCGGGGCTTGTGCGTTTTTTGCACACACCGTTGGCCAATTCATAGGATTAGGATACATGTCAGTCTTCTAAAACTAACCAATCGAGAAGTTATAAGGGCATTTATTTAACGCTTAATTATGAATACCGAATCATTCTGGACGTGGGAGGCATGACATCAACAACAAAAATCATTGAAAGTAAATTATATAATAGAAACCTAATCTATAACTAATAGACAGTTTGTATCAGTATGTCTGGATTCGTAACTATACTATTCCTGCTTTTAATAGTGTACTATTTTATACTCTAACTAATAGTAATTTGATAACTGTTTGTCATAAGCCGTAACTATACTATTATCTCTATTAATATTTGACACTTGTTTCATCTTTTAATTCTAGATTTAGGTTACTATAATGTTTTACACTAATGTACTATCTTGCAATACTCAATTCAAGGGCTAAGTGTAGTATATGTTCGCTTGTCATGAGACCATCCGCTAAGACCTTACCTCCTCAATATCATATGTTATTAGTCATGAAAACATCCTTCCAGAGATGAACTCTTCCTTTAGAAGTAGTATAGTGTATGTTCTATTGTCATAAAAGTATATTTTCAGGAAGTACATCCTCCTTTTCGAGAGTTAGTATAATATACGTTTGTGCTCCATTATACCATACTCCCAGGCATTATCTCGACATTTGCGAGGCAGTGTAGTATATGTTCGTTCGTCATGATACTATCCTGCAGGAAGAATATTTATGCTAGTAAAAGTAATACATACTTCTGCCTTATATTAACAGTAAGAGTATAATCTGGATCATTCATTTAGTGATCAAGAAAGGATCCGGGAACGTGGATCAAAGAACTAAATCATTAATGTGTATGAACAGCGCACTGTACCGAAACATTATGTTTACTCTATGTAAAAAGAAAGAAGGAAAAAGGGTAATCATAGGTATTGAAGAGTACGTAAAAGATGTAATAAACGTACTAGAGAAATATATAACTTAAATGAAAGAGAGATAGCCTCATCCCGACGTCGACTGGATGAGCAGACAGGGTGCCTGAATCCGAAAGTAGTTAATTGTCATTGAATTTCTGAAGAAAGCCATCGGGCATTATTTTATTTAATTTTTTATTTATTTATTTATTTTTTTATTTATTTTTTTTATTTAATTTAATTTTTTTTTTTTTTTTTTTTTTTTAATTTTTTTTATTATTATTATTATTTTTTTTAATTATTATTGTTTATTATGTATGGCAGTCGCTCCAGACAAGGCATGAAACCATTTGATGTAAGGAGCTAAACAAAATACTTCAAGATCAACAACTAGCCAACGATAAGTTTTATATGGATAGATTCCAACCGAGAAAACAGCAATTCCCCCTCTTTTTGTCAGAAACATCGCACATGAGATGTGAGGACTAAAAGACAAAATAAGGGAAGCGAGAGATACGAGGCTGCCGAAAGTAAACCGAAGGTCTACTTTATACTCTCCTAAATAATTTAACTTAAATATCTGGTGTGAGAACGCAAACTGAATAGCAATGGTGAACGATAGAAGCCATTGAATACTGAAATCTATCAAGAAATTGTTGTCACGCAAAACCCAATGAGCATCACTTGACCTTACCGGAGAAAGATTCATGGTAATGATACCTTAGTTAGAAAAAATAGTAATAATAATAACTATAATAAAAATAATAATAATAATAATAATAATAATAACATCAACAAAAAACAATAATAATAATAGTTATCAGTGAGAAATAACTGCTAACAGCTGGTGTGAGAGTACACATTGATTAACAATAATAATGGTATGGGACAGAAAGTACTATAATTCTGAGAAGACCTTCTATAACTCACACATCAGAGAATTACACCGGTTTACACTAGCGATAACTTACTAACACTGACTGATGTGTGAACCTTAAGTTATTTTACTCACTAAGTGTTTTCATATGAGTCATTATCAGTGATTGATCACTGATAATAACCATGGTGTTCCACTGGAGAGCGGGTGACAACAACTATCCACCTATATTTAGCATTCTCCACATCTTTCGATTACTATTGAAAATAATTTTACATTATCGGAACATCCATTTACCATCGATGTATCGCTAGCAACGCCAGTTGTGTTATATTATAAGGAACCCTATTTGAAAAAAAATGTACTCCCTCTAGTATGAATTGTGACTGAGGTCAGAATTATCTAGCTGGGTGCATGTTAGATTGACACAATATTTTGGGGAAAAAATCTATTTGCCACGTATGGGTAACAGACAAGTGACTTTAAGATCAAAGGAACAAAACAAAAGATTTGGAGTCAATAAATATCAGAATATAAATCCACAAATCGAGACACGATGACGTTACTTGTTTTACAACAAAGTAACGATAGTTTGGATTGTTCTGCTATGGCGTTCGAATCAAGTAGACGTGGAAAATGATACAAAGAAAACTTTAAGTGTAGTCGGTATAGACTAAAGGCAAATGTTCTCTGTCTGTCTATGATATAACTGCCTGCCACTTAGCAAGTTAATAAGTATGCAGTTAATACGAAGTTAAGAGGTTACCCCAAACATGCTATAGACATTAGTTAAAGTATTACGGACCTCTCTTCGACGTTGTTAATAAAACCATGTTTGAACCTCTCAAAGTATTTCTTAGACCTCCCCCCCTCTGTCGATAATGGAAATATTTTTTCACAGATATGTAAATAGTACGACGATCACTGCATGAGGGAAATAAATCAGCGCGGCCACTAATAATAATAATAATAATAATAATAATAATAATAATAATAATAATAATAATAATAATAATAATAATAATAATAATAATAATAATAATAATAGTAAATCATATAATAAGTGAATGCAGCAAGCTAGCACAAAGGGAATACAAGAACAGACATGACAGCATGGGGAAAGAAGTACACCGGGAAATGTGCAAACAACTGAATTTCGAATATGCAAAAAAACGGTACACACACAAACCAGAAACTGTACTAGAAAACGAAAAACACAAAATCATATGGGATATGAATGTACAAACAGACAAACCCATAACAGCAAGGAGACCGGATATGATAATAATCAACAAGAAAGAAAAATCCTGCAAAATCGTGGACTTTGCCGTCCCAGCAGTCCACAGAGTGAAGATCAAAGAGACGGAAAAGAGAAGCAAATATACTGAACTTGCCAGAGAATTGAAAGGAATATGGAACATGAAGAAAGTCAGTATAACACCAATAATAATAGGAGCACTAGGAACAGTCCCCAAAAACATGGAGAAAAGACTGGGAGAAATAGGAATCAAAGGGATAACTGAGACCATACAAAGGACAGTAATGATCAAAACAGCTACAATCCTGAGAAATGTCCTCGAATGCGGAAACCAACCCACATAAGCAACGAATGGAGAACAAACACATGGAAGCACATGACAGCAGAACCGGGGAAAATACAACCGCACGAAAGAGGCGCAAGCATAGGCTGACGCCACAAAATTATGGACAGAGGGTCGAGGAGGGAAAGCGCAAACCAGACCTCCACTGGAAGAGCGCGGACAGCTCTGGGACCTTGGGAAGGCTTGTTGCCACTCGGGCCCCAGAGGGGACCAATGGCCCTTATCAGCGGGAAATCGCTGGTAGGTGGCTGTTGCGATTACCGCAAGGTCATCAGCAGTGATGAACGAAAAGAGGTGGAGCATACTGGAGGCCTGAGGAGACTTGTTGTCACTCGGACTCCAGGTTGTCGGCAGTGGGTGACCACTGACGATGACCAGTGTGATAACTCCTAGTGAGTGAATAATAATAATAATAATAATAATAATAATAATAACAATAACAATAACAATAACAATAACAATAACAATAACAATAACAATAACAATAATAATAATAATAATAATAATAATAATAGTAATAGTAATAGTAATAATAATAATAATAATAATAATAATAATAGTAATAGTAATAGTAATAATAGTAATAGTAATAATAATAATAATAATAATAATAATAGTAATAGTAATAGTAATAATAGTAATAGTAATAGTAATAATAATAATAATAATAATAATAATAGTAATAGTAATAGTAATAATAGTAATAGTAATAGTAATAGTAATAGTAATAATAATAATAATAATAATAATAGTAATAATAATAATAATAATAATAATAATAATAATAATGATGATGATGATGATGATGATGATGATGATGATGATGATGATGATGATGATGATGATGATGATGATGATGATGATGATGATAATAATAATAATAATAATAATAATAATAATAATAATAATTATTATTATTATTATTATTATTATTAAAGTAAAATTAGAGGCAATAGAAAAAATTCAAAAGTAAATTATAAAAAATAATACTTTGAAAAAAATAGTAAAAAAAAGAAAAAAAAGGGTATTTAACGTATCTTTTTTTATAATAATTTTATAATTCTGATGATGAAGTATATCTTCGAAAATTTAATTGAAAAAAGAAATGAAAAAGTTAATAACATTAAAATGCATTGTATGGCATTCTTATTCTACATAATTATTATTATCATATAACCAATGCTTTCAAAACAAGAACACCAATTATAATTCAATTTACACCGCCACGTGCCATGTTCTTGAATCAAGAGACACTCATTCCACATTGACTCCAACAACAGACGAATTGAAAACACACCAACAAACGATTAGAAAAAAGAAAAAAAGGGTATTTAATATATCTTTTTATTCATCATTATTCTTAAATTCTGATGATATAGTATATCTTCAAAAATCTAATTTAAAAAAAATTGTTAAGTTAATATATATATATATATATATATATATATATACATATATGTATAATTATATTGCTAGAAAGCATAACTTTTAATATCACAAATTTATTTGTAAATGTTTAAAGTATTTAAATACAATTTCTATTTAAGTATTTTTTTATTTTGATCAGGTGTGTAGTAAGTGTCAGATCGTTTGAGTCATTGCAATGATTCTTGTTTTTATTCAGTTACATAAATAAAATAATGTGATACTACAATTACAGCTAAAAATAGAAAAATCAACACTTATTTTTCAAACAACTTTTCAATAAATTTGCACATAAATTAGTATGTAGAATCTTTGTATATCAGATGTGTAATAGAAGATTTTAAATTATGATAATACTGCTGCTATTACTAGTTCTTTCGCAACATTTCTACTAAAATAAACATTTTAACTCCTGCAACTGTTAGCTATAATAATTGTGAAGGCTATACTCTACACTAATTATACTGCTTCTGTATTATTAAGGCAGATGAAATGCTAAAGCTTTCATTTAGAAAGGGGCTATTGAAAAAGGGGAAATAATTCAAACTGTTGTACCCATATCTCAAAAGGAAAACCCAGATAATTAATAAAAAAATACATTTAAAAAATAGAGTACGTATGTAGTTTACGGACCGGACTGAAATAATAACTTTATAATTCAAAAAGTCATTCTTAAGATAAAGGAAGTGAGTGTTGATTTACTATTCTGTGTATTAAATTGTTATGTGAAAGTATAGAATAGTTAATAAACCCCCTCCTAATAGTAATGATTGCTTTCATAATTATAACGTTATTATTTCAGTCCGTTCCATAAACTGCGTGAATTTATTTTCACACTAATTATCTTGTTTTTCTTTATGGGTTATGGTTACAACAAAACAAAAAACGTTTCAATTATCTCCATTTTTCAACTGACTCTTCTAAAATGAAAATGAGAATAACATCTGCTCTAATACTACATACACACTCTAACTCTTGCTAAGAGGCTTAGAGCTTACAGAACTTATAATTACTAAAATAATTGGAGCACACTGTTTTCTGGATTTCCGTAGCTGCCTTTCATACTCCCCTTTCGTGTGACTTATTTGTTTGGTTTGGTTCATTAATCAAGCGAAACTGTCTGGTATCCCTCTTTACGACTGCAATATGTGCTTGATGAAATGTTCCTATCGCTTCATTAAGTAATCTTATTGAAGAAACAAGATTCATGTTTACGCCGCTGGTCTACTTATTTCGTTAGTCTAGTTTTGTAATCCTGAGTATGCGAAATTAAGAAAGATTCTCGAACCAAACTCGGAGTCATTGGCTGGATAAAACAGGAAAATCAATTATTTTCGTCATAACATCAGATGTACTAAGCTAAGTACATTTAATTATAATTTCAGTTTTGCACCAATTTTATGTCCACTAACAATGATTAAAATCAAGATATAATTATTCTAAACCTGATGTCTAGAATCCTTATGCCAATGTGAATGAAAATATATGACATATTTTTAATTCTGGAAAATGTCTCAAATTTACCCAAAATCCTGCTATTCCACGGGTAGCAGTAGTTCTAGTTGCGTTCATCGACAAACTGATTGTATGATGCTAAAAGCAGCCTTACGTCACAGATAACCATATTTACGTGACAATGAAAAATCATAACTGTTTTAGTCAGTGGACTATAAGACTATATGCAGGGTTGGCGTGACGAATGTATAATCATTCTAAAGTATAATTTGTTTCGATGTCAATTTATGGATGACTCAAGGCAAGTCAATGCGATACATTATTGTTTTAAACTAATGTAAGAAAAATACTAGATTTATAGTATACAACTAGCATATTAAACTTATATATTTTCACTTTAATTCAATAATTTCTCATTGGACATTTTCATGCTTAAAATATATCAATCGATATAAATAGCCTTCAAGAAGATTTGTAAATGATTGTTTATACGTAATGAATTCAATTTATTGCCATACTATATTCATTTTTAGAACTTTTGAGCTTCTATTATTTGTTAGATAATATATTTAAAAAAAAACGTAATCATAACTACGGATAATATGAAATAGAAAACTTACATCAAATCCATGTCTAAAGCCAATGGAAAATAGTTGAGTCATTCTTCCGGTCCGGAAGGTACATGACATTTGGCGCAATCCTTTGTCTAAAGATCAGATAGGCCATAGGATTAACTACTGTTTGAACATCTCGTGGAATGCAACCACGAACACTCTTTCCTGTCTTCCTTCATTAAGTCAACTTATTGAAGCAACAAGAGTAATGTGTATGCTTAAATCGATTTCCCATTCGAGTAGGGAATTGTCACTTCTCTACTCTATAACCTCTTCCTCTGCAGAAGAGACTTCGCTGAATTTTCTCCACTCTGTTGTTATTTTAATTGTAGGTGTTCGACTGAGCTCTAATATCGATTCCCCGTTTTTAAACACTCACACTAACACCTTGTTTTGCTACAACCAATGTAAATTAATTTCATTTTTCTCTTTCTTTACCGTAAACTAAACGGAAGTTCAACGAACTAAGTTTCCTTTGAAGAAATTAACATATGTGTGATACAACAATACGATGCTGCTTCTTATGCTCATATTCAAGTCCAATGTTAACAAATTCTTGTTAAACGACCCGTTTAAATAACTAATTTCAGACCACTTCCCAAATCGTTTCCAATCTGTTCAAGGTGTTTTTAATCGCCAATTGAACATCGATCACATCTTTATGCTCGATGACTTATGCTTGATAATCGGTGATAGATTATAACAAATATTATTTGAAGATAAAGACCAAATTCTTATGAAGATAATTGTATAATTCTAAATAATTAGTTTTACATATTTCAATTATATACTTTTTAAATTGGGTTATTTTGTATGAACAACGATAATTACTTCTTTTAATGTCCTTCTATAAAACTAAAAAAACAACTAACTGCAGATAACGCATAGCGTGTTACTTCATAAAAGTTCCTCCTTTTATTTTTATTATTCTTTACTACTGCTATTACTATTAGATTTGGTTATTGTTACATGTGTCACATTCTCCCGATTTAAAAAAAAAATTCTTAAGTATTGTCATTGATATTATATTGTATTATTGAATTATTTGTCACTTTCTCCCGAGTTTTATTTTTATTTTTTCAAAACTACTGTCATTAATATTATATTTTGTTATTGTTTTATTTGTCACTTTCTGACGAGTTTATTCCTAACTACTGTAATTAATAATCTATTGTTATATTTCTCACTTTTTCCTTTTCTTTTTTTCGTTTACTACTGTCATTAATATCATATTTTCTTTTTTTGTAGCTTTCTCCCGGGTTTTATTATTTTTAAATAATTAAAATAAGTATTAAATCTCAATGGGTAAATAATCGATCAAATTGTCATTAATATCATATTTTGTTATTTTGTCATTTTGCCACTTTCTCCCTGGTTTGAAAACAATTTTTTAACAACTGTCATCAATATTATAGTTTGTTATTGTTACATTTGTAACTTTTTCCCGAGTTTTATTTTAAATTATTATTTTAACTATGTAATTAATATTATGTATTGTTATTGTTATATTTGTCACTTTCATACGAGTTTTATTTTTATTGTTTTCTTTACAACTGTCATCAATACGGTTTTTTTATATTTTTTTAAATTGTGATTATATTATACCAGTTTTATCATAAAACTGGTAACACCAGAAAACTTCTCTTATAAAATGATTCCACTAGTATTGATCTCGGTATAATATAATCACAATTTAAAAAATATAATCACAACAAAATTCACTACAAATAATAAACAAAACATTAAAATAAAATGCAAAAGTAGCAATTAATACCCTAAATTAAAATTATCAAACATTTTTATCAACATAATAATTACTTATTAGAATTAAAATAAAATAAAAATGACGGTTGTAATTATAATTTTATTCTCATTTTAAATTTAACTCACTCTGGCCGTCGCTCCATCTCCCTCCTCCCACCCCGGCCGAGATTGAGATCACAGACACGTGAAAAACCTCCCACGTAATAATTTGAAACACGACTTGTTGGGGTCCTCCCCCCTCCCCTCTCATGTCCCATGTCGCCGTTATAGACAAAGCCCCAACTCTGTCCCCCTCCCCCTCCAATGTATTTTCAATTTTCAATCTCCCGTTAAAGTGAAGTTAAAATTTTATGTCATTTGAATTCCTTTCGCCGGCCCGATGAGTTGGTCGCTATTAGCACCAATGAAACAAAACTTGTTTTGTCGCAACTAATGGAATAAAATCAAAAAAAAAAAAAAATATATATATATATATATATATATATATATATATATATATATATATATATATATATATATATATATATATAATGGGCGCAGCGAAACCTACTACGTAACATCTTTGATAGATTCATGGAACTGTGTTCCCTTCATTTACAGATGTGTTTATTGCATTACATTAGACTCCTAGAACTGTAATATAACTTAAACAGTTGTAGCAATAACATGTATATTTAAACACACACACACATACATATATATATATATATATATATATATATATATATATATATATATATATATATATAAATTGTATCTTCCTGGGACGTTTATTCTTATAATAAGAATACACGTTTAAGGAAGATACAATTACTTCCGTGAGCAGAACCGTTTTGCACGACTGTTATATCCTCTCAAGAATATTAAAATCCAGATATACGGAAATTACACCTTATAAATAAGATCCATATTTAAATTCCGATCAAAATCTACTACATAACTTTGATTCTAGAAAATGCCTGCAAAGCATCGTAATTCAGTAAATCGTTCTTCATTGGTGCATAATGGCCATGGATCAACTTCAATGCAAATCTGATAAGTATGAATTTTCAAGGAGGTAATGTTCATAATATGCTCGTAAAACCCTTTAGAATACGGCAACAAAACGGATATTTTGTAAATATTTATAAATTGCCTTCTAATACCTTATACACATTACTTATCGGCGGTATATGAATTTTCGAGGAGAATTTTCACCCCTTAGTTAAACTAAATACAAAGTTACATTTGGGCCCGTTACACCTCGCAGCTATTTAGCAAACTCTAAATGATCGGTTAATTATTTTAGAAGTTAATCCTGTACATACAAATATATAGACATATAAACATCGTAGTTACCTTTATAAATCCAGAGGTATAGTCAACACACATAAATAACAACATAGATGTACAAATAACTTAATTCGTGTAATATTTCACTATCAGTGCGAACAGATATTTGATAGGAACACTCTGATTCGTAATAAATGGCACATATCTATGATCGAGTCTCAGAAGTGTAACTCGTAATACGCCTTTTGTCAGTGTTAGCGTTATGTTTGTTTCGATATCATTCTTTTTGTCGAGATCTCAGATGTAACATGGACGTAGAACAAGTATTTCTTTTTATCCTTAGAGTTAACACTAGCAGGATTGGCCATCATCGCAGTGGAGACAAAATCACACAACCTTCCTAATATGCGCTTGACAAGAAGAACCAAAAACACCGGCCAGGGGGTAAATCTAGCACGTAAGCTGCGACTGTCTGAGCCGCGACTTTAGAGGACAGGAGATAGAAATATAACACTATTTCTCTGTATGTGGTGCTTTAAAACGTTTGTATTGTTACTAGCATACACAATGCATATGTTTAAAAATGATATATGGAGAAATATTAAAAATTATAAAGTTATTAATGCATGTTAGATCTCATAATTAAATTTTAGTATAACACCACTGTTACCACAAATGTAGTCATTATGTTTTGTACGTAATTAATATAGAATCCGTTTATATTTGTTTAAATGCTTACCTACATGATAATTTCTCGCAAAAAGATGAAAACTATTTCTTATCTGGCCACATATGAAAACGTCTAGACATTGTCGTAAATTGATTCGAACTTTGTGATACGGAACTGTTATTTTCGGTTGAAAATTCAAGATATATAAAAATACTTAGAACTATATATTAGAAAAAATAAAGTGATCGTATTATAAAAAGGATAGCTGGGTTGATAGATAGACAGATATACAGACAGGAAAAATTCTAAGAAAGTAGATGTGTAGATATTATATATATATATATATATATATATATATATATATATTTAAGGAGTAACGCTACCAACATTTGTAAAGAGATGTTGTTAGAAAACCTTGGTCGAACAACAATCCCAGATTAGACAACTTAAAACCCAAATTTATCAATTTATCCACATACACATTTACAAAGGAGGAAATAGAAATACCAAAATTAGGCCTCTAATTCTGCCCAACTCCCAGAAGTAATATCACGGAACTTAGGAAGGACCTTAACTAAATAAAACGCACATTTAGTCTAATAAAAACAGTAAACACTGACGAAGAAAAACAGCTGATTCATTAGTAATAAACAAATCAACATGCTTCCCTAACAAACACAACAATACTAAAAAGCCAAACACCTTCTTTGAAAACCTCTAGAAAATCAACCTACAGAGTAAAATTAAACCTACCAGTAACCTAACATCTAAGCAATACCAGGCATTATATAACATCCTAAATAATAATAACATAATTATAAAAGAATCTGACAAAGGCACTGCGATAGTCTGCATGAACAAAAATTACTATAAATCGAAAATTATACAGATACTAGAAAACAAAGATTACTACAAACCAATTAGCATCAACATTTCAAACATCACAAAACGTTGAACAACATACAATAAAATACTAACAAAGAAAGAAAAGGATTTCTTAACAAACTTCATGATTAAAACAAATTACTTCTACAGACTACTTAAGATACATAAATCAAATGAGATTAGAAATGCAATAAATACACAGAAATAAAAAATTATATCAGTGTCCCGAATCCCGGTGACCTTACATTTAGACCCATAGTAGCAGGACTATCATGCCCAACAAGCAGACTGAGTAACTTGATTGACATATTACTACAACCATTCACCGATCAAGTAAAGAGTTACATAAGTGGCGACATACACTTCCTAGGCTCCTTACAACCAACAATATATCCCAGGACTAAATTAGTTACATTTGACCTCTGCAGCTTATATACAACATACCCCATGACTTAGACGATATCACACTGGATTGACACCCCCCCCACAAATACTAAACCACAGATTCACTAAACAATTCATCGTCGACGGCATATATATTATTCTCAACAATAACTTCTTTAATAGGAGTCAATCACAAAAACTACATCAGAATTCTAGGTACAGGAATGGGAGCCAAAATAGCACAGACATATGCCACCCTAACACTGGCCTACCTAGAGAATATCTTGTATGAAAAGATAGAATAAATATATGGACAGAATATTAAAACTCTCTTCATAACATCTCGGAAAAGATACCTGGATGATTGTTTTATCTTCTGGGAACCCACATGGAGGTACATCAATAAATTACACAGTATACTACAAAACCTACACCCCAAAATTAAATTCTCCATTGAACACAGTCTAGATGTACTAATTAAAATTAAAAACAATGAAATAATCGCAGACATCTACCACAAACCAACAGACACCCAACAATGTCTCCATTTTAGAGGGCATCACTCCGAAAGCTGCCTAAAAGTAATACCTCACTCCCTGGGACGTAGGATCTGTACTATAGTCAGTGACAAAGACCTACAGCTTGTTCGACTGGCGGAATTACGGAAAACGTTAACAATTTTACCCACTACAAACAATACACAAAGTTTTAGAACTAGAAGAAAAGATTCCATTAGAACAATTACGAATCCCCTAAAAACGAAACAAAGAAAATATGTTTACATATATCTCTACACACATAAAAACACTCCAGAATTATTCACACAAATAACAAGAAACCTAACCCTACTACAATAAAACCAAACACTAAACAACATATTAAACACAACGAAAATAATAAAAAGCAAACGCCAACCAAAAAAACTCAAAAAAATTTTAATCTCATCCAAACTCAACCAAAAGACAATACAAGACTTCACAAAAGGCAACGAAGACATATGTGGGCTCTGTGACATAATAATTGAAGGGAACCCATACACTTTTTAAAACCCAACACAAACATTCACAATAAAAATACCATAACTGCACCTCCAAGAACGGTGTCTGTGTACTGGAATGTACAACATGCAACGCATCTTTAATAGGCGCCACCAAAACATTTTATAATAGAGTATCTTTACATAGAAACAACATTAAAATAAAAGAAAACCGTAAATTATTATCTCTCCCAACATGCGCACTCCTACAGCAGAGTAAAATTTAAAATAATTCCAATTTTACAAAGCCAAGAAACCACATACTTACAAACACAAGAAAAAAACTTTATATTCAAATTCAATCCAGCATTGAACAGATCGTAACTCAAACTACACACCATACGAACTGCATTCATTTACATACGTGTTAAGGCGGGGGTACACCCATATATGGATCGAGCCTACGTATATGCGCGTTCATGTGCATGTGCACATGTGCGTGTGGGAACCCACATATTTAGCATGTATGGGCGACACGCGGGTGTATATGTATATTTGTATGCATGCACGCATACGAAAATGGACGTGAATACACATGTATTCTATATATCTACCTATGGTTCTATCAACCTTCCTCAATCTTTTTCTACCTCTTTTTTCTATCTATCTAACCATACGCCTGTGTGTGTGCAAATATATGTATGTGTGCATGTGTGTATGTTTATGTGTATGTATGTCGCTTACCTATGTACAAAATTCAGAACTAACAGCACGCACACACAGGGGCACAACAGTCAATGCGGCGACAGGGCAATAACAAATGATACATTTCAAAGGAAAATCCCAAAACTTCAAGAAATGTAGATGACCAATAAAATAAAAGTATTAATCACACGTACTTAATAAACAACCACGACTTTTACCAATAGAATCCAAAAATAATTTTTAAAAAAATATCAAAATATCAAAACACATACACCAACACCCGCAAACCCACACATGCGAAAAAACGCCAAACAATAACACATTTTCTCAAATCGAAAGACTCTTTCAAATCGAAAGACAAATAGATTTACATATCGGATGAGAACGGACCACCGCTTGAAACGTGTCATATAAAATTATAAAATTATATGATGACAAAATAATAAATAAATGTTTAAATAACTTTTTACAAATGTTAATATCCTTACTCCTTTACATATATACTTCTCTCCCGTTGGAACGTTTCTCCCGTTGGAAATGCACTAATACTGCATTACGCTCTCTCTCTCTCTCTCTCTCTCTCTCTATATATATATATATATATATATATATATATATATATATATATATATATTAATATACACATATATATATACATATATATATATATATTTGTGTATATATATATCTATATATGCATATTTATATATATATATATATATATTTATATAGAGAGAGAGAGGAGGAGAGAGTGAGAGAGCGAGAGAGAGAAAGATCCGAAGGAGAGAATCATAAGAATACATATGGTTTGATATATATATATATATATATATATATATATATATATATATATATACTAAGCAATGAAAATATATATGGCAATCAAGCTACACAGAGGCTCCCGTGTTTCATCCCCGGGGGGAATCGTCAGGCTAAATGAATGGAGTTATTTTTGTCAGGTGCTTTTATATACATGGCTTGCTAGTTAACCAATCATATTCTTTGTTGTTCCCTCAGCCAATCGTTGGGCTTCCCGCGAACAAAGGCTTTGTTGGTGACGCTCCTATGTCAATCCTATTGTTTGTTAACAATGGAGTTTCCTATATCCTGTTTCCTTTGTTTTGTCAATACAGTAGGCGAATTTATTTTAACACGTGGTTTCTTGTATTTCTATTTTAGGTTTTAAATTTTAACTTGTTCAGTTTTTTATTTATTTATTTATTTTTTTATTTTTTTCATTTTATTTATTTATTTTATTTTTTTTATTTAATTTATTATTTATCATCCTAAGGTAAATTTATTTCTGTGTAAACAGACGTTTGCTATTTCGCTTCTAGAGTTTAATAGGTTTCGGGGATCTTTAAAATTTAGGATTTCATATTTTTCATTCAGGCATAATCTACACGGGTCGTCTAAGTTTCTACATGTACTGGCCTGTCTTTCTATTTTCCATTCAATTATTGGTGAGTGTCCATTTTCTTTGAGCTCCCAATAATGGTTAGCTAGTGCTGTTTTAGTTCGACGTTCTTTGTTTTTAAATGTGCTTTTGTGGTCATAGTATCTGGTCTTAAAGACTAGGGATGTCATACCCACGTAGTATTTCTTGTTATTTGGTCTTTCGTTGGCAAATATCGTTGCTTGGTATACAACACTTTTAGTTAGGCATATCTATGCGTAATTACTCCTTTTAATAACGACGTCATCAACAACAAAACATCACAGACCACTTTAGTTAAAACACTTAAGATCCAATAATATTCCACACAATATAAAATGGTTCATCCTAAAAAAATCAAACTCTTATAGCCCAGGATCTAGATCTATCGGTCTATGCAATTAAGAGGCAGTGATGATCGCCACTGCACCTAAACGTTTAAATCCGATCAATTCTAGAAATGTCGGCATAGAAGGAAATTCAAGTATGCACAGTGGAGACCACCACCAATGCCACCGTAGCTTATTGAGTGAGTGTCGAGACCGGAAGTGTAGGGAACGGGGGTGTCCAGTTTTGGAGATGTGTTCGTTAAATCGTCCCTGCCTATAAGGTGTAAACTCTGAAAATGCCTTAATATCTCTTTAATATTTTTAAGTTGTAAAAATCTAAATATTTAAATGTTTAAACTCTAAATATGTTTACAACTTCATAATTAGGAAAAATTAAATCTTAAATTAAACTTCTTAGTTTGATAAAATTAAATCATAAATTAAACTATTAAATTATTAAATTCTAATTACTTCAATTACTTCGTAATTATCAATTTCATAAATCTTCTAAATTATTTGATAAGTCTATGAATTTTGTTTTTATACTCAGGGCGAACAATTAAGTAGCTATTTGGGTCGGGGAGGGCGATTAGAGGCTTTGACCTAAATTTACACACCTTTCTTCCGTTGACCTAGACTTATGATTTGACCCAGACAAGTAACATCCGGTATCAGTTAAATGGATTTGACATATCTGTCAATATATGACGACGCTATTTCTTTGTTAACTTAGACATATAACATCCGTTCTTATTACGTCGTTTGAATAAGTAGCATTTAGCGACTTAGTATTCCCTTCTGATCGGCGAGAGGAGGTTCTGTTTATTTGGCTTACGGGGGAGTGATTACCTTTAAATTTGACTTTTTTCATTGGAATAATTTTTGTCGGACCCGAAAGAAGAAATGGCCGAATATGTCAGCTCAATTTGATTTAATTTTTTTCGAATCGGATTTAACGGATTTTCCATTTAACCAGCGAGTTATGGTTTGCACTAATCCGATCAAATCATTGGAAACCCTAACTTTTGAACATCATAATTTAAACACAAAGTGAGTTTACTGAACTTTTTATGTGATTTGGTTCCTTTATCATTTTATTAATTTAACATAAACATTGGATGCATTTTTAACTGTCATTTATTGCATCGTTTGCGGACGCATTTCCCGACTGGATTAACTTTTTAAATTCAATCATTTTTTTCATTTTTGGACTGTCACTCACTACCTGGATAAGTCTTCAATCAATCTCTTGGATATCTTTCCTGAATTTTTTTAAAAACGTATGACTTGGATTGTATAGCTTTAACAAAAAGTATGTTTTGGGCTGATATATTTGATGTGCCATATACTTTTATGCATTTTTGCATATCTTTTTATATATATTAAAGTGTAATTCTATCACCTGCAGTGATGTAACTGCGGTAATGGTCCTCTGAGGAGAATAATTATCTTTGAAAACTCATGAGTTAAGCACTTTAAGATACTTGACCTGAACTTTGAATTCTAATAAAATTTGATTCGCACCTTATTTAATTATTTCATTTTATATTATGCTATATATATATATATATATATATATATATATATATATATATATATATATATATATATATGTGTGTGTGTGTGTGTGGGTGTCACGAGAAAATTGTTTAAAAAATGTTGAGTGGGGAAATTCTCGGGAACCATACCTTTCATTAAGCGTTCTATGAAAATTGTTCTTGAAAATAGCGAACCAAGATGAACATTTTTTTTTTATTATTTCACAAACCGGCTACGAGGGGTCGTCTTTCAAGGTTATATATAGGTGTTTTTGTTGACTGCTTTGTTTCCAGTATACGTGAATCAGGAAAGAAAAGAAAGAAATGGAATAAGAAAAAACGTAAGTTAAAACTTAAAACTGTCTGATCGGTGTGTGTCGGGGGTGTTCTCTTTAAACGCTTGCGGCTGTCTCCTTAGCACACATCTGGAAGGAAGGGAAACATAAAGATACTAAGCATGATTCTTCTAAAATCTTCCAATAAATTTTGTTCGAAATATTAAGTGGCACGTTTATTTTATTTTTGTGCATTCTAAGATTGCTATTCACCATTATATTATCATACTTATTTTTCAACTTGTGCGCTTATTACTTTCTATTGACTGATTACTACACTCGGAGTAATACACTCGGACCGTATATATATATATATATATATATATATATATATATATATATATATATATATATGAATTGTAAATAAAAACTTTATATGTACATATATATTTATTTATTTTGGTACAGAAAAATTTGTACAACATTCGTTCCGTCGGTTTCAAGCACGGAAGGACTTAGCCATCCGGCTCTCTTCAGCTTATGTTGTCATCTGTTTCGGAAATGTGAAGTCACGTGTCACTCTCGTTTGGACGCGTTATTTGCTTAGAGTGTTGTGTATGTTTGTTTATATTTAGTGTAAGGAAGGTTTAATGAGGGTTGAAAAAAGGGGTAGGCTGAAAATTAACAGTATAGATTTAAACCGGAGGAGATTTAAAGAGATATTACATTAAAAAGAAAAAAAAAGAAAAAAAAGAAAAAAAAGAAAAGAAAAAAAATAATATTATGTATATATATATATAAAGTTTTATTTTACATGTCTAGTATTGTTAATAGATTCTTTGTTATTATCACATTAAAAATAGCAATCAATAGTAATACACTCGGACCATTTTTCATAATAGTTAGTGTTTGCTAATGGGCCGGAAGGCAATGGTCAAATAATCGGTCGACTGAAAGATTCAGCATTATACGGTGAGGATTAAGGGTAAGTGGCGTATTAGGTGGGGAAGGGGTTAAGTCCTAACCTACACCTTGATGTAGTAGATAATAAAAAATTGCCTCACCTATAATCGACCCCGTTACTTACTTGTAATACTATACACTTAAAACAAGGTTAACTTTAAAATACTAAACATTAATACTAGAATTGTTCACATTAACATGTTGAGCAACGGGTAGAGGTGTTGAATATTGATCAGTTCTAAGTGGCAGTTTGCAGGAGATTAAATGTACGTACTACCTACAGGCAATATTAAATAAGAAAATGAAATAAATGAAAAAAATTGTCACTTCTACTCGGTCATTGCTAACGGAAGTAAAAAAGGCGAACACCATTGATTAAATAAATTGGTCAGTTCTTTATTCTGTATAGGATTTAAAGTTGGAAAAATAACTGAAGAAGATCGGATGTAACATCGGCTTATATATTGCGAGAACAACAATCAAAGTAAAAATCGTAGTCCGAATAGTCGAAAAAATACACAATTAATCTGCTAATCGTACCTACTGAATACTACCATAAGACGTATATAGAAAATGACTGACAATAAATTATACATAAACTCCTATATCTCTTTGTATATGAAGTTAG